>JAMBUR020000003.1:3670666-4894222 GCA_023721895.2 Talaromyces albobiverticillius
CCTCTCCCCTCTTCACCACGGAGCAGACCAATCAACAATATACAATAATAAACAAATAAACCTGTGCAGACACACAGTCCTCGCGTGACTCGTCATTTCTTCCGATTACCTCCCTACCTTAATTTCTAGCGCGTTCGTTTGGCGGCAGTCGAGTCGTCCAATGAACCTGCACGGTATATTTTTCTTGGGTCCAAAGGTATGTCTGAATCGAATCAATTTTCTCCTGTCCCTTGAAATTTCAGCTCAAACTGACTGGTGCTCGCGCAGAGTCTCCTCTTCCCTTTGAAGAGGACCCCCGATCAGATAAATGGTTTTTAAGCCGTTCACACATCTCGCGCGACAAAACTTTGCCAAAGCCTTCACCCATGGCTATGCTCAGTCCGTAGTTGCCGCATCCCAAACCACATATGCCTCCTCATCCTCCATCAACCCGATCACGACCACCAATGCCCTGAAATTTCATCGCACCACACAACTTCAGAATTCTTTCCAGAACGCGTCCAGTTCATCCGGCGGCGCTGGCGCCAAGGCCGGCCAATCTACAGGCAATTCTGGCGATTCTGGCCTAGCTGCATACTATGCTGCCTGGCAACATGCTCAACAAACAGGCGATGATAGCGACTGGAGACAGTTTCAATTCAAGAGGCGGATAGGGTGGAAGCCGAAAGATGAGACCACAGAAAAGAGTCATAATCTTCCTGTGGAAAAGTCCGGCGATGGCGTGCGAGACCTGAAAAAGGCTGCCGTCAATGTCGATGTGAGCGCCAAAGTCGAAGAAGCTGTTGCTCGTGAAATCCAAATCCAGGAGGAGAATGCCGAGGCCGAAGATGAAGCTGCAACAGTTGTTGCTGCTAATGAGAATGCAGCCGAACTAGACGGCCCGGTAGAAGAGCAAACGGATGCGAACGCGGAGAAATCCTACATTGCATCCAACAAGGTTGCTGACCTAGCAGTGGCGGAGAAGTACGCTGAAATTCCAGCTGCTTTTGAGACACTTTTGCGAGAAGGTCTTACGCCTACCGTCGAGGCATATAATTCATTACTGCTTGCTGCCATCAAGCTGCACCCAGATTCGTACCATGCCGTTCCAAAGGCACTCGACGTCTACTCTGACATGCTGCGCCGTCGCGTTATGCCAAACCAGGAAACATACAAGACACTCGTTGCTGTATTGGTTTCACGTGCTGTTGAAATTTCCGTGTCAAGTTCCGCTCTCGAAAAGCAGCGCACCCGTTTCGGTGGCTTGGAGGAACCGGGCAAGTTCTTGTTCCGTTCCAGTGAATTGGAGAGCGAGCTTGTCGCCGAAGACCATTCCCTCACCATTGCGCTCAAACTATTTGATGCGGCAACCAGTCGACACAGTGAAATGGTCTTCCCATTGGAAGTGTACAAGTCCTTCATCATCACTTGTGCTGAAGCCGGCCGTGTCGAAGACATGATCCGGATTTATGCTCACATGGAATCACAAAAACTTGTTCCTCATGCAGCCATCTTCCCCTCCATGATCAGCGCATTTGCCAAGATTGGCGACCTGAAGAGTGCTGTCGAGTGCTATAATGAGTACCGAGCATTGGCAATGTCAGATGATAACGGTGTCTTCAGCATCGTGGAACGCCGGGATGGTGAAGTCTACGCTGCGTTGGTTGGCGCCTATTTCACGTGTGGAAAGACCGATGGTGGTCTACGCTTTTTTGATCGCATTCGCTCGTCGTATGAAGATGTCAAGGAAGACCGAGAGTCTCGCCTGGCAGCGGTCGAATCGATCATTGTGCGCGACGCCCTTGTTCAATCTTCCATTGACAGTGGAGACTTTAACGAAGCAGTTGCACAAGCCACCGCTAACCTTCAAGATGCTGCCCTGCAGCAGGCCATGGCAAAAATATGCGTAGCTGCTGCGGACGCCGGGAGCACCACAGTCGCCATGGAGTCGTATGATCGACTTGTCGCAGAATCCGCAGACGCTATTGGCTCGGCAGTACCCATGTTGGCGTTACATGTTCGACAGGGTAACGTGCTGGCAGCTCGGGCATTCTGGGGTATCTTGAGCAATCTCGATCAGGCAACGCCGGACCTGATTCAACCGACCACCATGTATGCCGTTGCCCTCCTCAAGAGCGGCCACGTTGAAGAAGGATTGATGCAAGCTCGCAAGATGTTCAACCGAATTCGAAAAGACGCCCCGGCACAGCAACTGCTCCAACTACCTATTCGTGAAGAGATCGATGAAGCTGTCGAGCTTCTCGGCCGTGTGCTCATGATGGAGTCAGGCATGGTGATTTCCTCTCCTGCTGCTATGACTCTTGTCCGATCCATGGTTGAGAATGGTGGATTGGTGTCCCCAATTGCCGAGCATGCTATCTCTAGCTTAGGCCCAATGGGTATCTCGCAACTCAGTGTAGATGACTTGACCCTTGCTCTTCAGGTTCAAGCGGGCATGATCATTAACAACCAGATTGCATTCAATGCTCCTCATCTGGTCCGCTTTGCCCACATGGTTGACGTGGCTCTGTCTACCGGTATCCCTCTGGATGTCTTCACTTCACGTCTTGTCGATCAGGCCATTCTGAAATTTTCGGATAGCCGCCCTGATTTGGTGCGAAGATGGCAGGACCAATTTGTTCCCGTTGCCAGGCAGCAGTCTCTCTCGTCTAGTCGGTATACTCCTGTCTCGGAGGCTTCTTCCACCAAGCTCAACTCCTCGACTACCGGCTCCGAAGACAACTATGATCCTTATGCCTACACGACAGACTACCGCGGTTCTACGATCATCTCTGATGAATTGGAAGCTTCAACTCGACGTGTTGATGCTCATCTCAACGAAGCCATGACAAAACTCCGCAACATCCGTCGTCTCGGTCGCCATCCACGCTACATCACTTATGCCAAGCTAATCACCACTGCTGCCAAATGCGGTCGCATGAGCCTTACAAACGATATCCTGGCGATGGCACGACATGATGTTCCACTGCTTCCTCAGTACAGCGCTGTTAGATATGGTTGGAGCTCGATCCTGGACGCAATGGTTGCGGCGTGTTTGACAGTGGGCGAACGTGATCTGGCCGCCCAGTATCACCAGGAACTCTTACAAATTGGTTCTGCACCGACTGCAAACACCTTTGGCCTTTACATAACCACGTTGAAAGAATCGACCAAGACGTTTGACGAGGCAACTGAGGCTGTGAAAATCTTCCACCGGGCTATCGCAGAGGGCGTCGAACCAACTTCCTTCTTGTACAACGCCTTGATTGGCAAGCTTGGTAAGGCACGCCGTATCGATGACTGCCTCCTCTACTTTGCCGAGATGCGCTCCAACGGTGTCCGACCTACTAGCGTCACCTATGGTACCATTGTCAATGCTCTTTGCAGGGTCAGTGACGAACGTTTTGCAGAGGAAATGTTTGACGAGATGGAATCCATGCCAAACTACAAGCCTCGCCCAGCCCCGTACAACTCCATGATCCAGTATTTCTTGAATACCAAACGTGACCGTAGCAAGATCCTTGCTTACTATGAACGTATGCGCTCGCGAAAGATTGAACCCACCATGCACACGTACAAGCTCCTCATTGATGCTCATGCTTCATTGGAACCCGTCAACATGGAAGCCGCCGAGGAGGTGCTTGAGACTATCAAGGCATCCGGTCAGCGACCAGAAGCAGTCCACTACGCTTCCCTGATCCATGCCAAGGGCTGTGTGCTCCGTGATTTGGACGGTGCGCGCGCCATCTTCGACAGTGTCATTTCCAGCAAGGGCGTTCGTGTCCAACCATGTCTATACCAAGCTCTCTTCGAGGCCATGGTTGCCAATGACCACGTCTCATCTACTTCCGATCTCGTCAAGAGCATGAGCAGCCACGGCGTGGAAATGACCCCATACATTGCCAATACACTTATCCAGGGCTGGGCCGCCGAGGGTAACATCTCCAAAGCCCAGGAAATCTACAACAGCATCGGCATCGACAAGCGCGAACCTAGCACCTACGAGGCTATGACACGCGCGTTGATTGCGGCAGATGAGCGACCCAGTGCAGCAGGTGTTGTCCAGGAAATGCTTTCTCGCGGATACCCATCAGCTGTCGCTGGAAAGATCGTCGACATGGTTAGTAGCATTTAAAAAATATGCTTCCAACTTTTGTCGTTTCGTCTTTACTCGCACATACTTTTTTTTTACTATCAATTTTTAATTTCCTTTTTCTCTCTATATACCATTTCTAATGACCTACGTGGTGGCACACGAGGGCTGGACCCTCCACATACCATACTTCAGCTCGCGATGGCCTTACTACGTAGGCGTCTTGAAGCGGACAAAAAAGAAAATCTATTTGTGTTTTTTATCATTCTATCATGTATCATATTACACATGACATTTTTTTTTTTCTTGTTGGGAGGGGCGGAAAGCAAAGCAAAAGGTGCTCTGGCGTTTTCTTTTTTAATCATTGCATTGTTCGAAGAACTGTTAGATTCCCCGCGGGCAGTCCGAGCTTGGTTTTTGTCATGGATGGGGGATTTTTTTTTGTTGTTGTTATGGACGGATGGATATGGATAGACACATCTCAACTCTATATGGTCATATATCTAGCTAGATACTAGTTGTTCTGGTTGATGACGAGGTCATTGATCAGACTGGTTGCACTGCCTTGACAGGTAGGCGGCTGGCGATCAAAAAAATATGAATATGAATATAATTTCAAAAAAAGTCATCAAATTATTGCCTGCATTAAATAAATACCTTTTGCTTCAAGTCCTGCTGGGCATCTACATTCGGACGTCACTTTCCAACTTCCATTTCACCTCGGTTGAGCAGCGCGTAAGAGGGTGAGATAAGCTGTATGATCACCCTGGACACCAATATATGTTGTAAAAACACACAATATAGACTGTATGCTGGTGAATGAATAAATGAAAAAGGTTAGAGATGTATATATGGGTTATATATAAAAATAATACATATCATTAGCGCTTTTTCTTCTCTATAAATTGTGTTTTAACAATCAACCAAAAAAAGTAGAAAGCGCTAGGATCTTGGTCTCGACTTCTCGCCAAACAAAGGAAATTGGGATTTAGTTCACATTTGACAAAACAGGGCTTGTAGTTTGTTTATTGAAACATAATGATTTGGAAGTTTCTATATTGTTTTTTTCTTGTTGTATCACCGACCCGCTCGAAAAGCACTTGGGAAAGAGCTTTCTAACCGATCACAAGAGTGTCTTCGGTGGGGAATTGGTATGAGGGGACCTCAAGGTTGAGAGGAGCAGGTCCCTTGCGAATACGGCCGGAAATATCGTAGTGGGATCCGTGGCATGGGCAGAACCAACCGCCAAAGTCACCGGCTTCACCGATGGGCACACAACCAAGGTGAGTGCAGACACCTAATAAACCGGTCAGAGAACGCGAAATTGAAAGTAAAAGAAGAAGCAAAGGTCATACCAAGCATCACCAGCCACTCGGGCTTCTGGACACGGTCCTCATCGGCTTGAGGATCCCGGAGACTCTTAATATCAATGTCATTGGCTTCTTGGATTTCGCTTTCAGTACGGTGACGGATGAAAACGGGCTTGCCACGCCATTTGATGATAACCTATTCGATGTACTTAGTCGCCTGAAATTTCTCATGCCACTCAGATCTGGATATTGTAGAAACGTACGTTCTTTCCCTCGGGGATGGCTCCAAGAGCAATTTCGACCTTGGCCTGGGCCAAGACATCAGCAGAGGCGGACATGTTGACGAGGAAGTCTGCAATTGGCGTGTCATTGATTAGCTATCATTTTCATAGAAGCGTTGCCTGTATCCCGACGCTCCCGGCATGCACCGCGCAGATGCTTTTTTTGCTTGTATCGAGAAATTCTGAAATATATCGAGATTGATTGAGAGAAGCATTTAACATACCCTGCACAGTGGCCTTTGCTCCGACAGCTGAGCCGAGACCCATTGTTCCAGCCACAAAGTACGAAAAGACCTTGTTTGTTGCGGGCGACTTCTTGGACGTGTACTTCTTGAAGTTGGGGATCTTCAGGGTCGAGGTCTCCTCGGCACTGCCAAAGGGGCTCTCAAAGGCAGATTTGGCACCGGCATTGGCGACGCCTCGTTGTTGGCCAGCAGCAATGGCGGCGCGGGCGACGTTGGTGGGCAGCTGCTGACGGGCGCAGGCTCGCAAGAGCGCCGTCGAGGAAGAGGCGAGTTGTTGAGACATGGCGGCCGAACAAGCGCAGTCAGAGGTAGACGAGAGGCCGCAATTGAAGGCAGCAACAGTTGCGTTGTGGCGTGGCGAGAGGGGAGAGACAGCAGCGAGAGAGAGACGGGGTGAGGTCTGGCTGTTTCGGAAGCACGAGGATTTTGGAGGTTGAGGTAGTTCCTTCCCGAAAAGCAGCCGGGATCAATCATCTTGCCTGTGATTGGCTGGTGGGACGGCCTACCTCTCCTAACGGCCGGCCTTAGGATCATACAACAACATATTTAGTCCACCGCAATTGAACCGTTTTCTCCTTTCTTTCTAATATTTTTATGCAATTACAACGAAATATGTGAATCTAGAAACTACCACGGACAATGAAATTCTTTCTATCGGTCCCCGGCCCGGATCCTCCGCGAACGCCTATGAAATGCTAGCAAGCTACCTCTAAAAGAACAACCCAAACTCCCCATGCCATATCCAGCGACAGCACTCTTGACTCTATCCGGTCATTTCAACATCACCACTGGCCGCAGACTCGGGCTCTGCCGGCTGGTCAATCATCATGGATAGGGGCATGGGGCTCTCGACCGTGCCTCCTCCGTTGGCCTTTATAAGCGTTTGTCCCCCGGGGAGACGAGCGGCACCATTCTGTGGCACCGCAGTGCTATCTAAAGTCTTTTGTCCTTTCTCCGGTATAGCCAGGTCCTGTCCTACTTCGCGAGCCCTTTTCTCTTTGAATTGTCGATATGTCGTAGTCTTAGGTATCACGTCGGCGAGGAATTCAAGATTATCGATCCGCGAAACCGCAGTCGCTAAGTGCCACAATAAATTAACCATTAGCTGTCGTAGAAAAAGAATAGAGAAAGAGAGAGCAATTCCTACCGAGATCTTTGTATTGGATAGTCTTTCGAGGCTTGCGCTCCGACTTGACAACGTTGTACCCTTGCTCAGCTATGTATTGAATAAACAATTCCTGAATAAACATCATCTATCAGTTATCTGCATCGGTATTGGCAAAAACAACAGTCAACGTACTGTAGCTATCGCAATAAGAAAAGTCGCATTGTGTGAGCACTGTGCAATCTCCTCATCTAACTGGATAATCTTCTTTATTCGGGCAACTGTTCAGACGCAAATAAAATAATTAGACCAGTCAGAATTCAATGAAATGTTTTCTTCTTGGGCCTTACGTGGAAGGACAGTCTGGCCCGTGGCAGCGTCTGCATCGGCGTCGTCTGTGTGGAGGTCGGAGGGCATCGCGAAATTGTTGGACGCGTTGAGGTCGAGCAGAGAGCTTCACGTTTCGAGTTCCAGATATTTCGTCGGGTCGCGATGTGTGTGCTCTGGAAGGTGGTGATGGGTTATAAACTCGGCAATTATGGATCGTTCGTCAATGTGCTGCAACTGTGGAGGGGGAGAAGAGTGGTGTCAGATTGTCGATACGCGCTTTGCCTCTCGGAGCGTATGGTTGGTTATAGTTGGTTAGGTTCAGCTCTGCGCTCACCACCTTTTTCTTTACACATCACCCAGTTGACGTCGCAATAAATACAGCGAGCCACTCATAGGATAGATTGATTTAATTGCAGTTTTTAAATGCTCATTTTACTAAACCTGGCTATCAATGTGCATAAAGCATCGTTACGTTGATGCATGATGCGGCTCCATAGTTATAGATCGGCCATCAAAAATTCGGCATATACCTGATATACGCCCATCCTAGCTGAATGGTTGTTATAGAAATCAGCATGAAGTAGAACATACAGCTGTAATTTTTAGTCAGTCACTCGTTGTAACCGCAAGGCTGTATTTGCAGACGAATGCAGCTTCACCCTTCTCGAGTCGCTTATCTTATCGGATCGCCTCCTAACCATAGCTTAACTTTCACGTGGACGAACTCAACATCAACATCCAACCAACCGTTCAAGCGACAGCCTTCTCTTCGTCGACCTCGACACAACGACAAACCCTCGCGCTGTCAAACCCTCGATCCAAGACATCACTCCAATACCCTGGCAACCGCCGGAGACTCGAAGTCGACTGCGGTTGGCTGCAGCCTATGCGACTGTCCTTATAATAATCACCGTCATACTTCATGACCATCACTCGCGCATCCTCCAGCTCCGCACAGCCTCACGCATACCTCTCGCCTATAGATCCACCAAGCCGTCCAGCGCGACGGCTTTCTGGATTCTCGGTCTCTGACCACAGCGACAATGGGGCTGGCGACGGAGCAGCCGATCCGCCCCCGGCGGTAGCCGAAGAGATCAATGAAATAAAACGTTACGAAGATTTCTCAACAATAGACTGGGTGCAAGATGCTGTCCAAGAACAGGCCCGTCGGCGTGCGCGACGACGAGAAGGTCACGGCTTCTGGGATCGGGAGGGAACGTTTGGCTGGCGACGAAAGCTATGGGAATCCTACGATGCGGGTCAAGCGTGGCTAGTTGTGACCCTCGTCGGTGCCGCCATTGGACTCAACGCTGCTTTTCTTAATATTGTGACGGAGTGGCTGTCTGATATTAAGCTGGGATACTGCACTACCGCCTTCTACTTGAATGAGCAGTTTTGTTGCTGGGGCGCGGAAGATGGTAGGAGTGACGAGTTTTGAAGATTATCGAGGTTTACTCTGTGTACTAACAGTATTATAGAGTGCCCGGAATGGCATCGCTGGGGCTCCAATGCCTTGCTAAACTATATCGTTTATTTTCTTTTCGCGGTTCGTTTCTCTCTACTCTCATTATCAACAGAACCAGATGGACTAATTGCGAACAGATTCTTTTTGCTTTCACGTCCGCTTTTCTAGTTAAATCGTTCTCGCCCTACGCAGCGGGCTCCGGAATCTCAGAAATCAAATGCATTATAGCTGGATTCGTCATGAAGGGGTTCTTGGGCGCAACCACTCTTTTCATCAAATCAATAGGCCTGCCGCTTTCAATCGCCTCGGGGCTCTCCGTAGGAAAGGAGGGACCCAGCGTGCATTACGCCGTGTGCACAGGAAATGTTATTTCCCGATTTTTCAATAAATACCGACGAAATGCCGCGAAGACAAGGGAAATCTTGACTGCTTCTGCTGGTACAGGTGTTGCCGTTGCTTTCGGTAGTCCAATTGGAGGAGTATTGTTCTCCCTCGAGGTTAGTTGTTTTCCTTATGATAGTCCTATCTTTGAAGCTAAAACTCTTGACAGGAAATGTCGAACTTCTTTCCCCTAAAAACGCTCTGGCGAAGCTACTTCTGTGCTTTGATAGCAACCGGCGTATTAGCGGTAAGTTTCAGATGCCACTTTAGGAGTTGGTTAACAGGAGCTAATGCCGCCACAGGCCATGAATCCCTTTAGGACTGGTCAGCTAGTCATGTTCCAGGTCAAATATGATCGTACATGGCACTTCTTTGAACTGATATTCTTCGTCATCCTTGGAGTCTTTGGTGGATTGTACGGTGCATTGGTCATCAAATGGAACCTACGAGTAGCAGCTTTTCGAAAGAGGTATTTGGGACCTTATCCCGTGACCGAGGCTGTCGTTTTGGCAGGCTTGACAGCGCTTCTTTGCTACCCCAATATCTTTTTGAGAATTAACATGACGCAAATGATGGAGGTGTTATTTCGAGAATGCGAGGGCGATAACAACTACGAAGGCATTTGCGAGTAAGTCAAGACTTTGCTTTATTGCGTGATCCATTATTAATATTTTTTTCCAGGGCTCGAAATCGCTGGTCGATGGTGTTTTCGCTACTTATTGCCACAATTCTTCGTGTGCTCCTAGTTATCATTTCATACGGATGCAAAGTTCCGGCCGGTATCTTTGTTCCATCAATGGCAGTCGGTGCATCCTTTGGGAGGATGGTTGGCATTCTTGTGCAGGCTCTGCATGAATCGTTTCCGGACTCCAATTTCTTCGCCGCCTGCGAACCGGATGTTCCCTGCATCACACCTGGGACCTATGCCTTTCTAGGCGCAGCGGCAGCGCTCAGTGGAATCATGCATCTCACTGTTTCTATTGTTGTTATTATGTTTGAACTCACAGGCGCTTTGGTGTATATTCTTCCAACCATGGTAGGTCGCAACTCTGCATTTGACGATTTTGATCACTGACTCACTAACCTTGGCAGATTGTTGTTGGTGTCACGAAAGCTGTTAGTGAGCGCTTTGGCAATGGCGGTATTGCAGATCGCATGATCTGGTTCAACGGATTCCCTTTTCTTGACAACAAGGAAGACCATGTTTTCAATGTCCCCGTCTCCCGTGTCATGACTAGCAGTCCGCTCTTCCTGCCGGCTTCTGACCTCCCTGTGCGTGAAGCAGAACACTTGCTGAACGACAACAAGTTTCAAGGTTTCCCGATTGTCGAGGATCGAGCCAGCAAAATACTAGTCGGCTACATTGGCCGCACAGAGCTTCGTTATGCAATCGAAAAAGCAAGACGCGTGCAGCCACTGGCCCCCAATGCGAAATGCATTTTTACGCAAGAAGCTGCATCTGCTACTAACAGGACACGAAGCCGCAGGTCTATGTCTACTTCTACGGCGAATGCGCCTCAAACATTCGATGAACTCGAAAACACAAACGGCTCTAGAACGGTAGATTTCACTCCATATGTTGATCATACTCCGATATCCGTACACCCTCGTCTTCCACTTGAGACCGCTATGGAGCTGTTCAAGAAAATGGGACCGCGTGTCATTCTCGTCGAGCAACGCGGGCGTTTGATGGGTCTAGTCACGGTGAAAGACTGCCTCAAGTATCAATTCAAGGTCGAAGCACAAGAGAACGCCACAACAGCAGCAAACGGACCAAGTTCGTCGGGAACATGGTCTGCTGCTAATGGTCATGGCGAAAACCAAGGGTCTGTCGCCACGCTTGAAGAGAAAGTATGGGCCTTTCTACAAAAAGTGGGCCACTCATTGCGACTACTCAAGAATCGAAGTATCAGACTAGAGGAGTACTCTGCGAGGTTTGGAAACCGGCGGCATGATTCAGTGGATAATACAGGCGGTCATCAACCTAGTAATTTCCAAGTCACAGACGAGGATGATACCGTCGAGCTAGAAGACCAGGTTAGATGATTCGATGGTTTTCTTCGATATGTTTTCATGTATACTATTATAGTTATGACGATGACAGATTATACATATATATTTATATTTATATTGCAGATTACCCCCAATTGACCTATGTAGTTATAGTCCCGTATCATCGGCCCTCATCAACCTCATCCCGATAGGGCTCTGCATCCTCATCAATAGCATCAGCGTCATCGAATCCTTCTGAACGCAATGTAATAGTCTCTTCTTCTTCCTCGCCTTCACGACCTTCTCTTCCTTGCGCATTGTTATCACTGCCAGTGACATTTGCATTCTTATCATTATTATCTTTCTCATCTCTCATTCCGACAAGTATACAGCCAGCACCCATCATACCCGCGCCCAACCACCACAATCCACCAACGCGTTCACTAAACACGATCATACCCAGAATTGCAGTAACCAAGAAATTGGCCGATGTGTTTGTGATGGATACTTTGGTCGTGGAAGGGGCGGCGGTCAGAGCGCGTGTGAAGAGAGCCCACATTATGAAGTTGCTGAGGAGGTTGAGGCCGAAGCATATCTATAAGGCGCGGTTAATTAGTATGCGCAAGTAAAGATAATTGAATAGAGGAAGATAAATAATTACCGCTCGAACTATAATTTCCACCATTCCCTCGGGGAGATTCAGCGCGTTCGCGATCTTGCTTGCTGCGGATCCGGTAGCTTCAGTTGTCGTTCTATAGTACATCAGTAAGTCTGCCTATCATGGAAAAGAAAGGAGAATAGAATAGAAAACGCACAATTTCGCAAATAATCCATTCAATGCTGCAAATGCGCCGCTCGCAATTGCTAGTGTAACCCATCTTGTCACGGTGATCGAGCCACTTCTTCCGCCGGACGGTGTCGCCATGGGGAGTGATGGTTGGTGGTACACGAGGATTCGGGTGAGTATCGAAGCCAATGCGATTATATGCGTGCGTGCGTATGTATAATGTAATTATTTATTGATTGATTGACCTCCCCGTCAAAGTATGCAGTATGCAGTAATGTACACAGGTAGGAGAGATCAAGCAAGGGTCAGTCGTTCTCCATGCCAAGCGATCTGCACGGTATCCGTCATCGGCGCTAAGGCTCTAAATGGTTGTGTGTCTACATTTTGTGAGGAACAAGAGGAAGTTATGGAGCAATAATTTTATGATATTACATGTGATGGAATCATGTCTGGGTATTGTATATAATGCAATTGGGCTGGAGAAAAATTATATCCATGGTTGTGAGCAGCAGGGACTTGGGATTCTGAGCTATCAAAAATTATATAGAATATGTATATGGATCACAAGTTTATATGAAACATTCAAGGAACTAAAGCCATTCAATTAGCATCGCTCCATCTCTCGATAGCTAGCTAGCTACATTTGCATAGGATCCCACTAGTCAGTTCATATTTGCTCGATGGAACAGATGAGAGTTACTTGCATGGATAAAAACACCCTGCAGGAAGTCTGCTATCAGGCCCTCCAGTATACACAGTACATTATATGGTAAGCTATATAAAGGTGAATACATATTTAGGGTACTCCAGCATGCACTATCCCCCAGGGCGTTCCAATACTTGTGTCCGCAGGTCCATAGACCGCATTGGATTGGATGCGGGCAGGGTTGGGCCAGCACTGAGCTGTTCCACCAACCAGAAGCCGCGGCGCTGCTTACCCCTCGGGTGATTATTTACATCGATACATAGCAGCGTCAACAACAATTTGCTTTTAATACCCAACAAAAACAAAATTTCTTAACACAACCATACACTTCCATTCTTTTACGGATCTCCCGAAACGACCCCTGCCCCATGAATCCGTAACCAGCTCTGCTACAGTGCCCAAAAACCTCATGCCCGTTCGGTCATCCGCGACGACCGCTGTGTCGGCGCCTGGAAAGGTCCTCCTCACTGGAGGCTACTTGGTGCTTGACCGCCAGTATTCCGGCACCGTCTTTGCTCTCGATGCTAGAATTCATGCCGTTGTACAGCAGCTCCAACGAGACCGCCAGCGTGGCTCAGGCCAGCCTTCAGCCTCCCCGCAAGATGATGTGAAAGAAGGGACAACCACTTCAGAGACAGATGATGCTTCAGAGAACCACCCCGAGGAAAGTGTTATCGTGCGTTCACCACAATTTCGAGATGCGGTTTGGGAATACGGAGTACAACGATGCGAAAAGGGCGGCGGGGTAAAAGTCACGCAGCGCAACGAGGGGTGAGTTATATACCGATTTTCTGATCTTCTCAAATATCATATACGAAATTTGAGGAAAATCGCTAACACAGCCCAGGCCAAAGAATCCTTTCGTCGAGACCTCTCTCAACTACGCTCTGACGTATATCAGCTACGTGGTCGACTCGCAAGATCTCGGGTCGCTTTCCGTTACAATACTGGCAGACAACGACTACTACTCAGATTCTCGTCAACAAACTAATAATGAGCCTCGGGTTCGCGGCGGATTCCAGGATTTTGGCGTCACGCTTCAAGATGCTCACAAAACAGGACTGGGCTCGTCTGCAGCATTGGTAACAGCACTGGTCTCTGCCTTGGTGACCCATCGCACCATGCACCCAGACGATCTGATTGTTGCCCGAGACAAGTTACACAACCTGGCCCAGGCTGCACACTGTGCTGCCCAGGGAAAGGTGGGATCTGGATTTGACGTTGGGGCAGCCGTTTTTGGATCCTGTTCCTACCGGCGGTTTTCTCCCTCGATCCTTGAGGGCCTTGGTGATGTCGGGTCACCGGGCTTTGAAGAAAGACTTTTCTCCACAGTGGAAGACCTGGATTCTTCACATCCATGGGACACTGAATTCATGGATGTTGGCATGAAACTGCCACCTGGGATGCAAATGGTTCTCTGTGATGTTGATTGTGGGTCGCAGACGCCATCGATGGTCCGAAAAGTGCTGGAATGGCGTAAGAAGAACAAGGAGGAGGCGGACCTGCTCTGGGACAGCCTACAAGCAAACAACGAGAAGCTCCGCCATGAGCTTCGACGCACCTTTCATGGGCGACCAGAACCAGAGTTTGAAGCAGCTGCGACTCTTGAGATCTTTAAGAATGTGCGCATTCTCATGCAACGATCCCGGGGTTATTTGAAGACGATGACGGAAAAATCAGGTGTCCCTATCGAACCGCGCGTGCAGACAGAGCTTCTCGATACCGTGTCGGGACTAGACGGGGTCATTGGAGGCGTTGTGCCCGGTGCTGGAGGTTATGATGCCGTTGTGCTTTTGATTCGGGATGATGTCGAGGTGGTGAGAAGACTCAATATGCTATTTGAAACTTTCTCGAGCAAAGTAGAAGACGACTTTGGCGGCAAAATAGAAAGAGTACGGATGCTAGGCGTTCGACATGGATCGGAAGGCGTCAAAAACGAGATTCAAAATCTGGCGCAGTATATTACATGGCTTTAAGCATATTCACTACCGGTTTGCCATTGTTTTAAGAGGAGGAAGGGATCGCTTTGCTTTGCATATCTTGGGGGTCCAGGCATGGCCTTCCAATGTTCTTCATACGACATTCGCATTCAATTAACGACTGATGAGACAATGCCAAAGAAATGAAAGTGAGGATTTGTCATTTAAGGGAATCATAAAGGTACTTTAGATACCTAGATACAATGATATACGACCGTATACAAAAGGCACCGTTGTGGTTGAAGATATTCCCCGTAATTTATACTGATATTACGATAAGTACCCCTTTGCCGAGGTAGGAATAGCCCGGTCTAGTCTCCCCCGGATGATTCCCGTTTGCGACTAGCGCGGTTGCCGGCCCGCCATTGACCACCGTCTAATAATCGCATCTCCTTCTCCAGTCAAACGTCGATCCTCTATCAATAAATAGCATTCTCTCTTTGCCCACGTTTTTATCGCCGGAACTAGCCGACCCTGTCGCTATCGTCAATTGCCAAGCGCTGACAGGATGGCCTCTACTGAGAACGTGTCGGCTCTGGAGGCGACCGATCCCTCCCCTGCAGCAGCGGCACGAGACAACGAGACCACGACGACCGAGAATCCACCGGCCACCACCGATACCACTGCATCACCACCATCATCATCATTACCAGCTGCTGCTACCGAGGCTGAGACGACGCAAACTGCTCAATTAGAGTCAGCAAACACAGAAAGCGAGCCCAAGGAGCAAAAGGATGCGGAGGAAATAGAGGACAAATCATCACCTGAAGCTGCAGCTGCAGATGCGACCGCAACTGCTCCTGAAGATACCACCGCTACCGCTGTTGCCACCCCTGCTGAGGCAACCGAAGCGCCCTTATCCGCCATCAAATCCAGTGAAGAAGCTCCCGGCGACGCTGCTGTGCCAGAGGGTGAAGCGTCTGACCAGCCACAAGCGGTTAAGGAGGCTGAAGATGCAGGCCCAGAGTTGGTGATTACCCTGCTACTCACGACCGGTGCACGACATCCTTTCAAGATTGACAGAAAGTACCTTCGGAGGCGGAGCGTCGAGGTCGATAATGATGATCCATTCAATATGAGTGTATATACACTAAAGGAGTTGATATGGAGAGAGTGGCGTTCAGGTAAGAGCCATCATGTCTATGCCTGTACAAGTATGAATGCCGTGTTTTGCTAACTGATCGACACAATATATAGAATGGGAACCACAGCCATCATCGCCTAGTTCAATTAGACTGATTTCTTTTGGCAAACTGTTGGATGATAAATCTCCGCTGTCAGGTTAGTACAACTCCGAACAAAGTACGTATATCAAAACATACTAACATCACAAAATCAGAATCGAGCCTAACTCACGATGCACCTAATGTTATTCATATGACCGTCAAGCCACAAGAGGTCGTAGACGAGGAGGATGCCAAAGGCGGGAAATCATATTCGGCCAGAGACCGAGATACAACCGACCGCAGTCCTGGTTGTCGGTGCATCATTTTGTGAACCTTTTTTCGATTCGATTCGATTATTCCATTTTATCTTCGTTCATACCGCGATACCCCCATTTCTCTTTCTTTTTTGCTTCCATCCCTCTGTCAGACACAACACACGCCTCTGTTTTGACATGTCCTCCTGCATTCCTTTTCCTATCTACCAGTCAATCCACCAGTCAATCGACATTTCCTTTTCCCTTTGCTTCACCCAGTCCGCCCTCGTTCCCTTCCTTTTAGGTACTTGGTGTATTGGTCTTTTGTCTAAATCATCTGGCGTTGAGAATATAACCAGTCTGTTTATCCATCCATCCCACCCTTTGCTTTTTCTTATGTGTTTCCCATTGCAAATCAGCCATTCCGAGCTGTAGTATCTGGGTGGATAAGTGTGTGTGTCTTGCTCTATCACATGTAGTTGCTGTGTTATGTTTTGTTGTACTCTTAATTGTATGTAAGTAAGTACCCTATGTATCTATGTGCGAATCATTTTTCTTAGTCTCTCTCATTGAGCCTGTTTCTCTGGTCAGGCGTTATAGCAAGCCGGTTTAATTTGTTCTTTTCCGTTGCAACTCTTGGTATTGAGATTCTCTTGTGCGTACTTGATATATATATCTTAATCATTTCTCATTTTAATCAACTTGATGTGGGATTCTAGAAGTGTGTTGAATGACTGATATACAAGAAATAGGGATTGGAAATGCCAACGATTACTCCTTTCCAATGTTCTCTCGGCTCTTTTATCCTATGATTGTTGTCTTTCTTTCTATGCCAGGCTACCTATTCATTGATGATTATCTAGACCAGACATCTTCGAATGCATAATGGTACAAATTGTATTGTCTAAAGTATCGATGATATAAATATTACTCGAAAGGAAGTCGATTCATCGGATGACGAAAATATCACTTGTACAGCCCTCTACCAGTCCATCTTAAGCCTCTTCTCCATTTCATCGTGGAAGGCTGGCGGTTCACGGAATTCGTCTCCTGCATTTTCATATTAGCCGTGTTTATCAAGAAAGGAATATAACGAGAAAAGACGAAAGATGGGTTTGGAAAGAAAAGAGTCTTACCGTGGAAAACGTCCTCCCATCCAATCTCCGTATCCCGTCCACCAAGCACCAAAATATCCTCATGCAAGTTGCCACCATTCCTTCTAGGGCCGCCCAAGAGCATAGGCGTGAAATTAGTGTCGCGGACAATCTTTAATTCCATCCCACGTCTAATAGGCTCTGCCATGCCGTACACCCGTCGCAGACCCTCCATCTTCATCGCATCCTGAGTTTCGCGCCAGGCCAAGAGGCGAGCTTCAAGGGGGTGTGCGGATGTTGGGATGTTGTTGGCGTTCTCTGATGGGGAGCCGTGTGGTGCTTGTAGTGTGATCTTGTTTCGGAGTGTGTCTGGCAATCCCGGAGCTGAAGGGGCGCCTTTGCTCGGGTGAGGTGCTGTGCTGGTGTAGTCACGGCCTGTGATGTTGTCTGTGTGAGAGCCGTAGGCGGCAGTGGGTACTATGCGGAGAGACTGGATGATTCTTGTGTCAGTATTCTTCGGCTTTCCTTCCTTGCGGGCACCTTGATCACTTTGAGGAGCATCGCTGGGGGAGAGATGGCGGGAGTGGAGATGTGGGATAAACTACACGTACCATCTTGGCTGCTTATGACTTGATATCTCAGATAATAGAATAGATTATCAAAGTATTTGCGTTCCTGAGTTATGGATTCGATAAGAGGATGCGTCCTGTGGAGGTTGGATCGGAGGATGTTCTGGTGGACAGCGGACTAGCTTATGTGGAGCTTGGGGCATATCAGGCAGCGCGTAAGCTGCAGCATCACGTGACATCCCTAGTCAATTTTGAGATTTAACTTCATATCATTGATCAACAACTGTTCTTTTGTTTGGCAGCACAGCACAACCACACTCATTTATCGACCATGACGACGTCTCTGTGCTCGCGGACTCTTGTCCGCCATGCAATTCACATTTCCAAACCTGCAATTCGAGTCAGACAGCCATACCGACCAAGACAACTGTCTTCTTCAACTCGAAACTTCTCCTCATCGACCTTCCAATCCCCTTCTCTCTCCTCCATGCTCTCCAAACTCACAATCAATTCCCGATCTGCGACAACAACAGCGCGCCACTTTTCATCCACTCCCAAAACCCTCGCAACATACAACCAAGTCCGCCGCGGCTGCCGCAAAGAGCAACGAGCCCGGAGACGTCGCTCGCCCGCACTCTCCAACCGACCTGAGATGAAAGGGGTGTGCCTGAAGACTGGAATCACGAAGCCCAAGAAACCTAATTCGGGCGAACGGAAGACCGCGAGGATTCGTTTGAGTAGTGGCAGAGTTGTGACGGCGTATATCCCCGGTGAAGGGCATAATGTGCAGCAACACAGTGTGGTTATGGTTCGGGGTGGGCGTGCGCAGGATTGTCCTGGTGTGAAGTATCATCTTGTCAGAGGAGCATTGGATTTGGTAAGACTTTTTTCTGTTTCCTTGACCAAAAAATACTGGCAGACTAACTCTATCATCTAGGGAGGTGTTGCGAATAGATTGACTGCCAGGTCAAAGTACGGCACGAAGAAACCCAAGGCCGATTAGGTGATTAATCGGTGGGATACAATTTATGTACATGTATATTATATTTCAATGCATTCTTCGTCAACTTTACATTTGTCTCGTGTATATTTCAGCAATACAGTCTCGGAAAGTCGTTTGACCTAAGAAAAGTACCAACTTTAATATCATGATACTGAATTCCGATGGCATATATGATACACTACATAAAACCTTCCAAGTAGAGAGAGGTAACGACGAAATAGAGAGAGAGCAACAAAATTTGTTTCGCCCAAATCATCACTGCTTATACATCATTGTTTTGTCCCACTTGTTTATACATACACAAGACACCATTCGTTTATTCCCTTTTGGATCTCGGACATGAAGAAAGAAAAAGAAAAGACGATGAAACTGATAGAAACGACAACACACAACGAAGCAAAAACATAAACCTGTAATCCCAGAAGCCCAGAAAAAAGTAGATTCTTATCAGTCGAGCATCAAATGCACAAGTCGCTGCTCGTATCATAGACAAAGTCTATAATACTAACTCAGGGGGAATAAAATCGGAAACAACTAGATATTTTTCTTCTGTTCTTAAAAAAAAAAAAACCAATATGCAAAGACAAATAAAACAAATCAAGAATTGTATTAATCAAAAGACTTATATTCGTCGCTCGTTTTCTTTGGTGAAAGGGCTAATCGGCCTGCGAAGACGCAAGTCCGTGATTGCGAATACCCCAGTGGACGGCTGCTGCGTTGATCGTTGTCGGCGCTTTCGAATCCCATATATAGCTGCCAACGTCAACGCGCTTGTGGGAATAGCGTAGGTGCCCACTTTCAGGGCGACGGTGAGTCATTTCTGCTCCTTTTCATAGCCCTCGGGCTTAGCTAGGTTGTTTATGTGGAAGTAGCGCGATGTGCCTGGTAGGTTTTATTAGTATGGTTAAATTGACAAGTGATATAGCACCGGCAAAGAAGTCTTACAGGAATAGCCCTTCCAGTCAAAGTTGTCGGATGGATTGCAGTGGCATCTCAAGTCAAGTCGGGTTTGTTCACCAGTTGGGCAATGGGTGAATGGAACATGGTAGTAGGCAATTTCGTTGAAGAAGTGAATCTCCTCCTTCTTCAAGAGCAGCCCAGCGGCAATTGAGTGTACCGGTGCATCTCCCCATCGTTCGTAGAAGAAGCCACCATCATGATCGAGAGAGTCGAAGTAATCTATGTATTCGTCTGATCGTAGCCAGTCCAGATTACCAACCTCGAAATTGGACCACTTTTCTACCGTCAGCCAGGTGAAATAAAGACAAGGGAAAACCAAGAGGAGATACTCACAAAGTGGCATTTGTTATAAGTTTCGCCGCCATCATCACTCAAAAATCCCATCGAGTTACCTTCAGCAATGTGTTGAGGGTGGGTTTTCATAAATTTCTTAACACTGTCCCACAGTGTGGGAATAGTCTCATAGTATTCGTACAAGCTAAGCACAAAGCTGTACTTCTTCTTGTTTTCCATCATGTACCGGAATGGGTCGAATGAAATGTCACAGAAGAGCTGGATGCTGGGTTCAACACGCCAGTAGTACTCGTAGTTGAGCATCAATGGGTGGCGGAAAAAGAAGCCAGACTCGTATCGGCACATGTGTCTGTAGCTCTCCGAGTCACCATAGATGATCTTCCTTTGTCTCATGTCTTCGCGCACTGCCTTGGCCTTGTCCTGGTCAATCCATTCTGGATACGACCAATGTTCCTTGGGAATCTGGCCATAGTGAGTAGTTCCAGAGACCAAAGCTGTGGTGATCTTCTTGAATTGGTCGTCGAACGGTTTGTCGTTCAAGAACACCCAATCATAATGGAAGTTGCGATTGAAGCGATCTTCCACCTCCCGAATCGACTTTGCGATTTCCCAAACATCCTGGTTCCGGGCAAGGGTGACGAAGGTCGCATTGACTCGTTCACCAGACGGTGTCAACTGTGGAGGGCCGGTGTGCGCGGGGGTTTGATAGGAAGGATCAACCAAGTCCTGGCTCTTCTGTGTCTGAGGTAGTATACTAGATTCGTAGTTCGTAGGCAGCGGTAATGATGATCTCGAAATAAATGCTAGAACTACTAATCCCTGTAGAATTGCGGCGAAATGAATTAGCGCATGGTATCAGACAAAGACGAGCGGCAACTTACAAAAACTGCAAACAGCAGATACCGAATATACCGACTGGTTCCTGAAGACATCACGAAGAAGGGCGAATATGGCAAAATAACAAGAGATCAATCAATTGACAAGTCGTAAGGACAAGGGAAGGCTAAAGAGCCCTGAAGCTCCCCTCCGATATCAACTTCCGCAGGCTATATCACGTTGGCCGCGCTGATCATGGATATTTTCTGCAACGAAACAAATAACGGTTGACACGGCCAGCGATCGGCGGAAGCGAATGATAGAGAAAAAATAAAACAAATCGAACGAGCGAAAGAAAAAATAGTCGATTGATGTAAAGATGGAGCGATAAAGAAACGACTTGGCTGAGTCGGGTAGATCGAGAAGTGATGATCCTGGCTAGTTTGGGGAACGAACGACGATGAAACGTGGAGACTCTGCAGAGTTCAGGACTGGCAGGTCGTCAGCGACTGTCGAGAGGCGAGAGTCGAAAAGAGATCCAGGTTGGAGATCAAACAGAATAAAACGAACTCAAGTCGAAACAAATATAAAATAAAATAAAAGGAGAGACAGAGTGGATGAGGTGGCCGTTTGGGGGTCGCAACTAAGTAATTCCAGCAGTTATTAAATAACAGGGAACCAACCAACGACGGGTCTGGCAGTGGTGCAGCAAATAATAAAATGGATTTATAGTGTATAGCACACGTTAAACGCCAAGCAGAAACAAAACATTTTTTGCGAAACACAGCGTCTTATTGACTATTCACAGCGCCTTCTCGTGGTCGCATACGTAAGCCCCTACGAAACAGCCGCGAATAACCCATGCTTCCGGCGACATGCAGCCCAGACATTCTCCCGTTTTCGTCTGCAGACAAAACACCTGTATCACTATCGGCTGCCTGTGGAATTGGAAGCAGCATACCTTGTCTGTCTCCTTGATTTCATTATGAATTTTCTAAGCTCGGTTTTGCGACTGTTGGTCGGCTATAATGTCTTGCATTGCTTGTCTCTCGGATAGACCTCCGTTCCACCAGCTCGAGGCAAGTGCATATGTTATCGAGCGGATACACGCTTACTCGAGAAGTCTAGATCATGTCGTCTAAAGGGGCCATGTCTGCGACAAATAAGGAGAAGGCGATAAAAAGAGCCTACGTAGACTAGATAGTAGATGGTAGAAGCGACGATCGAACGTATAGAAGCATGCTTATTACAAAATCATGAATAGAATAGTAATTTTTTGAGAGTTCATTATAGAATGGTTTCAATAAAATAGTAGTAGGTGTGATCTTAAACTCGAAAGACTAATCTTTATTCACAGATGAATGGATGCAGTATGAAGAAGTCGACACCTGAGAAACCAGGCACCGACGGCCGCTAAAGACGCCGTCGCGAAAGTGCGAAATCCCAGTCGCTGCTGTAGTCTATGCCATCATCGGCTGCCACCTCGTCGATACCCCTCCCACCCACGGCTCTCGCCCCTTGGTGCAGCTCTCGCACCGCTTCTGCTCTCCGGTTTCTGTGTCCGTTGGAAGACATTGAATATGTCTTTCTTTGGATTTGACACCACCCTGCCGAGAGATCGGCAGGCTGGTCAGCAAGCCAGAGGCATCTTCGAAAATCCAGATCCGTTTGCTCAAGTTGCTCGCGCGCAAGCCCAGGGCTTACACGACGACGACGATGACGATGCGTATGTCCAGATAGAGAGTGAGGCCGCTTATATTGATGCTTACAATGTTTTAGGATTGACTTTGAGGACACCTACGATGGTTTGGGCGACCAGCTCGACGAAGGCCAAGATGAGTTCAACGACGACACATTTGGTGGCGGCGGAGAAAGTGTCGGAAGGGACTTTGACTTTTTTGGCACGACCGCCCAGATCTCAGATGTCATGAGTGAAGAGCAAGTTCGCTACAACCTTCAGAATTCCAAAGCCTCAGCTCCTTTGGCGTCAAAGGGGGGTTCAGCTCAAGCTCCTGCCGCAGTATCAGTTCCTCGACTCCCGAAGAAGACTGGTTACGAGAGGTACCAGGACCCTGGCTTTATCCCTGAGATAACGGCAAAATCGAGCGTTTGGGGAACCACTGCCCAGCCCAAACAGCCAGTCGTTGAACCGGTGCCTGCTCCTGCTGTGCCAGCGCCTTCGCGCAGAATGATGAGCCTGGAGGAAGTTGAAGCTCAGCTGCGGCACCAGCCTCCTCAGCACATCATGCCAATTCCAGAATTGGCTCAGGCGATGCCGCGTGGTCAACAAATGCCTCCTTTCCCCGAAGCCTTTCCTCCCATACCGCCGGCCGAGTTGATGGCGCTTGAACAGCAGGCTTCGGCGATGGGTATCACGCTGCCACAGCTCTTACAACGACTGCAACAGATGCCACCTGGACAGTTTATGCCTCCTCCTCCACCTGGACCACAGCAAGCCCCATTACCCAGACAGCCTCCCATCCCGCCACAACAGCAACGTCAGCCACCTGCTCAGCCTGCTCATAGACCACCGCAGCAACAGGCTTCAGCCGCCCCACCGGTCATTACTGAACCCCAGCAGCTAATGAATCTTACGGACGAACAGCGTGAAGCCTATCTGATGGAAGACGCAAAGCGCGCTAAACGCAACCACAAGATCTTCCTCCTTTCCCGTGGTAACGGCCTGATGACACCTCAAGATAAGAATTTCATCACCCGAATTCAGCTGCAACAACTCGTTGCTGCTACGGGAAATGTAAACGACCCGGATGTTGAGTCGCTCTTGTCGGAGGACTTTTATTATCAGGTGTACAGTCAAATCCGTGGTGCCCCGCGTCAACACCCTCGTCAGCCGCTAGGTCATTTTGCTCAGACATACCTTTTCCAGACTGGAAACCGCACTGGCGGTCATGGCCGGCGACAATACCAAAATGCGGATAATCACATGCAGCGTATGCAACAGCAAGTTCAGCGTGCTGTCGAGGCTGCCAAGGCAAAGCCTAAAAACCAGCAGCTTATCATCGAAGGCAGCCTGGGAAGAATATCATTCAGCAATGCCAAGACCCCCAAGCCGTTATTGAACATCAAGAGACCCGAGGGGGCAGAAGGTATGAAGCCCAAGCGTGCAACAGCAGATCTCAGCGCCAGTGATCGAAAGTCGGTTTTGAACAACATCGAGAGCGTTTATGATATCTTAATGAGAATGGAGGACCTTGAGCGGACAATGCCCCCACCTCCAGATGATGCCGATCCGGAGTCTGTAGAAATGCACATGGAATGGAGGCAGAACATGCAAGCGCTTAACTTGAAGCTCTGGCAAAGTATGAGGGTTCTCGAACCTATTGTGCCGGGGTCTTCGGTGCCCCACCCCTTCATTGCTTTCTTGTCATATCCCAAAGGCAAAAAAGCCATACCTCGTCTTTTCCGCCAAATTGACCAGGAACAACGTGTCACTGTATTGACCATGATTGTCGTAAACCTTGACACATTGGATGTAGTGCGCAAGGGTCTCCTGAATCCGGGTGAGACACAATTACCAGCGCAGTCTCGTGAGGATATCGAATTATTCTCCCAAGCTGTTATGCCGAGCCTACTTGGTTATGTTAACGAGGCATCTTTCAACATTATCATTGGCCTCCTTGGTCTTGTGCTTGCCCAAACGCATGTTCAATTTGTGGCTAGAACTAGGGTTGGATTAGGAATCATGACCATGCTGCTCAGTCGCGCAGCAATTATCAAAGAGGCTGGCCAAGCGGATGAGCACGATTGGCAGCAATGGATCGAGAAATTCAATCAGCTTTTCGATGCCTTGGAACCTGGATTGGCTGGCATTTTCCCCGGAACCATCAACACAGGGGATGACATGTACGTTTGGCAGTTCCTGGCAGCAATTGGCATTGGAGCAAGCCAGGAACAACAGCAGCGGCTAGTGATTGCTGTGAAGTAAGTAACATTGCAACTTATTGATGTGCCTTTTTCCTTTTTCTAACATATATCCTAGGGATCGAGTGATGGAGACCGTCGCTCAGAGCAAGACTCTTCCGGCTGACATGGCAAGCCAACGTCTCAACAATGTCAACTTATTCATGCGGGCTATCGGACTCGACGTCGAGCTTCTCGGTTAAATTCATTGCACCTTTTTTTGTTTTCATTCTACTCATCGACATTGCGGTTACAAAAAAAGCTCATTAAACTACATTTCTGGCGACAGATGGATCTGACTGGGGATATGGGAATGTTTGGCGAATACTGACACACATTTTTTAACTGTCATGAATTGTGATGCTGACGAAACCAATTGCGCTGGGTTATTATTAATATTATTATTACATTTAGTCCAGCGTTTCTGTCTGGCCTTTGGAGGAATGGCCAGCAACACACGAACTGGTCGTGGATTGTACAACAACGCAATCAATGCGATCACCAGCACAACAGCAGTTCTAGCCTTGTATTAGCGGGCGCTGTAGAGCCTTTGATGGCCGAGATCATGCAATCTATGCTGATATTTGCAGCTTGGTGGCATACAAACATACATACATATGCAACTTATGATATTTATTATTTAGATGCATGGAGTGCACGTTTCAGGGGCTTCCCCTGGACGATATACACAATAAATATTCCACACATACGTAGCCAACAGGCCACACCACGGCTCGTCTAAATTGCCCATGACCTGATCCCTAATAATTCTCTTGCGAATCCGCATAAAAAAAGAAATAAATACCGATCATCAACAGCCCCGCCGCCCTCTGCCCAATAAACCATGGGACGCAGCTAGCGTGCTGTTTCACCGATACTTCCTGCCCCTGGGCTGCGTGTCAGTGCGTGCGCTGAGACCGGCCAGATACGCCCCGCTGCTCGTCATGTCGCTGCCCCGCCATCCTCTCATCTTGTCTCTGTCCTTTGCCTCTCTCACTCGCTCGCTCTTGACTCCGGCTGCTTTCGAGCAAACTGTGATATATCAGCTGTCGCAATTCACTTCTACCCGCTAATAATTAATCCTGATTGATCGCACAATGGCTGCTGGTTCTGTTCTCGTTACCGGGTAAGCAAAGCTATCTCCCCCCCTCACCACCGCCTAATCGCACAGCTCTGTCTAACAATTGTACTAGAGGAACGGGCTATATCGGGTCCTTCACGGCCCTCGCCCTGCTCGAGGCTGGCTACAAGGTCGTCATTGTTGACAACTTGTACAACTCGTCTGCAGAGGTCATCAACCGCATTGAATTGATCTCCGGCAAGAGGGCCGAGTACGTCCAGGCTGATATCACCGACCCAGTTGCTCTCGACAAGGTCTTTGAACAGTACCCCGAAGTTGACAGCGTTATTCACTTTGCTGCTCTCAAGGTTTGTGTCTTTCTTTCCAATATCCTGGCATTGTACTAATTAAGCTCTAAAAAAAGGCCGTTGGCGAGTCTGGCGAGAAACCCCTCGATTACTACCAAGTCAACGTCTATGGCACAATCAACCTCCTCCGCTCCATGCAGAAACACAATGTCTACAACATCGTCTTCTCGAGCTCTGCCACCGTGTACGGCGATGCCACACGCTTTCCCAACATGATCCCCATCCCCGAAGAGTGCCCTCTTGGCCCTACCAACCCTTACGGAAACACCAAGTTCGCCGTCGAAAACGCCATTACCGATTTCATCAATGCGCAACGCAACAACCTCATCAAGGCTGGCAAAGCCGATGAAGCCGAGAAGTGGAACGCCGCTTTGCTGCGTTACTTCAACCCCGCTGGTGCTCACCCAAGCGGTATCATGGGTGAGGACCCTCAGGGTGTCCCATACAACCTGCTTCCTCTGTTGGCCCAGGTTGCCACCGGCAAGCGTGAGAAGCTGTTGGTGTTCGGTGACGGTACGCAATCCATCTTCTAAGGCCTTTCCCGTAGTAATCAATAAAACTGACTGTACCAGACTACGCCTCTCGTGATGGTACCGCCATCCGTGACTACATCCACATTCTGGACTTGTCCAACGGCCACTTGCTAGCCCTCAACTACCTGCGCTCTAACCACCCTGGTGTGCGCGCATGGAACCTGGGAACTGGCCGCGGCAGCACGGTGTACGAGATGGTCAAGGCCTTCTCCACCGCGGTCGGCCGCGACCTGCCATACGAAGTTGCTCCTCGTCGTGCCGGTGACGTCCTGGATCTGACCTCCAACCCAACCCGCGCCGGCAAGGAGCTCGGCTGGAAGACCGAGCGCACCCTCGAACAAGCCTGTGAGGATCTCTGGCTGTGGACTAAGAACAACCCTCAGGGATACCGTCAAGAGCCACCAGCCGAGCTCCTTGCGGCTTTGAAGAAGTAAATGAATGAATGAATGAATAAACGAGATTATTTAGAAGAGAATATTATGGACGACAAAAAAAGAGCCCAAGTTTAAATATTTCATATGCAAAGTCAGCGAATGATTTTTGTTCTTCCTCTTCTTTTTTGGCCTTTAGACGCATTCACGCAAATCAAGCCTACTACTTAATTTCTACCTACTTAGTTAGTGCTGTAGATAAATTATAGATTGAGAAATATGCAGTACAGAAACGATTCCAGCTGTCCTATTTGTGTATAGCTTCAAGTGTTATCAAACAAATACCTGCCTATAAGTTTTATCTATCCATCTAAATGCCCAATGATATGAAGTTTATGTGATGTGACGCGTACAAATGATTATAAAATACATAAACCATTCCTTGAATGAAGAAACCCCTAAAAATGCTGCTTGGTTGTTTCCATTATCCCTCCTATTTCCGATTTTTCTTCGCTCCAGATGACTGCTGCGACTTATTCTTATTATTTTTGGTGGTATCGTCTTTCTTATTCTTTTGCACTTTCTCGGTTTGTTGTTTCTTCTTCTCCTTTTCCTTCTCTTCTTCCTCCTTGGCCTTTTCTAGCGCACGCTTCTTGGCAGATTCCGTTTCCTTGACTTGAATCTGCTGCTCACTGAACTCCCAAAGCTGTTTCGCAATCTCGTCGTCGTTGACTTCCTTGCGCAGGTACTCGATTTCGCGACACTCCTTGATCAGCCAGCCACCATTGTCGGGGTTCTCACGACCGAATCGCGCTTCCATAGCCGCATATAGGAAGCTTTGGGCGCCTTGCTGAGGAGACTTTAGGATGAGCCACCATACAGGCCAAAGGATGAGATAGACCAGAAGACCCCATAAACTGCCACCTGTGAGCCAGCGGCGTGTTCCTGGTGTGCGACTGAAGCCCGGGTCGACAACAAGGACCCGGGCATTCATGGGTTGCTTGTCTGGCCGTTTGTAGGATGCTAGATGTTTTTGGAACGCCTTTGCGAATACCATGAGAGCAAGCTTCGTCATGCCGTACATGCTTGGTGTGGTGCCGGCCTCGCCGCCGCGTTTACTTTTCTTTGATGAGGATGCATTTTTGGCGCCGGATTTAGCCTTATTCTTAGTCGTCGTTGTTGACGTCGTACTGGTCACCGCTCCCTCTGTCCTCAGTAAATCTATTGTAGCGCCAATATAACTCGAGCACGTGCTGAAAATAATCCGCACATCTCTATCCGGGGGCTGCGCTCTGATAGCCGGACTCAGAATACTCAGTAGATGGAAATTCGCTAAATAATTGATCTGCCACTCCTCATCCAGTTCGTCGGGTGTCATGCGTGGTTTGCCGCTCCGTGAGGGTTTGAGGGTATTCGCACAGAGGATGATCATATCCAGTCGTCGCGGCGGAGCATTGTCGACCCATTTTGTAGCGAATTTTCGGATTGAGTGTAGAGATGTCAGATCGACCTGTTCGGCGTATATGAGTTCGTTGTTTGTTGATCGTCTTAGGTCCTCGATATAGTCGACTAGGAAGAGGTCCGAAGGGGAGTGTTGCGTGAGGAGGATGATTTGAGCGCCGCGTGAGGCGAGGTCGTAGACGACAGAGGCTCCGATACCTGACGTGCCACCCTTTTTTCCGATGATTAGTTGATATATCAAGTGCTAAACAGATGGAAAACTTACAGTCACCATCACCACCTTCGAGTGCATCAGTCGCTCAGAGGTATTGCGAGCACCGCCGAAGTAGTACTTCAGCAGGGCCACGACGGCCGCAACTGCAACCCACTTGAAGGCTGAGTATGCATAGGGGATGGCATTGATTCCTTCCGCTATTCCGTGTGATATCAGAGGAATCGGCATTTTGGTGTATGCCAGCTCAATTCTGGCTTGCCGTGATGAAAAAAGCTGGAGGTGTGCCTGCGATCCAAGACAAATACGTAACCGCCGAACCGCCCAATCGGCTTAGCGGTCGATCTCCGCGGCATCCCTGGTCCTCTACCATCTACACACGTACTTACACGTTCAGGAAATAAATACACCGGATACAACATAAGTAGGAATCAGTAGATTCATATTATTCATAATAGTGTACATAGCTATCGATCTACAAAACCCTTCAACCCCCGATATAATACATATAATACATGCAAAGTCGTGCGGATAATGGATATACCCTCAGCATCAGTTTCAAGCCGTTGAGACGCTGCTATCCAACTGTGCTTCATTTTTAGAGGAAGCATCCTCAACCATAGGTATGTCAAAGGCATCAGGATTGGACTCGTTCGCGCCTTCCACAGTCGACAGCAAGCGCTCGTGCTCCCTGGTTTGTTTTTCCAACCTAATCTGTCGACGGAGCGAAGCATCTCTCCGTAGTTTTCTATTCACAGAAAACTCGGCTAGGGCGCGGATCATACGCTCTTCGACCATAGTCTTGACATGTGTAGCTAGGGTTCGATCCGTGAAGATGCCACCCATACGATAGCTAAGCCACAGGTATAAGATCAATGACTTGTGTAAACTCTCAAGTTCATGCAGATAGTCCTTGTTGCCGGACACGGGAAGTTCGAGAACCTCCAGGTTGAGTTCATGGAAATCCAGTAGACGGCCACTGGAATTAGTGGCGACAGCTCTGATAAACCCCTTGACAACGTTAACCATTGCTTGGTCACGATTGTAAATAGGTGCTGCCATGAATACAAGCCGATCGTCGATGCTCATTCGGTGCGAACGATCGACAATCGCAGCAGCCTCATTCTGGGAACGCCCTCTGCACAGGAAGAAGAGTGGGTGGACCTGTGTCAATGAGAAAACACGATTGATAGTATATCTGAATGAGATTTCAGGCGGAAAATAGGAAGCTATGCGGTGAAATATATTGTCTGGAGGAATAGTGCCAGCTGCTGTGATAGGAGGAGGCTCAAATTCCAGTGCTCGCTGGATGTGTGGTAAATCAACATCTTCGAGAGACGTCACTAATCCCACATTGGATTCCGGCGATTCTTTCGGCCCTACTTTCTCATTAGCAGCACGATATCGACCGGCGCGCCCTCCAATTTGCTTAATTTCCGGAATGCTGATTCTCTGCAGACCGCCCAGTCTACCTTTAATCAAGGTCTGGAAAATGACACGTTTGCATTTTCTGATCATGATGTTAGTCGAGCCACAGCACGCATACACTGCGAGATGGATTCGGATTCAAACTTACAAGTTCAAGCCCATGCCAATAGCATCGCTTGCCACTAGAAAATCATAGTCGTTATCCGGGTCATTGAACAAGTTGGCTTGTTGCGTGCGAATCTCTGCCGGAAGACCACCGTACACAATCGCAGCTCGTTTCCCAGTTGTCCTCTCGATTTCATTTTTCAGAGCATGGATATTCAGCCTAGAGAATGCAACCAAGCAGTCTCCCTTTCTTAGCCTGCGAAGATCACCCTTAAGACTGGTGGTTTCCGCTTTTAAAGGATTCAATCTCTGATACCGATGCACCTCTAAAACATCGCCAGCAAGGTTTGCCAGTTCTTTAATTAGTGGCACCACACGCTCTTCACCGCAGACATGCAGTTCTTGAACTCGAGCCCCCATGAAAGCCCGCGTCCAAGCCCAGCCCCGATCCGCATCAGCAATCATCTGAATTTCATCGATGACTCCAACTTCATACGGTTCGCTCACGCTCACCATTTCTACAGTGTTGCTGATAATTCTTGGTGGCGTATCTGGCACACGGAATTCATCTCCCGTCACCAGAGCACATGGGATCCCTTCAGCGGAGAAACGAGAGTAGACTTCCTGGGCCAGTAATCGCAGAGGCCCAGCGTAAAACCCTCGTTTCGCTTGCTCAAGCCTCTTCAGAGCATTGTACGTCTTTCCGGAGTTTGTGGGGCCAACGTGCAGATGGATTTTCCGCTGAATCGAGCGAGTAAGCGGATACCACTCGGCCGGATATCGAAGATCCGCTGCCTTTTTCTGCTCTTCGAAATGCTGATCCCCATATTTCAAAGTGAATTCGTCATCTTTCTGTATAATAGCCAGTTCTTCTCCGAGAGCTTTGACTCCACCCGCTCGATAAGTCTCCCAAAGTGACTCCCTCAGGTTTGCTAAACTGCCCTTTTGAACTGCTCCCACACCTTGCTGCAATAACGCTGCCTGGGTGACTCGACGATGGAACCTATCCCATGTTCGTAGTAATGGATCGGAAGGAGGGATTGTGCTTTTCAAGTTGAATAGTGCAGTTTCAACTGCATTGCGAAATTTGGTGTCGTGACGAATGAGCGGAGGTGCCTGTTTTCATTAATTAGGTTGGTAATGATTAGCTTGCGTCATACAGCAAATAGAAGAGCAGGAGCTGGCGGAGAGAAGCGGTACTTTTGAGGGAGGTTTATGTTTCTTTTTTTCTCTTGATGCAGATGGTGTCGATGTAAACGGCCTAGTAAACGTGACCGAAAGAACTCGAGATCTAAACGAACAGGACAGGCACTCGCCCGCTCTGAGGGTCCATAGCTGTTGCATGGATGCTGCTCGGTGCGCATCAATTTGGAACGTTCAACACCGACATAAAAACGCAGATTGCTCGGGCGATTGCTGGGAAATCTGGATGTTGTCTGCCATTTGCTGATTGTGACCGCATCGATGGCAACAACTTTTTTTAGGGGATCAATCAAAGAATTGCCCAATGCAGCTAGGCCCGGAGCATGAGTTTATCCGTGAGTCGCGATTGCCGCAGCCGCAGCCGCCACTAAATGCGGGTCCGCTAACTGACTAAGGCCAGGCGGGGCCCAATAGTAACCGCCGTCTGGACTGCTTGCATAGTGGGGAACTCCTCCCACACTTCGAGTATCACCCTGTTGCAACTTGCCCCCTCAGGACGCTGTTTCATGACACCTGGTGGTTTTTGTGTGTCTGTACTGTGACTTCAATATTTGACGACCGCCATTTTGCTGAGCGCGCCAGCTACCAGCCAATTCTATAGAGGCTCAGGCTTGACATGCCATCATGGCGTCGTCCCTAATCAGCATTCAACGCGACAGTAGGCTTCCGGAGCTCATTTTGTTCCGCACGTCTTTCAATCTGTGCCCAGCTAACCAAACTTTTCTCACAGTTATTTTAGAAGCGATTCGCCATGCTGCAGGAAATGACGTACGTATCGAATACCGCCTGTTGTTCCAACCCCCAGCTGATCACATCCCATTCAGTGGAAAGTCCTCGTCGTGGACGAGAAAAGCCGAAAACTTCTGGATAATACAGTAAAGGAGGACGATATTTTGAATCACAATGTGACAAGTCAGTGATCTTGGTGGGACTGTTGGGGCTTCCCGCTGAGCGTGTATAATGCAGATATTGCGCAGATCGAGCAACGCAGGCAGCCCAACCCGGGCATGGACGCGCTGTATATTCTGTCCCCATTGCCACATATTATAGATTGTCTCATGGCAGATCTAGAGCGCCGCCGCTATCGAAGGTTTTTTGTGGTTTGGACAGCTAGTTGGGCTCCCTATTTTGCCAGATAGTACACGAGGCCGATTCTCTAACTTGACTGTAGTTTTGGATCCCCAACAACGCTCCAGATTGGACCGATCTCAAATGGCACGCGATATGATCGTTGCTATGCATACTTTAAACGTTGACTTCTACCCTCGTGAGTCGAGAGTCGCTACTTTCCGTGACCCGTGGAGCTTTCCTGTCCTCTTCCACCCGGCCTGCAATAATTTAGTACGAGGACACTTGGAAGATCTGGCTCGGAAGGTAAGATGCTTATCTATTGTGTGCGCCGGCGTACTCATTTAGACTGACAATGGAATAGATCGTGTCACTTTGTGTGGTCTTGGGTGAATACCCTGTTATTCGCTACTACCGACCTCGAACACCCACTCATGAGGCTAGTGTTCTGTGCTCTCATCTAGCAAGATTCGTACAGGATGAAATTGATCGCTACGCCGGATCCAACCGAGATTTCCCGCCACAAACACCAAGGCCACGAGGAGTACTTTTGCTCGTTGACAGATCTATGGATACTTTCTCTCCATTAGTTCATGAATTTACCTATCAAGCCATGGCGCATGACTTGCTTCCGATTAAGGATGGCGACAAAGTTACTTATAAAACAGTAGTCAACGAGGGTAGTCCGAATGAGGAGATTACGGACATGGAGATTGGTGACCACGATCGTGTATGGGTTGATTATCGACATCTCCATATGAAAGATGTGCTAGAAAAATTATCCAACGATTTCGCCAAATTCCGGGCAGCAAACCCGCAATTCGCAGAAGAGTGAGATGCAAATTTCAGTGTTGATAACGACCATTTGCTGACACGTGTTTTTCTCCAGGGCCTCCAATGTCACAGTCAACACTATCAAGGACATGTTAGCAGGGTTAACTGATTTCCAGGAAGGGAAGAATGCGTACACCCTTCATTTGAATATGGCACAAGAGTGCATGAAATATTTTCAAGAGCGTAACCTGCTGGAACTAAGCTCAGTGGAACAGGTCTGTCTCTGCTTAAAGCTAAACGAGATATTGGTTGGTTACTAACTATAAGAATTAGAGTTTGGCTACCGGCGTGGACGAGGACTATAAGAAACCAAAGAACCTCGCTATTCAGCTCGTTCGTCTTCTAGATGATCAATCAATTGTTACACCTGATCGCTTGCGGTTAATTATTATGTATTTGATGTATCGAGATGGTTTACTGGGAGGCGACATTCGCAAGCTACTTGCCCATGCAAACCTTCCTCCGCAGGAAGCAGATGTCATCTATAATATGGATCTCTTGGGTGCTAGAGTCGAGAAGCCATTAAAAGACACAAAACCTGCAAGCCAACCACTTTTTCCACGGAAGCAACCTGGATCAGCACAGGAACAGGACGTTAGCCTTTCGCGGTTCGAACCAAACGTGAAAAGAATGCTCGAAGAACAAATAAAGGGCACCTTGGATCCTACTATTTTCCCCTTTACGCGGCCTCAGACAGATCCTGAGGGTGCGATGCGAGACCAGATTTCGCAGTCATCGTTGCGAAGTGCGAAGCCCACTTGGGCTCGCACAAGGGGATCCGGAGACCAGCCTCGTCAACGTATAATAGTCTTCGTGGCTGGTGGAGCAACCTATGCTGAAGCGCGAACATGCTATGAAGTTTCTCAATCTGCTTCCAAGGACGTGTTCTTAGCTACCTCGCACATGTTGACCCCGGGGCTATTCCTTCGTCAACTTGGGGATTTGAGCGTAGACAAGAGGCGACTCGACATACCAGCAGATAGGCCTAAACCAGTAGCACCTGCACATCTTTTTGAGAAAGAGCAACCACCACCTGCGGCGAAACAAGCGCAACCATCTGGCAAGCCTTCGGCCGCTCATGCTGCTCCGACTGCCGCTATGGCAAATATGTCCCTCAACTCTGGCCGACCAAATGCCCAGGCACCACAAAGCGCAAATCCTCCGTCATCAGGTGGGAAGGTAGTTAAAAAGGAGAAGGAAAAGAAGAAGCACCACTTTTTCAGGTAATGCGCATGCCACAAAACGCCGTGCGTGGTTTTACTCGAATATTGTGTGCTTCTCTAGAATGCCCGGTGCATATATTTTTTCTTTCTATCAAGCTTGTGGCGGCCAGCTTCTCTTTAATTCTGTTTGCCTTATTGATACCATGTCTTTGACGCGATTTAAGCTTTCCTTACAATGTTTTCACAAGAGTGAGCATATAACCGGCGCAGACAGTGGAAATTTACATGTTTCCAATACCAAGGCGGAATACATGAGCTATCTCCATCAAGCGTAGGAAATTATATACCAAGTAGAATACGAATGTTTTATTGATCATATATTCGCTTAATCTATCTATGTCTTTATTGGTTCAACACAGATATCCCTAAGCACCACCTAAATACCGTTGAACGTCGTCACTGGCATAGAATAATTCGCGCAACTTTTCCCCTTTCTTCTTGTCTGCCATTTGCCCAAGACGCACTTGTTTCGCATTAAGCTTTTGGCGCTGTTCTTGCTGCTGCTTCCGTAAATTCTTCCTGTCAGCAATAGCCTGCTCATCTTCGACACTCGTGCCCAAACCAGATGTAGAGGTTTTCACTTTGGGCTTGATGGGTTGTAGAATGCCAGTGCGACCTTGTGCACCCAGTCCTGTACGGCTATCAGGATCCCATCCGTAAGATGCAAGATAGCGCATTCCGTGTCGTTTACGGTCTAAATGAGACGGCGGGTGCGAATGCTGTAAACAAACTTGATGTACAAGCGACGCTTCATGTGGCGTATCCCTCGCATTTATTGATGATGATATTGTCTCATCTTCGTTAGAATCATCTTTGACGCCATCCACAACAGCCACGGGGAGTTTGCAGACTTCACACAAATCGGTGGGAGAGGCTCCGGCGACTTGGGCGTGTGTATCTGCCTTGGGTTCGTCGTCGATATTACTTATAGACGGTGCTACCGATGACACAGGCGCGGAGGCACTTCGGCCATTCGGTATGGGTATTTCTTTGTCATCCTGTTTCTTTGTATCTTCTGTGCCCTTCTTGTGCTTCTTGGACATCACAATAGCGAGGTATTGGTCGGCAACACTGTGAACAGGTTCATTGCTCGGAGGAGCAGATGTCGTTTGGAGGTCGTCAGATGCTCGAACGAAAGGTACCCGTTTTCTCTTTATTCCAGCACCAAACACACGTTGATCTTCAAGCGGCACAAAATAGTCTTCATCTTCATGCTGTGACTGAGACATGTCTTACTCGTTTATATGCGAGCAGCATATTGTAGAAGTTGAAAAGACAAGGCAACCACGGAGCTTATCTTATCGGTCGGCCGTGGCGCGGGAAAAGCTTAAGCTCGGACGATTACCGTCGTAACAATTTTTCCGCCACTCCGTTCCGCCTGGACAAATAACGGAGAGAACGCTTTTAACGATGTCTGCGCAATTCTTAGCGTGCATTTCCGCGTGATTGATCAAGTTGAATCGTACCTGGCTGCAATCTATCCGACGAAAAGGTCTGTTGCAAGCTTCAACCTCACCCACCATCCAGGTGGACGTGATTACTATCTCAAGATGGATGATCTCGACTCCCTGGAGCTTTTGTCGCTGGTATCGCGAGTGACAACAGAACTCCAGAACCACTTGGGGATCAACGACAAAACCTTGGCGGAGTTCGTCGTCGATCAACACCTACAGAGCGCCTCATTCGCGAAATTCAAGGATGGACTCGACTCACTGGGGGCGGAATTTCCGCCCAGCTTGATTGAGAGTATCGACCGGCTCGTCTTAACGATGCATCCTAAATACAAGGCAAAGAAAGGGGTGGAGCCTGGAAACACCGATGCGGATGATGGCATGGATGCCTTGAATGCTATCGAGAAGAAAGCTCGTGTCTTCAAGGGACTGTCAATACCGGATAAAGTTCAGACATGGGAAGACGAAGTTAGCACATTGGACACTCGCAAAGATATCACCGAAGACGATGCTCGGAACGGCGCAATGGATGATACTTTTGCGATGCTCGAAGGGTTGGCTGGAAAGTCACGAGAAGACCGCCATGAAACATCGCAACCTAGTAAATCCAGCAGGAAACGCAGCCGGAGTCCGGATTACGGCGATTATGATACCACTTCTTATCGACGAAGTAGAGATAACGACAGATACACGAAAACGAGCGAAAAGGAAAGGCATCGAAATGGCCACGAACGCCGTTCGAGGCGCGATCAGGAGGATGATCACTTCCGCCGGCCACCGACTCCCGAGCTTGACGATCACCCGGTTCTATACAAGATCTATGATGGCCGTGTTACGGGAATCAAGGACTTCGGCGCATTTGTGAATCTACAGGGAGTGCGAGGGAAAGTGGATGGACTTGTGCATGTTTCTGCTATGCAAGAAGGTGCAAGAGTGGACCACCCTTCAGACCTTCTTTCGCGAGGCCAGCCAGTGAAAGTCAAAGTTATCAGTATACAGGGTACTCGGATTGGACTCTCAATGAAGGAAGTTGACCAGCAGAGTGGCCGTGATATCGTCCCACAAAAAAGACTCGCTTCAGGCGCTAATATGGAGAGATTATCGGGTACCGATGCAAACGATCGCTATGGCAATCTCAGCTCCGACATTCCTATCGTCGAAGATTTTGGCGGCAAGCCAATGAGGAATAAAAAGAGACTTACATCCCCAGAAAGATGGGAAATCAAGCAACTCATTGCTTCGGGAGCTGCTTCAGCAGCAGACTACCCAGATATTGACGAAGAGTATCATGCTACCCTGACAGGCGAAGGTGAATTTGAAGAGGAAGTTGATATTGATATTGAACTCCGTGAAGAAGAGCCACCTTTCCTTGCTGGCCAGACTAAACTATCATTGGAACTCTCTCCTATCCGTGTGGTGAAAGCACCAGATGGGTCCATGAATAGGGCAGCCATGTCTGGCTCGGAATTGTCTAAAGAACGCCGGGAACTACGACAACAAGAGGCACGAGAGAAGGCAGCTGAAGGTGCAGCTGATCTTCAATCCGAAATAAATGCACAATGGCAGGATCCCATGGCTAATCCGGAGCAAAGGCGATTTGCTTCGGAACTTCGTTCTGGAGCAAGCGCAAAGACTGATACGGCTGTCCCGGAGTGGAAGAGAGCCCAGAATAAGGAATCGATCTCTTATGGCAAGCGTACCAACATGACGATTAAAGAACAAAGAGAGAGTCTACCGGTCTTTAAGTTTCGGAGTCGATTACTTGATGCTGTACGAGATAATCAAATAATGATAGTCGTTGGGGATACTGGATCAGGTAAGTAAACCAACGTCCACTATAATAAAGAACTTGTACTAACTGCATAACTATAGGCAAGTCGACACAGGTAACGCAATATCTCGCCGAGGCTGGCTACGCAAACAACGGCATGATCGGATGTACACAACCCCGCCGTGTCGCAGCTATGAGTGTAGCCAAGCGTGTTGCAGAAGAAGTCGGATGTCGTCTCGGTGCGGAGGTTGGGTATACTATCCGATTCGACGATTGCACTAGCCCGGAAACCAAGATCAAGTATATGACGGACGGAATGCTGCAGAGAGAAATTCTACTCGACCCAGACCTCAAACGGTACTCGGTTATCCTCTTGGATGAAGCACATGAGCGATCTATAGCGACCGACGTGTTGATGGCTTTGTTACTGCACACCCTTAAAAAGAGGCCTGACATGAAGCTCATCGTCACATCTGCAACACTCGACGCAGACAAATTCTCAGAGTTTTTTTTTGGATGTCCGATTTTTAGTATACCAGGGCGGACTTTCCCCGTTGAGATCTTGTACTCTCGCGAACCTGAATCGGATTACCTCGAGTCATCCTTGAGTACCGTACTTGAAATTCATTTGACCGAGCCGCCGGGCGACATCTTGCTATTTTTGACAGGCCAGGAGGAGATCGACACAGGTTGCGAGGTTTTACACGAGCGAATGAAGGCTCTGGGCCCTAACGTTCCTGAACTTATCATCCTGCCTGTTTATTCGGCCCTACCTAGTGAAATGCAGAGCAGGATTTTCGAGCCCACGGAAGCAGGCAAAAGAAAGGTGAGTAATCTGAAGAGCGCGATCAGTGTATAACAATCTAATTATATTATAATTAGTGTATTTTAGCCACGAATATCGCTGAAACCAGCCTCACAATTGATGGAATCTATTACGTCGTTGACCCCGGATTTGTGAAGCAGAATGCCTACGATCCAAAGTTAGGAATGGATTCACTAGTTGTGACCCCCATTTCCCAAGCTCAAGCTGTAAGCTCCCCCAAATGCTATGTATATCTCAAATGCTAACAGAAAAACAAAGAAACAACGAGCGGGAAGAGTAAGTTTTTATCTCACGGTTTTCAATGTATGGATAACTCTGCTAACTTGATTTTGAGGCTGGACGCACTGCCCCAGGCAAATGCTTCCGACTGTATACAGAGGCAGCATACCAGTCGGAAATGCTACCGACGTCTATTCCTGAAATTCAACGTCAAAACCTGTCCCACACGATTCTCATGCTCAAAGCAATGGGTATCAACGATCTGCTTCATTTCAAATTCATCGATCCGCCCCCGGTCAATACCATTCTTTCGAGCTTAGAAGAGCTCTACTCTCTCGGGGCACTCGATGAGGAAGGATTGATCAATCGACTTGGGAGGCAGATCTCCAACTATCCCACTGACCCGTCCTTGTCAAAGATTTTGATTGCAAGCACTGAAATGGGTTGTTCGGAGGAGGTGCTCTCTATTGTAGCCATGCTTTCTGTTGCCCAGACAGTCTTCTACCGTCGTAAGCCCCTCCCCCCAGACATAAAACGCAGAACGTTAAACCGACTAACAATTCCGCTAGCCAAGGAGAAACAGGAACAAGCAGACAACCGCAAGAAACGCTTCAATGACCCTCACGGCGATCATCTTACGTTATTGAACGTCTACAATGGCTGGAAGCAATCCAATTTCAACAATGCCTGGTGTTTTGAAAACTTCATCCAGGCCCGACAGATGCGCCGAGTGCAAGACGTGCGAAAACAGCTAGCCCAAATTATGGAACGGAACAAACATAGGATTGTTTCGTGTGGTCGCGACACGAACAAGGTTCGACAAGCTTTGTGTACAGGCTTTTTTCGCAATGCTGCACGCAAGGATCCATCCGAGGGGTATAAGACACTGATCGAAGGAACGGTCGTTCATCTCCACCCAAATTCGGCATTGTTTGGAAAACCAGCTGAGCATGTTATTTATACGTCCCTGATAATGACCACCAAAGAATACATGCACTGTACTACCTCGTAAGTTCTCCTCTTTAGCTTGCCTTGAGTTCTTTTGTACTGACAACCTGGTTACTAGGATCGAACCAAAAGTATGTCTTTTTTTGACTGGATTATCTCCGGGAACTGTCTCCCAACGAAATGCTAACTTATTTTTCTTCACAGTGGCTTGTTGAAGCAGCACCGACATTCTTCAAAGTCGCACCGACCGACCGGCTTTCGAAGCGTAAGAAGGCTGAACGAATTCAGCCATTACACAATCGGTTCGCAAACCCAGATGACTGGCGCCTCTCGTCACAAAGGAAGCAAGGACGAGGCGGAGGAGGGGGGACTTGGGGCTAGAAGCACCGTTTCGTACTTTAGTTTAGTCATTTTGATGGTATATTGAAACCTGGGTGTCTATTCTTGCCAAATGTTCGTTGATATATGAAGTCTATGAAAATGCCACCTGATTGGCTGGAGCAGTTAGCGCCGGCAGCATCAGATGACTTCCCGCGCGCTTTTCCGTTTTCGTATATAAACTAGGGCAACTAGTTAGGGTTCGCCCTATCCTCGTTGCAACTTCGAAAGGACAAAGCACCGGAATTGAGCACGATAGAGAATGCAAGCAACTCCATCTCCAATTTAAGCGACCTCACTGTACCTAGGTACATAAATTTTTATATGTTACTTTGTATTTCTCTCGATTGATACATAGGCATCTCATATTCAGCCTTCATTTTCACGGCCCATTTCAACGATCCACCCAGGTAATCGATCTTGCTTCTAAAACGGCGAACAACCGCAGTTCTTCCAGTTACCCAGAGGCAGCCCAACGCCGTTAAATCACAAGCCATTCCCACAGATTAATTTATTGAACGGGTACTTCTTTTAAACAAAGTACGTATTCGTACAAAGCTAGCCGGTGTTATTGGAGAGACAAAAAATGGCTGTGGCGGGCACCCCTTCATTCCATACCTTGTCGTGTAAGATTATTTGTAGGTATCTGTATGCATGTTTCTGGTTATTTCAGCCCACTGTAGCCCTTGCAAATTGCAACACTATGAAACAACTTCTTTTTGTAAAAGTGTGGGGTTTCGTGACGAAAAAAAGAAGGTAACAAACGGCATAGCAAGGTTCATTTGAAGGCAACAAACGGCATAATTCGAAGGGGGGTTTACGGAACGGAGGAGAGTGGCAAGGAAATCGTTTGCAGCATAAATAAAAGGGAAAATACCCCTGGGAAGACTCCAGATAATCATCCAAGCTAGCAACCGAGTGGCATTTATTTACATTTATTTTTATTTTCTCTTGATTGTACATCGGAAACGACATTTCAACACCATGCCTCTTGATATCTCAACAGATGGCGCTGGTAATGCCCTAGGCGAAGAAGGGTATGCAGCAAGTGGCGATGATGAGACTTCAGATGATGAAGATGAAACTTCATATGGTGAAGACGAAGATGAAGATTCTTCTTCATATGATGAAGAAGATAATGATGAAGATGAAGCCCCGTATGTTACGAGGATCTTTGATTCTAATCCAGATCTGGAAGCACTCAGGAAAGACACGCTTGAACGGAACAATCGGTATATAAATTGTAAGTCCTTGTGAATGGCAGACCTCGTTAATCTTGCACAGAAATAGTGGCTATCTTGCAATTTTACAGTGGGTACCAAAATCCACCAAAAGCCCCTGGATCTTTGGTGCATTGGGCCGTATCTTATTAAAGAGGGTCTGTTGCAACCTCTTACAGAGGGTCAAGTGAAAGACTTCTGCCCATTCAATAGCAAGATCAATTGGACCACGGCGCAAATTATCCACGGACCGCAAAATAGGCTTTCCTCAAGCCGCAGGTGCATTCCATGCTATTTGGAATACAAATTCATTCGGATTCTTCATGAGAAGAGCATGACCAAGGGCCCTCGCCAGGAGAAATGTTCGGAGACATCTTGTGACATGCCAGTATGGCGCCAGTCCAAATTCTGTGAGCAACATTACCGGTTACTTCACACGTCTCAAGTCGGAGAAAAAGAAATTCTCGCTATGCAAAATTTCATTAGAACAGTGCTCCCCAAACCTTGGGAACCTACAAAAGACATTGATGAGATGATCAAGTGCCTGGCTGGTCCAAGCCGCCTAGATGAGGTGAAATTTCTGGTCCTCGAATACGACTTTAAGACAAGCCAAATTTTCCAAATAGGAACCTGTGACGCTTCGGGGCGCAAAGTTGTGGATTGCAATATCCAAATGGATTCTTCGAAACAAGTAGACACGTCTAATCAGACACCTCGTTCAGGCGGCCTCCTTGATGCTCATGAAGTCGCCGACAGGCTGAAGAAAGCGGGCGTAACGCCAAAGATGAAATTTGTGACTACGAACAGGAACGGCCTCATAGTTTTGAGGCAGTATCTTGAGGTTGAAGGATATAATGATATCCTTCTGGAGGATGAAAATTGCTTTCTCCCACTCGATTGTTTCCTGACCAATTTGAGAAAGAATCAACTCGGGGCGGAGCTATTCTCCTGTAAGCTTCCAGCGCTATTTCCTGCCTTGTTTGGGGTCGCACACCGGCTCTATGGAGAGAACCACCAAGCCTATCCAAAGGCTTTACAACTATGGCTCATAACTAAAGCGCTCGTGGAACTCCTCAAATCACCGGAAGAGCGCCAGCCGAATTGGCTAGAAGAGCTGAAGAAAATCCCGGTAGTGTTATGATGGTCTCAGGCAGACCGAGCTTGAAACGTACTCAGTTTAAATTTGTCATTTTCAAATCAGGATGCATTTTAAATACTTAGCAGAGTACTCATCATTACCTTCTTTTTATTTTTATTTTATTTGTTGTTGTTTTTTGTTTGAACGTAGTCAAATGACGCTAGCCTAAATTGGGAAGCAAGTAGAGCGGGGCGGTCAAGTGCCTCCGAGCCAATCAAAGCCGGCGAGCGGCAGACGACTAAAATAATTTTATGTTTGCCTTCGTTGATCAACTCGCTCCTTCCTGAATCTCACACCTTCCTGACTAAACATGGCGTCGGCATTATCTCCAGAGCACAGAAATAAGAGACGAAGAATCTCAACAGAAGAATCTCACCACGCTCCTAGCAATGGCCGCGCCGAAATATCATCTCATAGGGATTTGAACGATCTGCTGTATTTCAGGCAGAATGCTAAATTAGACGCTCATCGAGGTGAGTATTTATCGTTTTCTGGCCAGGTTTATTTCGGTCTAATAATTAACGAATTGAAGGACTCAATGCGTTCAAGGATTTTCTTTCCTCGATCAGCCAGTCGGATGCAGACCAAGAGAAAGCGAAGAAGTTTCAGATCCTGAAAGCATATTGCGACTCGCAGACTCCAAAAGTTGAAGATGGAGCGTTTCTGTCAGATCTACTTCAGACTTGGAATTTTGCAGAGAGCTCTAATCACGAGGATATTCTTAAACTTGCACCTTCGGTAATCGCTCTGCTTTTGAAGGCCATTTCTACCAGACTTGAGTTTAGAGATTTTGGCATTGGTCTGTGCAAGACCTTACTGCAAAAAGACCAACTGCGCTTACTCAACCGCAATTTGACTGCGCCAAAGGCCAAGGAGCACCTGATATCTCCATGCATTCGTCTATTTACTGAGATCGTCAGTTTTGATGGTGGGGCAGTCTCTCGACTGGTCTATCTCAACCGAGACGTTACCTTTAAACGACTGGAGCATTTTCTCACTCCTAGCAAGGCCCAACTCCAATCACAGGCAGATTCTAACAAGAAATCCACTCTTCGGAGAAATGCACAACGATATGTGTTGGCCAATTTGCGGTTTCTCCAAGGCCCGGCAAAGATCGACTTCATCGAACAGCACAAGATCATCAGAGCTTTCCTTGAGTTTATTCGACGTGATCCTCGAGATCTTGTAATTGACATTATAAAAGCGATTGACCGGGATATCGCGCATGACGCTTCTGTTCCTCGAGTCACAAAGTCAAGATTCTTCAACAAGTGGAACTTGGAGCGATTGGTCACTCTCTACGGATACGATAAGGACAGTGAAGACGTGGAATCGGAAATCTCCATTGCAGCTGAGATACACAAAATACTATTGCAGATCTGCACTGCCCCCGAAATGGGGGTCCTTCTCCCGCAGTATGGATATTATCCACCTGCAAGTGACGCCAACTTTCCGCTGGCCGAGGATGAGGAGTATATTGATCTGGGATTGGATGCGCCTTCCTATCAGGATAAATATAGAGAAAGTGTTCCAGTAAGAAATGGTACATTGTCAGCTTTCACACAGGTGCTGCGCCCAGAATCCGACACATTGCAAACAGAACTCTTGCTGGAGATATTCAAGGCTGCCCCTGAACTCATTGCAGACTTTTTTACTAAACGATCAATGTTCACCGCGGAGCCAAAAGTCACTTCCACCTGGCTCGGTGAATCGGCGTTTTTATTCTCGACCGTTCAGATTGCCATTCCTGATAGGTTTGGGTTGAAAGAAGAAATAGTCGCGCTGCCTCCCCCAGTTTCGGTTGTAATCGAGAATATCTTACCGCGCCCACTCAACTCGAAGAATTTGACAAGATGCCTTAACCAAACTAGCGATTCAATTGTGACGCTATTCGTCATTCGAATTCTCACAGCTGCTTTCCGAAAACTCCAAGCTGTCTTGGAGGGCTTTAACAGTGACCATGGTCGTTACCAAGAGTTTTGGGAACAAGCTGCATCAAAACTAGTTATGGAATTCGTCGAGAGATGTCCTTCAATCAAAGATGTTATACTTACGTTTCGACGTACGGCACCTGAAGATATTCAACAACAGGGAGCTGTGATGGAGCTGCTAGCGGTTTTCCATGATGTTATTCCATCAATTGCGGCCGAGGAGAATTTTGATGTTACTCTTGTCATGGTCAAAGTCCTTGAATTACTGGACGACTCTAGCCTTTCAGAGGAGGACTCAGAAGTTGCAATTGGTCTTCTACAAAATACATTACATATTGCACATCGGTCGGCTTCTATGCGCTGGTGGCAACAACCAGCTTCGCTTCCGCTCTCTGCTTTTACCTGTATCTTGAAAGTGCCAATTAGGACAGATGACAAAATATCCACCAAAACATTGCGCGAGCTGCTCGAAAATGTGCTAGTGGAGCAAGCAGTTCTATCAAGAGCAAATGGCCCATTTGACGCCTTGGTTGCTAGTCTGAAGGAGTCCGAACCAGAAAGTTTGCTTCCGCAGTTGCAGTTTCTAGACAATTGTCTATGCCGTATCGCAAAGAAGCCTGTTCATTACGAGGACCTTGCTACATCCTTGGCTACTGACAACGAAACACCATTCAGTCTTCTGGTCGCTGGCGTTCTTGAACAATGGCCATTTATTCTCAAGTCCAATGACACGGAAAAAAAACAAGCTGTGGCGCAGTGGATAGCGTCTCTACTAAATCAGCTGAAATCAGCAGGAGAAGACAAAAGGGCACTTAAGACTGTGCGTGACAAGCTTGTAGAGCTCTCGGAAGCGAAAAAGACGAAGTCTATTTTCAAGAAGTCGCTCAAGGGCAGTCAGGAGGCCAATGATCAGGAACCAGAAATCACTGACCATGAAACCCGATCAAGACCGAGTGTTTCCTCTGAAGCCACGTCAGTTGGGCTATTGGATATGTTCGGCCCACTTCCCCGTGAAAGTAAAGACAATGCAGGGTTGTATAAGTGGGAAAGAGAAGAAATAGATATCGCAATTGAGCAAGGTCGAATCAGCGATCTCATGCTCTGTTTGTGTTCTGAGCATGAAGAGATCAGACGGCAAGCATTTGCAGCTGTCACGCGTCTTATGGCAAAACTGAAGGTACGATATATTCAAAAAAAAAAAAAGCTCGGTCCATGGATACTAATTAAATATATTAGGAATCGAACTACACTGAGTGGAGATCGGTCTATCTTCTTCTCGGAGAGTTACGAGAGACCGTGAACCAGCTAGGCTTTGAGGCCAGTCTGCCGTTTGTAGCTGGACAGTGTAGCGCTAGCTGCTTGATGGTCCTAAACAATCCACTACACAAGATGTATGGAAAGGTTAATAGATACCTTCAGAGACGGCCGTCGTGGGATGTCGACAAAATTCCATCTTATTGGATTGACCAGATCTTACTACATCAATCCGAAGATGATGAGGGGCACTTTGAAGAGGTGAATTGGCTGATAGATATGCTTGTTAAGGGCCTACAAACTTCGCAGGTTAGTGGATCATACCTCTTTCTTGAATCGTCATCCTAATTGTTACAGGACTTGGATATTTACCGGCGAGCAAATGTTTTCGAACATATTTTGTCTCTATACAATTCACCAGCATTGAACGCAGCAATGAAAAAGAAGATATTACATCTCGTTTTCAAAGCTACACAGGTGGGCGGGGGCACAACCATGGTAACCCGAAGTGCAGCGATGAGTTGGATTCAGACTTGCGTAGCAAGCTCTGACACGTACACAGCCCTCCTTACGGAGCTAGGCCAGGCGATTTATGAATCGAGCGACGCAGACAGAGTTGGTAGTTGGAGCGGTCATTCCATATCAGCGACCATCACTGGATCATCCCCAAAAGTTCTGGCAGATGCATCTGCGTTGTACAGCATGTCCATGTCCCCCTGATGCGCTTGCTTCGTGGACATAATATACGGCTAGGTACCTAGACAGTTGCAGTCAGCCACATCAGCCTGACAGTCGGGCAGGATGGCTCTGGTCTGTCCACCTAGTGGATGAATGAATCTTTTGTAGAATACTAGAAAGTCCATAGAAATGAACCCCTGAAAGAGAGACGCCACACGGCCAGTAATTCCAACCGTTTTGTTGTACTTGTAGAATTCTCAAAAGAATAAGAAATCAAAAATAAATCGCCAACAAAGAAAAAGGTGCATTGCCATTGTCATTGCCAGTTCGGGCAGCCCACCCACTCCGTCGGCGGCGGCCACTCAGGATAAGCCAGACCCGCCAGGCATCAAGGCCGCCAACGCAACCTGCTGCCTTTTTTGCGCTCGCTCGTTCGCTCTCTCCCTCACTCACATGATCCAGAGCTCTTAATCTGATCAGAAACAACACCTCACCACCGACTCTATTGCACCGCACCACACCCCTCAGACGCCATCTAATCTCTTCACTCCTCGCGACCGACTTTATCCATTGCCACCCACAGTCCGCATCTGCCGACTGTCCATCGTCCCTCGACACTCGTACAGATATCATTTATCTTAGTCGATCCCGAACTGGAGTCTCGCCACAAGTTCTGCGTTAGTCTCCTTCTTGGAGCACCTTGCTCCGAGAAACAGAGCACCCAATTCATGATTTAATCGTCTCTTGCATGAATGATTCGACGGAAATAAATATCGTCCTCGTTGAAATTGATCCCTGGGCCCCTTTCCCCGACTTTTACTGCCACACCACGCACGGCATTACCATGACCAACCTTTGATTATCACCACCCCACCGACTTTCAGAATACATACATCAAGCTGCCGTGCTCCTTATGGCGCGCCGCTATGATATCGAAGAGCTATTGTGGCTACGCGATTCCCCGCTAGTTACGAAGCCCGATAAACTACCGCCAATTGAAGAATGGATGGGGTAAGATAAATACCACACACACATATATATATCATGAATGGGCCTTGTACTGTTGAGCAGTAAGCTGATGAGCGGGTTGATAATTGCAGACCGATTCCAGACCCAACCACACGAAAACTAAATCACCGAGATCAGAACCAAAATGACAATGGTACACCCCGTAGACCGAGTTTATTTGAAGCAGGCCATATTTCGAGGAAATCAAATTCAGGTATAGTGAACAGAGCAATACTTCTCGTTACCTATCGTAACTAACAAGAACCTTCCTTGCGCGTTTCAGAGGATATTGTTTTAGGACCACCAAAAACTGCATTTGCCTCCGCCTCTCGCATTCATGGCAAGGGCTCCTATGATGCTACTGAACGGCCTCCCCGTTACAACGATACAGACGAAAAAGGCGACCGCTTTAATTTCAGAGACAAGTTCTTCAAGGACCGAGAAGGGGGAGAAGTGGACAAGCGCGATGGTAGATTTGGAGGACCCAATGCCCGCCGGAATGAAAGAGAAGACTGGAGTTCCGGGCGACCCCGTCGTACATTTGGCCCCGACGAGAATGACCAGAGACCCAGGCGCAATGGTGACACTGGCAGATGGGATGGACGAGAGAAGCAAGAGGAATCGAGTTTCGCCCGAAATTTGAAAGACAAGGATGCACGTCTTGAAAAGGAAGGGCGTTTTACTAAAAGAGATACACCTCTAAGGGGAAGACATGAGCAAACTTGGTTTCGGGATGAGACTGCTGGCGATGGCGCAGAACTCGAGGAAGATAAACCCTTTATGCGAAATCGGGAGTGGAGACGTGACAGGCAGGTGCCCGATCGTGAATGGAACCGAGGAAGTGCCAGGCTTGAACAAGATCCTGAGTGGATGGATTCTACAGATCGTGACGAACCCAAGCAGGCCCACACACAGGAGGATTTCCAGCGGTGGAAGGAGAGAATGAAAGCAGGTTCTACAACTCCAGCACAGGCCGAAGAAAAGAAAGATGCTACGCCGGAGCCGGTCAGTTTGGATGCTCAGAAAGCAGAGGCGCACCGTTTGGATGGAGAGCTATTCGCAGCCAACAAAGGCCAGTTACCTGTTGACACCGGCTTCGACCGATTTTTTGGCTTGCTAGGAGAATCGAAACAGACAGCGCCTGAAGCTCCTATTTCTAGCCCTCTTGAATCAAGCAAGAGAGACTCGGCCTCTGCAAAGGCATCAAAGTCATCCAGGTTTGCGGGGCTATTCAGTCCGCCACCAGACACTTCCGCCAAAGGGATTGAACCAGTACAGGCTATGCCTCAGCCTGATCGTCCGGCGTCTACTGATGCTGATCAGGAAGGGTTTCAACGAATTCTCCAAATGCTTGGAGGTAACAAATCCCGCAACGCAACCCCCCAAGTGGACGGCTCTAAGCAGCCTCGTCCACCATCATACGGCCTCCCTGAGCAGAATCGACCGACTCCTCCGCCCGGTTTACCATCTCCAACCAGAAATCCCATGAACCGGCAAGATGAGCTGATGGCTGCCCAAGAAAATGCTGCTGCCCGTGGCATGTATCACCCTCCCCCGGGAATGGACACCGTACTACCCTCTCGGGAGCCTCAGGGACAGTTCCAGGATCGCGAACACCTCCTTCGTCTCATGCAGCAAATGAAGATGTCTCCTCCGACGTCAACGCAACATGGAAATGCGCCGCCGCCTCCACCACCGCAATTACCACAAGGTGGTCACACCCCTGGTATTCTGAACGTCCCTGACTTGCTATCGCGGCCTCAGGGCATGCAGAAAGTACCGAGAAACCAGGCGTTTTTAGATGATCCTGCAATTGCCAACATGCAGCGACCAGATCCTGAAATGAAAGGGCAACTAGTGAGAAAACCACCAGTCAACGGTCCTTTACCAATGCGGTATTTTGATGAGATGCCGCCTTTCCCGGGAGCATCGCAGGGTGCACAGGGCCCTACCACACCTGGTGCTAGCGGGAGAGACCCTCAAGGACCTCATTCCTACATGGGCCTTCAACGACCTCCAGGATTCGCACAAGGGCCACCGGGTCCTCCTCCGGGATGGGCAGGACAGATGCCACCCCAGCAAGGAGGGTTGGGAGGAGCACTGGGACCACCCCCTGGTATTCCAAATCCGAATAAGGGCATGAACCCGAATTTCCTTGGGGGCCCATTATCTATGCATGGCGGCAATATACCACCATCTGGCGAAAACCCACCACCGTTCATACGCGGAGCTGGTGCCGGAGGCAATTTTGGACCTCCTCCAGGCATGATGCCCCCGCCAGGGTACATGAACATGAACGGACCTCCGCCACCATCTGGTGGATTCTTACCCGGAATGCATAATCCGGAGGCTATGCTCAACATCGGAGGTGGTGGGCAGAGTGGCGGCTTCAATGGTGTTTCAGGCGGATCATCGGGACCACCACCATCTTCCAGACATCTTCTGGAGATGCTTGCACATCCTAATGGTGGCGATAGCCGAGGACCAATGCTTGGTGGAGGACCAGGGCAATTCCGCTGAATGTGCTGGCCTTTGACATGACAAAAAAACATCTATCTATTAATCGCTGACTTCTTTTCTTTCATTTTCCCTTTCGACACATGACATTACCACAGCAAACCCAAATATCAGTTACATGTATGATCTCTATTTTCCATGTTGAGTTTACGTTTGCTTTGTTTTTCTTCTGGCCTTTTCCCTCGACCTGCATGGTATCTCTTCGCTGCTGCTTTGTTTCACAGTTATTATCCTTGAACCCAGTTCTGTAATTTTGTTTCCCCCTCGCGCTCTATTCTTCTTGCACTTATATACACAACGAAAATGACGAAAAAAATTATTAATTATGACTCTTATTTCTTGATGTTTTTATTATTCCTTACAGATGTTCTTCTTCTTTTCCTATATATTGGATACCTTTATGGTTTCACGTTCCGCTCCCCCAGTCCTTTCCCACGATACACCCAGTTTTTACATTTGATATCCTACCAGCAGCGGAGAGGAAGCAAGCAAGGGTTGAAAAGAAGAGGAGAGAAGAGGAAATGTACTCAGCAGTCAATCTGTAAAGAGATTATGCGTATGCATGTATGTACATATGGCATATTGTTTAGTTGGAATGATGGATGGATAGGAAGGAATAGCAGGAGAAAGAAATATGATTAATGATTGATGATTGATGATCCGGCATGCTTTGCTAGCGGTGTACAAAAGAAGACCTACAAGGTATGTACTCGGTACAGAACTCCCAAAAGTAAACGAATGCGTGGCACAGCCTAGAAACTTTGTATACGGAACCTGGCTGTGCTGTAGCTAGGGCTGTAGCTTAGTACCTTTCAAGCTTCCAGTTAGTAGAGTGCCAAAACCATTCCATCCTCCAATGTGGATGCCTGTTCTTCGTTGATTCATGTACATTTCAGCTCTGCGCCTTGCTTCCTTTTCTACGGCCGTAGCTGCGACAGTGGGTTTCTGCGCTCGTGATGGTGAACGATATTCAGACCTGGGGTACCTACACTGCCAAACTAAAATCCTCATTAGGGCTCGTCCTAACTACTTGAGGCTATATGAAGGCTCCAATCATGATGTCATCTTTGATTCCAAGTCGCGTTCGATGCAGGGCTGACGGTGCCCAAAAACGGCATGCTTCTCGCGTAACCCTAACCCGCGTATTCGCAAACGAACGCACCATTCCAGAGCGAACACGACTGCTTTGCATATTACAAGATTAAATAAAGTTAGAGCCAGACCGCCGGTTAAAAGTCTAGATTGGTGCACGTCACAACGCCTTGTTCAAAACCCAGCTCTTCGTTCCAAGGTTGCTTGTCGCGGTCAGACCCAAAGCAATATCGATGACTCCATGTCTGCCTTATATAATTTCTAACGCGTGGAAATGCAATTCGCAATTAATTCCGGGCTCTGTATCGGTGTATCTGATAATCTCGTTAAGCGCGATAACTGGGTATTGCTCGCTTGGCGCCGCGAGTCGGTGGTGGCTGGGTCAGTGGGCTGCCCTATCGTTTACCTAGGTCGATATGGTGGTCATGCAATGCGCCATCACAACTTGGTGATGTGCATATTTTGTGATCGATCCAGCACATGTGATATACGTTACATGCGGGCTGCGTCTACCGGCGTAAAAGCATAAGCATAAACACAAGCATAAAAAAGTGCATTGCGAGGGAAATACTCTGCCTTGTAGGCGGCATTCAGCATTCTCGCGTATTTGTGTTGATGAAGATGGAGTACCGAGGCAAATTGTGGCTGTGGCCGATCTTCAGCCACGACGTCAGCCTGAGGCACCCCAGTTAAAATCTGGTTTCGGGATCCGTGGAGCAACAATAAAGCACACACCAATCAGACACAGTGTTGGCTCTCCGAACAGATCGTCGCAGCCATGAAAAATAATTGCCAGACCCAGACTAGTGGCTCTTAATTTGGCGGGTCCTTCATTTCATATTCTGCCCGCGCTGTCCTTTCAAGGATGAAACACGTCAGCAACTTGCCAACAGGTTGCTCTTTGTGGCAGGGACTTGCGATCAATGACAGCTCCCTCGTATCGGGCAAGCCACGCTGTGACTGTGCGATACGGCGTAAATACGGTAATTATCGGTCATCGTGGCCTCACAGACTCACGTCCGCCCAGCCTTGGCGTGGCTTGGCGCGTCCCCGGCCAATCAGCGCACAGACAACGGCACCGGGTGTGGCTGAGCTGGCGGTAGTGTGTTATTACTCCATACATTTTGAAACTATTTGTCGCCGTGCATGGCCATCCCTTTTCCCTCTGTCGATGCGACAACCCTCCAAATCCTCCCCCACTCCTGTCTCTCGTTTTCTGTTGACCTGGCCTGAGTTTCGGTGACTTGCGCCTCAAAATTAGCCACTTGTTGGTAGCAGGCTGCTACTTATTTGTTTGTTTATGCGCATATTTTAATACTGCTGCTCCCCATCGTCATTGCAGCGTTGTGAAACGTCCATTCCCAGAACATCGCCGACACGACGCTTAACAAGGCCTCCTCGCCACTGATTGATATGCGTAAGTTGCTTCTCTCGGCATTCACCGTGCATCAAGAACAAGAATAAGAAGAAATGCGGAGAGAAATCTGTAATAACATGACTCACTGAATTCTGTCTGTACAGATAAAATTCGCAGCTATGCGCGGCGGGAAGCATGGTACGACGATGACGGAGAGTCAAGCCACAACCCCTTCAAGAAGTTTCGCGTCAATAAGCACTCGACAAATACCACAAGGGAACTAGAAGACGGCTTATTCCAGACCAACACCGAAGGTAACATTCAGACATCGATGGAGGGCCATCGACTCAAGGACTTGAGTCACAGCCTCAAGGCAGGAGAGCGTGCTGACACCTGGCCGACCTCATCAGCACCGCCGGCTTCTTCTTCTCAGCCTCAGGATGGTAGCATACAAGACAAGGAGATTCCCGAATCCACTACCAGCCAGGACCCAATTAATGTTACGCGCGATATCGATGCCGACAATGTTGAAGAGGGAGGGCCCAGGCGTAGGAAGACGGGCCTCGCTTCCCCAACTGATGGAGGCGATGACTTGACAGTGACGAGGAGCGCTACTTCCAGCAGGGTCCCAAAGAAACCAGTGTTTACGGTGGGAAGCCAGCTACGAGCGACTATTCTTAATTCGTGGATCAACCTGCTGCTGGTCTGCGTTCCGGTTGGAAGTACGAAAATACCTTCTCTCCGAACTACAACCCTGCATACTAATTGCGCAAATAGTTGCCCTTAATTATACCAGCGTGAGCAGGACGGCCGTCTTTGTTGTCAACTTTATTGCCATCATGTAAGTTTGCATAATTCATTTATTACCTAACAAGAATTCGATCTGATATTCGACAGCCCACTGGCCGCGATGCTGAGTTACGCCACGGAAGAGATTGCCCTTCGGTAAGTACATATCTTGCGTATGTTTATGCGAGAGCGTCACGCTAAATCAAAACGCTGCAGAACTGGAGAAACGCTGGGTGGTTTGTTGAATGCCACTTTTGGAAATGCCGTCGAACTGATCGTCGCCATCATCGCCCTCGTCCACGACGAAGTGACTATTGTGCAGACCTCCTTGATTGGAAGTATGCTGTCCAACTTGCTCCTGGTTATGGGCATGTGCTTTTTCTTTGGCGGCCTCAACCGTATCGAGCAAAAGTTCAATGAAGTTGTTGCACAGACCGCGGCCAGTCTTTTGGCGCTTGCGGTGTCCAGCTTGATCATCCCTACGGCGTTCAGGAAATGGGCTACCGGTAAGATTATATCAAAAGTTGTAAAAAGGAAATATTCTAATTCAACGATATAGGTGGTGCCACACATACGGACGAGCTTTCACGCGGTAAGTTGCATCGGGACGCGCATCATGTATCTCAGAAGCTAATACGGATGCATTACAGGAACTTCTGTTATTCTTCTCCTGGTCTATGGCGCATATCTCTTCTTCCAACTCAAATCACATGCGGAAATCTACAACAAACCCAGTGAAAAGACCGAGAAGCGAACCAAGAACCGCTCCAAAGGCGACACTCAAAAGGGGCTGGTTGCGATTGGTAATCTTGGCGCAAGCATGGTCAGCGATACTGCCAAACGCGATCTCGAGAGCCGCTCAAGCGAAGAGGATGAAGAGGAACAAGAGGTGCCACAGCTGCATTTCAACGTGGCTGTTGCCACGCTGATCATATCGACAGTGTTTGTGGCTCTCTGTGCCGAATTCATGGTCGACGCCATCGACGCGGTGACGTCGGGTAATAGTGCCATTTCGCAGACATTCGTCGGATTGATTTTGCTGCCTATTGTCGGCAACGCAGCAGAGCATGCTACTGCCGTGACAGTCGCAGTGAAGGATAAGATGGATCTCGCGATTGGTGTCGCGGTGGGATCGAGTATGCAGATTGCACTGTTGGTGCTTCCATTGATTGTTGTTATCGGGTGGATTATGGGCAAAGACAACATGGTATGTGCATGCTCCGATTTATTGCCTGTCCACTAAGACTAATATTTCAATTAACAGACGCTCGACTTTGGCGATGGATTCCAAGTGGTTGTTTTATTCGTGGCCGTGCTCTTGGTAAGCATCACCCTGTAGTCTACCTGGTACTCATTGATTCTAACCGTGCATAGGTCAACTATCTCATCGCCGATGGCAAATCTCACTGGCTCGAAGGCATCTTGCTGATGACACTATACATCATCATCGCCATTGCAGCCTGGTTCTATGATTAACAAGTCATTCTTTGACATTTTCTTTTCTTGTTTGTTTTAATCAATCTTTTCCATGTTACTGTCACAGTACACGGTGGCTTTTTCTCTTGTCTCAAATTATCGGTTTATGCTATAGACGGTGGGATCTACCTGTCTTTGCTTTGCTTTGTTTTGCTTGCTCTTGTTCCAAAAACGGACTTGAAATTGATTTACACTGATCTGTAAGGATGATCGATACCCCAAATTTTTCCTTCTTTTTTCCCTTGCTTCTGTGATCTTCCTTTCTACTGTCTGTATTATTACCTAGCTGGCTAGCTTTATTCTCAACCCTTGACTCCTTCTGCAGTTGCGATGCAATCTGCAAGCGGCACCGGTTTAATCCATTGAAATCCTGCTTTGAATAATCATATATCACAATGAGTTATGCGATGGATGCCTACAGGCATAGGGCAGAGGTGACACGTGACCTGACGCTACCCTGCCGAGTGAAATAGACCGCTACTTCATGTCGGCAACAGATCTACATAGACTAGGCACGAACTACCTGGCTAGCCCAGTGTCCAGCCAGGTTATTAGCATTCATGGAATCATGGATCATACGGCACATAGCCAGTTGAAAATTGTACCTAGGCAACTGCAACTTGCAGGGTAAGACAAGAGCGAAAAAGAAAAGAGACCAACTAAAGCAAATCAAATGTCACCGCATTGATTGGCTCTTGCATTTCCAGAGTCTGGTGGGTAAATGATACGTAATGATAATATGTGGGCAGGCATTAAGGCAGGCGATGAAGGCAAAATTGAAAAAGCAAAGGCAGCCGAACTACTGTACTCCGTACCTTTGGAGTTGCGGGGTTGACTAAGGATAAATACAGTGGGGTCTCATCTGTGTTAAGTGTTAACACCCCGATAGAAGGCCTTCCCAACTATATGACATCTAGATCAAAATAATTTGAAGCCCCCCTGCAATTCATATTATAAGAATATAGTATTTCTACGAGAAGGGCTCTAGATGTCTATAATAATTGTTGATAGACATAAAATAATATAGGGGAGGGTGCTAGCACATATGAAATCCTACTGTACGTCGGCTGTATGGGCGTGTATTTTACGCGTATTTTATTAGGTAATACACCTTCGTTCGGCCCGTCGGGAATCGGCGACGCTCGGTAGAACTGACAGCGAATCCTGCGTGGAGTTACACTGTGCAGCGTACAGTACTCCGTATATATTGTGCTTGTCCTTCCGGGATCTCGTCGTCTTCTCGAGAACGGACCTCGCTCAGTGCGCGCCTTGAATGCGTGAATCATATGCATTTGGGAGGTGTACCGGACCCGAGGCTGTTCCATACCAACTATCGAGCTACCGTACTAGAAGAAACTCGATTGGCAAGCCGGGCTACACCAGAGATGTAACCGTATTCGCTACTCGCCGAATGAAAATAAATTAAAATAATTACCTAAAGGCTAACGCGCAGAGTGTGCCTGTGTGTAACGGTAATACGTACCATGGCACAAGGGTAATTTAATATCGCGGTTTGGCTTTGTGTGGGGGGAGCTCCGCTCTTTTTTTTGTGGTTGTCCGGAGAAGTCCTTAGCCTTTAGGCAGAACATACTCCGTCCCTAACGCCCACAGCACTGTGCAGTGTGAGCACTGAGCACCGAGCAAAGGAGGAATTCGGGATAGGCTGGGGACAAATTTTATACTTTATGTCAAAGTCAGCCAGCGTCCTCCACATAGCCGACAGGACAGACGAAGCGAGATCGATTTACCCGAGATAATACCGGGTGGGCATGTTGTCACGTTACGCAGCCAATGGAGCATGTAACATTTAACAACGTCTGGTTAGTTAACTTAGTGCAGGCAAGGGAAGAATCCGGAGATGAGGCCGGCTCGTCGCTAGCAGTAACACTAACTCTACCAAGTTCCAACTGTCAGACCCAACTCGGACTCTGGGGCACGCCTACGCACTGGTGGTACTGATCTGACTCGCGTGCACACTGCACACCCTCTCTCACCGTCGGTTTCTGCTCGGGACGTTGCCGACCGTCCGTTTTGGGCTCCGTCGGCGAAATACTGCCTGTTGTTAACTTGTTATTAATACGTACTACGTAGTCTTAGATACCGTATGGCATACGTGACAGCCTCAATTACCGAGTGTCCATTGACCAGTTCTGAGTTTGCAGTTCCTGGGCAAAAGTTTTAGCACCCCTGGCGGCCTCCGGAACTGAATACTTGGGGTTATGGGAATAACTAAAGTAATTTGAAGAACTCCTAGAATATATATAAAGGAGATAGTATTGACACATAATATGTGTACGAGAAGGACTTCATATGTTTATAAGTGACTGCTGATTGACAAGATGGTTTTAGGAGAGGAGGGTGTTGAACATATTTGCACCCCCACTGTCCAGGGTCAACGTTGTGGAAGTCAGAAGAACCTCCCGGCACGGCTGGGCTTCGGGTAGGAGCGTGCGTGTCCTTGCAGATTCCAGCGCTCGACCTGCACCCATCCGATGCCACTAGTCGCGCTCGACGGAGTTACTTTGACCGGCCAATCGCATGCCTGGGAATAATAAATATGTAATACTGTTCTCTCCTTTCCTCTTTGCAGTGTGCAGCACAGCAGAGCGTAGAAAAAAGACATCGGATCCTGGCCTCCGCCGGATCCCGAGTAGAAAGAAGGTCGAGGGATAAATTACGGTACGCGCATTGCCAGAAGAGGTGAGAGAGGCTTGTGGACACTGTAGTATCCCCAATGACCCGGCCGAGCTGTAATAATGGTAATACAGATACCGGGCCAAATTATACGGGTCGGGCTCAACTCCGCGAATTCAAGGAAAAAAAACCGGGGAAAAGACTGGCCCCGTGGACTAAACAAAAGGCATTCCTGCCCCAGACTCCGTGCACGCCTCTTGGTTCCTTCCTCCTCTTTCTTCCGACTCTCTTCCTTTGGCCCTGACCTGCTCTGCTCTGCTCTGCTCTGCTTCTCTTCGAACGTCTCATCGCATCGCACCGCATCGCATCGCACCTGGCACTCTCTCGTGCTTGTTGCTGCTGCGCCCTGCCAATGTTCGCCCGTTAGACGGCCCCCGTCAACAAACAGTACAGTCCTCTTCCCCGGATCTACTACGCCAACAACGCACATGACACATTCAGGCTTCAACCTCCGCTTCCTACCCTCAGTTACTACGTAACCGTGAATGTCTCGCTGTGCCAAGAAAAGAAAGCAACAACTTCCCAAGCCCTCCTGAAATGCGCTCCAGCATAGCATGCTCCCGGTGCCGCCGGAGCAAGATCAAATGCGTCAATGCCGGCATTGACACCACCTGTCGAGCCTGCGAAGCCTCGGGTAGAGAATGCGTCTATCCCGCCCCAGCCACTGGCGGAGGCGCTGCAAAACGCGATATTGCCGCCACTCTCGACGGCGACGACCGAAATGCTGCAGACTGGGACAATCCGAAGAGACAGCGGTCGCGGAAGGTGGTAGGAGGAGCCGCTGGTTCGGCCGGTAAAGACGGCGGCAAGGGCCTTGTCGACGTCCTCGACTCGTCCATTTTGTCTCCCAAAGTATGGGAGGCCCTCTCTAAATCGTTTCAGACCCAGTTCGCAACTATTCTGCCCTTCATTGATTCAACCACATTAAAGAACCAGGCTGGCCAACTTTCCGCCTCCCAAGCCGATGCCCATTCCGAGCACAACCCCCAGAGCCCGCCGCCGCGATCCCAATTGTCTCCGCTGATTCTGCTAGGCGTACTAGCCTTGACCGCTCGCTTTCACCCCCAGCTTGTCGCCTATCATTCTCCAGCCTCGGCTAGCAACCCTTCCAATCCCTCCGCAGCCTCCGAGTTCTATGCGTCTGCACTGCGAGCCCGTCTCACTGTCCCAGATGGCTTGGGTCTGGTTTCTCCTGATCTTGTTCATGTACAGGTACTGTTGATGCTGGCTCTACATGAATGGGGAATGTGTCGAGGCAAGAGTGCGTGGCTCTATGTTGGTATAGCAATCCGGCTCGCTCAGGCTATGGGTTTGTCGTATGAACTAGAAAACGACCCTTTTGCGGCTGCCTCTTCATCGGCCCGTGAAGCCAGCCGATACGCAGCTCTGAAAATGGAAGCCGACCACTTTGGGATGGTGCAACGACAGAAAGAACAGCCAGAGCAAAGCTCGGACGACGTTATCGTTCAAGAAACGAAACGGAGGACCTTCTGGGCTTGTTTTATCATGGATCGATGTCTCAGCAGCGGCAAGCATCGACCTCGAATGGTCAAAGTTCGGGATCTAGATATCCAGCTACCGAGCGATGACGCTTTCGCATTTGGAGAACGCGTACGCACGTCAAAATTGTCCGATAGTCCGGCACGACGGGCTTCCAGTTTTGACGGTCCCGGTGTCCAGATTCCAAGCCTGCGACAGAGTGTACCTTACGGCGAAGACAGCCTGCGCAATGGCTCGACCGACTCAAAAGGCTGGTCGCCGGTTGCCAAGCGCATGGATTCGGTGGTAGACCATGATATCGATCGCTGGGAAGTCGGCGCGCAGGAGTCTCTTTTGAGCCGCGTCATTCGGATCATTCGAATCTGGGGCAGTATATCTAAGTGGGCATGCGCTGGCTGTAGACGGTAAGCCTATTTTCTTGCTATTCGGCTGAAAAAGGAATAATGACTAACAAATCTTAGAAATGAGACATACGGCCCATGGCAACCCGAGTCAAGCTTTGCTAGGCTAAGAGTCAAACTGGCAGAGTTCCAGGAGAACCTACCCCGAAAGCTTCAGTATTCACAGCGAAGCACAGACGGACATAGCCAGAACGAGCATTCTCTGTCAGCATACATGGTCATGCACGTTGTCTACTTTCTGTCGCTGATCGTTTTGCATCGAGCCTATCTGCCTTTCCTACCTCTACGCTGCAACGAGCCTGTCGGTCCACTCGATGAGCCTTCATTCCCTCGGGAGCAGTACGCGGTGCCGGATGGCTTCTGGCGCGACAGCACCAGAGAGCTCTTCCGAGCGGCTAGGAATATGATGGATCTAGTAATAGCGTGCCAGGAGAGAGGTGTTCTCGTTGAGACTCCACTTGTTGGATTCGCCATTTACAATGCTGCCTTTATCGGGCTTTATGCAGCGCATTTCAACCACATGGATGTCGACGGCTATCTGTCTGTGAGACAACAGCTATTATCGCCTTCATCGACTGGCAGTGGGATCATGCAACCGCAGTTGCCAACACGGAAATCGCTCGACATCTTACGTGACATGCGGCCGCGCTTGGGTCTCGCAACTGGCTGGTTCCGCACGCTGAACCGGTTGCATAGTTACTTTGTGAAAGTGAAGAAGGATTTCAAATCCCGCTCGCGCAGTACTGATAGTCTCGATGGCCCCATGGGCTTGCGGCCGGTGCGAGAAATTGGCCCTGTGGGCGGCCTGGAGGAGTTTAAGCTTTTTGAAAAGGTGTTCCTCGAATTCGGGAATATCGATGACCAGATCCCCGAGGCTGCAACAGGCTCAGGGCCCATGGACGAAGACGTCCCGAACACTATTATTGCACTATCGGAACGTGGAGGCGGCGGTCTTGCTCTGAGCGACACTGCCAGTAACGCGGCAGTCAAGAGCGAATCCGGGGATTCGGCAATGGATGGCCAAAAACGTGGTGATCCCTGGGTGTCTGTCAACAGTTCCAAGAATCTCCCGCCTCCGCCACCGCTTACTCCCTCAGCTTCAGAAGGAGACCTCCCAAGATCGGAGATGGACCGCCGACCCAGTCTTCCTCTACCATCTCGACCGCTACCACCAACTCAACAACCCTCCTCTTCGTCTCCGTATGCCTTCCCATCCATACAGCAACACCACAACAATTCCATGTCTTCTTCAACTGCGTCGCCCAGTCTACCTTCCTTGACGGCAGCAGTATCGACGACCCAACAACCACCTCCGACGTCGTCTCAATACGCCGGAACTCCTACAAATAGACTACAACCAATAAATTCATGGCATCATCATCAACAACAGGGCCCTCCTCCACCCCCTTACTCACAATCCTTACCACCCATCAACGCCACCACCACCGCAACCACAGCCCCTCATCCATCCTATGCACCACCTCCGCCAATGCTCCCACTCCCAGGCTCTGTCCCCTACGCACCGACGCCAACATCGATGATCACAGACTACTCTTCCTACCCAGCGTTATGGTCCACTAGCCTCGGTGGCGACGACGTGATCGCGTTTCTCGCCGACGGCAGTTTTGAGCTGGGTCGGTCTACTTCGTGTTCCGAAGTGGGCTTTTCAACTGGTTGGTTGAGTGCGGTTTGGAATGACCTTGGTTAATCGCCAAGCCACGTTCCTCTCCCTTTACATTTGTCTATCATACCACTCTTGTATTTTTATTGCCCCTACCATTAGCCCGAGACGTCTATCTTTTTTGCCATTCCCCGTTTGTGTTCCTTGTACTTTTCACTTGGAGGTTTTCTCCCGCCCGCTTGTTCGGTTTATATGATTCGGTTGGGTTGGTTATTTAAATGTCATGTCTTGGATCGGACTTCCGTGTCGAATTTTGGTTCCTTCTTGTCTATCTGTTTGTCTTTTCATTACCACGTCTGGAAATAAAAAGTGTATTGGATTGGTATCGAAGCTGGCAAACATTTGTTGCCCTGCAATTGCAATTTTGTTGACGAGTTTATGACTTTCTGTCCGTCTCGTGTGCTGTGGCACCGCGAGAGTTTTTATCTGTATGTATCAAGCATCATACATTTCCCCTATTTTTCTAGTTCCAAGAATTTCGATTGGCCCTAGTACTCATACTCATTACGTAAACTATTAAATAAATAACCAGAAAGCCATCTTTATGTGTGTATAAATAAGACTGCTGTGGTGTGGAGAAAGATGAAGCGGCTCTTGATGGCAGATGTGGAGCCATCTTGACTCACCCAAAGACTGCACGTGGCCAAACTTGGTATCAACAACTCCCCTCAAAGAAGAGATACATCCCAACAAAGAGCAATGGCGCAGCAAAACTACAACATAGCAGTCCTTCCAGCCACCGAGGAGGATTCCCTAACGCTCTCGCATATAGAAGCCATTGCCTTTGATGCCCCTCCTGCTCGAGCCACCGGCGATGAGGAAAACTCCCCATCGCCGACGCTGGGAAGAATAATGTTCGGCCCACCCAGCGCCGAGAAAGATGCCCATAACGCCAAGAAGCTTATAGAGCAGATGAAAACAAGTCCAGAAAGCCGGATATACAAAGCCGTCCTGCTTCCTGCCGAAGGAGGAGAAGAGGGGGAGATAGTGGGATACTCGACATGGAAGTTTTACACAACTCCATTCCCGGAAGAAGACACCTGGAAGGATTTACCATGGGAGGCGGCTGCGAATCCGGTGGCGTGTAATGATTTCTTTGGCACAATCGCGCGCCTGCGCACAAAGCACATGGGCGGGAAGACGTTTGCTTGTACGTTTATGTCCCGGGTACTTGATTGATTTTTTAGCCATAGACATGCGTGTATGCATTCAAACTAACGCAACTGAACTGGGAATAGTGCTTGGTCTTCTAGTCATCCATCCGAATTATCAGGGTATGGGCATCGGCGGCAAAATGCTGCAGCGTGGACTAGACGACGCCGCAGCCCTGGGTCTGAAGGAATCATATCTTGAAGCTACGGACGCTGGGCGTCCGTTGTACACCAAGTTCGGGTGGCGTGATGTTGAGCCTTTTCCAATTGATTTGGCCAAGTATGGCGGGAAGGGAATTTGGAATTCTGTTGCTATGAAGAGGGGGTGATGTTCTCCGTTCTCCGGTTGATTGAAAAAAAAAAAAAAAAAATTAGATTTGTCTATCGCGTGTATAAACTATTACGGCTGAGTTAAAACTGTATAATGGACAAAAGCTTTCTATCTACCTGTTTTTGACAGCTAGGTATTGGCTAATTGACAATTTGACAGGTAGAGGAGATCGATCAATCTTCAAGGACATGCCAAAAGCCAACCACAAAAGAGAATTGAAACAAAAAAGTCTATCTAGTTTGACAATAAAGAGATTAATCTATGCCCATTTACCCAAAAGCGCCATGATACCAGCTCCCAAAATCGTGCAAATCACCATAAAGGCCAGGCGGCGTTTATCGTTAGTCCTGCATGGGTCAAACAAAAAGTCCCTGGCCAACAACTCCACCAAAGCCGTATAAATCAGGATGCCAGCCGAGATCGAGTCAAGGACACCGGATACGATATTCGCTGTGTTCGAGTTCGGATCGTACGTGTTGCGCAAACCCAATCCGATGGCGATGGCGATGGGTGTTGTGAGACCATATGCGGCACTGAAAATCCAGGGCAACCAACTACCACGCTTGAATGGGAGTGCGGACATTCGGGCACCAATTCCAAGACCTTCGAAGCTTTGATGGAAAACGAGCACTGGGTACAGAGTTGCAAATTCCGAGCCAGCAACACCCAGATTCAGTCCGATGATGACAGAGTGGAACATGACGCCAAACTCGAGGATGAGGAAAGCGGAAATCTGTTGCTTGAATGAGCGTTCGGCTTCCGAGTCTGTTTCGCTGTATGAGTCCCAGTTCTTGCTCGTGCTGCCGCTGATATTGTTGTTGTTCTCGGTCTCGGAAAGCTTGTTGTTTCCACCGGGAAGAATGGGGTGGTCATGTTCCTGGACGATCGATGCTCTGCCGGTGGTATTGTTGTTGGTATTGCTGACGCCGTATTTGGACTCGACATACAGCTCAGCACCGAAATCCAGGAGGAAGATACAGACAACAGAGGTCAGGACAATAGCCGGAGGCCACGAGTACACGGCCCAGTTGCCAGTCAAGCCGACGCAAGAAGCTGGTCCGATCTCACTGTATGCTGGATCGAGCAGATGCACAAAGGCCGTTGCCAGGATGACACCTGTACCAAAGTACCGCGCAAAGAGGTATACATGCACTGGGATTTTCATACGCGGCAGGCGACGAGCCATGACGGGGAACAGAGTAGCCGCCGTCGAGCAGGCCAGGATTACGAAAATGGACGAGATGCGTGCGCCCATGTGTCCGTTGTAGTCATTGCCGTCGGCGTTCATGTAGCAGACCACCTCGGCAATGCTGGCCGTGTTGAGGTCGACATTGGTTGGGTTGAAGGAAGTTGCCATTTTGGGAAATTCTCGGGATGCCGGTTGCTGAGGTAGGACGAAAGGGGCAAGGGACTCGAGAGAAGGAGAAGAGGAGGAAAACTCGGGCAATTCCAGACGATGATCACAGCTTTTTTCATGCAGGACGATAGCTTCTCTTTTATATTCCGAGCAGATCTTGATTAGAGGGGCAGGATTTTTCCCGCGTGGTTGACGGGTTGAGGACCTTGGGAACGAACGCTCAGCCAAAGGGTCCTCGTTCCACCAACAAGTCCAATTTTCTTTGACCGTGTCCTTAGGTAATGGCCGCCAGCGTAACATGGCCATAATTAATTCCAGGCCCTCTCATTCGTGCAGAGACTCGGCTCGCCCTTTATCCCTGGGGGCTAGACGCAGTACCTTTGAGACGGACTGGCCATTGACTCGGTGAAATCCGCGAATCCAGCGCGGCTGACTCGCTACTGCTTTTTTCCCACTTAAACTGGCTCGAGGGAGATGTGTGATTGGGTCTGCAGCTTGTTTGGCGTGGTTTCTGGTCTTGCTCACAAGGTCCTTTCTCTGCTACAGTACTCCGTAGTCGCTGCATATTCTGTGCCCTTGCCTGTATGGACAACAAGTATTCCGGAAGAAGATGGCACCAGGCTAATAAAAATAATAATGTGTTTATATTTATTAGTAACAGTTATTTTTTTGAAGACGAGATCGTGTTGGCTTGCTTTACTTAGAGGGAACATGAGCTATGTGACAGAATGACGTTGCACTCGCTGCTTTATACTCTGCCAAGTCCAAGGATTGTTCTCAAGCAAGGTTTATTAGCCTGCAAAATTTTTTTTATAGAAGCTTAATAAGTAGAGTTATTATTCCAAGGTCAATTCAGTATAAGGCGTTGGGCCAGCGGGATCTGATTCAAATATTACTGCTACTAAGTAAGTCTAATATGTACCGGACTTTTTCAATATTATTATTCAATCAAATTGCAATTTCAAATTCTATAGAAACATCGAGAAGAAGTGACAACAAAAATCGCTTGAATGGTTGCATTAGTGCATGAGTATGGGACAAAAGAAAAAAACTCGTGATGGAAAGCTCAAAGCTTTTCAAATGCGGCGACTGCAGCCTCAGCAGTAGAAGCAGCACTGGCCGGGTTCTGACCAGTGACTAAGCGACCGTCGACAACATGGAAGTCATCCCAGATACCTGCAGAACGTTCATCTGCGCAAGAAGCAGTCAGTAGTGATTCTCACTAGGAAGTGTTAATAATATTCGACTTACAGATTGCACCAAGACGCTCAGCTAGTTCCTCAACCATCTCCGAGCCCCAGCTCTTGAGTTCCTCATAGATACCCATGGTGTGTTCAGCCTCGGTGGTAAAACCAGTGATCTTCCTGCCCGTGATAACAGGCTCATTGGTGGATAGATCAACAACATTGCCAAAAATAGCAGGACCATGGCAAACAGAAGCCACAATACCACCGTTGGTCCAAACCTGAGAGGCAATGTTCTGAAGGGCAGAAGCCTTGGGGTAGTCGATCAGAGCGGCATGGCCAGCCGAGGCATAGAAAAGCCCATATTTGGATGCATCGAGGTCGGCAGCCTTGGGCATATTATCGAGCTTCTTGCGGAATTCGCTATCGACGTTGTTCCAGATGCTGAGATCATCGCCGTTCAAGAAGTCTGGCTGCTGGGAGAGCCAGTCGGGGGTGTAGGAACCAGTCTCAGAGGCGAGGTCAACCTCGAATCCGGCGGCAGTGAGAACACGGTAGGGGTGAAGAGCTTCACTAATAAAGAGACCGGTGGTTTCCTTGCCCTGGAACAGAGTGGCAGAGGCAGAGGTAATGCTGATGAGAGCGCGGCGTGGGATAGCAGACATTTTGTTGATTGAAGAGTGGGTCTTTAGGGTTTCTTGAAAAAGTTGAATGGTGGATGAGTGAGTCTGAGGATAGACAGAAGATAGATTGTAAAGTGGTTTGAGTGTTTGTTTTTTGCTTTGAAGGCTGTTGCTTGAGAGTGATGATGATGCTGATGATGATGAAAAAAAGGATTTGAAGCTGGAGGCATTGGCCTCCTTATATAGACAGAATCATCGTATGTTCATGCCAGAGGGCGTTGTAGACTCTCGGAGTCGGAGTTTGAGCAGTCGGAGTTTGAGCCAAGCATTACACGGAGCCTGGACTCCATCAGAATCAAGCTAATAGCTCTTACTTTCCGATAGTCAAGCCATGTTGATGCCACTGCATTGCATGTAGTGGACGAGGAATCGTCGTGGTCTTCTCTGGAGCAGCACAGGAGTTCTTCCTATTGGCCAGATGGGGGAGCTGGCTGGTGGTGGGGTCTAGCGCTGTTCAGGAGATGCTGCGATTCGCTGCCGACTGCATGCTTATTGCAACAATACGAGAGCGTCAACAAGCGCATTCACTGCTAATTGTCACATTCCACCGCCTCATATGCCTGTCTAGTAACGGAACATATTCTCTAGTACTCCAATCGTTAGTGATTACTCTAGCAACTGTTTACTAACTGTGCAGGAGGAAATTTGAAAGGACAAAAACCTCAAACGCCCTCCTCCGCCAGCCAATCAAATCAACTCCTGAACTCCGGCCACTATCGCTTACTAAGGAACCCCCCCAATATCACCTCGAGATTCTTGCAAATAATCAGGGTTTCTCCTACTCCCCTCCCTCAAATCATCTTATACCTATGTTTTGATCTATTGATCTATCAGCCACCATGACATCTGCAGAACAGGCCCAGGGCCGTTATCATGGTAGCAACCTCAGACAGAAACGGAAACAAGTTGCTAGAGCCTGTGATGGATGTCGCGCGCTCCGAATCAAATGCGATGATAGCTTTCCATGCTCCAACTGTAAGGCCAAGGGCCAGAAATGCACCAACACCTTTGCACCCCAGCGCACGGCTGTTTCTACAGCGACTCACGAGATCAACCGTCTGAAACAGAGAGTCCAGGAGCTGGAAGCAGAAGTGGAATGGGAACGCAAGAAATCAGCGAATCTGTCTCACCAACAAGCTTTCCTGCCGCTTTCAAACCCTCAGCCGAGCTCCTATCCTCAGGCCACGGACTATGGCAATGCGGTTGCGAGAAAAGGACCTTGGGAGGGCATCCATCTCCGCCCAAGCCGGTCCCCAAATGAGACGTGGTTTGGCGCATCGTCGTCTTATCATTTTATCCATCGGCTGTCCAGATACCTCGGTTCGAATGCTAAACCGAGTCCTGGGATAGATAATATGCTACCTGCTTCAAAAGATGGTCGCGTGGATCTACTGAACGGAAAGCCGAGTGTACCCAAGAATCCAGGCCACGGAGAAGATATCAGCTCTACAGCGACCTTTTTGAGTCCGACGCAAGAAGGTTACTTTATTGGACTCTTCTGGGAAGGTTACCACACTTGCTTCTTTCCTATTCTTCACGAAGCTGATTTCAAGGCACACTATCAGTCTCTGTGGAAAACTCCTGGAGCTTCACGAAAGCCTTCGGCCCTTGCTGATATGGTCATTGCCGTATGTATGCAATACGGTGTCTCGATACTTCCCCATGAGCAACAGGGCTCCATTATGGAGAATATCGACGCAACTATGGCTGGCAGGTCGTACTATCAGCGGGCTCAGGCATTGCTTGCGCACGAAGCAGACAGCCCTACCATCTCGACACTACAATGCCACCTGCTATGTGCTGTTTATCTATGCGGAGCATCTTTTCACAATATTACAGATAGTTCTTCTGCCCTTGCTGTTCGAACTGCTCATATGCTTGGTCTCCATCTAGCATCATCCCAGAGCGGCATCTCTGAGCAAGAAAATCAGTTGCGCCAGCGGTTATGGTGGTCTGTCTACGTCTTGGATGCCAAGGTTGGCATGAAGCTTGGTCGACCTTTTCTAATCTCGGACTCTCAGTTCATGCCGGACTCGCTCTGTGATAACTTTGAAACTTCCCTACTCTCGGGATCTACGTTTTCGCCAATTGGAGAGAGCACTACGTGGCTGGGCTTTCACATCCAAAATACAAAGCTTTACATGAACTTCAGGACAGCCCATCAAGCCTTTTATGAGAATGGCGTTGAGTTACATCACGGTCAAACTATATGGGATGATCCTCGAAATCTAGAAGCGAGCGCACAAACTCTGATGCCACATATCAAAAATATTCAGGAATGGGTTGACAACGTGCCAACGACTCTCAAGACAAATCGTCAGCACAATACACCTGCATTCTCCGTCGATTTCTCAACTCTGGAGATTGAGCAATTTGTGCCGCAATGGCTTCAAAGACAGCGCATTGTTTTGGAGTTGACATATCACCATCTTAGTATTTACATGTACAGGCCTTTTATATCATTTGGTGCGAAGCCATTTCCTGAAGGCCTGGCTGAATCGTACTTGAGGATGTGCGTCGCGCATGCTATAGCGTTGTCACATATCACCCATCAGGTCCTTTCAACTACATCTATCCTGAATGGCTGGCATGATGCATTTCAATGGCAGTGGAATGCCGCCATGACCCTTGTTGGGTTTATGCTCGTGCAGCCCCAAGCATCGTCAATGCCAGATGTTAGACATGCAATCGATCTTGCTGTGTCAGTCTTTGATATCTTCAAAACGCACTTTTCAATTGCCGGGAACGCCTCCACCATCATACGCACCTTGTGCACTAAACTCGACCAGGTGCGAAACCCACAAGGGCAAAAGGATGGTCCTGCCCCAGTCAGCTCTAGCCAAGTTCAGCAACTTGCATCGGATATCAAATTTCCTGCTCCGGGTAACGAGGTCTTCCAGGGACAAGACTTCCAGATGGAGAATTACCACTTCAATGATATGACTTATGGGATGGATAGCTCTTTCTTTGATCTGGCTCTTGACGTGGACTTTTGGGCTAATATAGACGATCTGTTGCAAGAAGTTTACTGAGCATTCGGTCGAAACCTGCTGTGCTAGTGTGCACCTTTAAGAAGACCAGACCTGATCAAATAATTCCCTTGATTATGTTTGATATTATTTTTATGATGTTATGAAAGATGCTTATCTAAATCAATAAAAATGCGTAATAGCTGTTTAAAAAAAATACTCATAGAACCTTGACGGGCATGTTCATTCAGTTCGCGCGTACTTAGACGTGCGCAGAAAAAGATGTCAAAAAGAATAGTTTCTGGTATCTGACTTGTGTATGTATATATCCACACAGACCTGATAGAAGGCCTTGTTTCTTCGTCTATCGTCCCCATATCATCACACGCACGATCTCACAGCTTGGCCGCATCCTTGACCTCACCAATCTTCAACTTTGGCGCATACTTTTTGAGGACGGTTTCATTATGGTACTGTATGAATAGAGAAAAAAAAGGTAAGCCCTCAGCCCCAATTCCGGCATGTCGCGAAGAAAGAAAAGCCAAACATACCTTCCAAAACTGCTTTGTCGCATCCTTGCCCGCAACGCGCTTGAGAATCTTGCTGCCACCGGGATGCTCGTCAATAAACTTTGTCACGTCAAAGACGCCGTTTTCAATGATGATATATAGACCGTTGTCGGCGGTGTTGTGGCTGGCCACGTCGGCCGGGGTGAATTGTTTGGAGGACATGTTTTGCTGCAGCAAACAAATGACGTTAGAGTAAACTGTGAATTGACCAAACTAAAGGCACGGGAGATATACTTATGTATGAGCGAACTTTATGAGTCTTGTAAAATGCCCGTTGCTATTGGAGCAGTGAATGGTTGGTTAGTTTATGGGAAGTCGGGAAGTTCCCCAGATGACTTCAGACGTTACTGTAAGCCGAGGTTCGGCAATGACTCCGCGAGTGCTAATCGCTTTCTGCTGATTGGCTGCCGTTCCCCGCGTCGTCTGATCTAAACTAGCCGGCCGAGGCTTTGACACTTTAAGTAGACGTACGGAGTACATATTTAAGACCCGATATCCCTACGTACCTATATAGCGTGGATATAGCAAGTAATTATTAGATAAATCTAACATTGGAGACTGCTAATAGAGTGGTTATACCTAAATATCACACAATTTCCAGACTATCGTAAATCAACATCACAGATTCATACATCACGTCTTGCTTCGCTCCCCAACTGCACCCTCGCCCTTCGGAACCTTCTTGTCTATCCCTAGCGACTCAAGATCCTTCTTCTTGTGATAATGCGGAGCAACTTCCAAGAGATGATCAGGATTCAAGGGCATGCAACCACGCATGAATTCCTTGCTCGTGAGCACGAGCTCATAATAGATGACCCATTTCGGGTTCTCTTGGAACAACGTGCTCGAAGGATGCAAGTACACGGACTGCCCAGTCTTCAAAGTCCTGTAACTGTCGCCCCTGCGTTGTAGACGCGCCGCATTGGGGAAGAATCCGGCCGTGATCGCTTTCTGGATCGGGATAATGTTGTTCGCCCCGGCCGATGAAATCGTCACTTCCACCCGATCACACAGCTTCGCCAGTTGATCGCGGACATCGCGCGCCCGTGTCAGACTACGTTGTTGCAGGAAATTCTCGCGTGCCCAGACGTAGCTGAAATCCGAGTCTACCCATTGATTCCAGATATTGAGCAACGATAGATGGTCACCGCCTTCTTTAATCGTGAACCGATTTCTGGCACTGTCGGCATGGATCTTCTTATCTTTGGGCCGGTAGAATAGAGCGCTGGACTCTCCCAACATGGCGATAATCGAGAGCACCTCTTCCACACATCCGTATTTATCAGCGGCCAAGATGGATTTGGACAACATCGGCGAAGTTGGGATTTCGGCCATTTGACGACCTATTTTTGTCAAGGTTCCGTGATTATCTAAAGCTCCCAAAGCGTAGAGTTGTTCCAATGCTCGAATGATGGTTTCTGCTGGCGGAGGGTCCATAAAGTCGAAATCAAGAAGTTGATCGATGCCTAGAGCCTTGAGCGTGAGGATAACGCTATTGAGATTTGTACGCTGTATCTCCGGCGTGGTATTCTCCTCCAACTCATTGTGATACGCCCATTTTGTATATAACCTGAAAGCCTTGCCTGGGCCCGTCCTCCCAGCTCGCCCAGCTCGTTGACCAGCGCTAGCCCGAGAGCAAGCGGTCACGACCAGACTCTCCATGCCAGTGCGTGGATTATACACATTTTCCTTGACAAACCCGGGGTCGATTACATATGCAATGCCGTCAATCGTCAAGCTTGTCTCGGCTATGTTGGTTGCGAGGATTACTTTTCTTGCCCCGACTGGACAAGGTTCAAAGATCTTATTCTGTAACTCAGATGGTAGGTTTGCATAAATCGGAGCAATGACCATTTCAGGTATCTTTCCGCCCAACTTGCGTGCCGTTTCTTGTAGACTTTGTTCCGCAGCCTCGATTTCCTCCTGACCCGTTAAAAAAACAAGAATGTCGCCGTTGAGAGGTTGGGTGATGTGTATTTGGAAACATGTTGTTATTGCTGCAGCTAGAAAATTTGCTTCAGGACTTTGAGTGTAATGGATCTCGACTGGGAACCGGCGCCCGGGTATATTGAAAATCGGCGCGCCATCAAAGTAAGTGGAGAAAAGCTGCGCATTGATAGTTGCAGAGGAGATAAGAAGTTTCAAGTCCGGCCGTGCTTTAATGATATCTTTAAGCAAAGCGCAGCCTAGATCTGAATTTACCGTGCGCTCGTGTGCCTCATCAATCATCAATGCCGAATAAGAACTCAAATCTGGATCTGTCAGGAGCTCGCGTAGGAGCATGCCATCTGTCATATACTTGATGATGGTTTTATCACTAGTCTTGTCTTCAAACCGAATGGAGTATCCCACTTCGTTGCCCAACTTCGAATTCATTTCGTCTGCCACGCGGGCAGCGACAGACATAGCAGCAACTCTCCTGGGTTGCGTGCACCCAATTTTCATTCCGTTCTTCGTATAGCCTGCCTCGTGAAGAAACTGAGGGATTTGTGTAGTCTTTCCGGAGCCGGTCTCTCCTACAATAATGAGAACTTGATGGTCATGGAACGCCTGAATGAGTTCGTCTCGGAACTTGTATACCGGAAGACTCTTCCGCGTTTCCTCAATCGTCACCGCTTTCCTTTCTGCCGCATCCAACTGCTGCTGTAGCATCTGTTGCTCCTTCGTCATCGGTTTCACGTCGCCTTCGAGCTTAGAATCCATAATGAAATTGATCTTCTGCGCATCATCAAAGACGTATTCGTAATCTCCCTCGTCCACAAACTCCGCTCGCGAGATCTGTGCCTTTGCTTTGGCTGTTTGCTCGAGTTCCCATTCCTCTTGTTCTGTGACAAATCGTTCTTTGCCTTGCTCATCGCGATCAACATACCGCTTGTATAGAGCCTCTTCTTTCTTCTTTCTGTCAATCTTGCCTTTCTCTGTGATGTAGTCTTCAGGCATCATATAGCCATCGCGGTGCTCATCAATGCTGAGCCGTTCCTCTGCAAGGCGAAGCACTTCGCGGTTTCTTGCGAATTCTTCTTTCTCACGGCGACTTAGATTGGGGTTCTCGCGCAATTCCGTAGCCTCTTCTGCGACCTGTCTCCGGAGAAGCGCAATTCGTTCCACCTCTCGTTTCTTCAAGTACTCCTGCCTAGATCGTAACCGAAGGTCAGGCATAGCTGCACTTCTGGCGTCGGCGTTGTCGGCCAAGGCACGACGACTTGAATCACCGGCTCGTCGGGTGCGGTCTTCGACAATCTTTTTCTTATCTTCTCTTTCTGCAAGTCGTTTAGCAAACTCGTCACGTTCCTTTATGTCGCGCTGACGATCTCGTTCCGCCCTGGCATCTTCATCCAAATCAGCAGATGACGTTGCGGACCGAGGCGACGCAGAACCATCCTCCGGCCGCTCATTGGCAAAATTCTCTTCCTCATCAGGTATATCCTCGTCACCCCAGCGATCCTCAAAATCATCATCAGCATCTCGCCTGCGTAGTTTCCGCGAAGGTCGATGTCGGTCCCGGCTGTCGGCATCTCGGCTTCGAGCCCTCTTTTTGCTGCTGGGATCTTTCTCGCGCCGACTACGTTCATTATGATATGACGCTTCATCATCGTTCTCCCAGCGATTGCGCGCGGTACTCTGTTTTGACTCATCTCCTCTTCCCTTATTGCGCCTGCGTCTATCTGATTCCGCTTTCGTGTTTGCGTTATATGACAGATCTGCACCATCATCCTCCATCTCGACCAATTGGTACTTTTTTCTTGACGACGACGGCTCGCCAGCAGCTGTAGACTGTTGTTGTGACTTTCCTCCTCCTCCGCTCACTTTCCCAGCACCAGCACCCACTCGACTATAAAGGTCTGCGCAAAATGTGTCGATTCCATGTTCGTCGCCTCCCTCGAGAAATGGTACAAGCTTGTCTCGTAGTATACCCGGCGATTTCGCATCGCTCGCAGTAGCAATGACAAAGTCAACGATAGTAGGGTCGGATGCGCCTGTGAAATGGAGAAGAGAGTCGGAAACGAAGGTGCGGGTATCCATTTTTAAGCAAGGCTGCGACTAGCAGCTAGTTGGTCCACCAGATCTCAATATTGAAAGCGGCGCATGTAACGTTTAAAAATGGGTGAAACCTATGAATGAATGAATAAATGTAAGTGTGTTGAGTGGAATGTTTGAAGAGAGAAAAAAGTAAGCTTGAGCTTGCCGACGGCAGGCAGAAAGCTAAGAGCGCGCCAAGACTTTCATCTTCATCTGTATCCGAGCTCTGACGGTGGCAAATCAGCCCTAATTCGTCGCCTCACATGCTAATGCTTGTGAATAATTAGTCTATACTGTTGCATCAAAACTCCTTTCTTTTCCTTGTCAAGCTGTCATAGTAGACGTCTAGTTAATCACATTTCAACTAAGATAGTGCGTTTTTAGTAACGGTGAAGTTTGAACGCAAGGACCCACTTTTTTGGGCAATTCATAACCCTAACCCTAACTCCGTATAAAAGTACGTCGACCGTAATTGCGTATGTAGAATACTTGTGCCATCAAGCTTTGTTGGAATCTGGTGCGATCCTAGTATCTCTTTGTGAGGGTCTTTGGCCGAGAATAGAGCTGGGCTGTAGCCGTCATGGCACTCGCCGCCATATATGCGGTCTTTGTATCCACGTGTGATTGATTCTAAGGAGTCATACGGAAAGGGTTGCATGGAGATGTTTTGACAATGGCCAGGAACTCTGTGGAAGTAGGATTTCAAGCACAAATATGAGGGAAATCTTCCTCGAGGAGGGGCATGTAATTGGATTACTATCTATCCTAATTTTCACTCATTCTACTCAACTTCTCATCCCTTCAAAAGACATCCTAAAATCGTACAACCTTCCACTGGATATTATTTGGATGCACCACAAGTTTTATCCAGGCGTCTGAAATGCTCGGTTAACGGTTAGCCTTCCTGCACCAGCTCGAATTCTCACTTACTATTCATTATTTGGTTCATTTTACTGGCATATCTATATGTTGATATCCCAATTGGGAACCGACTCCCATATGCTAAAAGGGAACCGCTCTTGCGGCATATAAGCAAACACGCACAACGTCTTACGGCCTCTTCCTTCTCTTTCTCGATAGGCAACATCATCATATTTGAAGGCAATCAAGCTTCACCCTACGCGTGGCCGTTCCGACACCACACAACGGAAAATGGCTGTCTTTGATGACCTACCACTCGAATTGCAACGGCACATTATTGATTACTGTGTTCCACAAGACTGGAATCGCCTCCAGGAAGCTGCGAGCATCCAGAGGCTAAGGCTTGTTTCCAGTTAGTCATGGTTTTATCGTGCTTGTCTACAACTCTTACTAATGGCTTTGTTAGGGGGATTTAGTGAAGAGATATCCTATCAAGGATTCAGAAGACTGAACTTTCAACACTTCCAAGAGACATATCATTCAAGGTCCCTGACCTATCCTCTACTCAACGTCGAATGGTTACTGTATGGGGCAGTATTAAGCAAATTGAAAGCGGCCAACTATGAGCAATGCTCGTGCCAATACCAACCCGGTCAGCCTTTACCATACCGCTATTGTCTCAAAAACCGTCTGTACACCAGAGCGGCATGCGCCGTTACTGTGGCACATAAGGAGGTGAGAAAATATGCAAAGTTGTTTGTGCAGCATATCAAGAGAGGGAGTCTGAATTCGATCTATGGCAACAATTGCGCTGCAATATGCTGCCGGTGGCAGCCTATCTCGGTGACGACTGGGAAGTCTTGCGGCTCATCGAGCAAGGCAGTAATGCCAATTCATCATATGGACCCCTCGGTCGTCCCCTACATGCTGCCACCTATGCTGGCAAAACCGCCATTGTCCGGCTGCTACTAGAGTACAACGCCAATCCCAATGAGAGTGGATACATAGGTTATCCATTAAACATTGCAACGCGGCATAATAATGTGCAACTAGTACAGCTTCTGCTCTGAGACAAGCGCGTGAATCCAGATTCCTTCGACTGTGACCAGCATACTCCCATGAGAACGTCTTGCCGGTTCGGTTTCACCGAAATCGCGCGACTTCTTATGCCACGAATCAGTCTTTCAGTGGGAAACCGTGCCAAATTTCTTATTATGGAAGCAATAAAATTTGGATCCAAAGAGATTGTGGAGATGCTTCTAGGCCTGCAGAGACATAGTTTTGACAGAACTGCTATCAAGGATGCTTTATCCATTGCGACCCGTGCTGGGCATGCGGAAATCGTGCGAGTGTTGCTAGATGTCTTTGACATCAATGTACTCAACACCTCCATATGGGTCCCATACGGTGGTCTATTATGCTTGGCTATCGCATCGGATCGTCCTCAGGCCGTCCAGGAGATACTTAGCTACAGCAATATCGATCCCAATACACGTATTGGATATGAAAATCCAAGTGAGTTGATGAGGTGTGGATATACACCTTTGTGGGCGGCGGTCGATCACGGAGCACTTCAGGTGGTACGGTTTTTATTACAAGTGCTAAATATCGACCCCAACATCAAGTGTCGTCGAAAGCCAAATGTCCACACATATCCATTTGGACGGGCCCCGCGTACGGCCCTTTGGCATGCTGTCATAGAGAACAAGCATGACTTGGCTCGAGTATTATTAGCTCATAGCGCTGTCAACGTGCACATAAGATGCAACGGACGCCCGCTATATACTCATCTGAGTGGCGGACCGCTCATGCCAGCACTTCAAAGTCGAGCCGATATCGACGGCAATGGGCGAGATCTTGCAGGCAATGTACGCATCTTAAAATAGGCCATAGACGCTTGGTTAAATTACTTGTACCATAGCACAATTTGGATTCAGGTTTATGGGATGTGAATAGCAATACAGCACTGATTTTCATGGTATGAGAGGGTGATGATATTGTAGAGCCTATTCGCCAGGTATATTAATATAAGTCATTCGCTTTTGCTATTGATCTGTTTTTGAGTTGCTCTTGCGATACTGTAAACATCTATATCAAAGAATGATTAAGTGAATTAGGTTTGGCTTGTTAAGGAGGAGCTGTATACATGTATTGCCTTTTAATTAGGGCAGCATTGAGCTGGAGATCGCAGGGTATATAGAGTTTACAGAATATCGAAAACATCCGACACAAATCAGTCCTAATTTGCCTTTTACGATCTTATCTTATGCACAGCCCCCTCACAGGATAGTAAGCTTATCTGCTGCCTATGCAATACTTATTTATAGTGTCCTTTGGAGAAAAAGATGTATCTCTGTTTACTGCATCAAGACGCCTATCATACAGTTTCCAGTATGAGCAGTTGTTGAATGTAAACCATCATCCAATCCCTTCGCATCCTTAACTGCGTGGGACTGGACAAGAACAACAAGTAAATGCCTCACTCTACATCAATTACGACTCAAAACAAAGTTGTTACATACGAATGAACAGCGAGGATTAAGAAACTCCAATATGGAATTGTATACGACAACACATACTGTACATGGGGTGCAAACGAATGGGAACAAATGGTCATAAGTTAAGATCAGACAGGAGTATTCATCGTTTCCGTCATTAGTTTCGTTTCTTCCAAGGGAACCAACCCAAGCGCTAAAACCAGGGCTATCCAATGCAAAAGAGCAGCCACACACATAGACACAAACACGAGACAAAGGGAATAAATGGATGAACCGCTGATAACAATATCATGCGGATATGGATATCGAGGGAGCAAGAAAAAGTAAGAACAAAACAAAGAAAAAGTGGTCACAAAACGCTCGAGAGATGGACCAAAGACCGGGAAACTTTCCAAAGAAATATAACCTCACAAAACTAGCGCCACCTCTGCAAACCACGTTGTTGGTGGTAGATAAATCCATGGTTAAAGCAAAAGACTCCTTTCTGATCCGAGGTGTCAATCACATTTAAAAGATGAGCGCATCACAAAATGCGCAATGTGTTAGTCAATAGTAAAAAAAGTTTTCGCCGGCAAGTAAAAAAGGCAAAGGTGTAGTCGATTCGTGTATCAGAATTTTGCCAACATGACTCCGAAAAAACGCCGCATCCGTATTGGGTATCATTTCACCTCCATATTTCAAACGTCAATCATCTCTGCATCCTCCTGAAGAATTTCGTCGGCCGGGCCCCAGTTCCCTTCAAAAACAGTAGCACCAGCGCGACGGCGTGTCATAGCCCATTGAATTCCATGTGCTTGCAGAAGATGATCAGCGGTAGGCCGGTTAGCAGGGTCTGGAGAGATCATCCAGCGAACAAGCTTGTCCAAAGAATAATCGTGGTTCGCATCTACCATGAAAATAGGAGGTTCAACCAGCTCTCCGCTTCGTGAAAGGTGATGTGGCTTGGGTAAGCGGGATCTTGCAAAATCAACACCCGAATCGTCGAACGCGGGGTCAGAACGGCAAAGTTCGTCAAAAGAGGAACCGTCAGACAGGGGGTTGCCTGAGGCGTCACGCAGTATGCTTGTTTCCGAGCTCCAAGTCAGACTAGGAACGTCGCTAATGTCGCCATTGCGAAGCTTCTGCCATGATAATCCGTTGTCGGGAAGCTCGACATTCCCAGCGATCTCAAATATGATGAGACCAAGAGCGAAAATGTCGGCGGGTTTATCGTACATGCCCAGCAGGACCTCTGGTCCCATGTACTCACGGTCACCCTCGCCTTCGATGTGCTTTTCTGCGGGCCAGGTGGTAGCCATGCCAAAATCACCAATCTTAAGTACCCCTTCAAAGGTAATCAAGACATTGGCAGGTTTAAGATCGAGATGAATAAAGCCTGAGTCATGGATATGTTTCAAACCCTGCAAATTTAGATCAGTAAAATGTCACAACATGGAATTTTCTTTGAAACATACCTGTGATAACTCCAATAGGATCTTCCAAATTCTGAAGTCATCAAGTCTGGCTTTGAGCCCAACTTGAGCGAGAAATACGTCTAGGCTTCCTTCCTCACAATATTCGGTCTGAATGTAGAGGTGACCTCTATCTTCCCAGTTGTCAATGAAAGAGAGGACGTGATCTGAATTGGCGAGTGCTCTAAGAATTTCCACTTCCCTCATCCGACGGCTGCGATCCCTGGGGCCACCAAAAGCTTGCTTTGATTTCTTAACAGCCCAGACACGTTCGGGCAAGGCTGACGGTGAGTTTGAGCCAGCCGATGGTAATGAAAAGATCGATCTGTATTGCGAGGTCTCGTGAGGATTGGATACCCGATACACCTGCGAAAATTCGCCAGTACCAATGAGTTCCACTTTATCGAATCGTGTAGTCAAACTAGTGTCGACATCCATAGCACTAAATCCACCCAAAGACATACTTTTCCGGTTTCCAGTTGGTGCAAAATAGTCGCGCGGTGCAGTTGGAGTAGCTGGAAAAGTTATGGTAGATGCATTGAGATCGTCGAGACTTAGGGCTGGTTCGTTGGGAGCAGAAATCGATAGCCCACTGGGGTCTGGAGGAAATATGCTGTCTTTAGGAGTGCAAGGGGTGGTACTTTCGAGAACCTCAATGGGTACTTGAACAGGCGGGTCACCGAGCGGAGTCCCATGAATAGAGCCGGGTAAGATTTCAAGAGTAGCGGGAGCTTGTTTGGTTGGAGTTGGAGGGAAATCCGACTCGGTTGACCTTTGGCTATCATGACGAGCTGAAGGTGATTGCGAAATTGACCGATCGTCACCATCAATACTCACAAAGCTATCCCGCCGGGAAGGGTAGGGTCGGCTGAACACACTACCCAGGACCCCATTTCCTCGAGAAAACGGACCTGAAGCTGGAACCGCATGCTGAGAAGGAGTAGAAGGTTCCATGAACGTGTGACGAGCCAGCTTCGGGCGTGAAACTGGTCGCACGGGCAGCGCTTTTTGAGCAGATGGAAGGAAAGTCGTAGATCGCTTACACGGGGTGTCTGGCATGTTCTTACTAGCGCCAAATGAACTCTGTAGATCCTCTGCATTGCGGTTCTTCTTTGATATTAAACCAGTGGACATGAATGCAGCGGCATAAGGTTTAGCTTGCCGATAGTTGTCTGGCGTGGCAAATGAGTCTGTCGATGCATTGGAATCTTCTCGGGCAAATTGACGCTGAGCCTCAGGTCTAGAAGCACCGACCGGAAGGGATTTGGAGAAGTTGAAAATAGGTCTCGGACGGTCGCTCTTATGTATAGGTTCGTGGGTTGGAGAGTCATCGGCTAGGCTAGAGCTAGAAGAAGATTGTGTGATGGTGCGAGACAGAGGATGCGCCGCATGAGGGGTCGAGCTGATCTCATGCTGAACATTTGCGAAAAGTGGGTTGGGTATCGCAGGTCGTGACTGTGGGGTGAATAAGTTGTCGCGACTCGGGGTGGATGAAAGACTACTATCCAAAGACGGACGGTGTCGCATAATCGCAATAGGGCTCTTAGGTGGAGAATCAGGGTAATCGACATTCATCAAGCGCGAGCGACTGAAAAATGGTCGGTCACCCTGGCGTTGCTGCAGTGTCGAACGACGAAGAGAAGAAGAGCGCTTTGGAATAGTTGCAAAGTTGCCTCCAGGTAGACTGGAGAAAGTAAACGACTGTGTTTCAGCTTCTCGGCCCATGGTGTCTGACGTCTCATTAGACGATTGAAAGTTGTCTGCTGCGTCGAAAATGCTAAAATCAGGCGCTCCACCAACGCTATGAAGGCTGCGACGTTTTGCTGAGGGACTTGCGAATTCGGTTCGGTCAAGGTTCATTGCCCCGTCAGTTCTTTTCAGAGGACTGACTGCTGAGGCCAGGGACCCAAAATTCCCGCTGCGTCGCTTCTCAATACGGCCGAAACTTGATTTAAAAGAGAAATTGTTGCTGTTGTTTTCTGTAGATGAATCGATCGCAAAGGGCTGGAAATTTTCTGTCAATGTACTAGTTTCTTTGGGGCAGTTTTCGTTTTCAATCAATGGAACGGCAGGTGGTGTCGCTGTCGCATTTCCCTGATCACTAGACACATTCAGAACTCTTTTTGAGGGACTCTTTGGAGAGGTACGTGGGCGCGTATTTGGCAGTGAACCAGTCCTGCGCATAACTGGGCGGCTGATTTTTGCACTTGGCGGAAACGGGATCGCGACAGGAGTCGCAGATGGAGTTGTAGAAGTTGTGGTTAATGTCGGTGCTGTAGATTTGACTGGTGCTGTTGCAGTGAATGTCGACACATGTGATGTGGTCGCTGGGACAAAGAAGAGGTTCCCCCGGCGCGATGGCGACAGAGGCGAAGAAATGAATGGCGTGTTTGGGGTTTGGGAATGGGACCGCGACAAGAAACGGAAGTCAGAACTCTTTGAAGGAGAGCGCGACAAAGACCGACGGAGCTGCCTAATTGCCGAGCTGGCATCCACATGATGAATTCCAGTAGGTGATGGCAAGTGCAGAGTGCCGCCGGCATCCCGGTGCGGTGAAAATGTTGCGACCATGCTTTTGCGGAATGTTGAGCGGAGGATAAGGCCGACTCAGCCCACGATAGTGGACGATATCCAAATTCAAAAACCTTTGGTGGGAGGTTTGTCTTCTTGTTCTCTTTCTTGTTCTTTTGTTCCTCTCAAAGACTGAGATCAGAAAAAGAAATGTTAGCTTATTTAGTCAAGCCTGTTGCCTCTTTCTTTAATCGTTTATCAAGTACCTCGTGATTATTCAATGAATACCGCTTGAAGTCGGCTGTTTACACTTGGCACAAACGCAGCAGTCCCTATGGGTGTAGGGTGGCTGTGTAGGTCGAGTGAAGGCTTGAGGAAGCGAGACTTCGATTGGAATGTGGTTGAATAGGAAGGAGGACACTATGTCAGGCGTGCGTGCTGTGCCACGATCCAGTCGCGCTGAATCATTTGGTCATTAGGAGGAATTCCAAGACCCCTGATATTGCCCTTCAAGTCGATTGACTCACACCTTCCGACGTCGTCCAATGTGTGCTCCGTAACCACAAATGCTTCCCCTCCCCTCCGATAACAGGCACGCGCCTGGGGTGGAACACGAGATTGGACCGAGCCTAAACTGATTCGGCGAGCGTAGAGCGATCTTGTTTCTCCAGAGCTGTGGAATGTTCCAAAACGGAGTTATGGCCCTAATCACAAAAGGCGAATCGAATACGATGGGAATGCGATGGGTCTGAGTCAACTTTCAAGCGTCGGAGGCCTGTGGAATGTAGAGCTAGGCTACGATAGCGACAGGAATGTATGTATGTCGACGAAACGAGTTTCAAATGTCGAAGCGTGGCCGAGATAGTATTAAGTATAGGGTGACCTCGAAGCGAGCTGCTGGTAAGAGTAACAATTCACTATCACTAATTTTCCCGTCTTTTATTTCAGGGGACGGAGACTTGATGGTATGATGCGGCGAAACGGAAAAGGACGACTCCAAGATTAGTCGTAGGTGAGTGAGTAAATAGTTGTGTCGAGTGAGGGGGATGCGCAGAGAGAGGTGTGTGTATAGAGAGTACGTGTGCAAAGGGAAGAGAGAGAGAGAGAGAGACAAGGTGTCAGGTGTCGAGAGAGATTGGATTGGACGGAGGGCCAAAAAGTTTAAGGTTGGGCAGGCACTCTCTCAAGGAAGGAGCAGGCCCTGGTGGGAGTAGAGTGGAAAGAGGGAAGGCGCACACCGCAAGCGCACCTTCCTTCACGCGCTCCGCTCGGATGCGCGCGTTGTTGTTGACGTTTGGGTGGGGCGGCCTTGCCGTTTTGGGCCAGTTCTGGACGCGCCGGCACAGGAATACGTGTTTCGGCCACATCACGTTACTTATCTATCGTCTCTATCGACTCTATCGATTGTCCAGCAGTTATCCATGGATGTTATCGATTATCTTGCGTCTTGAACTACGCCCTGAGTCAGTTAGCCCGCCAGATCATCGTCATTGTTGACTTTGTTGGTGAATGGCGGCAACGTCAACATTCGCCACAAGCAGCAAAACAATAGCAAAACAACCGGATGCCGTGGCAAAATACCAGCCTGGAGTCGCGTACATACACGCACCTGTAGGGATTGGCATCAATAAACAAGAGCACACATAAAACCAATCGTATCGCGTCGCAATTGCTGCTGTTCGCGTTGCTTTTTTGTTGATTGATCTTGTGATATGTTGCTACATAACTAGAGAGGGAAAAGCTGCTGGCATGAAACACCACGCTCCTTCCTGCTGCGTGCCCCTGATCGAAATCTCATCTCGTCTCGTCTCGTCTCGTCGTCCTAGCATCGTCCAACGCGCGACGCTACCAAAGGGACCAATAGCGTGCCGCCAGTCACATGAGCCAAGATCGGCGTGATCCGGCCTTACCCGCCCAAGATGCTCTTATCCTTTCTATCGCCTGTCAATCTCATGGTCTTCTTCCCACCCTTGCATTTTTTTCGTACCATCCCTTCAATTATTTACCAGCTTATAACTAGCCCTCTCCCCCATGAACCGACCATCCACGCTTTTGGGGCGTGGTGTGTACCCATTGACTATTGCTTCTGTGTTGCATTTCTTTAGTCTCCATCTGGTTGGTATCTGAGCAGAAGGAAGGGACCATCAATAGTCCGACTGTCCATCACCGCCAAACATGGTTCTTTTCTTCATCCAGCATCGTGATAAACGGGTCTGATGAGAATGCTAACATATTGCCAGTAGCAACCTCTCCACAGATGTACCTAGGTAGCCTCTACCTACATCCGTACTCTGATACATCAAGTGTCACGCAGCTAGAGATCTTCTATCTGTATGCGGATTTCTCCAAAAGACTCACCATCGGTAATCGACATTGCTCAATAATCAATAAGCCTACTTCGTATGTGTAATTATACACTCAGATCGACACCAAACAAGAAATGGTCAAATTTCAGAAAGTGGGGAGCAGATCTAGCACTAGCAATCTGAAACGAGAACTTTTCTCCGCAAATATGATTTATCTGCCCTGCGAGACTTATTACTACAGATTATATGCATGTAACCTGGGGAAACGTACTTCGATTCATGCTGCCGAGATCTGATCTGAGCCTAGTCTGGGTAACATCTATGCAAATAAACCCCCTTCATTCCTTCCGTAGTGGTTCATATCCGGGTTACTACGTAGAGATCTTTCACGAAGCCGAAACTACCAAAATATTCGCTCAGACAAAATGCTCTGCACACAGACTCTGCCTTTGATTAAAAAAGATATGATATTTTTCATCTTTCTTATTAATTTCTGGGTTTATTCAGCTTGAACGCTCGTTAGTTAGTACAGTCTGAATACTTTACAATCTTCTATGCCAGTGATGGACGACACTTCCATGTATTTATACAAATTGACTCGAGGAAAACTGAAATATTAAAGCATGCATGATAATTTCTATGAGATTTCAATAAAGTAAATTCAGTCGACGGGATTTAATTTCCATTGCTGGTGATTGACTGAACGGATTGGGTTCACAATCTTCAGCCCTAATCGGGATGCATTGACGCAAGCCCGACCCATTTGTTGGATTACTATTAGGTACTCTCTGTACCCAAGCTCTTTTTGGTACAGCGGGAATCTAACACCATTATAGACATCAAGATCACGCAGTTGCAGATTTGTATATCACCACTACGATACGCATGCCTTTGTCTTATTATTTCGTATCAGATTTGGGATCTACCTTTGCAAGAACACACTGTTGTGCTAGATGCGATGCCAAGGCATACATATATCCACTATATATTCTTGAGTGGCTGTATTTCATATAAATGCCCAGAATGGCGTGATCAGGGTTAGGGTCCTGCGAAATACCACCCCTCTCATATTTGGAAAAAATCCAGCTGAAAATCTCAATTCATTTGCTATTGTGCATACAAATACGGCTGCGATATACATTGCTATCTCATTGTTGGCTCTAAAATGGCGAAGAACCAGACTCAAGATGGCAGCGGGATCGCTGACGAGAAACCTCAAGCTCCCCCGCAACCAGAACTTAAAGCGACAGGAGATGGCGCCCTCAATTTGCTTGCAGCTGCTAGCGACGTTAATGACCTTGATGGCGTTAAACAGCATCGATTGGTCCGCAAGATCGACCTGCATATCATGCCTTTAATTTGCGTGGTGTATTTTCTGCAGTATCTGGACAAGATTGCCATCAGTTACGCAAGCGTCACTGGGATCAAGACCAGTGCCAACTTGCATGGTAACCAATACAACTGGGTCTCAAGCATCTTTTTCTTCGGGCAACTTGCATTTGAATTCCCGACCATTCGACTCATGCAGGCTTTTCCTTTGGCGCGATATGTAGCCGTCAATGTGGTAGTATGGGGGGGACTGTTGGCGTGTCTGGCCGCGTGCAAGTCATTCGCATCGTTGATGGTATGTCGCGCGCTGCTGGGATGTGCCGAGGCAGCTGTAGTTCCAGCATGGGTTGTTTTCACCTCCCAATGGTATCGCAAAGAAGAACAGGCTTTTCGAGTGGGTTTGTGGTTCTCCATGTGTGGCTTCGCGCAAATGTTTGGCGGCTATGTGGCGTATGGTGTTGTCATCCACGTTGGTAGTGATCCAAATGCATCCTTGCGCGGATGGCAAATCATCTTTCTCATCACAGGCCTTCTGACTGTCGTGGTCGGGATTGTCTTCTTCTTCATCCTGCCCGATTCTCCGCTGACCGCCGGTTTTCTCACGCCGACTGAAAAGGCTCTACACGCGGAGCGTCTGCGAGACAATGAGCAGGGAATTGGCAGCACTGTTTTCAAGAAGGAACAGTTCTATGAAGCCCTTCGCGACCCGAACACCTGGCTGTACTCATTTTGGGTGTTTGCCGCCAACATCCCTAACTCCATCGCTACAAGCTTTGGGAACATTCTAGTGACCGGAATGGGGTATTCATCCACGCAGAGCTTATTGCTCGTAACCCCGTTGGGTGCATATGAAGTTGTCGCCCTTATAGGTCTGACCTACCTCAGCATGAAAACGGAACAGCGCCTGTTATGGTGTATTGCCGGCCATATTCCATCCATTGTCGGTGCAATCTTGATGGCGACCACGAACAAGGCCCCTGCCTTGGTTGGATACTACCTATCAGGAGGAATCCCAATCGGCTGGACGACCATTCTCGGCCTAACTAGCACCAACATCGCCGGGTCCACGAAGAAGATTACCGTTGCGTGTATCCAAACCATTTGCTATACAGTGGCAAACATAATCTCACCGCAGACGTTCCAAGCGAAAGATGCACCGCGGTACTTGCCTGCCAAGATATCCATCTGCATCTTGTACTTCCTGATCACAGTGGATCTGTTCGTTATTAGATGGCTGTCTATTCGCGAGAATCGCCGACGGGATCGGGCCAAGGAACAACTTGGTGATAATCATGTGGTCGAACAGAACCATGAATTCTTAGACTTGACGGATCGACAAAATCAAGAATTTCGGTACGCCATTTAATCCTTTTGTGAAACAGCCATGCCTTTCTAGAACAGGTATAACCAGAGTGGCAAGGCCTAGGTAGCCATTTTGGTTGGTGATTGGGCGGTCATTTCCATTTGTTAATATTTTGACCGACTTTTAGAGTTGATATAGTTGATAGATTTGCTAGACATATTAGATAGATTCCTCATGCCTGATGGCTGTCATTAATACCTATCGAATGGATAGAACACATTTGAATGATAGGATAATTGTACTGCTAGACTAGAAGCCCGGACAAGTCTCCCTAGGTAAGTATATATACAGTAACACGTAAATCAAAAGTTGAATAATGAAATGGTGCATTGAATACCTAGGTGGCGTCCTTATATTACAGTAAGCCGCCTGCATGACTCCTCGTCATAACTTATCGCGAAGGCTTTGGAAGCGTTGTGCCCCAGCCAACCTTCCAATTTTGGCCACGAATCGGAGCAAAGAGTTCCTCGAGAGTCGGTTTGCTGCTTATCATTGCCTGGTCATACAGAGCATCCACAAGTGCCTCGAGTGTTTTCCGATTCGGCTCAACACCGTAAACCCAGGCATCGCCTCCAAAGACCTCGTCGATTTCGTCGATGGCCGTGGGCAACCACGGGAGCATATATCTCAAAGCATCGAGAAAGCGCATGCGCACCCTGGAAACCTCCTTCGCATCATTTAGAGCGTGGAAAAGGCTAGACGGAAGCCAGGGATGCTTATCGACCAGCTCCCGCTTCACGACAACTGTATGCATTATGGGGAAGATGCCCTTTTCTTTAAAGTACGCCTTTTCTACTTCTTTTGAATCCGGAAAGAGTCTCTTTACATGCTCAGACGTTCGGAAACTAGGGGGAAGGTCGGCCCCGATCGTTGCAGCGATATCCCCATCCTCGAGCATCTGACTCAGAGACTTGTCACTTTCGTTATGGACGACGTTCACGGGCTTTGTCAGAGGTGCCGCTGCCGGTTTCCCATATGCCCCGGCGGTCAGAAGGGAGCCTTGAACCCACTCGATGCTATCGAGATCGACACCATGTTGCTTGAGCACGGAGCGAATCCACACCGCCGCCGTCATGGTGTAGAGTGGCACACCAATCTTCTTGCCATTCAGGTCTTTGGGCTCTTTGACGATATTGCTATTCACCGCGATATATCCGTGGCGGAACGCCCTGGACGGGAACACTGGGAGGGCAACGAAGTCACGATGGCCGGCCGCATAGCGACAGATATATTCGCTTAAACTGAGCTCGGATGCATCAAACTCTTTCCCACCAACCATGCGGTCGAACACATCTCTAGGATGGTTCAGAGCGAGAAAATTGAGATCAATTCCCTCTGGGACGACCTCGCCCGACTGCAGTGGCTGGAAGCGGTCATACAGCAGACCTGCAAAGGTGACGTGAACTTTGTTGGACGCCATGGCTGAGCGTTTGATGTGGATAAATACAAGTCACTCACCGCAAGAGAGAAAAAGGCCTGCCTTATTAATAGCCTGGGAAATGTCTCTTCCGCGTCATTAAAAAAAGGTTTGCGCTATTGTGGTTCTCCTCATTTCGGCTGTACCGCCGACTTGGGCCAACATGGCTGGGTTCCGGCAATATGGTCCACGTGGCCGGGGAGATAAGCTCGACCGGGGTATTCTTTACCCCGCCAGCTCTTCTCCGGCTCGGGTTTCCAATCATTCTGTAGGCCCCATGGGGTAAAGAATATTCCGCTGTCTCTGATTCGCAAAACGCAGCCTGAACAACTGTGGAGTACGGCGTGACCTCCGGGGACGTGGAGAACAGCCTTACTTGGCGTTTCTCTGATTTCTTTCTTAATCCTGGAAGCTGCCCAGCTCTCAGTAATCTACCCTATTGTGCCCAGAGTCCCTGCATCACTAGTCCTGCATAGACAAATATCTCGCGATCATCATGGCTGACAAAAGCAATCCTCTTCACGATGAGTTTGCTGATAAAAATATTGTCACGGGCAAAACGTCCAAGTCGGGCGTCGTCTTGCATCCTCAGCCGTCCAACGACCCGAATGATCCATTGGTAATGAGAACCTCTGCTCTCATGAAATTGTGCTAACTAACAGACATAGAATTGGTCGCAATGGGAGAAGTACACGACGTACCTTGTTCTCTGCTGGTTCACGTTTCTTTCCTTTATGAACTCCTCTGCCTTCACCGTTGCAGTTGAGAAAATCATTATCGAGTTCGGAAAGACTTCGACAGAAGCTAGCTATTTGAGTAAGTTTTGGGATATCATACCACTGCTTCTATTGTTATTGTTTGTTCTAACACTACGGCAGCATCACTGCAGGTGCTTGCAATGGGCTTTGGCGCCTTGTTTTGGGTAAGTCTATTTGCCTAGTCAGTAGCGGACCACTCATGTTGACCATCTTCATTATAGATGGCCATGACGAGAAAAATCGGCAAACGTCCAGTCTATCTCGTTTCTATCCTCTTCCTTTGCGTCACAAACATTTGGAGTTACTTTGCAAAATCATACGGCAATCTTCTTGCATCGCGAGTAGTCGGCGGCTTTCTGACTGCGGCTTCCGATGCTCCTGTGCCTAGTGTAGCTGCCGATCTTTTTTATTTCCATGAACGTGGCCATGCGTTAATGATTTTCAATGTTGCTATTTCGGCTGGGGCGTTTTTTGGCCCCTTCATCAATGCTTATATCACTCAATATTTGGGCTGGGCGTGGATATGCGGTATTATGGCCATTGCATCAGGTGTAACCTTTATCCTGGCAGTTCCTCTTATCAAGGAGACGGCGTATATCATTCCAGATGGCGTGCGAGATCTCGACCGACCTGCTGAGACATATGACGCAAAGAGAAGCTGGGCTGCTTCCATGTCCTTGACCAAGGGTATCGACAAGGATGCATCCTTCTTCAGATGGGTGTTTGAAACTGTGCAGCTCATGACATATCCACCTGTCTGGGTCAGCGGACTGACAGTGGGGGCCTTTATCGGATGGTGAGTCATGGATTGTCCAGACACGAGATATGCAATTGCTAATGATGTTGCAGTAACATTGCCCTTCAATTGACGGCCTCTCAGACCTTCACAGTCCCGCCCTATTCCTGGGAGCTACACAGTGTCGGCTTGCTGTCACTCTCAGGCTTCACAGGTTCTGCCATCAGTTTCTTCTTTGGTGGTTGGCTCATCGACTGGCTGGCAACTCGGTCAACCAAGCGTCATGGTGGGCATGCGGAGCCCGAGTATCGACTCCCAGCAATGCTCATACCTGCTGTCATTGGACCGATGGGTTTGTTAACATTCGGACTAGTGATTGACTATGGGAAGCCTTGGGCTGGTGCCGCGATTGGTTATGGCATGCAAGGCTTTGGTGCTACAGCTGCTGCGAACATTGCTGTCACCTATGTTGTCGACTCCTATCGCCTAGTGAGTAATATGAAGAAATCTCAATGCCATTTTAAAACGCTAATGTAAAATTTAGGTTGCTGGAGAAACAATCGTCATTGTATTCGTTATTCGAAATGTGATTGTCTGCCTTATCTCGACCTACATCTCGCAGTGGTTCGACAGTCAGGGGAAGAAAGACGCCTATGGGGAATTAGTTGCTGTGGTGTATATCATCTTGTCATTTTCTTTGATTTTGTACTTTGTCGGGCCTCGTGTTCGACGATTTACCATGACATATGGCCCAATGGCTAAATTCAGACAGTACTAAGCGCTTTGTCATGTTATATATGATTTTCTCATGTACATATACTCCTGGTCAAATAGCTAGCCAGGATTGATGTATATAGCTTCATGGTATACAAATTAATCTTTTAATTCGTTAGCAATGTATAGAGACAAAAAGATAGATGACACACAGCTGTCAACCATAATAGCAATCAACCTTCAGGATACAAAACCACTGTTGCTGTCGTTTCATTTTTCTGGTTTATAACTATTGCACTCAGTGGCATAACGTAATCGGTAAGCCACCCGCCCATGTAACTAAGCAACCCGCCCACCTCCATCCGAATACGCGTTAGATAATCAACTTCATAAGTTCAACACGTCGCTATGCCACCAATTCGTCAGAAAAATCCTCAAAAATTGGCTGAGATAGAGGGAAAGATTCAATTAACTATTTCCAATTTAAAAAATAGGAATATCTCAAGTATTTGTGAAGCTATGAAGATCTATTCTATTCCTCATACAACTCTCCGAGATCGACTAAAGGGAGTACAATATAAAGGTGAAAAATGCGCTAATAGTTATAAATTGACTAAATCTAAAAAGAATTCACTTATTAAATAGATATTAGATTTATCTATATAAGGATTACCTTCCTAACTTTCTATAGTACAAAATATGGCCAATATCCTTCTCTCTTAATATAGAAATCAATAAGTTGGTAAAAAATAGGTATATAATCTAGTTCAATACTACTCAGAGCTAAAAACATAATTCTCACAGAAATATAACTATGAGTGTGCTAAATGCGAAGATCTAAAGACAATTAAAAAATATTTTAATTGCGTACAAGAGGCTATAACTAAGTATAGAATCCTATTAAAGGATATTTATAACTTTAATAAGACTAGCTTTATAATAGACCTCTATATAAGTGCAAAGGTTATTACTAGAAACAATCAATATAGCCGTTCATATCTACTGCAATCTAGTAATTGAGAATGAGTAATTATAATTAAAGTAGTCAATTCTACTAGTTAAGCCTTACTCTTATATATAATCTTTAAAGTCTTAAAATACTCTTAAAAAGCCTAGTTTGAGACCCTTCCAGATAATTAGAAGATTAATATTAGTAATAATAGATAGATAATAGATTAAATTAAAATAAATTAGCTTATTAATCACTTCATTCCTCATACTAATAGCCAGATTATTAAATAATATTGCATGTTAATTCTTAATAGCCATAAAAACTATTTAACTACTAAATTTAATTATATATATACTAAAAATAAGATTATTCTAATCTACATATCTCCATATTTCTTATATCTTTTACAGCCTCTTAATATTAGCTATTTTGCTGTTTTAAAGCAATAATATAGAAAGCTTATTAAGCAGCAGATAAGACTTAGTTTTAATTATATTAATAAAATTAACTTTCTTATTATATTTCCGGAGGCCTGTACGATAACCTATAAAACTAAGACTATTTAAAATAGCTTTAAAGTAACTAGATTAGTGCTATTAAATCCAAATTAAGTTTATAATTAATTTACTATCCAATTAAAGACCCCAATACTACCTCTTTATCTATTTAGCGATTCACAATCATCCTGCTTACAAATACCTCAAAATCTGCATCAATTTAAGCGTTAGTTAAGTATAATTAAGTAGTAAATCAGTTAACATACAAGGAGCCCATCTAAGATTATTAATAAGACAATTAACTGTATATTAAAGACCTATAAGACTAGTATTAATAAACTTTTTATTATCCAGAAAAAAGTTCATGATTTATAAATTATAAATAAGAAAAAGAAGTGAAAACATGCATAATTTAAGAAGTAGATATCTCATAAATAAAATATTATTAGAGAGGAAGCTTAGATGCTTATAAATAGGCCAGTTAAAGCATCTTAATCTACTACTACTACTCCAGCCAAGCTAGAGCTTCCAGTCTCTTAACCATGTGTATACCGCTAATTTTGGTGTAGCAATTATAATATTCTTGGATATAGATTGCCTCAATATTCTAATTGTACTGATAATTAATTTTTTGTATATAATTACTATTTTAGGTTGAAATTTCGGGTTAAAATCAATATAGAGCGCATTCTCGGATGGAGGTGGGCGGGTTGCTTACATGGGCGGGTGGCTTACCGATTACGTTATTAATCTCGTATTAATAAATAATAAATCACAAATGAAACGACATATAGGAGACTAACTACTAACTATATATATCTATTATCACATATCGACATTTAACGTAAACAAGACCCTTTCGTAGATTTAATTCAACAACAATAAATCTTCTAGATCTCCCCGTATCCTACTCAAAATCATCTCAGCTTTCTGTTTACTGAGTAGCATCTCAGGACCAAAAATACCAGCATCGAGTTTGCCCCCACGAACGGCAGCTTCGATATCTATGCAGTTCTGTAATTTTTCAATGATTAGTACATGGATATTCCAAAAGAAAGAGAAAGGTGGGGGTTAGAGAATGATACGGAAGCAAGGGGATGTAAATAACGAACCGTGTAAGCTGCCTTCGACTGCTCTTCTTCCTGACTGGACGGTTCCTCTAGCTCATCCCTGCCACGTGTATTATTTGCCATTGAAAAACCTTGCGTGGATACTCCTATTTCTTCTGCTTGTAGTGGGATAAACCGGGTTCCTTCGCTTGCTGTTGTGTTGTCTTTCGATTCCGGCAATTTAAGGAAATTCACAAAAGCATCAACACGGACACCTGTCCAGTCATTGATCTCGAGAAGCGACACTCCAGAATAGTCCACGCGGCTAATCTCAAGCAAGTCTCTTTGGATCTGTTGAGCACTTTGAACCAGGGACGAAGCAAGGGAAGAAGACTGTGACGACAAATTGGACCCTGCGATACGGAGTGGTACCATATTTAAAGTAGGCGAGATCATATCTTGTAGTCCTTCGAGATCATATCCTCTATTAGCCAAATATACGCCCAAGACGAAATCGTTTTTGATGGTCTGGTGATCTGTGCTCTTGTTGTCCCCATTTGTAACCGTTTCTTCTAGCAATTCTGAATGTATTTTTGCGTATACTGCCATGAATAAAGATTGCAGGCTGAGACCATGTCGCCGTGCAATCTCCTCTATGCCCTCCATACTTTCAACCAGAGCAGGCTGGTATACTCCACGTCTAGTGTCTTGCGGCAAATGATCATCATCCAGCTTCAGGGTTGGCAATAGACGTGGACGAACTCCTTCAAGGTAAGTCTTCCAGAATCCCTCACGCACTTCAAACGGCGAGTGAACATTCTGGTAGGATATAAAGCTGGCAAAATCTGTATTGCCATCAAATTGCGTGGTCATATCCATACAGGTCTTTCCAAAATAATCCATGATCCTGGGAAGACTGACCGCGTCGTATAGTGCATGATGGATATGCAAATTTATCATCACTCCTTGTCCAGTTTCCACTGCGTGTAGAGAAACAGGCCCTATAGCGACAGAGCGCGAAACCGGAGACAAGAACTTCCTATCCTGAGTTGTTCCATGCCAATATACCGGGTTATCTAGATGCTTCAATACTACCTGTACCCACATATTTTCCTTCTGACTAGTACGAATGAATGCTGTACGTAGGATAGGAAGTTGCGTTGTCAAAATCTTCCACGCTTCGATCAACTGATGTGTGGAAAGTTCTTCGGCCTTATAGTAAAAGCTCGCGTAGAACAGCTGTGGATTCTGGGCATTCCTAGCAAGACAGTAGGTTTGTCCTGCGGTGACTGGAAGTATTTGTTCGACTTCATTTACAAAGATGCCGTTCAGTGGTAGCAATTTTCCCGTGTCAAGTCCGTTCAAAAGCCGTTCGAGTATGGATGCTTTATCCCCATTAGAAACATTTTGCTGAAGATCTTTTTGTTCCAATTCCGCTGCTGCGGCCATCTTATATATGGAGCCTGCTTTTAGCATTGAGCTGACTGGTAGGATGATTTCTTCCTTTCTCAGTAATGAGCAAACCTTGATTGCACTAATGCTATCAAGTCCCAGGTGAAATAATGTGCTGTCCTTGCTGATGTCTTTCTGCGGTATACCCGACACCACCGAAAGTACCTGACGGATTTTTGATTCCGGGGTAGTCCACGATGTTACTTCGGTTGCAGGAATTTGCTCATGGGTCTGGTTTGGATTCAATTCGATACCGTTTTCTTGGAAGGAAGGGCCTCCACAGATTCGTATTCCAGCATCATCAAATTGAATGGTTGCGTGATGCGGCTCAGATATCAAGAGCTGGAAAACCTGGGCCACACGATCAAGGATATTGGCTGCATCCTCCATCCCGAAAAGGTCATCTCGAGCTGCGAGACGGCAAGTCATCGATTCATCCATAAGCTCCATTTCCACCGATAGGGAATAACCTGTGTCTGCTGTTCCACTGATAGATTTGTATATAGGGTTTCGCGATGACGGTTGAGCCGGACGTTTTTGGTAAATGAAGAGTGTGTCAAACAGGCTGCCGGCTGCAACTTCGCCACCAACTTTGCGGAGAGGATAGTGCTGATGTTCAATTAGAGAATTCAAAGAGCTCTGGACGTATTTCAACATTTCCAATCGAGATCCATGTAGAATAGATCGAAAGACTACAGTGTTCATTGTTGGGAACATAATCTCGTCCGCATCCGCATGACTTCGCCCGGAAAGAACAAGGCCGAAACCTACATCAAGTCTCTCAACGAAGCTGGCTAGAGCGAGAGCCCAGGTTGTGACACTTAATGCTTGCACTGTTATTCCGTACTCCCGGCAGAAGTGCTTTATTGTTTCGCTCGGAATATCAAACAATAATTCTCTTCGATGCACTTCAGCTTGATTGCCGCCAGGATTTTGTCCGGCCGGAAAAGTTCGCGGCCTGAAGTCTTTGAGTGCTGCTCTCCAAAACTGTTGATGCTTTTCTCCAGCTTCATCAAGTATCTGCCCTAAGACTGGTTCGTATGATGGGCGAACTACAACGTCCCCATGATATGCCTTCTCAATGTCGGCATGTAGGAGGTCAAGCGACCAGCCGTCGTAAAGCGCGTGAGCCATGGAGAGGATAATATAACATTTGTCTCCCTTTCGGACTCCATGAATGAAGAATGCTGGACGAATATTGTTGGAGGACATTGAGTGAACAAAGTCCTCTAGAGAACCTTCTTGTAGGTTGATTACTGGAATCTCCTGGCCGTTTGGAGAGTGCACGACTTGCGCATAATAAATTGAGAGTTTGGGGTCCTCTATTTCCACAAAAGACGTCCGCAAAATAGCATTAGCATCTATAACGGTCTTCCAGGCCTTCAGTAGCTTCGAAAAGTCCGAATCTTGCATAACCTCGAAAACCTCAACACCATAATAGTGTTGATGGTCTGACATGATCATCTCAGAAACCATGGATTCTTGAAGTGCCGTTAAAGGAAAGGTTTTGGTTGCATCACTTGGTAATTTACCGGCAATCTCCAGGCTTGCTTTAATGTTTTCTTCAAGTCGAGCAAGAGAGAATTGCGAAATACCATTTGTTGAGGGCAATGGCATAGACAGATTTTCTGACATCTTCAGGATTGTTTGCTGTTTCATAATTGTGCTGACAGAAATATCAATGCCATGGCTCTTAAGTCGCGAAGATAATTTGATTGCATCAATGCTATCCAACCCGAGTTCAAAGATCGACATCCCCGGATGAATTGTATTAACATCCATTCCCGCAAGATCTGCGACGACATTGCGGATCTCGATCATAGATGAAGACCAGTCATACCCATTTATGGAAGTCTCGATTTCCGTTCCATTTGGTTGTGAAAGAGTATGCTGGCCTGAGGCAACTTGGTTTGGAGCTTCGCCTATGTCTGGGAGTGCAGACATTTGATCGAATTGTATATCGTTGCAGATCCTTTCAAATGTAGACAAAAGTGTTTTTGCTATATCTGCAGGAACTGCAAATTCCTGTGATGCCAGGGTCACGGTCACATTATCCACACTCTGCCTGACCTCGAGAGAGAGTGGGAAGTCTGCGGCTGCGGCTGCAGGCTCAACCTCTGTCCAAATGTCTGCTGCAAGAGCCGGTGATTCATTTTTGTTCTGTTTCTGGAATACGAAAAGTATTTCAAACAGAGGGTTTCTCAGTCCTCGCCTTGTCCACTTCATAATGTCTCGAAGCGGAGTATGTTGAAATGAAAGCGCCGATACATGATATTGATGACAGGATTTTATGAGGTCAGCTCTGGTCTTCAAGTGATATAGCGGTATATAGCTTGGTATGGTATTGAACAGTGGACCAGCCACAGACTCAATACCGGCAATATCTAAAGCCCTGCCAGATACCACGACTCCTAGTGGTGGAACAGAAGAAAATTGTTCTTGTAGTGTGAGAAGCCAGCATGCATGAAATATGGCATTTTCTGTGACTTGTAGGGTAGTCTTGATTTGTTCGAAATCCGGAACTTTATCAAATGCTCGTGTTAAAGAGATCGTTTCAGCTGTAGTGCTGTCAGGCTCACGAAACAAACGCTCGCTCGGCGTGTTGGCCAAGTGTTCTGTCCAGAATTCCCTGGCCCCTGAATATCCTCGCAGCGGCCCATGAGGTAGGATCTCCATGAAGTTGGGTGTGTTTTCCAAAAAATTTTCGCCCCGATATCTCGAAGCAACTTGCTCTAGCAATAGCGGAAGACTGTTGCCATCATAAAGAGCATGGAAAATATTCAGGCAAAGCAGCCGACGACTCGAGGACTTAGCAACAACCAAGCGCCATAAAGTGCACGAAAAGTCTGCTAGCTCATTGCGCCATGTGTTCCACTTGTCATCAGAAATGGCAATAATTTCATTATCATCAAGTGCGTTGATTTCGAGCCATGGTAACTCGTCGTGTTTCAATACAATCTGAGCATACCCATCTGTCAATGCAGCCATGCGAACCCGAAGCAGCTGGACGCTCGCCTGAGTCCTGGACCACGCTTCTCGCAGTCGATCAAGATCAGTGTCAGGTTTTAATTCGAACCTGAATGAGGAACAGTAAAGATCGTGAGAACTTTCCAAAAATCGTGCTATCATGCCTTCCTGCAGTGGTGTGCAAGGCGCCATATCCTCGATGCTTTGAGGGGAGATCCCAATTTTCTCTGCGGCATTAACAGAATTTTCGTGGACGAACGCTTTCAATTTCTGCTTGATATCTTCATTGTGCGAATTCAATGGTGTCATACTCGATGCGTCTCTGTCTAGCGACGCCGCAATGCCCGCAACTGTAGGATCTAAAAGACAATTCGACTCAGGTTAGTTCAAAAATTCCTCTCAAAACAAAAACGAAGATTTTTGTGTGAAAAAATCTTACTCTTCATTATCATTGAAACCTGTGCATTTTGATATCCCGCATCTCTGAAATGCTGAGCAAGTCCAATAACTGATATGGAGTCAAGTCCGATGTCATAGATACTTGTACTTGGCGAGATTGAATCCGACTCAATTTTTGCAAACTGTGCAAGAACTCGAACAACGCCTTTAATTTCCTTTTCTGTTAATGAATTCGCTTCATTGAATAAAGAGCTCAAACTTTGGAGTTGTTCCGGGGAGAGTTCTGAGAAGAAAGCCTTCAAAGCCTTCGCATCAATTTTGTTATTCGGAGTTAATGGCAAGGAGTGTATAGGAATAATATGTGTTGGAACCATGTATCCAGGAAGTTTGCTTTGGGCCGCTTTCTTGATAGATGCAAGGAAATGGCTGATATCTCCGTCGTCATTGTTGAGAATCTCGAGTGGTCTGGCCGTTTTCTGTTTGTTCTCGGTCTTCTTCTTTCTTGAAACAAACGCCACAAGCTGCTCTTTCTGCTGACTTGAATGTTTAATGACCAACGTCGTAACTTCTGACACATCACTTGTAGCCTCCTGAATAACAGCGTTAATCTCTCCAAGCTCAAGTCGTTGACCACGGAGTTTCACTTGATCGTCAATACGGCCATTGAACTGGAAGCTGCCATCATGCAATATCCTAACAAGATCTCCTGTACGATAGAAGCGTTCTTTTTGTTGAGAATCATCAAGATATTGAAATCTTTCTTGTGTCAGCTCTGGCCGGTTGAGGTAGCCCCGGCCAACCAATGCACCAGAAACACACAATTCACCCATGCATCCTCGTAGCACGGGTGAAGTAGTACCTGGCTTGAAGACGTAGGAACCAACATTGTCAAACTGGGGGCCGATGTTAGATGATTTGCTATTCTCATCCATTCTTGGAAGCATAGTACATCCGATCGTAACTTCTGTCGGTCCATAGCCGTTATAAATAACCCTATGCTTTCCCCATGCTTCGAGAATCTCTTGCTTCAGAGCTTCACCACCGGTAATAAATACCCCCTCGCACAACGATGGTACCTCTTCAGGGGTAACCAGTTTAGCAAGACTTGGTGTCAGGTCTATATGCGTGATTCCAAGACGACTGATAGTCCCCGGGAGATCTTGGAACAAAACATCACGAGGACAAGATGTGACGCAAATTCCCACGCGCCAGCTCCAGTATTGCTCGAGCACACTGACGTCAAAATGGAAAGAAGCAAATTGTAACCACCGGGAGGTTTCGTTCCAGTTCGGACTGAATAGTCTCGTGAAAGCCTCCATCGCTTGTACGGCATTTTCATGCGTTATCTCGCAGCCTTTCGGTGTTCCTGTTGTGCCTGATGTATACAAGCAATAACAGGTATCCTGAGGATCAATCTGTGTTGGAAGCTCTGGTTGTTCCGATGATGTCTCGTTCAGTAAACTGGATTGCTGATCCAATGCAATCACTTTTGTTTCGGTTAATGATTGTAATTCCTCGTACCGGTCTGAAGCACATAAGACAACACGGGCACCCGAGTCCTCGATTATAAACTGCTTCCTGGCAAACGGCGCTGTAGGGTCTAGAGCTACATATGCATTGCCGCTTTTCAAAATTCCAAGAATAGCGAAGTAAGCCGATGGGCATTTATCGAAACAAACTGCAATCAGGCCGCGTTCCCCGGTACCAAATGACTGCAGAAGTCTTGCAACCTTATTGCCCATCTGATCAAGTTCACGGTATGTCCAGGATTCCTTCTTGATATCTTCTGGCGAAACACTCGAGGCAAATTCAAGGGCAGTTTTATCTGGCGACTCTCGAGCTGTCTTCTCAACGTACTCGTACAATAATGAGACGGGAGAAGGAATGTACTTTTCTTTGGCGGGCGTAACAGAAAGCAAGCCGGGCTGCATAGCCGGGATTTTCGTGCTGTCTGAGTCTGCTGCGAACAGACAGTCCACGAGGAGACAATCCAATTGTTGCAAGATAAGATCAGCCTGTGCTTGGGGGACGACATCGCTTCTGCATGTTAGACGAAGTACTAATTCCTCTCCCTCCGGAACCATTTCTACCGATAATGGGTACTGTTGGGTTGTTAGTATATTTGTCCATAAAAGGAAATGCGTTGACACTAGCTTACATCAATCCTAGCATCCTCGTCAACAACTTCCCATAATTGAGAGTCTGTCTCTTTACGAGACAACTTCTGGTAAACGAACAACGTGTCAATGAGCGGGCCATCATGTTCAAATAGCCTCTGAATTCGGGACAGTGGCGTGAATTGATTCTTCACGAGTAGAGCATTTGTTTTCATGATCGACGAAACAAGCTCTTGATTGCTCTGTTGGGCATGACACTGGAAAGGAACCGTCACCAAGCATGGAAAAACTGCATCTTCAGCATGACGATCGATGTCACGGCCAGAGAATACCACTCCAAAAGAAATGTTTGTTTCTCCAGTATAATTAGATAAAAGCCTAGCATACGCTGCTTGGCCTACAGCTTGCAATGAAACACCGAGATCTTTGCACCGTTGGTTAATCGTGCCTAGTGACTTTGAAACATATTGACTTCTCACAACCATCTCTGGATTTCGAATGTTGAAAGGAGTCAAATTTGAAATTTTGGTCACTTGGAACTCTGCTCCGATCGTACTCCAGAAAATATCTGCATCAGAGCTAGCTGAGGATGATGTAGCGTTGAGGATATGGCCCAGGATCGGAGTGATAGGCCTTGGTAATGGAAGAAGCCCAGCGTCTTTGTACTCCTCAGTTACTTCTGAGAGTATCAACTCCAGGGACTGGGCATCGTATATAGCATGCATAGCTGTGAGCTCGAGTTCGATGTTAGATTGTGAATGCTGTAAAGCAAGTTGCCAGGGTGGTAGATGCATATTTTCATATAGTAAGCGTCCTTGCTGTTGATGTTCTTCTTTTGATGGTATCTTATCGCGTTCGATCCATGGAAGAGTGGCGAATTTCTGGGTATAAGTTACCATGGCGAAAGGAAACTTTGGATCCTTTAAATGTATGAATCCAGTTCTCAGCATTTCATTTCGAGCCATAACCTTGGACCAGGCATTCCTCAACCGAGAGATTTCTAGATTCTCCTTCAACTTTAGAACAAGTCGATTGCAGTAAAGGTCTCCGTTAGATTCAGTGAACTTTGCGAGCATGCCTGACTGCACTGAGCTGCATGGGCGTATTGACTCGATATGTGTTTCCTCAATCTCCAAAGTGTTTAAAACGTGTGTCTTGTACTCCAACTCGAATGGTTCGAAGTCGAACGACTTCAATGTGATTTCACTACTGGGCTTATGTAGTAGCTCCGCGATCTGGCTCAGACTCGGTTTCTGTAGTACGTCTATGTTTAGTTCACTTTTCAACAACCCTAAACTTCCTTTTGGGCGCTCACCTCAAGAATATCCGCAGCTGACACTGCATATCCCTTGTCTTTCAATATCCTTGAGATTTGCACGGCATTAATACTATCAAGCCCAAGTTGAAATATAGTTGTATCATGCTTGATGGCCCCTGGTTCATATTTAGACAAGTCAGACATAACATCTCTAACTAGGGATTCTTCGTCCGATAATGCTGAGTTTTCATCTACCACTTGTGATGATGTTGCATCTGTGGTTGCTAAGTCCGCAGCCCTAAATTCTCTGGCTATCTGCGCAACCAACGGTGGATCACTAGCTCCTCGGAAATTTACGTCGAACCCTCGAGTGAGTGGGAAGTTGATTATATGAATAATCAAATCGACAAAGTCTTTCGCAATTGTCTGCGCGTCAGCAGATGAGACTTGAGAAGCATTGGTGTGAAGATGGATGGCAATTTTGTTGAGCCTTGTAGACGGAATAACCTCAAGGATTATGGGGAAATCCATTTCACCCTGTTCTGACACCATTTTCCATAACCCAGAATCCAATTCCTCGGCGGGACGCTGGAAAAGAACAATCGAATCGAACAGAGGTCTGCCATTTTTCGAGAATTTCTTTTGAATCTCCCGCAGTGATGTGTGTTGATGAGCCAGTATATCTGCATTCGCCCGCTGCGCTATTCTGACCACATCTGCATTCAGAGTATTAGGAGTTGATTGGACACGAATAGGAAGAACATTAAAGCATGGCCCAATGATGTCCTCTACTCCGTCTAAGAGCGCTGCTCTTCCGCTTAGAACAGTGCCAAAACAAATATCAGAAGAAAGAGTATAAAGTGATAGAAGTCGCGTCCAGGATGCATGAAACACACTCAATGGCGTCACGGATAGGCCATTACAGGCTGTCTCAAAATCCGTCAGGCAAATTCCTAGTTCCTGCCGAGATATTTCTATTTGAGAGTTTTCTTCAGTGCTTCTGGATATTGTTTGCTGAGGGCACATATATGAACCGGACAAGTCACGTAAATAGTCAGACCAGAAGGAATCGTGCTCCTTTTGATTTTCTGTTAATATGTAGTCGACAAATTGGTGGAACTGAATTGCAGGTGGCAAGGAAATTCCTTCATATGCTTTTTCAATCTCCTTGAAAAGTAGTGACATTGCTTCTCCATCATGTATCGCATGGTGAATAGAGACAAGCAACATCTTTTCCCCTGTAGTAGTATCGGTAATAACTGAGAAAAAGTATGGAACTTTATGGGGTTCATCATTATGCTGTGCAAGGGTCAACTTTTGCTTGCTTATCTCGGTATCCAATTCCGTTGTTTCGACTGAGATAAAGGGCAACGAGATATTTTCTAGGATGACTTGTGCAAATGAAAACCTAGCATCACTGGTGCCAACAAAACATGTCCGCAAGATCGCATGTCTGTGAACTATTTGTTCCAAGACGCCACGGAGCTTTTCGGTGTCTCCATAGAATTCAAGCAAAATGTGATTCCAATAAGCCTGTTTATCATGCGAAACCGTACGCGAAAGCATCGCTTCCTGTAAGGCAGTACAGGGAACGACTGACTGGACTTTGCGGCCTGCCTCCTTTTCAAAATCAATCACAATTTCCCGGACGATATTTTCTTCCAATCCAATCGCTGGAGGAATGATTGTGTGATTCGATTCATCTTTCACCTTCTCTATAGCCTTTGCTAGCTCACCAATAGAACTATTGCGCAGAATAAGAGAGATGTCCACTTGACCGAAGCCGGACTCTCTGAGCTTCTTTGCTACATATATAGCAGATATTGAGTCGAGGCCAATGCTATAGAAGGAAGTATTCGCGCTGAGATGTTCCAAAGGTGTGTGGGTGGCCTGGGAAATAATCTTTGCAATGCCTTCTTCAGTTGGGGTCAAATCTTCTATAATTGACGTCCCTTTTGCCGTTGAGTATCTCTGGAGATCGTCTGGAGTTAGTGTACGGAATTTCTCCGCAAGTCGTCTGGCGTCAATTTTCTTCACAGTTGTCATCGGTATCAACTCCACGGGTATTAAGGAAGATGGTACCATGTAAGGTGGCAACTTGGCAGACAAGTCTTCAAAAATAAATTTTATAAGTTCCGAGAACCCGTCATCAGATTCGTGCTCTGGGACGAAGAAGGATATAAGTTGTTCCTGGCCCTTATCCTTGTCGCCAACAATCATTGAAGTGCAATCCCGAACCTGGCCATTGCGTAAAATCGTGCTGTTAATCTCTCCCAGTTCGATCCTTTGGCCGCGCAATTTGACTTGGTCATCTTTACGGCCCGTAAACATTAATGAGCCATCCGACAACAGTCGTCCGAAATCCCCGGACCGATACAGTCGGCCAAACTGTGGATGGTCGAGGAATTTTTCTTTTGTCAAACTGGATTGACCAAGGTATTTTTGACCCTAAAATGGCATTAGCGACTTATCTACTTCGTAAAATTGTGAGACTGGAAAGGTGTGTGAGATCTTACAACTTGATCGCCACCAAAGCAAAATTCGCCAATCCCTCCCCTTGGTAGGAGGGTAAAATCAGGGCCTTCGGAGATGACAAATGCCGAAGTGTTCTTTAATGGTTTACCTATATTCCTTAGGTCATCGAATATGGAGACATTGGGGTTGACCGTGCAAATGTTTGTGGTCTCGCAAGGACCATAGCCTGCGAGTTTCTCAAATTAGCCCTAATTCTCATCATCTTCCCACATGTCGAGAAGTAAATCTCACCTTGGTATAAGCCTTTCTCTGCCCAGTCATGGTGGACTTTAGCTGTCAAACCCTCGCCAGCCGTGACCAGAAACCTCACATCCGGTACATTTTCAGGGCGAACTAAAGCGGCTACTGTTGGGGTGAGACTTAAATGGGTGATGTGCATATTTCTGATGACAGCTTCAATGTCACGGAACATTATGTCATTTGTTGCTGAGCACAGAGTCATTCCAGTATGCCATGCGAAGAATATCTCAAAGACCGAAACTTGAAGAATGTCAATATGTTCCTCACTTGTAGATGTGGATTGAGATTGGGGGCTCACCGTCAAAAGCCTGAGAGCAAGCTTGTAGAATCTTGGTCTTTGGACCAGTGGGATAAATCTCAGCGAGTGTTGCAATATTGCTTTGCAGATTTTGGTGAGTGATGACAACTCCTTTAGGTTTCCCTGTACTTCCCGATGTAAAGACTACATACGCGGTATTATAGCCTTGGTGAGTGACGGTCACGTTTTCATCAGAATACTGCTCCATATAGGTGGAATTTCTCGGTTCCAAAATCTGAAGCCAATCTAGAGATCCTAGTTCGGCGAGGAGACTGAAGTCGATAATGCACATCTTTGGTTTTGTTTCGTTCAAAACGGCATGAATCCTCTCAATAGGGGTTGAGAGTGTTAAAGGTACGTAGCCTGCAGCAATCTTGATAACTGCCAATATCGAGACATATAGTTCGATAGATTTGTCCAATATAATTGCAACCAGGTCCCCGCTTGAAACGCCGCTGCTGAGCAGATGACGAGCAAGACGATTGCTTCGAGCATTGAGATCGTGATAGCTGAGGGCCTCAAATTGGATAGATCCGGCACCTGGATCAAGGGAGTGAACAAATTCGATAGCATTTCGCGAAGGTTCGTTTATTGCAATTTGCTCGACTTTATAGGCCAAATGCGCGAGATCGTCGAGATGTGTAAAGTGATCATTCTCAATCGATAGCACAGAAGAAGGAAGCTGTTTATTAACGGCGGTGAGTGATGCCTCTGGTGAGTGAATGAAAATTCCAGTAATCGCATCAATTTGCTCTAGAAGTAGATGCACTTGAGCTGGCGGGAAAGCAGATTCGTCAAAAGTAGCAGCAGCTCTTATTTTCCCGTCAATCGGCTGAAATTCAATGGTCAAGGGAAATTCTAAATAATCTGCAGATGCAGCTTGCTCGAAGAATGTATATGACTGTGAAGACCCCAACGAAGTCTCCTGCCAAACAAGTAGACAGTCAAATAGACTACTGCTACTTTCTATTCCGGAAACTTTCTTTATTTCACGAAGCGACAGGTCTCCGTATTCTAGCGCTTTGCGGTTGTCTCTTTGAATAACGGTAAGAATGTCAGAAATTGTTTGTACCCATGACAGATTGACCCGATTTGGCAAAATACGAAGGCAAGGACCAATTATTGCTTCGATTCCATCGATAGGTATGGTTCGGCCTGAAAAAACTGTGCCTATAATCACATCTTGCAAGTCGAGATATAATGACATAATATACGCAAGTGAAGCTTGGAAAAAGGTTTGACGACTTATTGTCAGAGATTGAGCCTGGGCCTCGACATCTCTCAAGGAAATGTTGAAATCAAGATTGACTCTCTGAATTCTTTTCGTCAATCCATGGCGGCCCTGAAAATTGGGAAATTTCAATGAAACGGCGCCTTGTAAATAATCCGCCCAGTATGATTTTGACTTTGCGGCCTCATCTGACGAGGCTGTTGTCATATAATGCTTCACTATGACTGAGTATGAAGGTCGATGAATCAGGGGTTCCTTGGCTATAGTGGATTGAAGATCATTCAACAATAGTTCCCAAGACCAACCGTCGTATATAGCATGGTGTAGGTGCAGTAGTGTTCGAACTGACGACTCATCTTGAATAAATTGTACTTTGAATGGTGTGAGAATTCTAGAATCAGGATCCATCCCCCATTCATAACGGAAGGATATTGTCTCTTGGAAGTAATCGGCCATATTGGCACTATTCCATATGACTTGACAGAATGGATGATCCGGCAGGTCGAGCATTAAGAAAGCAGATCGCAACATCTCATTGTTCTCTATCAGATTGCAGAAAGCTTGTTTTATGAACGATAGCTCAAGGCTATTTGAAAATATGAGCTCAACCCAATTGCAGTAGGCTTTGCTGTCGCGGAGAGACTCTGAGAGCATTGCAAGCTGAATATCGCTACATAGTTCGACCCTTTCGACTCGATCTTGTAGGTTCTTTGAACTGAGCACAGCGGAACCTGCTTCGAGAACAAATTCCAAGGCGTTGTCACTAATTTGAGGTGTTGTATCTGGTATTTTGCTGGTGGTTCGAGCGATGTCCCAAATCCCACCCACAGAGTCCGCGGCAAGCAACTTGCCAACATCCAAATTAATCCCAATCTCACGTAATTTAGCAGCCAATTTGATTCCTTTCAGGGAATCCAGCCCTGCAGCTGAAAGGCTACCGATCGATGTACTAACAACTCCATTAACGGCCTCAGCAATTCTTTCTTCGAGTGGATCTCGAAAAGACCTGCTTTTCTCCACAAAAGTCTCTTGTTGGTTTTTGATATACTCGGCTTCCAGAACCTTTCTATTGATCTTTCCAGATTCGAGCCGCGGAAAGTCCTGAACAATTATAAAGTCTCCAGGAACCATGTATCCTGGAAGTTTCCCCTGGCAAAAATGACGAATTTCACCTGGTTCTATGCCGGCCTCGTTCTCAGCAATCGTCCATGCAATCAATATCCCGTTTACAACTCCCACAGCGGTGTTGCGTATTCCCGGAGCCATAGAGATCACACTCTCGATTTCTCCAAGCTCTACGCGCTGGCCTCGCAATTTGACTTGGCCCGTAGCTACTCGACCAAAACATTCGATATCTCCATTGGGCAGCAACCGTGCTTTATCTCCAGTCCGATATAAACGGCCATACTTCTTGCTGCGGATAAAAGCCTTGGAGTTTTCTATAGGGCGGTTGATGTAGCCATTAGCTAGTTGTGGCCCGCCAACAACCAGCTCTCCAATTTGACCAATAGGCAAGATAATAGGCTCAAATGAAGGCGCTGGTGAATCCTCCAAAGATACTATCAAAGCCGAAACGGTCTGAAATGGTCGACCAATCAGGTTCACTCTCGAGTCAGAGTGGAAATTGGTTTCAGCTGTGCAGTGAATTGTCGCTTCAGTTGGGCCATACATTCCATGAAGTATCCCGTCTTGAGTTGCCGAGGAGCCAAATTCTTCTACCACCCGTTTAGTCAACATTTCGCCTATTGTGAGAAGTACACTGAGGGATGGCACGCTCTGACGACTCCGTAGGAGCTCCCCGGCCACAGTTGGCGTCAGCTCAGCAGCATCTACTTGCATTTTTGAAATGATTCGCGGGAGGTCCAGAAGCATGTTGCTTCGCTCTGAGCCAACAAGCGTAGAGCCTCTGAACCAAGGGAAAAAGACTTCAAATACTGAGACATCGAATGTTGGTGAAGCAAATTGGAGAAACCTCCTGAAGGATGGAATAAGACTGTCGTGTGCCAGTAGGGATTGTGTAGCTGCTCTGTGTGAGAGTGCCACGCCTTTTGGTCGGCCAGTTGAACCGGATGTGTACATAACATAGGCGAGATCTTCTGGGGAGAGAGTAGGTTCTTGCCAGATATGTATAGATGGCTCTAGGTCAGAACTATCCACCAAGACAAGTGGAAGATCCGTTGCGTTGATAAGCTTCTTTTGGAACGTGCTGTGAGTTACAATCATATCCGCTGAAACATCTTTCAGGATAAAACGAATTCGATCTTCTGGCGCATCTGTGCTTAGCGGACAGAAAGCTGCGCCCGCCTTCAAAATAGCTAGCCACGCGATATAGAGCTCGACCGACTGTGCGAGGAGCACTGGGACAATTCGACCTGTTGAGTTTGAACGTGGAGGCCCGAGATTATGAGCAATTTGCTGTGCCAACTGCGTCGAGAGATGATCTAGCTCATGAAAGGATAGGCTCTGAATGGATTGGTCATGGTTCAGGAAGTCTAAAGCTGGAAGATCCCGCAATCCATGATTGAAAGCAAGCTGGTGGAGTAAAGAAGGGCCCGGCAATTCGTGAGGATGTGGGTTGGCAATGGACAGCCTCAAATCTTCGTCCAAGCTAGTGCTTGAGGATATGACAGGCCCGGCAAACCTTTGCACAAAACCCGTCAACTGCAATCCAATCTGTTCTAGATGAATTTGTAGGATTCCGGCTTCTGATCGTAGAATTCCAGAGCTTGTGGTCAAATCAATGTCAAAAGACAATGAACACTTGCCTGTTACTCGGTCAAAATCTGGTTGCAAGAAGCCAACCTCTCCTTCTTGTCCGATTATGCCGAGGGCTGTGAATTGCGTCTCCCCCGTCTCCGGTACAGAGACAGCAGCGAAATTCTTTTCGGTCAGGTTTGCTTTGACTGCTCGCTGATTCACGGCGAATACAGGGAGCTCATTGCCGGTATACGCATGTAAAAGAGATGCCCATGACAGCACCACCGTCTCAATTGAAATAGCAGGTGTTTCATCGGTATAGCTCCACGAGACTTTTGTTTCTGTGGTGTTGTTTCCGGTTGGATAAATATCTGGGAACGGGGTCAATCTATTGTCCATGGCGAGGACCGTACCCTGTATGTAGACTTTTGCGGGATGGATAACGACGATAGCCACAGGATCAGTATCTATCTATCGAGGTATCCTGACCACGCATGCCATGCAGCAACAACGAGGGAAATCATTTGCAAATAAGGAGGGTTGAGGCGAGAATAAGTATAGTAGACAGAGGAAGCTATCAAGCTATCAAGCTATCTCCACTGAGGGGTGATGTTTTTTTGTAGACCATGCGATGACGATACGTGCGTGGTACGTGTGATACAAGTTACTGTACAATACGGGAAGGAGGCAACAGGTACCAGGCCCGCACGGAAGGAACAGGCCGGGCTGTCGACTGTCGGCGTCAAAAAGGGAAGGAGGGGACTCGGCGAGCACCTTCCTGGCCCAAGGTAAAGTATTAAATACGGTACAGTACGTAAGGCTATTACGTCGTGGGAAAGAAAATGCAAGACTTGCAACTTCCAACCTCCAACGTTGTTTGGCCGCCTCCGAATTGTGGATATTCTCACAGGTGGAGTCTCCATGGGACCTTCAGGCAACTGCCTTGACTAACGGTTACAGAACAGGTCGAGCTACTGCGATTTGACGGTCTGTGGTTGTATTGGCAGCAGGCAGCGTCAGTAGCGCCCATCTAATATGACAGTGCTCAGCGAATACGATGCACTAGGGTCTGATCGTGGATGCAGCTATTTATCTATTAGCCGTCGGCCCCGAGAACGTCGGGCTCGGATTTGATCGACAAGTCGAGCTAATCGGGCAGTTCCAGGATATGACTCGCATGTTTGGTGGGTTGGTACAGAGGTCCATTCGTTCAAGGTCTTTTCGACGAGGATGGGGCGGTTGATTCCATGCATGAGGGGTGCATCTCTACATATTTTCCAGGTCTCTTTGACCTCTTGCTACCCACATGAGTACCTCGGGTAGGGTGGTGTCTTCATGCACCACGAGGAGCAGAAGCCAATCCAGAGTGAAGTTTTACAAATGCCGTGTGCGTGATATGGCAAAAAAGAAAAAAGAAAGGAAAAATCCAAGCACTGCGGGGCTCTACCTTGCATCCCACTTGCTTCAATCTCGTGTCGTCAGAACTACGATGAAAGGCATGGCACTGACCCTCTGGACCCTCACTTGGGCCGTAAACAAAAATTAAGCTCAGTGTGGATCTGAGTACTTCCTCCGACTTCGTCATGCGGTATTTGCTAAGTATCCGGTACGTTTTCTTGCGAGTACTGGCCGCAGCAAATACGCATACCGTGGCATACTGTTTGAAATGCCAGGCTAGAGGGGCAAAATAATCTGCAAGCTAAATAGAAACCTGCTCCCCGTTTTGGGTATTCAATCTCTTCCCTTCGTGGAAGTGTCTTATATCGAGGTATACAAGCAAGCTGGTTCTCTTGGCTACCTAGTTGAGTGTGAATCGATATTGAAATCGGGACCGCCAAATACGCAGGTACACAGTGCGCTTAAAATTTCCCGCTCAATAAAAAGACAGCTGCTAATTTCTCCAGGGCAAAACTTTGAATAAAAAGAATGACGTCCTCATCCATATCACCATCTAGAGCTATTCCGAGTGAGGATCTCTACGATGTGGTCTGTGTGGGCTTTGGTCCAGCATCCCTAGCAATTGCCATTGCACTACATGATACTTGGAATGTGCGTGCAGCAAGACATAATAACGAAAAGCCGAAAATATGTTTCCTAGAGAAACAGCCACGATTTGCGTGGCACTCAGGCATGATGGTTCCTGGATCCAAGATGCAAATCTCATTCATCAAAGATCTAGCCACAGTCCGCGACCCGCGAAGCGAGTTCACATTTCTAAATTATCTGAAAAGCCAGGAAAGGCTCGTTGATTTCACGAATCTGGGCACTTTTCTACCGTCGCGACTAGAGTTCGCGGATTATATGCACTGGTGTGCCAGCCGGTTTGTGGATGTTGCGGCGTACGGTCAGGAGGTGCTCGAAGTGTCCTCTGTAAAAGCTTCCTCTGGGCTGGTTGGCTCCTTTGTCGTCAAATCAAGGAACCTGGGCTCTGGTCAAATATCTTCACGACGGACAAAGAATGTGATTATTGCTGTTGGAGGGAAGCCCAGGATGCCACCGAGCATCCCTGACCATCCGCGGATTGTGCACTCGTCCAGCTACTGCACAACAATGCCGAGTTTATTGAAGGATGCCTCCAAGCGCTACCACATTGCAGTACTGGGGAGCGGGCAAAGTGCGGCAGAAATATTTCATAACCTGCATCAACGATACCCTAATGCGAAGACGACATTGGTGATGAGAGACTCCGCCCTACGACCAAGTGACGATTCACCTTTGTAAGCAATATTCCTTCCTGTGTTCCCCCTCCAGACGTACCCATATCGCAAAGTTGCTAACGATGGAACGTGACAGCGTGAACGAAATCTTCAATCCTGAAAGAGTTGACGGATTTTATTCCAACTCGGAGGCGGAGCGCCAAAGGTCAATTGTCTCTGATCGTGCGACGAACTATGGGGTGGTTCGAATCGAACTCATTGAGCAGATATACAACGACATCTATATGCAGAAGATCAAGAGTCGGGATGAGGGCAAATGGCAGCAGCGGATTCTACCTCGTCGCGAAATCATTCAGGTCGATCGGAGTGCGGCAGATGGTCGACTAGCACTTCATCTTCAGTCAGTGGAGAAGCAGGACAGTACCCACGACAGCAAAAGCAAGCAAGAAAACGAAATCCTTCTTGTAGATGCATTAATTGTCGCAACTGGGTATACCAGAAACGCGCACGAAAAGATATTAGCTCAAGTGGAACATCTCCGGCCGGCAGGATACAGCAGATGGCAGGTGAACCGCGACTATAGCCTGACACTAGATCGAAACAAAGTGAGCGCGGGCACCGGTATTTGGCTTCAGGGTTGTAATGAGAACACCCATGGGATCAGTGATAGCTTGCTTTCGGTGCTGGCTACACGAAGTGGAGAAATAGTGAAATCGATTTTTGGCGGCGGCAGTACTACCTTGGCGGGGGATGGTGTTCGTGCTATGTTGTAAGTCGGTATTTTTTTTCCAAATATTCGACATATATGTGTGTGAGTAGATGTTACGTCGTCGTTTCAAGAGACCTGGACCAGTTTGAGACATAGAATTTGAATCAGAACAAAGCATGATAGCCTGATGTCCGATACCTCCGAAACGAAGCGAGAGAACAAAAGCAAAAGAAAAAATTTCTCGTCTAATGCAGGGATAACGCCCATTCTTAACCCAAACAAGCCGTAGTAGAATCCCACGTGTGGGACGGGGAAAAACATCCATCTTATCTGATCAGTACGAATATTACAGCTGCGTATCAGTACATAATGTGATAATACATACCGATCAACCAAGCCCAGCAAATAAGATAAAGGATATCAGTCATAATTATACAATAGTTAGGAATATTGTTCCAATTAATTGTAACCGCTAACAAAGCGAGAGTGATTATCGTTGTTACCAGGTATTTACATACGCCATACACTTATCAGATGATCAGATAAAGCCATTGTCCGGGCCAAGTGGGTATGGCTCCACATAGACTACGTACTAAGACGCCTAAGAACGTCCAGGAAATCCTCCAGGCGTCGTTCCGATAAACGGGCCACCAAAATTACTTTCTTCGCCGATTTGAATAAAGGTTCAAGGAAGAAAGCGTGAGGGCGCTCTCAGACTCTCGTATCGGTCACTTGGCTCGGCCATCCGGACATAGTCGGCGTAGATTGCTCCTATTGTCAAGTCACACCGAACCCAACGACCGGTCACTCGTTTCGCAAACAAACTAGGTACGTAATAGCTAGGTATTTGCTACTAGCCAGACTCTCAGAATAACGCGTTTACCGCTCGTTCCGATGTTAAAAATCTCTGCCAAGGAACTACCTAAAACTAGTATTGCGATGTAGTAACTTTGGAGCATGCTAGTTGGTTCGCAAAGAGCCGTATTACTTGGGTCACATAGCAAACAATGAAGATGTATTAGGTATAGGTACGTATCTACAAAGTATATACGTTGACTTGATTCGTATCTGTCTGTGCGCCAAGACGGTAATCTCCAGCAAATATTCAATTCCCACCGTGAAATAAAAAGAAAAGAAGAAGAAGAAGAGAAAAACGCTCATACATTTTGTGCAGCAACAAAAAGAAAAGCTAGTCTAAAAGTGAGAGAAATAAATCCGTAAAACAAATGCTCCATCCCATAGTTAACTACCGTCTCGACATGCTTAGTAAGTTACAATAGGTCAATCAAACTGCTTGTTCGGGATCATCATTGGAAACACTCATATAAGCGCCTGCACCACCGCTTCGGCTGCCCCCGTGAATTCTCAACGGTGGCTCGTACATGGTGTAATAGCTGACGACCTCGCCATCAATCATGCCAGAGCCAGCCTCGCGTTTTCGGAATATCGGCGCAGAGTCAAGCCAGAAATCTCGGCAGTTTGTGACGACACCGCGTGAATATGGGTTCTTCTGCTGCGTTGATCGGCCCTGAGCGGTGGCAAAGAATGTGTCGACACCCAGTAAACCTGCCCATTGACCCAAGAATCCACTCTTGCGTTGATGGTTATGTTGATGGCCTCCAGCAGGCGCCGGACCGTGCCCTGCGCCAGTAAGACCAGCAGCAGCAGGGGATGTCGTTCCCGCGACAAGAGCCGATGTGATGGCCTGAGAAGCTGAATGGCCATCAAGTGAAGAGCCTCGCAAGTTTTCATATGTAGTTTGATGTCTGGAAATCTGGACCAGTTGAACGCAACACAACATCGTAACCCAAACCAACTGCACGGCGGCCCAGAAAGTGAGGAAAAGAGTAAAAGTGTCCTTGGACAATATCGTGCAAAGATTATCGTTGATGACATTGCATCTCAGTGTCTCTGGCGCGGGAAGAATTTCGATATCTGAAAGAAAATTAGTTACAGTTCGTCGCTCTTTAGAATAATATCTTGACTTACAGCCAATCACCAATTGAATGAAAATCAGTATACCGATCTCCAAAGACAATATATAGATGACAAAGTGTCGCAAGTTATTTGCGCCAACGCAGTTGAAGATCCACGGACAGTGACTATAAGACTGTTAGTTTTATGTTGGATAGCATGCTGGGTAAGGTCACTACATACTGATCATGTTTGGCGACACACCGAGAGCATCGTCGACAATGCTTGCTTCGCACAGGCTTTCGAACCATGCAATGAATGCAAAAGTGTTCTTCGTTGAATTTCCAGTTGTCAATGAGCTCTCGCATGGTCTCTCTCTGTTGGTTCCTGCTACCCAGTTTGGGTACGTAGCCAGGGTCTTCGATCATGGCAAATATATAAAAGTATGCTGTTAAGAGCATAAAGACGGCAAAAAGGACGTTCAATACCGGGTGCGTGGACCATGTCACTACTTCGTATGAGCTGCTTTGGCCTTTCTGTATCTTGTGACTTGAAGAGAAACTCACCAGGCATTACTTGGAAGAGATATGTAGCTCCAACCCAAAAAAGACTACCCGCAAAGACACCGGCAAGATATGGCTATTGGATGATTGGTTAGCACTGGAGACATATGGTAACAGCAAATAAGACTCACTGTTTTCTGCAGCACACGGAATTCTCCAGGGCCATTGTTGGCAACTTGTTGGGCCAAGTACTGCATGCCAAAAATGAGCACTGCCGCAACTGGAATTCCAATGTAGATAGCTGAGTTGCTAAGAACCCAAATTGACACAAATATCGTGAGGAATGGCCATAGAAAGAAGAACTTGGACAATACGTTCTTATTATGAACAAACATAGTCATGCCCAAAGGAAGCGTTTTCAGGTTGCCGTTTTTATCGTATCCACAGTCATTCAACGCTCGATGCCAGACTCGGACCGACTTCATCTCACTGGCCACAGCAGACGGCGACTTGCCGTCTCTGGTATTTACAAACCGGTCTGCTCCATATTCAAGTACTTTCTGAACGCACATATATGACCCTTTCACCAATGCCCAGTGCAAGGGAGTAAGGCCGCCTTCATCGGCCGCATTAACGTTGGCGCCCCATCGCAGGAATAGATCAACGCAGACCGGAAGTCCTTTATATGCTGCCCACATTAAACCAGTATGACCCTGGGGATCTGGAATATCAACTGGGATGCCTTGGTGTAGCAAAAGGAATACCAAATAAGCGTTTCCATCAATTGTAGCCAGATGCAAGATATTATATCCTTGGACATCGGTAAGAAGAGGATCAGCACCCCGCTGAAGCATCAAATCGACAATATAGTAGTGGCATCGTTGTGCAGCCCACATAGCCGGTGTTGCTACAGACTCGCCTCCTTTTGCATTCACGTCCGCTCCGGAGTCGAGGAGGAACCGACACATCGCATACTGGTTATTGATCGCAGCCCACTTCGCAAAGAAAATAAAGTAATTAGACACAAGGATACAAACAGAGACATTTCTCCAAGTCTGAATAATAAGTCGGGGAAACTCACATGTAACGGCGTTATACCTTCCTCATCTTTATATTTCGCATTGTATTTCTTCGTGTCAAAGAGCTTTTGCATGGCGCCAATTTCGCCTAATCGAGCCAACTGCATGATATCTGATTCAATTGGCAGCGGATCTCTGGCGGCAGCCTGTCCGCCCGCCGCAGTGATATTCTTGAGCTCGACACCGTCGGTCGTAGATTGCGGCGGCGCCGCGGAAGACTTGCCATTCGGCATTGCTTGTATACTTGGGTTCGGTGGAGAAATGCCATTTTGCTGGCCACCGGAGGTAGACGAGGACATTCTGTATTATGAACGAAGGCGATAGAAGAAAAAATCAAGAGGACAAAATCGATGTTGCGCTTGAACAAGTATTCGAGCCAAAAAAGCTGCCGCTTGCGAAGGAAGGTGTTAACGTCGGTTGATCGCCCCAATCTCAGACATAATCATTTGTCAAAATGTATTCCTGAGAACTCCGACTGTTTCCTTGTTAGTGTCCAAGGCGGAAGAGTAGATTTGGGAAAATGAGAGCGAATGACTAAAGGTCATCAACAGCTTTCAGATTCGGCGGGAATTGCTGCAGCCTCAGGCGGCGCTGTGGCTGAGCAAACATGGCTGAGCAAGACGAGTTAGCGTGTCCACCCTCCCAATGATCCCGGGCATCCCCTTTCAATTTCTTATGTGTTTGGCTCGACATGCGACATTTATTTATTCACAAATCATCAATGTTGATTCTCAAATTTTGCTATTGCATGAGCTTGACTAGTATACAAAAAACATTATAGTACAGTGCAAAACAGATAGATATATGGGTATATTTGTACACAATTACCAAGTGGTTTTATTCAAGAGTCGGCATCACAGACAAAACACCTGCTTCGTCCCAAAAATCCAGACAAAACCCGGACAAGAAGCTTCCTTTCCTGCAATTCAAGTTGACAACGAACATGAACATGCACATTACAATTACGCGAGAATCGAGTACAGTATCCTCTCAGAGGGTCTGCGATCGCCAAAAAGAATCGAGGTCGGAATCACGACGGAATCACGACGGGATCTCAGGGGCGCCCTGTGTAATCTCTTGTGCAATCGTGGCTGCTGTGTCATTGCGACGCCCCGCCGGTGGTGGCGCTATGTAAGCCACTCCCACATGCGGCGTTTCCTGGAGAAACTGGGCCTGGCACAGCAATGCGTGGGCATCAACGTGTAAATCAAAGTCTGTAAGATAACAGAATGTAATCTCAAGACGGGTGAGTTCGCGCTCTGCAACCCCGCCGACCTTGGCAAAGCGGGCGTGCGGATACCTCAGGTCTTCAAGTGCCTTCATTGCCACTCGAAGAGCTGCAAGCACCAAACGATGGACGTTGCGAGGAGTGACTGACAAAGTTCGTTCAGTGAAAACCATCCTCGTGATATAGAGGCTTGCCGCAAGATAGACGGCAGTCGACATAGGGCAGAACGTGTGAAGGCGAAGTAGATATTCCTCCAAGGAGACGGGCGGCGCTTGTTTGGAATAGAACCTTTTCGCCAGTATATTATGCTGGACTACTCCCGCGGGAGTCGTCTCTTTGGTTATATCCTGACCATCTGCCCAGTGTAGTTCAGTGATGGTAACATTTGAGTTGTGTTTCTCCGCCATGATATCGGAGCCGTGTGCAGGATTCTCCACAGAATGTGACTGCTGTGCGTGAGGTGTTGCAGGCACGTCCCCAGTGATGCGTGCGAGTTCTGTCAAATGGGCAGTGACGACTCTCAAGGCATCGGTGGGAGGTATCTGGAATACGGCTGCATCTCGCGCATCCACCGGTGCATTTCCAGATTGCACAGCTGCAGACTGGGGTGACGAGGTTGTATGTTCCTTTCCATCTCCATTGTGCTCAAGCTGTTCTGCCATTGTGTGCAAGCAAAAGCTAGGCTGGGGTCAATAATATGTAGATATATTCGAGGTGAGAGTATCGTGAGTACACCTGAGACTACAGGCGCACATGGACAACTTGGATAGACCTCTCATTGTCCTCCGAATGTCTTGTGTGTGGATGCCAGCAATGCTCTGCTGTATAGCATAGATGACATGCGCAGCAGGGAGAAGCGTGTGAGTCTCGTCTCACCACCGATGGCGAACTGACAACGAACCTGGCATTCAAAGTATCGAGGATAAGGAGCGGTGGGTATATGTTCTAGCTCGAAAATTGTGTGAGTTTAGCTGCTGCTAAGGGGCTGTTGCTGATAAGAGAAGGCACGCATTGAGTACTCACGAAGCAGCTGTCACAGGGAATGGAGGGAAAAGCCGGTGACGAGCATGATCTCATCTCATATCCTACCAGATCAGCATCGCGTCCATGACCATACAGCGTATGTATGAGGGTTGCAACGATAGATCAGGTCGGTGGTTGTCTTTATCAGCGGTGGCTTCCTTCCCCTCTCCGTGTCTTCTCCTCGAGCGGAGGTTTTGCCGTGGCTCCACTTTTTCGTCCATTGGCTGGCAAATATCTACTCCGTCTCTCTATCACTACTACTCCGTACCTGGTGAAGACAAAATCAACAGAAGCAATCGCGTTCAAGCATGTCATGAGAATCAATAAATCTAACTAGCGAATAAGCAAACGTGGGCATGGCCTGGGCGAGAATCTGTGCACCGTAGCACTAAACCGACCACGGCCTAACTAGCAAACAAACAATACACGATGTGAATGAAAATGACAACTTATTGGTGACACTACCACCGAGAAGAGGAGTCTGTCGAGCAATGGGAACGCCGACTACTATCGCGACGACTATCACGACTGCTATCGCGACTACTACCGCGACTGCCTTCAACAGGTCCCGTAGTCTCACGGCGCTCTTCTAGCACAGCATCAAGAAGCCGCCCCCTAGACGAACGATGACTCCCTTCTGATACTCGATCAGATGAAGTGGAATCTCCCCTGTCGTAGGGGCCTTCAAGAAGCTGCATATTCCTGCGGCTCCCATCTCGTGATGAAGTCGAACCCCCTCTAGAAAGAATACTGGGGTGTCCACCTTGGAGCTGGCGGTTGATCGAAACACGCCCTAATTGGCGGATGAGACTCTCATGGTCTCCGATTCTAGTATTACTCCTGGTTGAAAGCGTCATACTGTTTTCAATAACCATTGTTTCAGAATGGTATCCGGGTCCAATGCTACTATCACCTTTGGACCCGTCTCCTGCAAGCGAATCGACCGTGGTTGACCGCCTGCTTCGCCGGCGACTTGAGTGTGATGTGCGTGTATGCGGTGGACGCTCTTCTATCGTACTCCTTGGGTATGATGGGCGTGTAACCACGGTTGGCGGTGGACGCTGTTCTATCGTACTCGTTGAGGTCGAGGACTTGACGCTTCTGTTTGTAGGTAATCGCACTATCTCTATTGAGTCGACTCCTGGCTGCTGCTGAGCCCACCGGCAAACCGGTTCCTAAACCAACAACAGAGGCCACAGAATCCCCGCGCCTGCTGCTACGGGTAGACCTGCTCGAACCATATGTGCTCCCTTGAACAGACATTATTATTTCTGTTTGTTGATATCGCCCTGTGCTAATTAGAGATATTAATTCTCAGCTTAGGTAATCTTGGAAAGGGGAAACCATAAAAGAAATAATACTAACCGAGAGTTTTTGAAGATGTTGTTGACTGAAAGATTATGAGCCTCAAGACTTGGACAGGGCACCGTTTATATAATAAAGCTTGGTGAGGCCGAGGATAAATCTTTACCGGAAATTATAGATTTTCCAGATGCATTGAGAACTCGGCCCCTAGGCCTGTCTGGCTAGATACATGTAGCAGGGCGAAATTTGCCTGCTATTTAACTAGGAAATCCTTCTTCCAGTCAATTCCATGCCCAATAATGCCCTTGATTCTCATGCCACATATCATATCCTTTGTGCAGGAAGTTGCACGATTGCCAGAAACTCAACAGATCTCATTCGGAATACCTAGTTCTGTTCTTGTTGTTGCTGCTGCCCTGTGTCATAAAAGAGAAAAGGACTTTCATTGTTGTTATTATGACCATTCCCGACTATGGAAACGTGGAAAGAGACAAAGCCTATTGTCTAGAACTCATCAAAGTGTCACGCTTGTTGGTGGGCCATGGAGCAGTGCAGAGAGATAAAGAACACAAAGAAGGTTATGGTCAAATTACGTCCAACAAAAACAAAGCCTTAATCTATAAAATAGAGGAGACGGCCAGGAATTGGAAATTGATTCGCTTTGGAGCTTTACACGTACTACCATGTATCTCGCCAGGTTGGGCTAAAAGAATTCTTTCCCGGGACTCTGTGACTGTCATTCTATCAGTACTGAGGTTTTTGATGCAACTATACAGAGCTCTATCAAAAACAAGAATGGCCTCTTTGACATAGATGACTGTCTTTTCAGATTAGATTAAAAGAAGCTCTTCTTATTTTTGTTAGAGTCCTGTATAATTGTACTGAAAATTTCAGTACTGATAGAATGACAGTTGCAGAAATCGACCTTGAAGTTTCTACTATCTGGAGTTCTTTAGGACTGAACCAGCCTGTCTTCTGCGAGTCTTTTGCATAAACGTGTCCCGGTCGAAACTTGACGTTGGCGTCAAGAACACGGCTTTCCTTCGCACTGCGTGGGGTTGCACTTCTGCAGCTTGAAGTACCTGTGGCTGCAGCGGAGTCATTCTCCTTGTCCTCAAGTCTCTTCTTCTTCTCAATGCTGTTCCCATTTCTCTAAAAACTTTGCACGAGACCTATCCGGTTCTACCAGGAGACTCAAATCAACACCTTCGACCCCTTTCTGGATAACCATGAGCTCTTTCTCTAGTTCTGTAAGATGTCCTTTCTGGACTTGATCCACCAGTGAGGGCTCGGCTGCATACGACGAGCCAGAAGCCTGTAAGGTAGATGCCAGAAGTTCCTTCGCCTCGTCACTAGATTCCAATGATGTGAGCAGCGGCATCTCTGCAGATATGCCCCTCAAATTGTGGCGAAGTATCTCAGCCATTTCTGACCGTTTTTCCGAAACTATATCCGTAAGAGAGTCCTGGCCCTGCACTGCTGTTGAGATGCCTAGGCGCCGTAGAAAGCTCTCTAGAGTCTGTAGTTGTGACTGTGACTGTGGCTGTGTGGGCCTTGATGTTTGAGTTCTGAGAGAAGATATGGATGACTCTCTACGATGAGACCTTTTGCTTTGAATCTGTTCAACCTGTTTATCGCTTATTTCTTCCTTGAACAAGATAGACAGTTGATCCAGGGCTTCGCGGTGTGATTGGCGATAAAGAAGTCTGTCGAGTTCTTGTTTCGTAGAGCGCGTCATCTCAGAGAGTAAATCCAATATCTAAAATTAGGAGTCAGAGTAAATCTTGGGTGAGTTGAAAAAAGGAGGTGCACACCATATCAAAATTATCTTCCAGTGAGTAAGCAAAACTCTGTCTCTTCTTCTGAAGCTCGTCAAGTATGGGCTGTCCAAACTCCTGTCTCGCTGACATTTCAGCCAAGACTTCGATTTCAGCATAGAGTGACTCCAGATCCTCTTCTAACGCAAGACAGGCATCTCGGCTTTCGGAAACATCTGCTGGAGTATGGCCGTTCGTAAGAAGTTCTTCTAAATACAACCGATCCAAGCGGCAACGAATCTCTTCGGAAGTCAGATTCGAGAGGGTAGATATCAGTTCCAGCGCTCGCTTCTCCGTTTGCTCGTCCATCTCTGTCAATTCTAACTCGGCAGCTAGCCTCTCTGCTTTGGCGAGAACGTCGTCGTCGTTCGTCAATTGGGAGCTGACGTTTTGAAGTAGTTGCTTTTTCCCCGCGTTCTTTTGCTGTTGGTATTCAAGCATTCTGCTTTCGAAATCGGTCATGACGTCCTCAGCCTAAGGCTCTGGTAAATAACACAGTACCGTTTTCAATACGGTTTGGAGATGATGTGAGCAGTACCATAGCTTTGGTCCTTTGTTTCTCCAACAGATGTTGCCGGTTCAATGCAGTCATGTACCGGTCATGGCCGCGATCGGCTTCCTGCCGGCCCTTTTGTAAGGTCCCCGTAAGTTCCAGCTGGGATTTCAACGTCGTTATCTGTTTCGCACATGTTGCAGTGGAGGACTTCAATGTCGCTGTGGCTGCGTGGATTTCGTCTTCGGTCAATGGTCGTGTCGATGCTAGTTCGGGCTGTCGGAGGAAGGTCTCAAGTACACCTGAGCGCTCCAATGCTTTGGTTCTGTAATTTCCACGTCTATTAGTGTCTAGATGCATCAGTGAAATGTGTACGTAGCACAGCAGTCAACCTACAAGGCGGCCTCGTCTTTTGAGAGCAAGGCGTGGGGGCTGACAAGTTCCGTCACCCACTGCGCTTTGGTTCTGCCTTGTTGTGATCCATTTCGGAGCTCGGCCTCGATGGTGTCTCTCTTGAAGCCAATGCCACGCTCCTGGAGAGCAGAGATGAGCAGATCATTTGCCGTGGCGTGATCCGGCATGGTTGCGAGAGAGCTTGAAGAATAGCCGTACAGTAGAGTTGTAGGGACGGGCCGGCTAAACAATAAACAATCCACAGCTGCACCCCTGCTTCTAAGAAGCTGATCTCCCGCTGCCGCATCCCTCCAATTGCATACTGTGCATATGCTGGGATAAGCTGCGGTAAATGGAAAGTATGAGCCTGTCCTATTATTAATTGCCCGTTTTTTTTCCCTTTTCTTTGGCCTTTGTTCGTGTATATATCATTCTCCACTGTGATGGCGAACCGTACAGACAAAAACGGACGGTGCGGCTAGATGCGGCGAGGGGCAGGCAATAATCCAAGTCGCCGACTCCATTGCGCAATTTTCCACTGCTACTCTGTACTTTCTATGAAATCATCAATAGACATTTTTAAATCAAACAATCACTCTACAGATCCTCTTGTCTTATAGTTCATGCCAATTGATTCCTATTTTCTTTTTCCCCCCAGCCAATCTACCTGCTATGACGTCTTCGCAGTCAGTCGTCCCTCCGGGGGTGCTGAACAGCATAACGGAGCACATTGGAAACACACCTCTGGTCCGATTGAATCGTCTTCCGCAGAGCTTCGGCATAGAAGCCACAGTCTATGCAAAACTTGAATATTTCAATGCCGGCGGAAGTGTGAAGGACCGTATTGCGCTCCGAATGATCGAGGAGGCCGAGAAATCAGGCAGAATCAAACCTGGAGACACATTGATTGAACCGACAAGTGGCAATACGTAAGATTCCTAGCTTCATGCTAGCTGAGCAGGCCAGAAGTGAAAGTTGCTGACATTTTCATTTTCAGTGGCATTGGTTTGGCACTTGTGGCAGCGGTCAAAGGTACGGTTGACGAGCGATTGATTGGGGTGCACAGGGCTGATTAAATGTTCGATACAGGATATAAAACAATAATCACCCTACCAGAAAAAATGTCCGCCGAGAAAGTTTCGGTACTCCGTGCTCTCAATGCCAACATCATCCGAACACCCACACAAGCTGCATATGACTCTCCAGAGTCTCACATCGGTGTTGCCAGACGCCTCGAGAAAGAGTTGCCAAATGCTCACATCCTTGACCAATACAGCAACGTCAACAACCCCTTGGCCCATGAATATGGTACGGCCCAGGAAATCTGGACTCAGACCGACGGCAAAATTACCGCGGTGGTGGGTGGTGCAGGTACTGGAGGTACCATTACCGGCATCTCGAGAGGCGTAAAGAAACACAACTCTGCTGTCAAAGTTATTGCCGCCGATCCGTATGGTTCGATTCTGGCGCTTCCTGCAGCCCTCAATGTGGACCGCGAGAATGAGCCGTACAAAGTCGAGGGTATTGGCTATGACTTTATCCCTGACGTTCTCGACCAGTATGCCGTTGATAAGTGGTACAAGACGGATGACAAGGAGTCTTTCCAATATGCCCGGCGATTGATTGCAGAAGAGGGCCTTCTGGTTGGAGGTAGCAGTGGAAGTGCCATTGCTGCTCTAGTCAAGGCACACCAGGACCATGTTTTCACCAAGGACGATGTCATAGTGGTAGTCTTCCCAGATAGTATTCGAAGCTATCTCACCAAGGTAGGTCGGACAGTTGATAACATGGCCACTTGATAACGTTGGCTAATGAGTTTATTTATTTCTAGTTTGCGGACGATGATTGGCTAGCTGCAAATGATTTGCTTCCTGCTGTGCCAGCTGAGCTTTCAACCATTTCCTCAGAAGCCCCAGTCCAAGAGAAAAAAGACGTCTTCTCCAATGGCCGAGTGCGATCCCTCAGACTCAAACCTGTAACGACAGTGCGAGTCAATGATCCCTGCCAGTCGGCAATTGAACTTATGCGTGACAAAGGTTTCGATCAGTTACCTGTTCTGACAGCGGATGGCAAGAAACTCGCCGGCCTCGTTACACTGGGCAATGTTTTGAGCTGGATCTCTCGCGGACGAGCTGCTGGAAAGAGCCCCGTATCCGATGTCATGTTCGACTTCTCCAAGTTACCCGAAGTCGTCACGGACCCTAGAGATCTCGGGGCTTCGTTGCAGGCCGCCGCCGCCGCCGATTCCAAGACAGATGGAAAACAGACTGCGAAGAATCGCAACAAATTCTTTGAGATTACATGGGACACGCCGCTCAGCGTGCTCAACCGATTCTTCGAATGGAATAGCGCTGCTATCATCACCGAGCGCGACGATAGTGGTAGCATCAAACCTGTTGCAGTGGCAACAAAGGTTGACCTACTTACTTGGTTGCTGCATCAGGACAACAGTTCATAATGATGATTAATTAATTAATTCTCTGTTTGACATTCTTTTCCATAGCTTGGTTTGTTTTGTTTGGGTGGTTTTCCTTTCTTTTTGATATATTCGGTTCAACACCCACCGCGGATTATGATATCACTATCCCTTTTTTGCCTATGACTCTATGCTAGATGGAATGTGCTAAGTCCATAAGAATAGACTAGAATATTTTATACCTGCTTGAAATAGGAAGTACGTTCACCATGAATGCTCCTCGCAAGATCCAGTGCGTATTCCAAACCTAGATATGTATCTCATTGCCTAATGAATATTTCTACCAATATAAGTTGCTCTCAATGAAGGTTCTCACGTGTCTCATCTTTCTATCAGCCATGATCTCGAAGTGACGCTGCATCTTTTAACGTATTATCTATCACTTACGGGTTAGGGCATAACTGTTTGAGTTTCTCCGAGTATAGGCTTTATTTTATGCATGGCAGGTAAAAACTTGCGCAAAGGGACTGCAGGTCTTTGATTTTATTATTGACTGCAACAAACAATTTTTTTCCCGCTCCCTTGCATCGTGACAACAACTTCACCTTTGAAAGACCAGAGGGTAGGATTGCTCTTAAAGGGTACTGCCTCCGAAGACATTCCCCCCAAGTCAAGTCCAAGACATTATCATTATTACGTTGCGTGGAATTCGTGACTCCACCGTTGTTGAGACATGTCCTAATCTTGCGGAAATCCACGACTGACTGCGATGGTTGGCTCGCCCAGGCCCTACTCTTTCTATCAAGATATTCAAGCCTGTATTATTTTACAGACGCTTGCCAATCCATTCTTCCCATTTCCGAACCCCAGCTGCGCCGTCTGCGTCGCCGCCCTCGGCCTTAGTGAATCCTCCAATAACCTCAACCTTAATGCCAATCTCATCTTCTAGAGCCTGGAAACTAAACGTATCGCGGCCATCGTCGCCTCCCAAGATTTCGTCTTCGTCCTCATTGATTTCTACGCCGGCGCTGGCATCCATGAGGCCCTTTTGACGGGTCTTCCGAATCCGATCAACCTCCAGTTCGAGCTTCTGTCGGACAGATCCTGGTGGCAGGGCCGTGAATAGATCCTGTTTATTTGCTGCCACTAAAACAGGAACCGTTGCTCCAGCCTTTGAAGACGACTTGCCCTTATTCAATACAACCTTCTGTAACAGTAGAAGGAGATCATATAAGTAAGTAGCATTGTCTCTTAAATTCTCCGCCTCCTCCGAGAGCGATGCGGCGTCCACGAAGAAGATGATACCCCGGGTAGGCGATACTCCTTTTGACTTCAAATCCGTTTGCAGCTGGGATAATTGCGCGGATCGCAACTTGCCGTGACCCGGAGTATCTCTCAGGACATATTTGGCAGGGTTCCTTTTCGCCTCGGAAAGGCTAGGATCGTTCGCTGATCGATAGCGATTTGAGAATATGGGAACAGAAGGGGGAAGTGTAACGGTCGTAGATGTAGATGTCTGAGATGTATGGGTATTAGATGCTGTCTTTGAAGACGCAGATTCGACCTGAAAATCAAAAAAAGCTGCGTTAGTTCTTGTAAGAAGTTATTGTGACGTATATCCAGCCGCTTTGGTTAAAATGGCATGCGTGGACATACCAATGAAAGGAAAGCCGTCTTTCCAGCTCCACTCGGTCCGAGCAGCACAAATGTTGACAAGGAGGGGCTTGCTGCTTTACGATAGAGCGACCAATGGAGTAAAGCAGGCAGTGTGAAAGTGACTATAAGTGCTACCAAGATTGCAATCGGGTTGCCATCGAGCAACGTAGTGGCGACAGATTTGACTGTGCTCCAGTCGCCAAAGGAACCCATTCTGCAAGGCTAAGGCTTACTGGCCCACACACTAACTGCCAGTAGGTGAGCGGTTCTTCCTTGGACAGAATACTGCAGAAGAGATCGAGGGGAAAGGAGCCAGAAGCCAGGGAGGTAGGTATGCGTGGCGGAGAGCGCGTTTTCTGCCCGGGAAAGTGCTATCCGGCACTGGGTGACTACTAATACTGGGAAGCCTCAGGCAGCCGCAGCCCTAGCTCTGCTGCTCTGGTATGCGGCATGCGGGTCCCGACCTGCTGCCAGAGCCAATGATCCTTCCTTTTGTCGCATCTGGCATTCAAGGAGCTTCGCGTTGTGATGATGATGCGTGGTGCGGTGCCACTGTCTTCGTAGAGATGACTTTCACAGGGACTTCTTATGGTGGTGTTCTTCACCGTGTGAACGCCGCAATCCTTTTTGGCCGTCAGCGAACATCATACGATAACTGCAAGCTCGACAAAGGACCGACTGACTGCAAGGATGATATTGGCCAAGGCACTCTCGCTGCTAACATTAATATCGCTTCCTCTGGCAGCATTTGCTGATGTGGAATTCACCGACCCTAGCTCTGGCTCAACGGTCAACAGCGGTGACATATTGACAGCTTGCTGGAAAGATTCTGGAGAATCGCCCAGTCTACTGGAGCTTCGCGATTATGACCTCTTTCTATGCGCTGGGGGCCCCTCAGAAGAATACTCGGTATTATACAAGCTGATTCCGATTCCTTTGAAGGCTGGGTCGTTGGGGCTAACAACATATTCGTGGATTTACAGGAGGACTTAGCACTCCTTGTACGAAATGGGCTCTTTGAGAGAGGCAATTCTGTTTCTTTTCAGATCCAACCGGACCTTGGTCCTATCCACGCCAATGCATAGTATGATGATCTCCAAATATAGACAAGGGACTTTATCATTCGCTAATATCAACATGTGTAGCTTCCTTAAGATGGTATCCAGAGGACCCAATAACGCCACAGTGGTGAATTATTCCCAGCGATTTTCCGTGAATGGCATGAGGGGGGCATTTTCTGAGCGCGTTCGGCATGGCCTGTCTCTGACAATCGACACTGATGCCCACCAAGATCTCAAAAAGAAGAGACAACTTGCGGGTCTAGCAGCAGACCGTGGGCTTTATACTGTTCCGTACCCTGAACAGTCGACAGGGCTAACCAAATATGCACCCATGGCCAAACGACCTGGCACCACTATCACAGCGAAGAGTGCTCCGCCAGTATTTCCTACCAGCGCTTATTCTATTGCTCGTACTTTTCTGCCAATACCTACATGGCAAACGACATTGAGTGCCACCCAGACTTTGAGCACTTCTGGCATCGAGAATCCTGTAAGTTTTGCTGCAGATGGATGACTCGAATTTGTGATGCTGATCCACTGGATGCCATAGGCAACACCAGCGCCCCATCCTAAGGACGATATGGAACTGTTCCTCAAGAGGTGGGCAGACGATGTATAGAAAGTCACATTTCAATGTGAGAATGTTGTTGTGCTTGCAGAGACATATCTATATCAGATTATATCTCTGAGTCCCAGGTTTTTGCTTGAGAAGTGAACGCTATTTGCTCCATCTTCCAAGAGGCATCTTTTCTTCTGTTGTATGTAAATGAAAAAGCGTGTCATGCATATCTTCTTGGTAGTCTTCACGCGTTTCACAGAATATTAATGCGTTTTTGCCGCTTCATCTCTTCGTATTGGGGCTATCTTTTGCTTCAAGCTATGTGCTATGTTTGAAGCCAAAGAAAGAGGTTCCATTTAGTCATCACCAGCCAGGATTGAATCATATAATTTATCCACAAGAGCGGGGGTGACAGCTCGACTCGAGGCTTCACTCTGCAGAAAGAACGAAATATTCTCACGCAAAGCCACATATTCGCTGTCTGCATACCCGAGAACGGCTTGAATATGACTACTACGGACACCCTTAATCCGATCTATTTCGAGACTTCCGTAGTTCACAATGGCCCGTCCAACCTCTCTTGGTTCCTGTGCATGGAATACGAACTCGCCATCCAGGGCATTCGGTTCACGCTTCTCGACGACGAATAGGCGAACCGCCTCTTGTTGCCCAAAATGCCCTTCGACGGCAATGACACCTGCGGGGAGCAGGCTAGCTTTGTTCTGTAAAGCGCTAAACGCACCTGGGTCAATGTAGAGATTTCCGTGAGGAGTAAGACCATGTAGGACCCAGAATGATCGTGATTGAATCGGTGTAGTCGACGGGAGAAATCGCGTGTGTAGCGGAGGTATCAACGGCCCAGAAGATAAATCAGTAGGAAGCCTGTTCTCCGATGCAATTTTCTCTGAAGTGTGTGAAAATACGGGAAGTCCAGATTGAGACTCCTGCAAGTATTTCACAATCTCGTGCACATTGCCAGGTTTTGAACTCTTGGTGATGACAGTCGTCACACCGGCACTGGTAGCAAGACGTGCAGCAACGATTTTTGTGCCCATTCCGCCTGTGCCTAGGGACGATCCAGATGTGGACACATCAGCTTCAAGTGTTGATATGTCTGAGACCACCTCAATAGGCTGTGCATTGACATCGTGTCTCGGGTTTGCAGTATATAAACAATCGACATCAGTCATCAAAAAGAGATAATCGGCTTTGACCATGGCTGCTGTGATAGCCGAAAGCGTGTCATTGTCTCCGAATTTGATTTCCTAGAAGCCATGTCAGCTTAAAATAATACTCAAAATGCTCCCATTTGCTCGAGTTCTTACCGCAACAGCCAGTGTGTCGTTCTCGTTGACTATGGGAAGCACGCCCATGTCTAACAGCTCAGAAAAGGTATTCTGAGCATTTATATATTGTGTCCTCTAAATTTGAAAAATCAGCACACACAACCCTCATACATGGTAGAAGAAGCTGAGTCTGGGCTTTATTACGTCTGCAATGTCGTTTCTAGTAAGAAGAATCTGTGCAACCGGGATTCGTAGGTGACCAAACCAGCTGTCCCACAGGCTCATAAGCCGGCATTGACCGACAGCAGCTAGTGCCTAGCAATTCAGTCAGTCAGTCAGGGTCTACCCTCAATCTTGCGGAAGGTTCGTAATAAATTACTTGTATCCGAGGAAGATGTTTAGGTCTTTCGTCGATATCCATTCTGCGTAGGCCCACGCCAACAGCACCAGAGGAGACCAAAATAACTCGGTGGCCATCTTTGCGAAGTTTTGCAACGGTTTCAACAACCACCGACAGAATAGACAGAATCGGCTCGTGTGTGCGCTCATCAACAATTGAGCTTGTTCCTGTGCCATATGTCAATATCCGAGGTAGTGTATATATATTTTTTTTCTTTGATTCACTATAGCCGATCACAGAAGATGCGTACCTAGCTTAATGACAATGGTTAGGCTCTCAGAGCCACTCAATGCGTCCATTTTGTATTATACAAAAGAATTTTCAAATATCGAATATATTTTGTTTAACAAAAAAAAAGCACTACCAAAACAAACTTCGTCTTTTTGCGGAGTCATAACCGGAGGCAATTCTGCCAGAAGTTTCCGCCCAAATTGTATCTGATCTTTGATTTGTTTCCTCCGCTCTGGAAAGTCAATTCGATTGTGATTTATTCTGCAGAAAAAGAAAAATGGCCGACTCAAACTCGTCATCATCGGAGTCAAAGCCCCAGAGCGGTACAGGATACATAGAAGGCGATGACTTTTCCACACAATGGAGGAACATCTTTGCTATCCTGACCGGCAGCATGTCCCCCGAGGGAAAAGAACAGTATCGTCTCGCGAGAGATATTCGAAACGAGGAAGCAGATTGCAAACGATGTGAAGAGCAACGCGACTATCTTCTGGATTATAGTAAGTATCATGCAAGGTGCTGGAAGCCCTTGACAACGAAAAATCCACCCATCATGAAAAGTGATTTTTTGCTCACAACTTTTGTCTCCAGGTCCTGTTATTCGATACCTAAGCGATAGCATACGCCAATTAGGCGGCGATTTGTCGAGTCACAACATTAATTGTCAGCGATGCACAGACAGGAAAGGAGGTGGTTTTAATCCAAACTTTGGTATTCAGATATGCGCGAATGAGATGCGAGATCAGGGTCACCTGGAAGACACAATCGCGCATGAAATGGTACATGCATATGACCACCTTCGCTTCAAAGTGGACTGGGACAGCGACCTTAGACATGCGGCGTGCACAGAGGTGATATCTCTCCTTTACTCTCTCCCTCTATAGAAAGCTAGAGGCTGACAGTCTACCTACCTTAGATCCGCGCAAGTTCACTCAGCGGCGAGTGTCGCTGGGCACGAGAATTCTTCCGAAGAGGTCAATGGAAGCTTACACAACAGCATCAGGAATGTGTCCGGCGTCGAGCCATACTTTCTGTTCGGGCAAGACCATTTTGCAAAGATGAAGCGCATGCAGAAAAGGTCGTTAATGAGGTGTGGGAAAGTTGTTTCCGCGATACACGGCCCTTTGATGAAATCTTCCGATGAATTGATAAAAAACCTCTTCGGCTAGTTATATATACCCTGTACATTAACTACTACTTACTCATTATGATGGCGTTTTAGACTCTCCCAATGAAGCATATATAGAAATTCGATTTCTTATTCCTGTTAATTGTAACATGTATCCCGTAGACGCTTATCCCTCCTATTAACACCAATACCTGATAAAACAAGCCCGAACTCCAAACGAAAAATGCGAAATCTTTGCAAAAATAAATGAATGGCTCATCCGTTCCTCTTACTTCTGATTCGAACTGCGTTGTGTGGTCTTCTCTGTCTTAGCACAGTGTTTCAAAATCCAAGGATGCTGCTGGACTTCTTCCAAAGGCACCCGCTTCTCAGGGTCCAGAACAAGGAGCTGCAACAGGAGTCAGTCACATGTCATAGTAAATCTAGATAGACTCGATAACATACCCTCTTAATCAAGTCTCTAGCCTCTGGACTAACAAACGAAGGGATGGACATATCTCCTCTCGCAATCCTTCGTTGAGTCATCACAGGGGTGTCCTCAAATGGGGCTTCTCCAACCAGGAACTCATAAGTCAGGACCCCGAGACTCCAGAGGTCCACTTTCTCATTGTAGAAGTTATCTTGGGAACCGGGCTTCAACATCTCGGGTGGTAAGTAGTCCAGTGTACCGCACATGGTCTGTCTTCTGTTATTTGGCGCATGTACACTCCATCCGAAGTCACTGATCTTAATCTCTCCGTGGATACCGACTAAAATATTCTCCGGCTTAATATCCCGATGAATAACGTGCTTTTTGTGCAGATATTTCAGAGCAGCTGCCATTTGTGCAATATATTGAGCAGCCTTCCATTCTGGGAAACGGTGCTCCTTGCGAAGATGCTTATAGAGTTCACCTTTGCCAGCGAATTCCAGAACAAGGAAAATCCGTTTGCTGTCATGAAAATGACCGAATAGGCGTAGCACGTTAGGATGGCGTAGGTTGCTTTGGATCTCGATTTCTCTTCTAACTTGTTTCTGGACCCCACCTTGCTGCAGCTCGGATTTGTGAAGCACCTTCAGGGCACATATAAACCCGGTTGATCGCTCTTTAGCCAGATAAACCCGGCCAAATTTCCCTTTCCCCAGGGCCTTTCCGATTTCAAACATGCCCAGGTGCAGAGTCTTTGGTGCTGGTTGTTCATAGAGGACAGGCGAGTTTTCGTCAGACCGAGCCTGCTGGTCTTTAAGTGTTGGCGACGATGAGTTAGCCTTTGACTCGCTTGTATTCTGCAGCGCAATTTTGAGAAGCTGATTTCGAGTTGAATTCGCAGCCGACGAGTTGGCGGCTCCCAGGCCAGTTAAAGACACGGCGGTCGACAGAGAGCCCTTTTGCATCGAGTAAGCAAATAAGCAAATATATAGATAATGGATCAATGCTGTCCAAGAGCAGGTTCTGAATCAGGCTTTACCTTGGCTTTACTTAGGCTCTTTCCCGCAGGCAAGGACTGGTTCTCATCGTTGACTGAGAGATGCTCGAACCGAGCCTCCAAAGTTTTGGTTGCCATTGCTGAGGGATGGGACAGAAACACGAAAGAACAAGAGAAGCCTCTGCAGCGTGCAGTGGAGCAAGAAAGAGGATTAATTATGCTGGGCGTGGGCAATTATTGTTGCTGGATTCTGAGGGTATATAAGAGAATGATATTGGAGAGATATACTGTAGTAGCGGAAGGGATGTTTACGGGCGGTCAGCTGCCATCGCCCCAGCAACGTGCACTGGCCACCCGCACCAGAGCGATTCCGGTGATCCATCATCCACCACTGCGGGGCAGCTGCCATTTCTTATCCAGGCTTCACTACAGACAGCACTTGACAATTGATCTTGGTCAAGCTGCTATTACTATTATTCTTCGCTGTGGAACATCAGCTCTCTCCAAACAACTTCCCCCCCCCCCCCCCCCCCGCCACCCGCTAAACCAGTCACATTCAAGCATGACCACCAACATGCCGCCGGCAGGAGAAACGAGCACGCCCTCGCGGCCGCAGACCTTCGTTAGGAAAGGATTCACGATTACGACGCAGAAACTGCCCATTCTTAAGGCTGGGCCTATTGATGCCATGACAAATGGACTGGGGATAACCCCTCCAGAAATGATATTCGGCGACAATTTTGTCACTATCGAGCATAACGCCAGTGGATGGGGGATATGCTTCAATGCATATGATGCCTTGGACAAAGTTGATAAGACGGGTGCTGCCATGCTCAAAGTTGCATACTCAAAGGAATGGCAAAAGAGCAGGTAGACATTCTCTTTCTTTTGCATCGCATAAACTGTACCGCTGATATTTATCTGTTGCAAGGGAACACACCCATGAAGGAATTAAAGAAGTTGTGAAACCTTTCGACTGGTCTTACAGTACTGATTACAAGGGAACCCTGCAGCAGTCCGATGCCGCAGCACTGACTTCTTCCGACGTTCAAATACCTATTGAACTCCTCAAGAGGCCGGACCCAATACTGTTCTTCGACGATGTGATGTTATACGAAGACGAATTGGCGGATAATGGTATCTCTATGTTGTCTTGCAAAATTCGCGTCATGCCAGATCGTCTTCTCTTGCTTGCTCGGTTCTTCATGCGATTGGACAACGTGCTCTTCAGGCTGAGGGACACGAGAGTATATGTGGATTTTAATAAGGCGGAGGTTATACGGGAATACCAGGCTCGAGAAATGGGCTATGAGGACGTGAGAAAGGTACCAGGCTTCCTCTCCTATGCCCGAATTTTTAATTTATTTACAATAATATTGTATGCTGACTGCCATCAATTGCAGGCTCTGGCCAACGGTCGGGAGGATATTGCTGCAATAATGAGGGATCCAAACAGACTTGCTCAGGTTTTGCCACTCGTTGAAAACACCCTCGAGCGAGTCTTACTCACGAGTTGAGTGGATAAAAGTATTCGGATTGATGTTTGGCTGCGAGGACTGCTGATGATTGCGGCACCCTGCGGCGGATCAAACACTGCAAACACCCAGTACACACCCAAATCGCGCTAAATAATCTTTCTTTTCCGATGATTTCACGCGCTGGCCTTTCCATCATCTTCATGCCCAATTCTATTAGAATCTAATCCAATTGCGATGTCAAGCAAATTATTGTGCCCTTCCTGCTCTCTGAGCTCGCAATTTGGTGTGATTGTGAAAGAACAGGTACTGCCTGAAATTGTATTCCCACCAGCTTTATTTTCACTCACTTATCTTCTCAAGCAGTACAAATCTATACATATCCGATCTCTCTCGTTGACACCTCGCCAGAGATACAATAACGCGTTGAAATGCAGTACAAATCCGTCGTTAAGACGCCCCGACACTCCTTCCCAATGTCAACCGAACTTCCGCCCCTCCCGCCGAAACTTTTCGACGACTGCAGCTACGTCTGGAATACTTGACAGCTTAGCCACCCGCAAGGGAGGTGCAGCAGAGACTTATGTTTCATATGGATTTACTCAGAAATTGTATGAAGCTTGCTCCTCGCAGGCAGATTATCGAATCCCGCAATTGGCCCAGAAAGGTGCAGAGATCCCCAAGACCGCTAACGGGGAGGATCTCGGCGTTGGAGAAGGGTGGTGGTATAAAGGTCAGTTATAACTCTTCTCTTTCCGAAACGTCAACTATTTGGGAGTACCATATTCATATCTGAAAAAAATGGTGTTACAGAACTTGAATTGCCTCCTACCTTTTCCACATGGTCCCAGGTAACCTTCTTGCATATGTACCTGTTGACAGTCCGTCTGCGTGCTCTTCCATCAGTAGAGAGTGTACGAACGCATTCGCGCCATTTATTCGATCATTTCTCCCACAACGCCGAAGAACGAATGGCAACTTTGCACGACATTTCCAGCCGAAGCATTCGCAACAAATACCTGAAAGATCTCTTTATCCAATGGCGGGGCGTTCTCGCTGCATATGACGAAGGATTAGTGAAAGGCGATGCAGTCCTTGGTGCTGCCGTATGGAGGAACATATGGAAAGCCAGTGCAACCACACACGACGGCCGTGAGGTTGATTGGGCGAAAATAGCGACTGTCGTATCTTATATGCGACGTGTGACGTCGGAGTTGTCTAAAACGAGTGAGGCTGATCTCGTTTTGGATATCGGTGCAAACGGAGGCAAGAGTAAGAAGCCATCTATTTTCGGTTTCCATGAAGTTGATTCAAAACTCGTTGGAAGGAAGTAAGGCGATTTAGAGTTTAAGCATGTATGATATAGATTTCGTGGTCTTATATTTCATTGTCTCCGAGAAAGCGATGTACACTATTTTATCTTCTACTTTAATTTCCACGCCCATCCAATCAATACAAGATGGCTAGTCTTACTCGATACTCAGCATTGAATCTCAAAAACTGGTAATACTGATTCTTTTTCTCTTTCTTTTCTTCTAGATTCCTAGACGTGCTTAGCTAGACTAATATCAGAGGAAATATCTTTCTCATTTCGCTTATTTAGCGAGGTCCTTCTCAACCATCGCACGGCATATAGGGTGGTAGAAATTTTTATGTTTCTCAAAAGTTTCAACCGCAATTTGACGATCAATTTTCTTGAGCGCGCGGAACCTAAAAGGTCAATCAGAAAACATGTCGATTTCCAATGGAAGGAGGAGGGGCATCAAACTTACAATGGACGAACAAATTTCATTCTACCAATTTCACCCAGAAGTTTGACAGTCGGCTCAATAGCCGACCTATCTCCGATTTTCAGACCAAGGCGGAAGTAGAGGTTCGTGACTTCGATGTTGGAGCTGTCAGCGAAGCCATATACCTGGCCCATCAGTCGGAACGAGTCTGAGCTGAGGGCGGGTTCGTCGAATAGCATGACTCGCTCGAGGAATACGATGAATTGGTTTGCTGAAAGACCCTTGACGTCGTTTTTCGATGGCGTGAATCCAGATGCTGTCCCCAGGGACTTCCACTTATCGGCTAGTTCGTATACAATGTCGACGAGGGATGTGTCGAATGTCGGTTTTGGGGGAAGGCCTGGTGAGTAGAACCATGATTCCCAGTCAACTTCACTAAGACGCTTGGAAGCTACTTCGTCGTTGGCGAAGAAGTCTAGCAGTGTCGCCTTGAACTCGTAGGAATCAAGGGATTTCTCCTTGAATACGGAGAAGTACTGGCAATCGCTTTTAGCACATATACATCCTTGCGCTGAAAGCGAAAAGAAATAGAAGAACTTACGTGAGGAATGAAGCGGTCAAAGGCTTCTTTGGTCACTAGGTTCTCAAGATAAAACAAGAAGGTGAATCCCTTCTCGTAAGGAACCTTTGAGAAGCAGTCATCGGGATCTTTCCCTTTCAAGTCAACAACCAGCTTGGTGAATTCGTGATCTGCGCCGAATTCTTCAATTGACCCTTTAAGATGTTCCCAGCCAATAATGGCTGAGAAATGGCGGTATGGCTCTCCATGCCTGTTTTGATGTCAGCGTCGCGTTGTTATTTCAATTGATTTCCAGATTACAAAAACTCACACTGCAGCAATTATCTGAAAACCACACGTTGTCAGTCAAAAATTCCAATGTTCAACAGAGGACGCAAAGAAATCCTTACTCTTCGCTCCAAATAGGTAGTCCAGCCCTCGTTCAACCAGAAATGCTCCCAAGATGCATTTGTTACCAAATTACCGCTCCAGCTGTGAGACAACTCATGGGCAATGACGTCTACATTCTCTCGGTCCTGATAAACATATTAGCTGACGTGCTGAAACGGGGGCGGATAGTTTGTAATAGAATAAATTACTTTTGATATCAAACTTGGAGTCGCAAAAGTATAGATTGGGTTTTCCATTCCTCCATATGGGAAGCTTGGTGGAAGAATGAGCACGTTGTACTCACCCCATGCGTATGGGTAAACTATTTTCTTTTTTTTCATTGTCAGCCGACGTGAAGCAATCCAGAAGGTAAATATTTACCTCAATTGCTTCCATAAATTTCTCGGTGTCCGCTTCAAGCTCCCACTTGCACTCTTCGAGCTTATCGGGGCTGGTGACAACCACGCTTCTTGGACCGACTGGTGCTTCGGTCAAGTCACTAAACATAGCGGGCACATTGTTAACAATCTGTTTAGGTTAACTTTCAAGGAAAGACACATACCCGCTCGCGATGGCGAACAAATAGCTGGGAATTGGGACATTCTGTTTAAATTTGTAGGTATTGTTGCTCCCAAACGCAGAGTCTCGGACAGGCAATCCACTAGCCACGACCGGAAACGGGGATTTGATATTGAAGTCAATTGTGGTCTTGACATCAGGTGTATCCTGGCATGGGAAGACCGAGCGAGCATGGATAGCCTGGCATTGGGAGACTGTCGAACGATGTGCATGATCAGAATATGTGCGAGAGACATATGAGAACAATGAAGTAGAGACTTACACATATACGGGTGTTTCTTATTTGATGTTTGAGCTTCTGTCAACCACTGAAGCGCAGTGCACTTTTCTGTAGTCCGAAGCGAAATCTGACAAAATCCCGTTATCAACACTTGGGAAGGTTCCAGAGCACGAATAGTCATTTTCTTACATCAACCTCTACAGCCACCCCCTCATCAACGCCATTTTCAAGCTGGATTTTCAATGGACTTCCGAAAGGTTCAAAGCGTGACTGTAATTCCCATGGCGCGGCCGTGCCATTCACCTTGACATCGAGAATATCAAGATAGCTGGTATCGAGGATGATTTCCCTGGTCTCGGCCTTGGTCTTGGAGACCAATTGGTGAATCACATTCCCTGCGAGGCGTTTGTTATCAAACTCAATCTCCAAGTTGGCCGTGACATGGCGAGAGCGCCACGCGGTGTAGTTGCTCAGCGTGTTGGGATCACGAGGACGAAGGATGGGCGTTCCTGTCATCTTGGAGGGAGGATTATGTCAAGCACCAGGTTGTCGGTGTGCAGACGGTCAATTGCAGTTTTCTTGCGCTGGTTTTGCTCGTCCGAAATTAATTAATTACTGGAGGGGCTCCATTTTGCTGTTATCATTTATCAATCGCCGGGCGGGGCTGTCCGCGAATAGCCGCCTGGCTGTATGTATACAGTAGTATAGTTACATCCGCCAACTGTTCTTTCTCATCCTTGGGATCATTTGAGAAACGAGGAAGTACTGTGTAGTTAGATTACTGCCATCTAAAATAAAGCTTTCTGTGCAATTTTCCATTCATAGCGGTCCCATAGCATTAGCTTACAAAAAAAGCAGGCAAACGATCATGCCTGATTGATCAGTATTTCAACCTCCTCAGGTACCTTTGGTGCAGTTGTGAGGTTTTCATATCCATGTTTGGTGATATGGATGTTATCTTCAATGCGCACGCCCCCAACTTCCCAGTATTTCTCTAGGACTTCGCTATTGATAAATTTGGAGAGCTCGGCGGACTTTAGATACGGCTCAATGATGAACCGACAGAAGTAGACCTGTAAGATTTCTTATGTATTAGTATGTCCATGATGCGCAGAAAAAAGGAAGAACGAAAAATAGAAACATACCCCGGGTTCTACGGTAATCACACTCCCTGCAGGAAGCTTGCCCCTAACACGCAGATATCGAAACAAGACGTCCTTGTCCTCGTAGTTTGGATGGCCGCCAGTATCGTGTGTGTCCATTCCAAGATAGTGACCGAGTCCATGTGGGAAAAATGCCGAACTGATTCGCTTCTCAAATAGCTCTTCCTCGGAGCCGCGCAGTATGCCAAGTTTAAGCAACCCTTTGATTGCAACTCGGTGAGCAGTTACATGGACATCTTCCCAAGAAACGCCCTCCTTGAGCAGCGCCAGTGATTCGGTCTGCATCTCCAGGACAATGTCGTAGATCTCCCTCGATTCCGGGGAGAATTTTCCCGATAGTGGGAATGTTCGTGTGACATCCGCGCAGTATGCTTTATATTCACCTGCGGCATCAAGCAAAAGGTTCAGTTTCTTCTTGTTTGTGGATGGGTCGAACAAGGGCTGCGCATTGTCTACATAGTGAAGAGTAGCACTGCTTGTTCCACTAGCAACGATAGGGTGGTAAGCCAATTCACGGCATCCATGCGCAATGCATGTTCCGATGAACGCAGCTTCCAGTTCCCGTTCATTTACCGCCTGTTTGGCAGCCTTGAGAACGGCTATATGAGCCTTGGTAGTCACGTCGTTGGCTTTGCGGATCATGGCAATTTCATATGCATCCTTGATAGCTCGACATTCTTCAATTGCATTCTTTACGGCCACAAAATCAGTGTCAGGGAAGTTGATGAAGGAGATATCGTCTGATATCTGGCCTTCGATAGCGAATGCAAATCCGCTCTTGCCCACTTCCGATCCCAAATGGGCCAAAGTAGGGTTGATGTCAGTGGAAAACAAGACCTCGTCCACATCGTACCGTTCCTTAGCCTCAGCCGGAGATACGGGAAGTCCAGACCATATGACAGATTCAGGATTCAGTGGCGGGATGAAGAGTGTCAGCTTGTCGGTGCCGATATGGTAGGCAAGATATGCATCTGGTAGCAAGCACCCAGAAAGATAGAAGAAATAGCGCCGCTGTCTTTTTTTCTCCCACGAAATAAGCGAGCCGCAATGATGGAAAATATTTCACTGCATCAATTGCACTCACCGAAATGGCTGTTCAGTGTCATCGTCCTCGACCATTCTTGTCTTTTGGCCTTCTAGATAGATGACGCCGTCTCCCTGGAACCCATTCTGTCGTAGATACGCAACAACTTTGCGAGCGTGCGCTTTTGCTGGGTACCTACCCGCGAGGATCTTCTCAGTCGACGCCATATTGAAGTCTCAAGCAGTTCTTGCGAGGGTTGAGAAGAAGGGAATTCGCAAAGCCAACACGGAGCAGAATACGGCATCAGATGGAAGTAACAGGTGAAACGTTACAATAGGTACCTACCCCGCTGCTTGTTGTCAAGGCCCCGCAGCATAATCCATGGGCCAGCTTCAGCTTCCATTCGACTGCAACACTTGGTGTTCTGGAGATAATTACTGTATTTTTATATAATAATAATAATAATAATAATAATAATAATAATAAGTCAAGGTCATATTATCTATCCATTACGATTCAACAAGAGAACCTTGCTTACAAAACAGGAAAGCGCTTCAAAGTTACATGTGAAATCACCAAACAAACAAGCTGAAAGCAAAACCAGGGGGATATCTTAAAGGTTCTCTGAGACATTATTCTTCAATATACGTATGAGCAGGCAAGTCCAGGGTTATCATCGCGAAGGATCATCCTCAGAGAACGAGACTTCCTCAAATTCCATTTCCCACTTATCCACCTCTGCGAATTTCAATGCTGCTTGTTGTAATTCGCGACTGGTTATTCTCTTCCTCGAGTTATGTGATGGTATTTCAGACTCGCTTTCGATATCCTCAGACGCTGGCGGTGACGAGAGAGCTGAGGAGTCATCATCGGAGACGTAATTTTCCTTATCCGAAGCCTGGGGTTTCTGACGAGAATACGTGCGCTGAGCCTTGCTCTTCGGACCACCTTCCGTGTCGCCCTTGTTTTTCCTGCTACCTCGGTTGGACTTTCCCATCTTTGCATTTGCATTGCGAGATGCCGCATTTGATAAGGCCTTTTTCCGTGGTCTCAGAGGTCTTCTCACGACTTCTCGGGTTAACTCATCTTCGTCCGTATCTTCATGTGCTGAATCGGCGTCTTCACTGTCGTCCGCCTGCTGACGATGGCGGATTCGGCGATGCGGGAGGAATTTGGCTTGTATATTCAAGGTCGTAACTTTCGGTAAGGAATCTGCTGTTGTTTGTTCTCCATGACCGTCCAGCAGCAACTGTGCGGGACTAGCTGTGATGCTACTTAAAGGCGTGGCCATGGTTATGCTTTGTAAATCAACAGACCGTCTCACCGATGGAGTCCCTGGAGTTCGCGTGATAGTTGATAAGGAACTGCTCCTACCCCCAGGGGCCAAATCTTGGTCAATGCGATCGTTTGCTAGCTGGCGCTTTCTCTTTCTAGACTCTCTAGATGATGGAGATGTCACAACTGGCGGACGGGAAGGAGATACTGCCAATTGATTGTCGGCTGGCGCTCGAGCAACATTCAACGGAGTTGATTCATCCTGTGGGCTACTAAGACCGCCTAGGAAATCATCGTCATCAAGGTCCGACTCATCATCATCAGCTTGCATCATCTGGAGCAAGCTAGGTTGCCTTGTCCTTCTCTTGAAGTTGCTCAAGATGGAGACTTCAAATCCAGGAGTGCTGCCGATGCGCGAATTAAAGTCTCCCTTTCGCCCGACCAAAGATAGTGTGGATGAATAACCTCGCGCGCGAGTTGGCGGTCGAATGCTTGTAGTTGTTGTATTTTCTGCTGGTGACGATGCGATGGCATTTTCATTGCGGTTTCCAGTAGGTGTCAAATCGGGCTGAAGAGCAGGTTCGTTGCTACCGCGTTGAGCATCATCGCTTTCATGGCCAGCCCGTCGAGGGGTTGTGACTCGACCAGACTCATTCGCATCTGTCTTCTGCGCTGTTTTTTTGGGAACTCCTCCCGGCGCCTGGCGCACGGTACGAGTTCGTCGTGCAGGTGGGCGTGGCATGGGTTACGACACGGAGGGTTCGTTCGCAAGGTGGCTGACAGAGTGTAAGCAAGTAATGGCGTATGCTCTCTTCTGAATTGCAGGCAGAAATGGCGGCGTCATAAAACGAATGGAATAATCTTTGTCGACCAGCAGCCACAGAGTCCGGGGGGGGGGGAGAGGAAGACTCAAAATGCTGAATTTGGTACGACTGATCTTATGCAGTAAACAAACAAGTGCGACGCGCGTGGTGTGTTTGGACGCGCTTGGCGGCCACCTACCCGCGGTTCCACCTTACATACATTTGCAACTCCCGCTACAAAAGTACGAGTATGTAGGTGATATTATCAGTACGTAAATACTAAATAAATAATGGCCGTGGCTATACAGAAATATATAGATAGAGTCCTATCAACATTGTCTCATCGTTTCATTGTAAATACATGCAAAATCGGCTAGCCATCTTGGTATCTCAAAAATCATCAAGTATCGTCATCAATAAGGACCAAAGCAGCAGATAGATAGATACGCAAAAAATGCTGGCCAACACCCAGGGTTGGCATTTAGTTATTATGAGAGCACCCATTCAGTGCCACGTTTTATATACTTGTCGAGGAGCATACCAACATCATTCAGCGCAAAGCGGCAGATATGGAATCCAAAAAACTCTGCTGCATGGCGAGTGCTCAGTTCGAGGCCTACGTGAGTAGGTGATGAATGCTTAAGACCGGGATCTTCCACTTGACGCGCGATTTGGTCTGGATATGGGTTAGTACAAGGAGACGGCAATATCATGGTCGAAACAACAGGGGGAAACTTACCCAAAACTTGAACGGCATCGAACAATCGCGCCAGTGCCCCCATATAGTTCGCATTCGGCCCAGTAAACTGAATCTGCATGACATCCCGCTTTGTAAAGCGTATGTTGGGAGGAGAAGTTGTCATTGGCAATGTATTCATGCTGAGACCTCCTTTCCCGCTGTCTCGTGGTGTCGACGAAGTGAAATTCGAGTTCGCCGCTGCTGAACTCTTGGACCGAAGTTTTCTCCACGAGTTCAAATAAGATCTGCTGGGATGGCTTGAGTTCCTTGATACCGCGCTCTCAGAAAGCACGGGGGATTCGTCTGGGCTGTTCATATTTTTGAAGAGCGGAAGAGCACCCTGGACTCCAACCTCGTTGCCGAGTTTCTTTGCGAATGTGGTCTGGGCCTGGTCCAGTATGTTTTCAAAAGACTGCATCTCCTCTAGGACTGCATCCGCATCATATGTATCAACTTGCGCGACCTTCAGAAGAGCCGCAGTCAATAAGTCGCATAGCGAGATTTTGTCCTCGATGGCTCGAATCTTGACGTTCTTTACTTGCCATATTTCTCTAGGGATAAACAGCTTCGTAGAAAGATATCCACCGCGAGGATGTGCAATGGTCTGGTACAGACAACGCATCAGCCAGAAAGGACGTAACAGGAAGGATTCCGGGCAAGGCTCCAGCGGTATAGGGGCGTTGGTGGCTGCTGAGTTAGGTGATCCAGGCGTGGTGGGTGAATGTATCTCGTTATCAAAGAGGTGAAGACTTCTGGGGTATGCATTTCCAGTCGGCGTTGGAAGTGCTGGTACAGAGCCATTTGCCAGATTTCGTTGGAAATCAAAGGGAGGAAAGTAGCTGCTAAAGGGGGTGTTTGGTGAGTCATTCGAAATATCGGGAGTAGATACAGAGACATTTCTTCCTCTCAGACCCCCTAAGCTGGATGATGAAGTATTCTTTCGAAGCATACCCGGTGCAGAAATGATTTTACCAACAGTTCTAGGCGGCGAGGGTGGTGCGGATCGCTCTACGGCGTCACTGTCATGAGTGCGTACTCTCGTTAAATCCTGGTCCCCCCCAAGAATCTCAAATGGAGCTTTCCTTTCAGAAGGACCACTGTGCATAGTTTGCGACGTTGTACTACTTAATATCGGTAGACTAGTCTTAGGCTCGGCTTGCAGCATTGGTGAGGGAGGACTTGCGAGTTGTGCAGAAAAGGGCTCTTTTTTGGAGGGCTCGAAACCCGTTTGGATTCGCTTGGTGTCAATTTTCAGTTGCTTTGTATTCGGGTTAGAAAAACGACGAGCCCGTACACCGGTAGAAGGCGACATTATTGGGGCATTCTGCTGTGGAGGGCCTGATGAGCTTCCTGGGGGTATCTTGGGAACCGGTGGAAGTCGCTTGTTCGCAATTGCTGCATCAGAGGACATGAAGACGTTTTCTTCTGTCAATGTTGAAAGGGATGTGCCCGCCGTAGCTGAATTCGATGTAACTGAACTTCCCCATGTTCTGCCAGATATAGTACTCGAGTCTGATTGTCGAGGCAACGCAGTTTTTGTATGAAGGTTGAATTCAAAATCGTCCATAACATACCCTTTCGTCATCTCCTCTAGTAGACGTTCCTCCTCTTCGGCTTCCTCGTCAATATAATCGGAGTCATTGTGAGTCATCGCAGCTTGTTCATGCATTTGCCGCTGATGCAACCCTCGTGCCATGACCGCTTGAGCCTCTCTCTCGGCCTCTCGGACTCGTTGCTTGGCAATTTCAATGTTTCTTCTAGCGTTTGATACTACATCATCGTGATCGTAATCGTCATACTTATTATCATCGTAGTCGTCGTCATTGTCATCATAAAAGCCCTCCCGCTGATTGAGGGCAGGTTCCAAGCCCTCATCATAGGCTGCCTCGACTGCCGCATCCAGTGCAGCGTCAAACTCTGCCTCGGTACCATTGCTTGCATGATGTGAGCGGGTTCCATCTAAATATAAAGATACTTTCGTATGCGTGGAGACAGGTGATGAGGCTCCAGATTCATCGATTGTGTCTAGCCAGGATGTGGATTGGTCATTCATAGGGGTTTGCCCTTCTGAAGGATTCAATCCATGTGTTTTCGAACTCTTCACCTCAGTATCATGCTGAGAAAAGCTTGAACTCGGTGTAAGGTGTTGGCGTGGAGAAAGAGGCGCAATGAAATTCCTTGCGAGCTCGTTATCCTCCCGCGTCGACTTATCGATATATGTGTTCGAGTCATCAAACGAAAGGTTTAGTAATGCTTCATGTGAAGAAGATGGTAATTGCGCAGTATGAAAGTCAATCGTTTTGGACGGATTATCTTCGATTTCTTTTCTAACGAGAGTACCTCGTACGCTATCATCTTCAGAGTCCTCTTCAGCTGGCGGTGGATCTCTCTGCGGTGTAGAACTATCTCCGCTGGGTGGTCTCTCGGGCAGAGCTTTATCACTATTATGATGGTGATGTTGTGGTTGCTGTGGTTGCTGTTGTGAAGGAAGGTTTAGCCGTTGGAGGTCTTGAATGCGATTTATGTATGTTTTGCGCTGTGATAATTCAGTCAGCAAATATGTTTCGCGGAAGTACGGCGTAGTTAGGGTTGCCTACAATTTCCTGCAGTTTGTACTTCTCAACATCACCTCCACTGCTCCGTTCCAATACAGACTGTAACAATTCGCATGCATCTTGGTAGGCTTCGATGGCACCTTCGAAATTAGCTGCATTGTCCAGCAATACTGCAGTATTCGCCTTTTGTAGCGCCTTTGACAGCATTGCTTTTTGCGTCGAGCCACGTTGCCGTCGGTGGTTCTGCGGCGACGTGGAGCTAGATTCAGTCCTCCCATGCTCACGTCTCGCAACGTGCTCTCTAGAATGAGAACTCGATGCGCCCAATAGATCCTCCATGGTATATGCAAATCCGTATAAAGGGGACGTCGACGTTTAGATTTTCGGCGTATGTGTGCGTCTTTTTTGGAGGCGAAAATGTGTCTTCAACGCTCTGCTTTGGCACCTTTGCTCCGGTCCAGTAGTATACCTGAAATGCCAACAACCAAGGTCTTTATGCACAGAATGGGGTGGCTAATGCAAATAACGATCGTTGGATTTGCCGTGATCCGGTATATTTCGAGTAATTGTAGATATTGTCAAGCGGCAACGATATAGGCGTCATTTGTATGCACAATCAATCGTATCTTGTTGAGGAGGGGATAACTCCACCCTGCAAAACATCCAAGATCCAACACTCAGGCCGGAACTGTTTCATGATTCGACAACCATGACGACGTTTGCAACAGGTTATATGGCCCCGGTAATGTAGCGTAATCTATATCCCAGCCGTAACCTCCCCTCACCTAGTCATTCCCGACTTCGGAACTGGTACAAAAAAAGATCTTCTGTCGTCTGTCGTGTCTCAAAGGCGGAATCGGAGCGTGTGGAATATTGGCAAGGCAGTCAGTCAATCAAAGGTCCGGTAGCGACAAATCTCTCGGTCGATTGGTTTGAAATGTATGCGGTCTGATCCGCGATGTCCGAAGGGACGTTGATGCGAATAAGAAATGATGGAATATATGCAATTGCTCGAAGTACTACTAAAGTAAACAACCACGTTCGGCAATGTGAAATCACACACAAAAACAAATGTCCACGAAATGAGGCAAAAGGAAATCAACTGCAAAAGCACATGAGCGGCGAATAATAGCAGGCAATAGTCGAAGGTGCTCCAGCCTCCAGATCACAAAGACGTGGCTGCGCTGCTGGCCTGCCTTGGGGGGGGGGAAAGGGGGAAATTGAATTGGCGATAGTGTCTGGCTGTCTATCCCATATCGGGCGGTAGTGCCGTGGGGCCAGTTGCTGTTGCATGCGCCGGGGCGCACTTGCCGTCTGGAACCATCAACCATGCATTATTATCCCTTGAGCAGCAACAATAAGCATACTACACCCCGATCTGAAGAATTACATCGCTAATTGCAACCTCTCACAGCCACTGTTGCATGTGGCACAAGGCGGATGTTCAGACAGGATATACTGAATTTGAGTCCGTGTCGAGTCGTGGAAAAACAGCTCTTGTTACACGCTCCACGCCTTCGGAGCTCTTGAGGAACATGGGATCGGGAACAGGATTAGGAACACCTATTGGCAAACTCAAATGTCCCTACGCCGAATGTCTACCACTATCACGAACCGTGGAATCGAGAAGAGGGGGGGGCGGTACAGGCACGTAGCCTCATAGCCAGATCTATGTACTTCCTATGTACTTTGAAATTGCGTACCAGTTCCATCAATGAGGCCTCTGCGTAATGGAATTTGGTACGTATTGATCTACTAATATATGATCTATCTATCAGCAACTGTATCGTAGACAACGGATCATTGGATGCTGATACACAGTCAGTGCATGAGGCGCGGGCGGTGGCAGAAAGAGGCCCTTGTATTTCGTCATCATTCAACTGCATCACCAGTCTAGATAAGTATACATACAACCCTTCAATGCATTGGATTCGGCGCTATATTTGAGTCCATCTTCGAGTGGATGAATGGAAAAGGGTAATTATAATATAGACGGCGTCGCAATCATTGCCAATCGTTATTGTATCGAGTGCGGGGAACCAGTGTTGTTATCGATTATATACACCCAAACCAGCTGTCGACTCGACCGAGCTTGATACGCAACAATGGCATCCACAGATAGAGGGATACGTATTGCAATTGATGTAAGTGGAATCTACCCACAACGCCGCTTCTTGATCAATATAGCTATTGTCATTTTACCCCATCCTCCGGGTGTATTTCTGCTAATCAAGAATGATAGCGGGGTGGTACTTTCACCGATTGTGTTGGCAACCCAGGAACAGGAAAATTAGAAGATGACATTATAATTAAACTGCTATCAGAAGACCCCGAGAATTACAACGATGCACCCTTGGAGGGTATACGTCGATTGCTCTCCAAATTTACCGGCCGTGAGATCCCCCGAGGCGAACCGCTCGACACATCGCAAATCGAAAGCATTCGGATGGGCACAACCGTAGCAACAAATGCTCTTCTTGAACGAAAAGGCGAGAGGATTGCTCTCATAGTCACAAAAGGGTTCAAGGACTGCCTACAAATAGGAAATCAATCTCGCCCGAAAATATTCGACTTAGCCATCAGGCGTCCCGAGGTTCTGTACGAGAAAGTAGTTGAGATTGACGAACGGGTGACCTTAGAAGATTACGCCGAAGATCCGACACGACGAACAACAGACACCGCACCCAGAGATCAGACTCCTTTGGATGCCGACGTAGTCCGTGGTCTCTCCTCCGAGGCTGTGAGAATTGTTCAAAGGCCAGCAAAGGATACCGTACGAGACCAGCTACAGCAATTGTACGATGATGGATTCCACAGCGTTGCAGTCTGTCTTATGCATGGGTATACTTTTCCAGACCATGAAGCATTGATTGGCCAACTAGCCCGAGAAATCGGGTTTAAGCACGTCAGCCTCAGTCATGAGCTCATGCCAATGATCAAGTTAGTCCCAAGGACGACTTCTGCATGCGCAGATGCATATCTTACTCCTACTATTAAGAAGTATATTGCTGGGTTTGAGGCAGGCTTTGAGGGGGGATTAGGTGCAGATTCTGTACAGAAGAGCAGCGGTCACAAGGGTGCGCGATGCGAGTTCATGCAATCGGACGGTGGCCTAGTCGATGTTAGCCAATTCTCTGGTCTGAAAGCCATACTCTCAGGGCCAGCAGGAGGAGTAGTTGGTTATGCCCTCACTTCCTATGACCATAACAACAAGACGCCAGTGATTGGCTTTGACATGGGTGGTACAAGTACTGATGTCAGCCGTTACGGAGAGGGCAGATACGAGCATGTTTTCGAAACCACGACTGCAGGAGTGACTATCCAGTCGCCTCAATTGGATATAAACACTGTTGCTGCAGGTGGCGGTTCTAGGTTGTTCTTCCGTAATGGGCTCTTCGTTGTTGGCCCTGAGTCTGCTGGCGCTCATCCTGGTCCCGCTTGTTATCGAAAGGGAGGTCCATTGACTGTAACAGACGCCAATCTGTTTCTTGGAAGACTTTTGCCGGACTTTTTCCCAAAGATATTTGGCAAAAATGAAAACGAGGGCCTCGATGAAGAGGCAAGCCGTCGGAAATTTGAAGAACTCACTAAACAGCTCAACGAGGAGCTGTCCAAATCAGACGGAGACAAAGAAATGACCCCAGATGAAGTGGCATACGGTTTTATAAAGATCGCCAATGAGACAATGACACGGCCCATACGTTCCCTCACTGAGGCTAGAGGCCATGACACTTCAAAACATCGCCTTGCAACATTCGGTGGTGCTGGCGGTCAGCATGCCGTTGCGATCGCTGAAGGCCTTGGAATACGGCAGATCCTAGTTCATCGATACTCATCGGTACTCTCTGCATATGGTATGGCATTAGCTGACGTTGTAGATGAAAGACAAGAGCCGGAATCTCAAGTCTGGGGCGAGGGAGACGCGCAGACGAGACTGAAATCCAAGATGGAAGACCTGAAAAGTAAATCAGCGGAGAAGCTTCGTGCTCAAGGCTTCGACGAGGAGTCAATTGCATTCGAAGAATATCTCAACATGAGATATAGAGGCACAGAATCATCACTTATGATTATCAAACCAACTCCGCAAGAGGCACGCGACGTCTACGGAGGAGATGAATGGGCATTTGGAAAGGCGTTTGTCAAACAGCATGAGCGCGAGTTCGGATTTGTTTTGCCAGATAGAGACATCATAATTGATGATGTACGCGCTCGTGGTATTGGCAAAAGTCTCCAATCGTCAGAGAAGACAGTCGACCAACAATTACGGGAGTCAGCGCCTCGTGAGGTGGACAGCAAAAAGGTGTACCAGACTAAGCAAGTATATTTTGAAGGAGGACGTCAAGATACACCGATTTATAGACTCGATAATCTTGATGTCAATGATCGTGTGAGAGGACCAGCAATCCTCGCTGACGACACGCAAACACTAGTCGTGACTCCCGGAGCCAATGCTTTGGTTACAGAAACACACGTGGTCATCAATATTGGCGAAAGTGAGGGTCTTGGAGTGAAGGCCGATACCAGCGGAGTCGATCCTATCATGCTGAGCATTTTCGGCCACCGTTTCATGGCAATCGCAGAGCAGATGGGCCGTGCTTTGCAAAAGACGAGTGTGAGCACAAACGTGAAAGAGAGATTAGACTATTCCTGTGCTCTTTTTGACTCTGATGGAGGTCTGGTAGCCAATGCGCCACATCTACCAGTACATCTGGGAAGCATGTCAACGTGTGTGCGAACCCAAGCAAATATCTGGAAAGGAAAGCTCAAACCGGGCGATGTGGTTGTGTCCAACCATCCGGAATTCGGAGGCACTCATCTTCCAGATATCACGGTCATAACACCAGCTTTTGCCGGTGAGGATATCATCTTTTATGTGGCATCTCGAGCCCATCATGGTATGTTGAACTTAATAGCAACTTTGCCATAGAGGCTATGCTAACAATCTAATAGCGGACATTGGAGGCATTCTCCCTGGAAGCATGCCACCTCATTCAAAAGAGCTCTATCAGGAAGGTGCAGCAATCAAATCAGAAAAATTAGTCTCAGAGGGCCATTTCAACGAGAAACGGATTACAGAGCTCCTTTACCATGAGCCAGCCCAATATCCGGAATGTAGTGGGACGAGGTGTCTCGCAGACAACTTGAATGATCTCAAAGCGCAAATAGCAGCAAATCAAAAGGGCATTAACCTCATCTCTAATCTTATTGAGGAATATGGACAAGATGTGGTCCAGCATTATATGGTTAAGATCCAGGAAAATGCCGAGCTAAGCGTCAGGAATCTTCTCAAGGAAGTCAGCCAGAGGTTCAAAGGCCAGGATCTCACTGCTATTGACTACATGGACGATGGGAGTCCCATCCAATTACGTATCTCGGTTGACGCAGAAGAAGGAGCGGCAGTTTTTGATTTTGCCGGTACTGGACCTGAAGTCTATGGTACGTATAATTTCTCGTAGTTTGCAAAGAAACAGAGAAGTAACATTTGAGATGATGACAGGAAATATCAATGCACCCGAAGCTGTAACGTACTCAGCAATTATATACTGCCTGAGATGCTTGATTTCGGAAGACATCCCACTCAACCAGGGATGCCTGAAGCCAATTAACGTTCATATTCCCAAAAATTCATTCCTTTCGCCTTCGGAAAAAGCAGCCGTTGTGGGTGGAAATGTCTTGACCGTATGATTACTACTTTTTTTCTTTCCTTCAATGTAGTATTTGCAAGTTCAACTAACAATTGCCACAGAGTCAACGGGTTACGGATGTGATCTTACGATGTTTTAACGCATGTGCTGCATCTCAAGGAGACACAAACAACTTGACCTTTGGATTTGGTGGTAATGTCTCCGGTGCAAAGTCAACCCAAGGATTCGGATACTACGAAACTATTGCTGGGGGAAGCGGAGCCGGTCCTGACTGGGAAGGGACCTCAGGAGTACACACTCATATGACCAATACTCGGATAACAGATGCTGAGGTCTTTGAACGACGGTATCCTGTCTTGCTGCGAGAATTCAGCCTGCGGCCTGGATCTGGGGGATTAGGCCAGCATTGCGGCGGAGACGGCGTTGTTCGAGACATTGAGTTCCGAATTCCAGTACAAGTGTCGATTCTCTCAGAACGACGTGTGTATAAACCATACGGTTTGGAAGGAGGCGAAGACGCCCAGACTGGTCGCAACTTGTGGATTCGAAAGATCCCCAAGAAAGACAAAGACGGAAAACAAACAGTGGAAGATCGCATCATCAATCTGGGAGCTAAGAATAGTATACAGATGCAACCTGGAGAACGCATCGTTATCATGACGCCGGGAGGGGGTGGTTGGGGTGTTCCAGGGGAGGAGAGTCAAGCTCGCAAGAAGCTTGATGCACGACACGCCTGGAGAGGCGGTTCTATTGCAAACATTCTTGCAACACAAGAAACTAGCATCTAATCGTGTCTTGCTGTGCCAGTATCGCAGACGTTATAAGGTTACAGCAATATGATGATATGCAAGGAAGATGTGTCAGTTGATTTTTTCAGTCTCTCTGAAGTAGCAGAATTCAAAGAGAATCGCAGGATAGTAGTATAATAAGAGACGAATCACGTGAAAAATAGTTGATGATACCCGTCAATCGATTTCTCACGACAAAGAGAAGGTTTCTTATTCCTGGTTGCAATAGTATACTTCTGTCTTCGTGTGCATAAAGTCTTTCACGTACGCATTGTATTGAGCATAAAAAGCTACATGGGCAAGGAATTATTAAAGCTCATATTCCCCAAGGCATAGCAACCGATGCCTGAAACTAGCAAGATCTGGTGATGATGGTGATGATGATAGCTTGCCTAATAGAGCAGGAAGAAGCTCCCATTTTAGATCACATTTTGCTCTGTGTTTCCATCGTATGGTCATTATTATTATTCATTACCATTATTGTAAAACGAAGAATTCAAAACTCCGTGGGTACAGGTGGATACGTGTAATGATTACCCTGTCCTGAAAGCAGTGTGAAAAACCCCAAAATTTCACTCGTCGTCTTCATCTTCGTCACTTGTCGCGTCGATATTCTTCTTGCCACTTGGCGGAGATTGGTCATCGTCGTGGTCATCGGAAGTTTCGATATATGAAGGCCTGGGAACTGAGATGCCTTTGGCAGAAAGCGCCTGCTCAATCTCTGGCAAGTGGTTGATAAGAGCACTGAATTGATCGATCGGTAGCGAGATGCCCTGCAACAAACAATTTGGGATTAGAATCGCTTGTGAATTGGGATTGGTTTTTATGTCAATGGAGAAAATGGAATGAGATGAAATTGAATAACTCAACATACCTTCTTCCCTGGAAGCTCCTGGCCATCCTTTTCGTAGTACTCTCGAATGCTCACCATGCTTTTACCTCTGAACGCAGAGACGGTGACGCGACGATGACTGGCTATGTCCCAGTATACATCTCCATTCGAGTCAATCTTTTGAGCCGAAGACGACAATGATGATGCCATCTTGGGTGCCTTCGTCTTTACCTTTTTGCTGCTCTTGTGGTCGTCGCTGTCAACCACGAATCCGTCATCGGATCGGTATTCGCTGGAGCGCTTCTTCGACTTTGATGCCATGCTTATGTCTGAGAAATATGCAGGCCTTTTTTGATATTTTTTTGCGACGGTAGACGAGGTAGGATGGAGGAGGGAGGTCTTTTATGGGAGATGGTATTCCTCCGTTTGAAGCGTGGCGCATCACGTGTAGCTAAGCTTGTCTTATCTTATCGGCATTTATACGGGGTACCCCGAACTACAGGCAGATGCTACATAGCTATTGCTCGTTTTATAGTTACTGATTATTGGCGACATATTCGATTTCGACAGGATTATATCTATACATGGGAATTCAGATGGCTAGCAAAACAAAAGAAGAAGAAGAAGAAGAAGAAGAAGAAGAAGAGCTGACGCTGTATAGACTACATGTATGTATGTGTATAATATTTACGTGCAAAGTCTATTAAAGAATCACAGCTCTCAGAGCTTGCAATATAAGGGCGAACATAAAGCCTCGCCCGACTTCCTCGACTTGAAGGCAATCGAAAACCTTGCCAAGCGCCTCTCCAGATGCAGCACCACCCATTACACTCATCAAAACTTGAGGCATACCCCTTTCTATCAGGAGCTGTTTCGCCTCATTCTTGAGCTTTTCGCTTTCATCTTTGCTCAGTGGAGGGGGCCAGGCTTTTAATTCCTCCTCTGTCGGCAGTGAGTTTTCCCTGATTTTATTGATGTTCGTGGCAATTGCCTCGTCTGTAGTGGGAGCATCGATCATCGAGTGCTGCACCAAGACACGGATTGACTCTAGATGAGGATTCTTTGGGCGCAGCACGTAGGATTTGGCCGCATTAAGTAGTGTTTTTCGAAAATTCCAAGCAGACGATAACGTATATAACTCGTTGATAACTGCAAAGATCAACTCAACGGCTACGCGCGTTTCATCTTCAGTGATGGGGTTGTCTGAGGACGTGCGTTTAGGGCCGGTATGTTCTTTCTTTGAGAAGTTTGATTCATCATTTGTCTCTTGATTACGCGAGGCATCATCTGGCTGTTCAGCCTTTGTGTTTTCTCCCTCAAGACTCGTTTTTCGTATAGAAGAGGCCGCAGATGACGCGGGGCTTGTTTGTATGGTCGGGGGAGCACTCTGCTCTGCCGAGTCCTCTGCCATTGCTTTGTGCTCACCTGTATCTACCGGAGACATGTCGGTGACACTATTAGATGACTCGTTTTCTTGCCGATCGATTATTGGCGGGCTGGGTTGTTCCTGGGGATGATGATTCTGCAGTGTTGCACTGTTCGGACCTTCTTGGATGTTATCAAGTGCATCATTTGAGCCACCAATTGGCGGGCTCCTCAATTGAGCTGAGATATCTACGCTCTTTCTGCTCCGGTTCACACCTGATAGAACCCCAGATACTCCATCTAAGACAATTTTCCCACCACCGGCAACTCCTTTCGGTGCATTTGACAATACACCTAGCACACCTTTCCCCATGTTTTCAAATGTGTTTGAGGCACGTAGAGATAATCCCGTCTTTGTAGGTGTTGGTCCCGCCTGGCCGAACTCATTGTCTTTGTCCAGAAATCGACGAAGACGTTCTGATTTAGCCAGTTCCTTATATTCCAGTGCATCACGAAGGTATCGTTCCAAAGCCTTTGCCAACGAAGACTTTGTTTGGTCACGATAAGCAGGTAAGGTAGGATGGCTTTCCAGAAATCGAACGTGGTGATATCTAGATAACGTCGAGAGGCCCGCATGCAAGTACTCGAAATCTTGGTACTTCCTGAAAATCATCCAACCTGGGTACCGTGTTGAAGCAGGTTCGATTTGCAGCATGTATTCAGTTGTTGGCTTAGCTTTTATAGCGGTCTTATCGCCAGGAACCGAGCCATCATCGACTAGTACGGAAGCACCATAGAGGATCTGGATAGTATCCTCAGCTTCTTCTTGTCCAGTCTTTCTAGTTTCGACTAAGCTTTGTTCGCCGCCTTGATCCTCGACCTGCGGCAGGGTTTCTTCCCGCTCCAGCTCTGCAGAGGGGCTTTGAATGGCTCCTTGCATACTTATACTAGATACAGAGTCGTTCCTGACTAGAGGACCTGTATTGTCTTTCTCGTCGTTTAGAAGAATACCCTCCTCGTGAATGGGCTTTTGTAATGCGGCGGCTTCCTGCTCAGCACGCGGAATCCCCTTTTCACGCGAAGTAGTGGTAGGAGTAGGTATGGCTTGGGCCAAGTCCTGAGATGCATGGCCTGCGATTCCAGAGAGAGCGGCTATATCGCCCTTGGAGGCGCTTTCCAGTCCAGCATCAATTGCATTCATGATTTCAGGCTCGCCTTCCTTTAGAAGGTACACAATCCAACCATTGATAAAATCTGGCTGTGAACAGCTCTTGACCACTGATTCGAGAATGACGCCAGCAAGTATTTCACGAAGAAAGTTTTTAACCACCTCACACTGGTAAGTTGGAGCTTCCAAGAAGTTGGAAAGCACGTCATCTGCGACCATTTTCAATTTCCTCTGTTGCTGATCTATTGACAATACGTTGGCCAAGTTGCTGTCCGGATGGTTATTCAGATAATCCCTTACATGATTCTCGGTTGACGATGAATCAGGACCTGTTGCTTGCAAAGCTAAGGATAACTCGTTCAAAAACACTATTATCATGGAGCTCGAATTCGTAACAAATTGGAGAAATGTATCCGCTGATCGTTTGCGAGTCATGTGCATCGATAACGAGTTAATGAACCTGACTAGAACTTTTCTGCACGCGAGTGGAAACGAATCCTCGGAGGGTAGAATCGGCTTATACCAGTAACTGCTCTGAAAATTAGCCGCACAGTTTGGAAAGAAAAGAAAGATGCATAATACACTCACAACACATAATCTTTGACTATAGCATCTATTAAACCTGAGAGAGCAGCAGCGGTTGCCGGACGAAATCGAGACGTATCCACAGCAATATCAACATCATTTATCCGCGCGACTTCGATATCATGGTTCGTTTCTATGGCGGTTCTTTGGGAGGTCCAGTCTAGTAGTCGAGCGGCAACTTCAATCCCAAGCTCTTTCCTTCTAGGAGAGCCCAGGACATTGCGGTCTTCTCGATGAAGGCCATAGTCTGCGATTCCTCCCCAGTGTTCATGAAAAAGGAATCCCGCAACCAAGCCAATAAGGAGCAAACCTAGTCTGCCGAGGATGAAATATGTGAGAAGCGCGAAAGCGCCAAGAAAGGCAAGAAGTACTTCATTGTCGGCTGTCTCAAGATAGCGCAGAACGTGTTGGCCGGTCAGTGATGCCAGGGGGTTTGCATCTCGGGGCGGCGTCTCGTCCGGCTTGTTGTTATTATCGATGTCGTTCGCGGAGGTCTGGACAGGTTGTCCATTCTCCTCCGGACTCGGGGTAGAAGAAGCATCCGCTTCATCCATGATGTCGCTATCTACATTGGCGGATAAGTAATTAAAAAGAAAGCGAGCAGCATCACTCGGAGCTGCCAGAAACGACCAGCGAATGTGCTGATATTAGATAAAGGTGATCAGCGGGGAGCTGAAGTTGCAGCTGGAGAACGGCAAATGACGGATACATAACAAGCGCAGCCCGTACTACTGGCCATGGTGGCTAACTTGCAGTTACATAGTTCCACTCACAGCTCATCACCCAACTTAAGAAGAAAAAATTCAGTGAACAGTACACTTGTATCTATTTGTATTATGTTCTATCAGCGTTCAAAATATTCTATGTATCGTCCTCTCATTTCCTCGTCTCACAATGGTAAGTGAAACACAAGGTATCTAAAGCAATTTGGACGAGTGTTTTTCTCCGCGATCCGAGTGAATCCAGCAATCAAAGGACATGCAATCATGCTAGACGTAAAGAAGAAAGCGGGATGAGACTATATAAATTGGCAAAAAAAGAGAGAGAGAGAAAAGAGACAGTGACCGTGGAACCGACTCCGGTACATCACGTTCGTGGGAGTGGGCAACTATGAATCAACCTGTCATTGTCTTATGTACTTCGTGTGTGAGCCTTGGGCAACTACAGTGAGCTGGCCATCGCTTTCACGTTTCGAGATTGTAACACTTGTGAATCCAAGGGTCTTCCCGACTTTGTCAGTCCGGCTTTCAATCTCCAGCCAGTCTCCGAGAATCGCTTTTGATATGTAGGACACATGAATGTCTGTGCTCACACCAGTAGACTCGAGACCGTGCGATGCGATTGCCAGGCCGCCAGCCCAGTCTACAACGCATGCTGAGAAAACACCGTGCAAACCATTTTTCGAGTTCAAATGACGGGCAGAAACTTGTATCCTGGAGCGAACCACGCCTTTGCTCGCCTCGTAAACCTCGACATCTTCCAGGAGAAAATTGTAGATTGGACTATTTTGCTGAGTTCTGTTCCAGACATTGAGAACATTATCAAGTGCAGTAGCCATGTTGTTGTTGACTCGCTAAATGGCGGAGGTCGTAGAATAAATAAATGGAAGAAAACGACGGGAGAACAAATTTTCGGAATTTGAAGGCTCCACGCGTGCCAAGCCTCCTTCCAGGCCCAAGGCTGCAAGGCACCAACGGAGCCCTATTATTTTAAAATTTAGATGATCGTTTGAAAATTCGTCGCAAATCTTTGTTTAGACACTTATAAATGCTTATTTTTGGCCTCGTCTTCGCATCCGTGATAGCATCTGCGATAGCATAAAATGGTTTACATCCTCATCAGTCCAATAAGTTAGGTGGCTTGCAATGCTTGCAATCAGCGATATGTCGAAAACGCCCCTACATTTATTTATGTGATCAGCACTGCCCTCGCTTCCGAAATCAATGTCAAATTCGTTGACACAGTTGGAACGTCCGTAAAGCAAAAGAAAGAAAGGGCCTTGCTTACTCCTGAATGCTGTAGTCCACCCTGCCATTTGAGTTTAGAGCCCGGACCTTGGCCTCTTCAATCTTGATCCTTCGAGAACGGTCTTTCATTTCAATGTCACTTTCTGAAGCGCTTTTTCCATCACCGCGTCTACCTCTTTGGAAGCCTTCATAAAGTGTTTCCAGTCCCGAGTCTATCAGGGTTGGGAATTCTACATCATTATCGTGTAGTTTCGGACTTGACGGGAATTTGTTATTCTTGCTATTCTCTCTGTCGGCCTTTATTTCGGACATCGACTGCTGGGAAGCGCTGCGTGAGTGTCCTGGGACTGACGGTTCCTCCGACTGTATGCCTAAACTGCGATTTAACAAGCTGCTTGCGACGCCAGTCGTAAAATTTGTCCATAGTGATCCAACTCGGGAGCTAATATTTGACAGGCTCTGGCCAGAAGCTGTCCAAATGCTTTTCTTCACGAAAGGTAGGGGCTGTGGTTTAAGGGCCGTCATCGCGGGTGAAATCAATGGCTCGAGGCGGTAGCTAACTGGGTCGGATGGGTGGAAAATATTATATAGTTCTTCGCACTGGGGTGATGAGACGCTCGAATTCCACTGAAAGGATCTTTTTTCCACTGCCTCGCCTATGGATGGCGTCATCGGCCCATGACTGTGTAGCAAAGATGTATTTTCCTCCATGGAACCTTTTTCAAGCGATCTTCCAGCAACCGTCTTTGCTTTCAACATCTGAAATAATGCGATCGGAGACCCAAGACAGAAAAACTCTTTGCAATCGAAATCAAGCGGATAATCGGTGATTGTGTTGCTTGTGCTACTTTGTGAATCCTTCCTTGTGCTTTCCTCTTTAAAATTAATCTCGGGAGAATTTTTCTGACGGCATAGAATATCGAACATGATAGCGCTCCCTAACGAATGACCACATAGACTGACCGAGCCATTGAAAGATGGATTCCGAGATTTGAACAGTTGGAATATCCTATTACACTCTTGCTGTACGATGCCCATAATGTGCTCTCGGTACGCACTCTGGTACAAGAGGACGTCCATAGCCAGATCGGAGATCAGGTTGCGCACAGCTGGCACACCCTCGAGAGTTATGTCGGCCAAACTAGGATACTGTTCGTCTTCGGAGGACAAGCTGTCAGGGTCAGCAAGGTCGAGCTCCTTGCGATTTTGACGTAAACCTTGGCGAGGAAAATCCAGGAGATGTCTCCAACACCTATTCTTGTAGTTAGCAACCTGCCATGTTCATGGTCTAGTATTGAGAAACTAACACAGGGAGCACTTGAACACGACAATTCTTCTTAGCGTCCGGAGAGGGTGAATTGAGGGCCTGTAAATCAGGCGATGCGCCGTACACTGACTTCATGGTCTTTCTCAACACGTTGACATCATGAATAAAATTGATGCTTTCCAATCTAAGTCCCAGGCGCTGGCCGATTCCATGTGTTACAAGTACGAGATGATCAATTTCTCGATCTCTCTCTTCATCGTCTGCCTCTCTGGAGTATTCCATTTCCTTTTCTTCCAGTTTCCTGGCTTCCTCCTCTAGCACAGCAGTGTCCTCAGTTTCGCCATTGAGTGAAGACATTTGACGTTGCAACGTTGCTCGATGGCCGGATGACAGCGGTTGAGCGTTTATTGCCACCTCTTCGAGGCCATGGGGACCGGTGATAGTTGTGGGTTTGTCCTGAGATAGGTGTATAGCTTCTTTCCCTTCAGAACGAGAAGTTGCTTCTGAAGTCACTGGCGACGACCCCTTCGCTGGTATGACTTTGCCATCGATTGGTTCTTTCTGAGTTCCTTGCTCAGTGTAACCTCTGACCACCTTCGTACCTCCAACACCACCAAGTCTCTGGTAAACAGTACTGCTTACACGAGACATAAAATCATCGTAATTCAGCCATGCTACGGTTGAATCCTGGTAGGTAACAGTGCTATTCATATATGAGCCAAAGAGACGGTGCGCTGGCAGTATCTGGCTTGGGGTTGTAGGTCGCCCATGGCTGTCAGAACGACCCCGTGTCAACTTATCGCCATCGCCAACCTTCTTGTCCGTGGCGCCATGAACTGAGCCTGGACCCTCTGGGGGCCGAGTCGCTAAGCTTTTTGGTTCTGGCAATGGAATTCCCGCTTTAGATTTATTCTGCTGGTACTGGGATTGCCAAGGTTTCAGCTTCAGGTAACCTTCTTCGATCTGGGTAGCCAGGTTTTCTTCACAAGGCTTCAGGATTGAGCCTTCCTGGAAAAACCAGGTTCCACGCCTGACTTCATAGATGGGCCCTAACCAGTACGCAGGACCAAGCTCTCGTTTATCCACATCCACATCATACAAGTAATCCTCATTTACCGGGACCTTAATGGTATTTTTTGAATGCAGGCTATCATCCCTGGGCTTGGTGTCGTCTTTAGCCTCTTGGTTAAGAAGTTGTTGGAAAGCCTTTTCAATGGCTTGCGAGTCCTTGGGAGAAAATGGAATGAATTTTTTTGCCGGAGGCAAATGCTTAGGCTCAGGCTCTGTCTTTTCAAGACTTGAGAAAGCCGGTTTCGATTTTGGCGTATCCACAGCATAGAACCATCTTGTTTGCAAGGTTGGACAATCGCTCGGGTACCGTAGGGAACTCAGTCTCGTCTTGTAAGACGTAACATGGTCCTGCCCTGATGTTTGTTGGAGAGTGTCTGCATGGGTGGTGTTCTCCCGGGGCTCAGCCTGAGGCGCTGTACTTCGTGAAGTAGACCATGGTGAAATAGATTCAAGGAATGATGGTTTCGCATCACTACCGGGCATCGTCACCCGTGGCAGTCTCGGAAAACGCGATATTCGAGCCAACTTGAGTGGCGGCGGCGCGCGGGGCTATGCTTTTTGATATCTTTTCTCGAGTCAGAACGAGACTATGTGTTAAATGAATGAACGAGCGGTAGGCTTGAAAGGCGCTTACTATGATGCTGTCTGCATTTGAGGCCAGGACCAACTAGCTGCACTCACTCACTCACTCACTAGCCTGGTTTGTTTCGCTGTAGGATGGCCAGTCTCGATAATGCTATGTAGTGATTAGATTAAAAAATAAATCAAAATAAAGGTGGCCAACGTCGTAGCCACGTGAAAGAAAGCACTCATAGCAGCCGACCCACAAAAGCTAGCTGCAGTTGCTGCCTTCAGAAACGGGCAGCAATCATACGTCATAGTTGGGCTCGGCTTTCCAGTCTTCGTTCTCAACGCTCGCAAACATACGGATGGAGGCAATTGGTTTGCTTGAGATGAACTTGCCTCCGGCCTGCACCTACACACAGCACACAATGGAAATAATGTCTGTATATCAATGGTAGAAATAGAGAAAATACAAAGTGCGCGCGCGCTGGGACGTAGGTAGCAACAAAAGGCGGGCGACCAACAAACAGCAAGCGCAGGCAAGAGCCCCGCCGGTCACCCTCCTTCCCACCCAACAACACTGAACGAGACATCTAAGCCTTTCCCGCCAGCGTCGTCACTCCCAGGCCGCAACATAACTTCACACCTAGGCAACCCCCATCCACCTGTGTATTTCTTTGACCGAGAGTTTGCTTCCTTTTCGCAAACTCTCCCCTGTTTTCTTTTGAAATTCTCTCTGCTCTCGACGTTGTCTGTCCTTCGCAATAGTGGCTTGAGTTACCCCGCCTCGTCCAACCTCTCTCCCTACCGGCGACCCGACCGCCTGTAAATCCACGATGAACTTCTTGAAGCTTCAAAGGCATGTTGTTGAAATATCTTCCCCTATATTGGCTTTGAACTATTACAATTGCCGCTTCGTGTTTCGTGATTACTACTTCCCATTGGTGCTCATGCTGATTATGGCTTAGGAAATATCCCCAATTTCCACAAAACGAACTCTTTGGCTTGCAGGATGCTTTTCGTAAATTAGACATCGATGACAAGGGCTATCTCGACGAGTCAACGGCTATCAAAGCAACTCAGCAGTCAGAACGTCAGCCATACGATGTGGTGAGACAGGCTCTGAAGGAAGTGGAGCTGGACAGTTCCCGTCGCGTTGAATTCGAAGATTATGTTGATGCAAGTATATCTCTTGTGTGATCTATACATTAGTTGCTAACACAGCCCTCGAAAAGCTTATCTCCAAAGTTCGAGCTACCGGTGATGCACCTGCCACAGTACCAAATCCTGTCCATGCAGCCAGTCCTGCCGCCCCAGGCAATGGTGTCGGCTCTTCTCGTCATATATCGAAAGGTAGTATTGGAGGCAAAATACATGTCCAGGGCTCGTCAGCAAATGTGACACATACAATCAACGAGGATGAACGAACTGAGTTCACAAGGCATATCAACGCTGTCTTGGCTGGAGACCCAGATATTGGCCACCTTCTGCCCTTTCCGACCGACACCTTCGAGATGTTCGATAAATGCAAAGATGGTTTGGTCCTAGCAAAACTCATCAATGACAGCGTGCCAGACACTATTGATGAGCGTGTCTTGAACAAGGCAGGCACCAAAATCAAGCAACTAAACGCCTTCCACATGACAGAAAACAATAACATTGTCATTAACTCGGCAAAAGGTATTGGTTGCTCAGTTGTCAACATCGGAAGCGGTGATATTATTGAGGTGCGAGAGCATCTAATTTTGGGACTGATTTGGCAGATCATCCGCCGTGGTCTTCTGGGGAAGATTGATATCAAATTACACCCCGAACTTTACCGCTTGCTCGAGGAGGATGAGACCTTGGAACAATTCTTGCGTCTTCCACCGGAGCAAATTCTACTTCGATGGTTCAATTACCATTTGAAAAATGCAAAATGGGAACGAAGGTTAGTCTTTTGTCTGTTCTCTAATCCTCCTAGTCGCTAACGCTTCGGATAAATAGAGTCTCAAATTTTTCTACCGATGTTAAGGATGGAGAAAATTATACAGTGCTACTCAATCAACTTGCTCCTGAAACCTGTTCCCGAGGGCCATTGCAGACAAGAGACCTTCTGCAACGCGCCGAACAAGTCCTCACAAATGCGGAGAAGTTGGATTGCCGCAAGTTTTTGACTCCAACATCTCTTGTCGCTGGAAATCCGAAACTAAACCTTGCCTTTGTTGCAAACCTCTTCAACACCCATCCAGGGCTAGACCCAATCACAGAGGAAGAAAAGTTAGAGGTCGAAGACTTCGACGCAGAGGGCGAGAGAGAGGCCCGCGTGTTCACGCTATGGCTCAACTCCTTGGATGTACAGCCTGCTGTCAACTCTCTCTTTGATGACTTGCGAGATGGCACGATTCTCCTTCAAGCTTATGACAAGGTTATTCCTGGCAGTGTCAACTGGAGACATGTCAACAAGCCCCCGGCATCTGGAGGAGAAATGCTCCGCTTCAAAGCGGTGGAAAATACGAACTACGCAATCGAGCTTGGGAAGCAAAATCGCTTCTCCTTGGTGGGTATTCAGGGTGCTGACATCACGGATGGCCAACGAACCTTGACCTTGGGCTTAGTATGGCAGCTTATGCGCAAAGATATCACAAACACTCTGTCCTCTCTAGCGCAGCGACTGGGTAAGCGCGAAATCACTGATGCGGAAATGATTCGGTGGGCCAACGATATGTCACAAAAGGGTGGGCGGAAATCTACAATACGCAGTTTCAAGGATGGCTCTATAGGCACAGGTGTATTCCTTCTGGATGTCTTGAGTGGCATGAAGAGCAGCTATGTTGATTACGATCTGGTCACCTCGGGACACACTCCCGAAGATGCTTATGCAAATGCAAAACTAAGTATCAGCATTGCGAGAAAGATGGGCGCAACCATATGGCTGGTACCCGAGGACATTTGTCAAGTCAGATCCCGGCTTGTGACAACTTTCATTGGTATGTGCCCGGAATTTCCATGTTCTTGAGGGACAAATTAAAAGGCGAGAAATGCTAACCATAATTGTTTTAGGCTCTTTGATGGCTACTTTTGAGAATATGTGAAAACATTCCCTTATCAGCACTTGAAAGAAAAAGTTCGGGTATTCTTTTGATCTTTTTGACGAATCACAGCTACCAGGTAATCTTTATTGATACTAGTTACTTGTGATCATATTATCAACAATCTTTTTTTTGGAGGAATTCCAAATGTTCTAGCTAGCCATTTCATAGTTTTTGTAGTATTTGATGAGCCGCGATATTTATTATTAGTTAAAGCATTACTAGCACATGTTTAAGAACTGTTCGAAATCGGCTGTATGGAACAGTAGGTATGTCATACTAGATAGAAACTTGAAGGAATTTCATCGTCACGGTTTCAGGAGACTACACTGGGATCTAAAAATAATATTCCATACAACCATGGAAACCGCCTTGACTTTTAAACCTTTCTACATATTAATAAAAAAAAGCTTAAAACTTCTTCTCCGAAGATGATATGAGATTTTTAGATCAAATTTTGAAATAACTATCAACCACAATACATGATGAAATAAGACTGGAGAAAAAGTGACCGCATAGTTACGAACTACAGACTCAGATGAGAGAGAAGGAAATTTTGCAGCATGACCAAGAGAGAATCGCGCTGTTCACTTGCCGCCTTACAAAGGCAAGGTACACAGTCTAGCTGAGGACGGCAGATGAAGCATAATTTTTCTCACTAGGGCCATGAGGTAAAGGTAGTTGGAATGCCTACCGAACAACCACGGCACATCCTCGCTCGAGTAGATCACTCGGCTGTGTCAAGCTCATCGTGGCCTGATGGTAGCGGGTCCAGAACTTTGTATGCGTTAGCAGTCGAAGCGAAACTCGGGGTGATGTAGTAGGAAAAAGTCCTTACCTTTTCTATCGTCACCGTTTGTGCCATTGTCGCGATCGTCATCACGGCGGTCTCTGTCATCATGCCTGTCACGGTCTTCTTTAAGGTCTCGATCACGATCTTCAGGGCTACGAGATCGTTCACGTTCACGTTCGCGCTCACGTTCACGGTCACGGTCACGATCCCGATCACGTCGATCGTAGTCCCTATCGCGTCTGTCGTCTCTGCGAGGCGAGTAATCACCTCGTCCACGGCGAGGAGATGGAGAGCGTCCTCTGCGTGGAGGGGTACGATCTCGACGACGACCATCACGACCAGAGTCGAAACGCCAAGATGCGGATGGCGGAGTACGAGCCCACTAAGTGATTATTTAGTATGAAGTCCAAGCTTAATACTTTGTATAACAGGCAAGCTCACCTCAATTTTTAGTAGATCATCACGACCGATGCGCTTATTGTGCATTTCATGATAAGCATCGTCTGCATCACGACGACTCTCATATTCCACAAAAGCGAATCTATACCGGCCACGTATTAGTAGAAGAATTGTGAAAGACAGATATTGGATACTCACAAGCGACTCGAGGCTGTCCGTGGTGCGGGAATATCACACCGAACAAGTCGGCCATATCTGCGGTGTTCAGATTAGACGGCTGGAACTTAATTCATGGAGAGGAATATGATGAGACATATAAAAGAGCGGTCAATGAAATGGATAATAAGGCGATGGGTGGGAGGAAATCAGGGTGTTTCGACGTCGTCAAAGTCAGTATCGACATTAGGAGAGGGGGCAGAGGAGGTTAAGGGCGACGTAGGAGCGCACTAGTAACGCGTAACGGATTCTGAAGCCGAGAGTTCTGTCCGAAAGATACGGAGGGGGAAATGATGGGATTCATTCGGGCAGGGGTCGAGCAGGTCGTAGACCATCGGCGGTTGGGACGTACCGTTCGAATTCGTAGGCGAGATCGCGTGCTCGAGTGCCGTGGCCGAAGCCAGTTACGTAAAGAGTTGTGCCACCCGAGCGGGACATTTTGCAGAGTAAGAAATGACTCGATGAATTGGGTGGTGATGTTGCTTGTTGGGAAGCGGTTGGTTAAAGACAACTAGAAGAATTTAAGGACAAGCAAGAAGGCGTTCAGGCGGCTGGGCGGTCAGGCCAAAGCCGGCGTCAAAAAGGCTTGGCGTAAAAGGGAGAGAGCAGTATGCTCGGTAACGTCATTACGTCGCTCCTTAAATTACGTGCTACGTAATCAGCGGGCTGATGTATTGGTCGGTAATGCCGATACCAGTACGTAGTAATTCTTCGCCAGTTTGCCCCCGTGCAAGCCTGTCTCATATCGGAAGTCACAACAGACGCCTGAAGTTGACACATTCACACCCTTGGTCGAATGCGAGGCCATCAAGATTTGCTTGTGACCTCACAAGACAGGAGATCGCCGAGCCAGAATTACTCACAGGCCCGCCTACGACGCTGACGATATCTCCCAGCTTCCAGACCACCTTCCGCATTCTTGGTTAGAGCTTCTTTTTTTTCACCAAAAAAAATATGTTTTCTTAGAACACTTGGAAATTATTCTATGCTACGGCGAGGTCTGCGTTTTCTTCATGGCCAGCGTAAGCAGCAACAAAGTCATTTCGCATACCTCTCGCACCTAGTTCTTAATCCTTCAACACTTGCTCAATCAAGCTACCAGTCGCTCTTTTTTTGGCATAACGAACATCCGATTTTGATATACAACCCTAAGCCAGCAGGTCCTTTTCAACAGATATCTGCCCTTACTCCCACACAATGAGTCTCAATCGGCAGAATTCGACACAGGAGGATAAGTTGGAAAGGGATGGCGACAGACTCCAAGGATCTTCGCCTCTACCAACTTTAACGGGCGAATATGCAGCGGTAAGTAGTATCACGCAGCACCGCCGTCGAAATTGCAGATAATGTTTCCTGCGAAAATAGCAATGCCTCTTCTAATACGTTTGCAGAAGCCCGTCACATTATCTGTTTTGCAGAGAACGAAAAACAACGTTTCGGAACCTGTCATTGCAGCTTTTTTTGCTGGTGGTGTTGCCGGAGCCGTGTCTAGGACAATCGTTTCGCCTCTTGAGCGGTTAAAAATTTTACTTCAAGTACAAAGTGTTGGCAGAGAAGAATATAAATTATCAATATGGAAGGCGTTGGTCAAGATGCGGAAGGAGGAAGGATGGAGAGGCTTCATGCGCGGCAATGGTACCAACTGTATTCGCATCATTCCTTACTCGGCAGTGCAATTTGGAAGCTACAATTTCTACAAAAAGGTAATAATGGGTACATCCACATTTAGACAAACGGTACTGATTTCTTTTCTTAGTTTATAGAACCGGCACCGGGAGTTGACCTGACCCCAATACGTCGCCTATTTTGCGGAGCGCTTGCTGGAATTACCTCTGTCACCATCACCTACCCTCTTGATATCGTCCGTACCAGGCTGTCAATTCAGTCTGCCTCGTTCGCAGAATTGGGCCATCGAAAAGCCGGGGAGCAACTGCCGGGCATGTTTGAAACGATGGTTTTGATGTACAAAAATGAAGGGGGCATCCTTGCCCTATATCGTGGTATTATCCCGACGGTGGCTGGTGTGGCACCATATGTAAGTCTTGGGAACTTGGGCCATATACACAAAGTGTTCAATTATTGATAGAATGCGCACAGGTGGGATTAAACTTCATGGTGTATGAGTCGGCCCGCATCTATCTTACACCTCCGGGAGAAAAGAATCCCAGCCCAGCAAGAAAACTACTTGCTGGAGCCTTTTCTGGGGCAGTTGCCCAAACATGCACCTATCCTTTGTAAGTCTCGGCCGTGTCCTTGCTTCGGCGCTCTTTACTAACCATGTGGACTTTGTAGCGATGTCCTCCGTCGCAGGTTTCAAATCAATACCATGACGGGTATGGGCTATCAATATTCGTCGATTTGGGACGCCGTCCGAGTCATAGTGGCTCGCGAAGGCATTCAGGGCCTATACAAAGGTATAGTGCCCAACTTACTAAAAGTCGCACCGAGCATGGCTAGCAGCTGGCTTAGCTTCGAGATCACACGTGATATGCTTGTCAGTCTTAAAGAAGAGTAAGAGTAAGCCGATAGATATATTATATTCCTGAGATTTTTTTTTGTATAAAAGCAGTATCATCTCGCTACCATCTTGTTCGCTGGCTTTTTTGAAGTAAGACCAATTTCGCGTTGTTAAATGTAATAGACATCATTTTTCTGTTGCATTCTGCGCATGATAGCATGACGGAGATGTTTTTTTCCCTGATTCTGAGATCTACTCTGACAAATATTTGTAATTTGTATAGCTTAGGCCATAAAATATTTTGAAGGCGTCTGTCTCTGTCATGCAGAAACGGAACGGACATCGCCTAGGCTCCATTAGGGCTAGTGCCTCTCCTTCGGCTCTGGCTTTTTCCTGCAGGGCCCACTCAACAAAAATGTACTAGCGTAGGGCTCAGCCCACACAAACCCGTTCTATCTCAAATTTTAGAGATTCTCACTCACAGATTCTCGACGTGCGGCAGATAACCAACTCCGAAAGAACACCGCATTTCAGGAGCAATGGGTAAGTATTATGTTCGAAAGGCCTCTTTTTTTTAAAGAGCAACTTGACGGCTATCTTCTACATTATATTTTCGGGATAAATGCTGAGCATGTCGCAGGTATCGACTTGGATCGTCATCATGTGCGCGGCACACATCGCCAGGCGCCCAAGAGCGAAAACGTCTACCTTCAGCTCTTGGTGAAGCTGTATCGGTTCCTTGCTCGTACGTATTTCCTTGAAATGAGAAAAGAAGAGAAGAACACGAGAAAGAGAGAAGAAAGACATTCGGAATGGATTTGAATGGGAGAAAATCGACTCGAGGATAAGTCATTGACACGATCTTGCTTCTAGGTCGTACCGATTCCGACTTCAACAAAGTTATCCTTCGCCGACTTTTCATGTCCCGAATTAACCGCCCACCTGTCTCCTTGTCTCGTATCATCTCCAATGTGAGCGAGGCTCAAAATGGAAAGACCGTCGTTGTTGTTGGAACTGTCACAGACGACAACCGTCTATTGACTGTCCCCAAACTGTCTGTTGCCGCGCTTCGTTTCACTGCCACCGCCCGTGCAAGAATTGAGAAGGCCGGAGGCGAAATCCTCACCCTCGACCAGCTTGCTCTTCGTGCTCCCACAGGTTCCAACACTCTTCTCCTCCGTGGACCTAAGAACGCTCGGGAAGCCGTCAAGCACTTTGGCTTTGGTCCTCACAAACACAAGGTACGGGAAACTCTGAAAGTTGTCTTATTTTTCCAATCTTGTCCAGCTAACACGTTTGAAGAAACCATATGTTCGAAGCAAGGGACGCAAATTCGAGCGCGCTCGTGGACGTAGACGATCGCGCGGTTTCAAGGTCTGAGGAACGAAATTTTAGTGAAGGAATTACTCGGACATTCAAATCCATGGAATCAAACAATGTATATCTATGGATATGGGCCTGTGTTGGAGTTCAGATCATTCTCAGGCTATTTGTTAGTGGATCTCCATGGTTAAAAATGAAAAAATATTGCACTAATGATGGAACGGGACTATCACGGTTCAATATGGTCATCTGTGCATTGTCTATTTTTTTGAGTATTTGTTTTTTAATGAAATACATCCCAAATTTGATGAAGTTCAAGGCATGATTTCCAGCTTCTGATGTTTCCACTTCTTGCTTCCCGGCAACCCGGCATAGTCAGCTGCGACATGCCCTTCACCTCTAATGAGGTATTTGTAAATGGTCAACCCCTCCAAGCCAACGGGTCCTCTCGTATGAATTTTGTTTGTACTAATTCCTACCTCTGTTCCAAACCCGTACCGCATTCCATCCGCAAAGCGTGTAGAAGCATTCCAATATACACCTGCACTATCAACACCGGCCATAAAAGTCTCGGCAACTTCCCTAGAAGTAGTAAGAATGATATCAGTGTGCTTTGAAGAATGCGCGTTCACGTGGGCGATAGCTGATTGTACGGCGGAGGATTCTGAAGCCTGTGATGGTACCGTCTTAATCGCCAGAACTAGATCCAAGAACTCAGTATCGTAGTCCTGATCAACAGAGTCTTGTAAAAGAATAGACTTCGCTGGTGGAAGAGTCTTGTTCAAAGCCTCTTTCGAAGCCTGGTCACAGCGGAGAGAAACCCCTTTCGCGATTAGGGCCTCAGCGACAGCTGGCAGCATGCTTTCGAGGACTTTCTCATGGACAAGCAGAGTTTCCAAGGCGTTACATGCCGCTGGATAATCAGTCTTAGAATCCACAATGACTTTCACAGCAGTTGAAACGTTGGCATCGGAGTGAAGGTATGCAGAGCATAAACCATCAGCGTGGCCAAGGACAGGTATCTTGGTGTTATCTTTGACGTATCGTACCAGCTCATTCGACCCCCGGGGAATAACTAAATCAATGAGGGTGTCTTGTGCGAGCAGTGAAGACACGATATCGCGCGTTTTGACAAGCTGAACAGCAGGTGTAGGAATGTCTGTTTTTGAAAGTGCAGCTGAAATGACCTCGGCAATGGCAGTGAACGACTCCGACGATTCCTTTCCGCCTTTGAGAATAGCTGCATTTGCGGACTTGATGGCTAGAGCTGCAATATTGGCAATGACTTCTGGACGAGCCTCGAATATTATCAGAAGTACTCCCAAGGGGCAGGTGACTCTTTCCAAAACCAGGTCGTCGTCCAATAACGTTCGCATGGTAACCTGGCCGACTAGTTGAACATTAGCAAACTTCAACGAATTGAGAGCACTGGGAAATATTGCACACCTGGGTCTTCAAGATCTCTAACGCTCAAAATCCCACTCAACATATCGTCATACTTCCCAGGTCTAGACAAATCAAGCCGCTTTAAAACGCTCTGGTTCAATTCACCACTGGCGGCTGCCTGTGTGGCCAAGGCGACATCTTTTGCATTGGCTTGCAGAATATAGTCTCGTTTCTCCGAGAGAGCCGTATGGAGTATAGTCAATGCGTGGTTGCGAGAATCACTCGAAAGGGTAGCTAAACGGCGAGATGCAAGAGATGCACTCTGTGCGATTTCCGAGGCGGACGATTCAGTCAAAGACATTTTTAGTATCGATTCGAGGGAGCCAAAGTTATACGAAACTTAAGACAGGGATCCTTGGGGGCGAAATCTGCCTGATTGAACTTTTTTTAGAGAAACTTCCTGGCCTTTGAGGAGGTTTCCTGGAAGACGGCCAAAGATTACATACCTAGAATTAAACCGATCCACTTTCTTGACTCCGTGCGGACTTGCACGAATACGAAATCTGTAGGCAATTATAAACAATACACGGTCATGAATTAAATTAAACTGTACGGTGCTATGTCTATACTACATAATGGAAATGACTACTGTGAAAAAAAGTTGATTCTTTCTCTAATTGCGCGGGGTAAGTCTCTCTCTTTTTTTTTCGAGACCAGAGGGGGAAGGCGGTGAGCGCGGCTGATCTATGACGCAGCGTTATCGACCATCGCCGTCCTTATCCTTCACATTGTTTACCTCTCTTAGCCACAGACACACTCACTCCTCGTCTCCCCCCTTTTCTTCTTCGTCGCCATAGACAACATGGAAGACGTTCTTCATTTGCTGCGCTCTTTTCCCTCTCCTTTAGACACTACTCATGAGCCTCACGATACGCGTGCTCGTGATTTTATAGCTTCCTCCCGTGAACTGCTTGTCAACACATTCGACGGCTCAGACAAGTTCCATGCTTTGCTAGATGTAAGCCTTCTGCGAGTTTGATTTTGTGGCATGGCTAACTAATATAGCATCTTGATCCTTCAACCCATTCTCTTTCGTACCTCCTCGTCTTGCATTTCCTCGTTCTCGAGACAAGAAAGAAGCCCAACAATGTGGCCTCGGATGACCTACGGCCTGGGAGGCAGCTTTGGTCAAGGACACTATCCTTCCTAAATACATTTAATCCGATTCAGGTCAGGTATGCAGCAAATGAATGGCACAGTTTACTGGATTTCGTTTCAAAGGCGGCCGAGCTGGAGAATAAGGTAACATTGGTCACGAGCTTGTTATTCTGCGAAACTGATAGATGAACGCAGCCATTTTTAGCGATCCGACCAATTAGGAATGCAATCCTTAGAATGGACCCGACGTCTTCCAACCTTACAATTGCCCATGTCTACCTGGCCCGGATGTGCCTGTTAGCTAGATCATACAAGCTAGCACGGCCAGTAATTGATCAAACCATATTTGCGATCCCAAGTGTGGCAGATCGGCTTTATTTACGACGTTCCCAAGGCGAGCCTGGAAATAGCGTTGCCACCCATGCATATTCATTTGAACCACCTGCGAAACTCGCCTATACTGATCATTTGAAATATTTCCTCTACGGTGGGATGATTTACATGGCACTCAAAGAATGGAGCAAGGCGCGACATTTCTTAAGCATTGTAATAACTTCCCCGGTGGCCAATTCAATTAGTTTGATCATGGTGGAAGCCTACAAAAAATGGGTTTTGGCAAATCTTCTCGAGAATGGTGCAGTAAGAATAGCCCCAGCTTGTATTTTGACAGGAAATGGAGACTAACTTTCCAAGATTGCTTCACCACCCAAGGTCACCTCTCCTGTCGCGCTGAAAGCATACAAAGCACTTGCACGCCCTTATGATGCATTGGCGACTGCTTTCATGTCAGGCAAATGGGAAAAGTTAAGGGACGAGGCCGAATTCGGGCAAACAATATGGCGCTCAGTAAGTCTTTGTTTCCCGCTGACGTTTAGTAGGCTCAGGACTAATATGAAATTTACCATATAGGATAGGAACAACGGCCTTGTACAGCAATTGCTGCTGAATTTCCGCAGGCAAGCAGTCCGCGGCCTTGGTTCTACTTTTGCTGCCGTCACTACAACAGATGTCTCGCAGCGGGCACTATCAAACAGTATGGATGTGCTTGAGACTGAGCGATACATCGTAGCGCTTGCGATTCAGGAGGGCTTTTCTACCTCGCTAGTGCATCCATCGAAAGACTCGAATGCCTCAATGCTCCGCTTTTTGACAGATGTCACCGAGCCAAGCATCAGTATTGAGGTTTCTTTGGAGGAACGACTGAGGTTACAGCATCAGAAGCTAGAACATCTCGTTCACAGCGTGCAAGCTAGCGACAGAAAGCTAGAGCTTAGCAAGGAGTATGTCAATTATCTGCGCAAGGCTCAGAAACGCAACGACGCTACTTCAAAGGATGGAGGATATGTGGGTAAGACAAATGACCAGGGTATTGACATAGACGAGGATATGATGGATGACCTACAATGAATAAAAGCAAGGAAATGAAAATGAGAGGTTTATCGATCTAACATTGTTTGCCTTCGCAGAAAAGAAAAACGATTTGCTCTGAAGAGACCATTGCGTCGTTGTTTAGGTTTTGGAGAATAGTCTAATCCTTGCAGTTGTAGAAGGAATGAATGCTAGTCTCTAGAACGAATTCAGAGGCTAATAGATGGCTATGATATTAGGGCTTATAATAAGCCCAGTTAGCTGCTTGACAGGAGCTTGCAATAGAGATCTTAAGATCATGTTACAGGGTAAGAAAGAAAACTAGGTAAACTGTATATATTTAACTAAAATGACAACTAACTAAAACTTAGCTTTACTAGGGGCAATGAGGCCCTATTTATAGGCTTTGCTCTAAATACTAAGCCTTTGAAGTATTATCTAGAATAAGTAGTAGCTATAAAGATAGAAAATCTAAAATATTAAGCTAGGAAGTAAATAAAGTAATTAAATAAATAAACTTCTATATCTATTTTGAGATATAAAAAGCTATATAAAATAATTAATAAATAGAGCTTCTATATCTATAATTAAGTATAGAAAACTAATAAAATAAAGATTTATATAGACTCTTATATAAAATCTCTAGATATAAGCTTATAACTTATATATTTTATTATAAAATCTTAATATTATTTTTTTTAAACTAGAGCTTTTATAATAAGGTTTTAATATTTAGATCTAGACTTTAGTAAGTACTAGTTATTAAAGATTTTTACTAATTTTAAAATATTAATATTTACTTTTAGCTTTTAATTAGTAATTTCTTAATTATAAATTTTCTACTAAATTAAATATTTTAAATCTTAAGTATCTATATATAAGTCTAAAAAATTTTTAATTTTATAGATATCCTTATTATTTTTCTTAACTTTTTATTATTTATTAATTTAATGTGAAAGGCCAGAGGTCGGCCTAAGGTGTCTAGATGCAACGGTATAGGTATAGAACAAAAAGCTTAAATAAGAATTAAAATAGATATAGTATGATTGCATAAGAATAATTACTTAGGCTTTAAAAGGTTTATATTTTAGAGCTTTACTCTTATAGTAATTATTTATATAAGATAATTTTATATAATCTTATACTATCTTATATAACTATAGAGTAATATAATTACTTTTAAAATTAGAAATAAGATTTACATATATAAAGTATTTATTAGTTTTAGTAGTAGCTTTAGTGGTATGAAGCCTTTGGCTAGCCTATGTATTATTTATATAATATATATAGTATAGCTAGACCTATTTACTTAGCCTTTTAAATTTAAGATAAGATTTAATATAGTTTCTAGATTATTATATATATTTTTTTTTAAAGAAACTTAATTTTAAGTTATAAAAAAAAATATAATTTAATAGATAAAGAAATAAAGAATTTATTAAATTTATTATTAATATCTTTAATTATATTAGTATATTAAAAATAAAAAAAAATAAAAGAATAAGAATTAAATAAAGATAAATTTTAATATAAAAGTTTATATAAAAAGATTAAATAAATAATTTGCTATTAGAATATATAATAATATTAGAAATAAAAGAAGTTAGTTAATTAGTTATCTAGATAGTTTAATTATTTATATAATAATTTTTATATAAAAGCTCTTACTTTTAAGTCTTTTTTTTTCTCTTTTCTCTTTTTAAGCTTTAATTTTTATATTTTTAATTATTTTATTTTTTTATTATTACTTTTTATATATATACTATTATTTATATAGTCTTATTTATATAGTTATATTTATTATATTATCTTAATCTCTTATTAAGAGAGATTATTTTTATAGTTTTAATAAAATATATTCTTTTTATTTTTTTTTTACTTATTAAGTATTATTTTTAGTGGTATTATTTTATTTTAAGTAATTATTATATTTATTTTTTGCTTATTTTAAGCTTATATTAATTTCTTTTAAAAAAACTTTTTTACTAATTAAGTTAGTTTGATTTAGTTATAAGATTAAGTAGATTAGATTTATAGATTTTATTTTATTTTTTTCTCTTATTTATATATTTATTAATTATTTATTTTATTTTTAGTGTGGTGAGTATATTGAATTTTAGGGTGGTATTTTTAAGATTAAGGAGTATATTTAAGTTTAGATTTTAATTAACTAATCTTTTTTTTTATTATAGATTAGAATCTTATTTTATAATTTTTTTAGATAATATAAAGATTTTTTGTAAGTCTTTTTATAAATATATTTTTTATAAATTTAGCTATTTACTTTTTAAAATAGTTAAGGATAATTTTAATATATTTATTAAGAAATTTGTTCTTAATATTTTTATTAATATTAATATTAGTAATAAAGATTAGAAAGATTTACTTATAAGTACTAAGAATAAGTTTTTATTTATTTTTAAAATAAAAAAAAAGTTTTTATTTATTTTTATAATTTTTAAAAAATCTTTACCTACTTTTAAGAATTTTAATAAAGATAATATTTTATTAGATAAGAGATTTAAAACTTTTTTTATCCTAACTTTTATTATGGTTTTTATTATAAGTTCTATTATAGCTTCTACTATTAATAGATATAATCTTTTTACTTTTAATATAAATTTCTCTAATTAAAATTAATTATATAATATTTATAAGACTAATCTTAGATATATATAGATTATTATTTTATTATTTATTATAAGTTTTACTTTATTAATTTAAGATAATATTTAGTTTTATTATTATAAGAAAGGAGATTCTAGTTTATATTAAATAAATTAGTATTAAAAGACTTGCTTATCTTTATATAGATTCTAGAAAATATTTTTATTATATTAATAATAATAATAATTATAATTATATCTTAGAAGTCTTTAAGTTTAAATTTTAAGAGTTATAAAAATTTTTTATTAAGAGAGAAGATTTAGAGATTATTTTTATAATTTATGAAAAATTTAATTAGAAAATTATAATTACTTTATAAGTAAATTTTAGTCTATTTATATATACCCTAGGTAATTATATTTTAGTATTTATTATAGTTATAATTAATAGTAATTTAATTTTTTTAAAGTTTTTATATCTAAATATTAAAATATTTTATTAAGTAAAAAATTAAATCTATTTTTTAGATTATATATATATATTTTAATATAAATAGATAAATTTAGTTTAATTAATTCTTATTAATAAAAAATTTTTTTTTAAAAAGAAAGATTATTTTAATAATAATTTTATAAAAAAAGATTAAAAGTTTTTTTCTTATTTTTAGTTTTATATCTTTATTATTTTTAGAAAATAGAATTAGTAGATTTTAATATTTTTAAAAATATTTATATTTTAGTTTCTTATATTAGTTTTAGTTAATAGAAATATAATTTTTTTTTTTTATTATTTTTTTTTTCTAGTTTTATAATAAGATTTTTATTAAATTTTAAAATTTTGTAGGAAAAAGAAAGAGTAATTTTATTAAATAATTTTTTAAAATATCTAATTCTTGAGAGTAAATATATATTAATAAAAATTTTATAAAAAAAATTTTTATAATATATATTAACTTATTTAAATAACTTATATTTATTAAGAAGTTTTTTAATATTTTTAAGATAGTTTCTTGATTTTTAATTATTTTTATAAGATAAATAGTCTTTTTATTTAATTAGTTATTATTTTTATGGCTTCTTATTATAGGTTTTTAATATTTTATAAATAATAATTATTTTAATCTTTTATTCTTTATAGCCTTTTTTAGTAATAATAGATTATATTTTATGGTATAATATTATTTTTAAATAATGATAGAAGAGTTTTATTAAGGAAATATAGAAAATAGGATAAATTTATTTTTATTTTTTTAAATTAAGTTTATAAGCTTATTTATTTATTCTTTTAATAATTTTAAAAGAGTTTTTATAATTCTAATTAAGCTTCTTGCTTATTTTATATATATAAATATTTTTTAAAGAAATTAGTATTTAATTGTTAATTTTATATTCTATTAATTTATATTTTTAGTTATAGTATTTAGTTTATAATTGTACTATTTACTTTAATTTATTTTATATTAATTTTCTGGTTAATTATATATCCTTATTATACTTTATAGTAGATTTATTTAGAGAGTAATTTTTATTTTAAGATAATTTTTTTTTAAATAATAGTTTAAGATTATATTTTATTAATATTTTATGTAGAGTGATTTTTATATTTATATAAAATAAATTATTATAGATGAATTAGGCTATTAATAGTAGAGATGCCTAGTTATTTTATTACTTATTATAATATATCTAGAGATAATATTTGAGAATCTAGTTTTTTTTTTTTAGTCTAGTTATTAATTTATAGATAGAATATTATACTTAGATATTACTTAATATTAAATTTATAATATAAGATTTTCTAATATTTATTAGTAAATAAAGATTTTTAATTAGAAATAATAAAGTTTGGATATTTTAATTAATAAAATATCTAGTTAATAATAATCTTTATAAATTATTTAGTAATTATTATTTTTTTAGTAGATATAAAAAATATATATTTTATAAAATAATTAATAATTATTAATATAAAGTTAAAATTATTTATCTATATATTATTTATAAATAGATTAATTATAAAATTTATAGATAAACTATCTTTTAGTTATATTAATATAAGTAAGGATTATAACTCTTTATAAGATTTATATTTATATACTTTTTAAAGTTAATAGATTTTATATATTTTAATATAATTAGTAATATCTTAATTTATTTTATATTAATAATATTTATATTATAGAAACTTTTTTATTTTAATAATTTTAAAATATTCTATATATAAATAGTTATAATACTTTTTTAAAAGCTCTATTTATAGTACTATATTTTTGAATATATAAACTTTTTTTTAATATAATAATATTTTATTACTTTACATCTAAAAGAATTATAAATTATCTTTAGATTTTATTTTATTATTTAATTTTATAATTTATTTAGTTAAAAAAGTATTTTTCTTTTAAGTAATATAAATAAGATTTAGAATTAAAATACTAGATTTATTAAAAATATTTTTATTATAAGTTACTTTTATTATAAGAAGTCTTAAGAGATATTAATATTTTTATTAAATAATAATTAAAGACTTATTACTATTTTTTTTAGAATTTAGTGATAGATATTTTAAAATAATAATTATCTAATAAGCTTTTATTCTCTTTTCTCTAATATTTTTTTAATTATTTAAAAAAGAATTATATAATATAATATTTATAAATTATTTTTTAATTACTATATTTTTATTAGTTAATTTTTTCTTAATATATAATCTTAGATTTAAGGATTAACTTAAAAATATATTTTTAATATTTAGTTTTATATTATCTATAGTGTAATTTAATAATTTAGTTTCTAATTAATTTAAAAGCTTTTTAATAATTAAATTTTTAATTATTAAAAGGTATTTTTTATTTAGTTGTAATTTAATAGCTTCTTAGTTATTAGTTTATAATAGAGAAAGGTTCTACTTTCTTATTAGTAGAATAAGTTTAATTTATTTTTTCTATTTTAATATAAATCTATTTTTTTTTATTTTCTTTTTAAAATGGGGCTTATTTTTTCTTTTATTAATTAAGGCTGAGTATTCTATTTTATTTTTATTTTATAATCTATCTATATCTGCTTTAGATATTAGCTAGTATTATATTATAAATATTAGTAATTATTTTAATTATAATTTTTATTGTAATATTAATAGTAATTTAATATTAGTCTTTTTTTTTTTTTTTTAAAAAAAATTTAATCTTCTAGATAGTATATTAGTAGGATTTATTTTTTTTTAGTTTATATTTAATTTAAAAATTAAATATTATAAGTATTTTAGCCTAGTAAGTTTATTTTACTAATAATATCTTAGTTTTAAAGAAATACTAAAGTTTATTATAGTTTATTTAAATATAGATTATATATTTATTATCTTTAAGATAATATTATTATGTTAAGCTTTTGGTTATATATCTTCTAGTTTTACTATATTAAATTAAACTTTTAGAAGATAAAAGTAACTAGCTATTAATTTTAATATTATTATAAAGGATTTTATTTATTAATAGATTAAAGTAAGATAGTTTTATATTTTTTTTAAGGTATTTATTATAAGTATAATTTTAAGTTTAGAATTAAAATATTTGATTATAAAAAGATTACTAAATATTTTTTTTAGTTTTTAGAAGAATCTCTTTGTTATATAAATTTATATAAATTTTTTTTTTTATATTTCTCTTCTTAATAAAATAAATCTGTTATGGCTATAGTAATAATTAAGTAGTTTTTAATGAACTTTTTAAAGAATTTAGTAAATTTAAAAAAAGTTTATATAACGTAATCCACTACCCACCCGGCCACACCACCCACCCGGCCAGTTCCTTCCGGAAACGCGCTCTATATTGATTTCAACCCAAAATTTCAACCTGAAATATTAATTATATACAAAAAATTAATTATCAGTATGATTAGAATATTAAGATAATCTATATCCAAGAATATTATAATTGCTATACTAAAATTGGTAATATATATATAATTAAGAGGCTAGAAGCTCTAGCTTAGCTGGAGCAGTAGTAGTAGATTAAGATGCTTTAACTAGTTTATTTATAAATATCTAAGCTTTCTCTCTAGTAATATCTTGCTTATAAGGTATCTATCTTTTAGATTATATATATTTTTATTTCTCTTTCTTATTTATAGTTTATAAATTATGAACTTCCTTTTATATAATAAAAAGCTTATTAATATTAGTCTTATAGGTCTTTAATATATAGCTAATTACTTTATTAATTATCTTAGATAGACTCTATATATACCAACTGATTCGTTGCTTAATTGTATTCAATTATTACTTAAATTAATATAGATTTTAAGGTATTTAAAGGTAGGAAGATTAAGAATTGCTAAATAAATAAAGAAATAATATTAAGATCTTTAATTAAATAGTAAGTTATTAATAAACTTAATCTAGATTTAATGGTACTAATTTAGTTACTTTAAAACTATTTTAAATAGTCTTAGCTTTATAAGCCATTATATAGATTTTTAGAAATATAGTAAGAAAGTTAATTTTATTAATATAATTAAAATTAAATCTTATCTGCTACTTAATAAACTTTTTATATTATTATTTTAAAACTACAAAATAGCCAACATTAAGAGGCTATATAAGATACAAGAAATGTAGAGATATATAAATTAAAATAATATTATTTTTAGTATATATATAATTAAATTTAGTAGTTAAATAGTTTTTATAATTATTAAGAATTAATATATAATATTATCTAATTATCTAGCTATTTATATAAGGAATAAAGTGATTAATAAGTTAATTTATACTAATCTAATCTATTATCTATTTATTATCACTAATATTAATTTTTTAATTATCTAGAAAGGTCTTAAATTAGGCTTTTTAAGAGTATTTTAAAGCTTTAAAAATTATATATAAGGGTAAGGTCTAACTAGTAAAGTTAATTATCTTAATTATAGTTACCTATTCTTAATTACTAGATTATAGTAAATATAGATAGCTATATTAATTATTTTTAGTAATAATCTTTATATTTATATAAAGGCTTATTATAAAGCTAATCTTATTAAAGTTATAAATATCTTTTAATAGAATTTTATACTTAATTATAGCCTCTTATATATAATTAAAATATTTCTTAATTATCTTTAGATTTTTACATTTAGCACGCTTATAATTATATCTTTATAAGAACTATATTTTTAGCTTTAAATAATATTAAATAAGTCAATAAATCTAGTTCTTACTAACTATTTAATCTCTATATTAAGAAAGAAGAAGATTAGCTATATTTTATACTATAAATAACTAAAAAAGAAATCCTCGCTTATCTAGATCTAATATCTATTTTATAAATAATTCCTCTTTAGTTTCTGAAAGTTTATATCTATTAACATATTTTTCAATTTTATTTATAATACCATTAAGTTGATTTTAAAGAGTTATATAAGAAATATTATAGACCTTAGTAGCTTAATAAATATTTAAGATATTTCCTTTCTATAAATTAGAAATAGCTAATAAAATTCTTCCTTCTTCTTTCTATAAAATTGATTATTTTTTATTGCAAATTCATAGCATATTAGTATGTTGAATTATATAGAATTTGTTATGAAACTACATGCATGAGACTAGCTGGCGCTAGGAAAAGAAGAGCATAGAACAATTTAGTATAGGCTTATACTGGATTAACTAAAAGCTAGTTGCTAGTAATAAGGTACAAGAGATTATTAAAGTATAAAATATAGAAATAATAGTAGTACATGTACTAATATTATGTGAAGATATAAATTATATACTCTTATCTTAGATAAGATAATAGTATATAAAATAGCTAATGCTTATTAAAAGGAAATTATATATTTTATACTATTTACTTTTTAAATATATAATATATAGTATATAAAATAAGAAGAACTAAATATATAAAGATTCTTATCTATTATTATATATTTAATTTTTCATAGTTTTTTAATCTAAGTTATTTTAATTATATACTAAAAAGGTTAGTAAGGCAAATTATACTTAAAGTATTATAATACTTTAAAAGACTTTTTCTATTATAATTATATTACTAACCTATTATTACTATTATTTATTTAATATTTAACTACAAAATAACTCTTATTAAACTTTTATGTGATTTAACCTATTATATTACAGCTCTATATAGCTAGTAATAATTATAATGAATCTAGGTCTATAATAAAAAAATTATTATCTTAATTTAGGGCTATAATATAAGATAAGTATTATTATAAAGGGTTAATTATTATATTAGGAAAGTATTACCTTATTAGGAAAAGTTAATAATAGTAAATTAAACTAGAATATTAGCAGCTAGTACTATTATAGAACTAATTATAACAGTATAATAGCTTATTTAGTAGAACTAATAATTATAAACTTATATTATCAAATTAGAGTTAGCTTAGGAAAAAGTGAGACTCTAAATTAAAATTAACAAACTAATACTATTTAATAGAAAAAGAAGAAAGCTATAAATCTTCTTAGTTTAGATAAATTTATATCTCTTGGTAAATATAAATATAATTAATAGAGAAACTAATAAAATACTAGTATTAACTATATTCCTTAAAAAAAAAGTAATAAAATAGTTTAAATTATACTTAAGAAGTTAATATAAGGATATTAAAAGTAAATAAGATACTAATATTAATAAAATATTTAGAAACTATATAAACTTTATTAATAGACTTAAATCTACTTTTAGAGAAATTAATAAATAAAACTATATAAGAAACTAATTAATCAGATTTAAATAAATAAGATTAGCTGTAGAATATTATATAAAATATTAATAAATATTATTATATCTCAAATATAATAATGATGTACTAGCAGATAATATATATTAAGGACTTAAAGATTATATCAAAAATAAGATAATATGAATAATTAAATAACTAAATAGCTACCTATTAATAATTAAGATAGCTGTAAAAATTAATAACTGATTTTTTAAAAGACAAATAGAAAAGAAGAGATAGTATAAATAAGTCTTATAAAATAATTTAAAAAAAATAAAGGCTAATCAAGGATAAAAATAATAAGATTTTTATAAATTAATACCTATAGAACTAGATATAATAACTTATAAGGAATAATTAAGATAGTTATATAATAAAAATAAAGTTAAGTGCTATAATTATAATAAAATAAGATACTTTATAAAGAAATATAAAAGCCTTAAAAAATAGTAATAATAATTAAAAGTAACTAGTAAGATAAAATAACTAAAAGTTATTTACTATAATAATAAATATAATAACAAAGCATATATTAGTAATAATAATATAAAATATATAAATAAAGATAGCTATAGTAATTACAATAATTTTAAAGAAACAAAGAAAGTAATAAAGATTTATATAGAAATAATATATACTTAAGATTATAAGAATCTAGAATAAGATATATAAGTAGAAAAGATATCTAAAATACCAAAATAAGACATTAAAAGCAAAAATAAATTTCTTAAAATTAAAAAAAGAATACTTAGAGATCTAATAATAAAGAAAATTAAGATATATAATCTAGAAAGGAACTCTAAAGATAAAAAATTAAAAAAATATATATATTACTACCAATATTATTTAATAGATTACCCTAATTATAAAATAATCTATTAGTTAGCTTATACTAACAACCAATATTTGATTCACTATAGTAATAAAAATAAAATAGAATAGTATTTAAAAATAAAAAGATTATATAAACTACTATAAGTAAAATATAAATAGTAAAAAGAAAAAGAAAAAAAGAGATAATAAATTAAAAAATAGTTCTTCTTTTAAAGTAATAAGAACCAAGAAATAAACTAATTATTAGAAACTAAAGATTAAATAGATTAAAAGCCTATACTAAGTATAAGTACTAGTAAGAAAACTTAATAGGAATTAATTAAGAATAAAAATCCTTAAAAGAAAAAAAAAGAAAAATAATAATTTATAAAGAATATAATAAACTATAAAAAGAAATTAAAAAGAAAATTAAATACTAGAACTTAAAAATATAAATATATAAGAAAATAATATAAAAGTAATATAAATTAGAAAAATATAATAAAATATATTAACTATTCTAAAAATAGATAAATCTAATAGATTAAGAACTTATAATTAAGATAGACCTTTTAGACTAGTTTATAACTATATATAAAATAGAATAAGAACTAAAAGCTATAGTATAAGAAAAATACTTTAAAATTAAAATTAATCTACTAGAAAGGGAACTAATAGTAATAATAAATTCTAAAGTTATAAAAAACTATATAAATCTAAAAATTAAAAAATAGCTAGAACTACTTAAAGTTAAAAAATTAGAACTAATATTATTAATAGAACTTAATAGTAAAAAATTAATAAAAAATAGTATTATTAAAGAAAGTAGTTAGCTTATTATAATAATAAAGTAGTATAAGAAGCAAATTAATTTTAATATTATTAAACTAAGAAATAATAATATTATCCTAGAAGTATCTTAGTTAAGAATATATAATCTAGAAATCTACTAAGAGCAAAACTAATTATAATTAATAAGATATAATTATATAAGAACCTAGACTATAAAAACTACTAAATAAGAGTTAGTAGAGCTAATAGTTATTATATAAAAGATAATAATAGCGCTATCCTATTAGAATAAATAACTAGTTAATAAGAAAAGTAGTAGTATTACTAAAATTATAGAAAAGTTTAAGAAATTTATAAAAAAATTAAAAGCTATAATAACCAGAGAATATCAACTTAAAGAAATAAATAAAAAAGAAATATTATTAAAAGATTATAAAAAATATAAAAATCTATTTAATAAAATATATAAGATACTACTAAAATATAGCAAATAGAATTATACTATTTTACTTATTAAAGATAAGAAACTAAAGCTATAAAAAATCTATTAGATATTATAATTAGAAGATAGGGCTTTAAAAAAGTATATTAATAATATACTAGAAAAAGAATATATATAATTATTATAATTACTAATAGGATATCCAGTACTATTTATACTAAAAAAAAAAAAATAATAGAATTATAATTATATATTAATTATTAATAATTTAATAATATTATAATTAAAAATACTTATATCTTACTATTAATTATTAAAATTTAAGACAGAGTCAAAAGAAAAAAATAATTTATTAAACTTAATATTACAAATATATATAATTACTTATAAATCAAGAAAAAAAAAATAAAAGATAGTATTTAAAACTAAATTTAAATACTATAAATATTTAATTATATCTTTTAAATTAATAAATATACTTATTACATTTCAATAATACATTAATTTAGTTATTAAAGATTATCTCTATAACTTTATAATAATTTATCTTAATAACATTATAGTATTCTTAAATAGCCTAAAAAATCACACTAAATACATTAAACTAGTATTAAGGATATTACACATAATAAAATTATAAATTAAACTTAAGAAATATAAGTTTTATATCTAAGAAATAGATTTCTTAAGATATAAAATTATTTAAGAAGAGATACAAACTAATAAAAAAAAATATAGATAGTTAGAGATTAACCTATACTAAAAAATATTAAAAAATTATAATTATTTATTAAAATAATAAACTATTATTAATAATATATATAGGACTATACTAAAAAAATAATATTATTATTTAAATTATTAAAGAAGAAGATTCTATATAAATAGAATAAAAAGTAATAAAAAGTATTTAAAAAAGTAAAAAATAAACTTATTATAATACTAATATTAGTATAATTTAATATTAAGCTACTAATAATATTAGAAATAAATATATTAAACTATACTATAAGAGTAGTATTAATATAAAAAAAACTAAATAAAAAAAGATAAATAATTACTTATTATTTAAAAAAATTAATTAACACAAAACTTAATTATAATATCTATAATAAAGAAATATTAGCTATAATATAAATATTTTAATATTAAAAAATTTATCTAGAAGAAATAAAATTCATAATTAAAATTATTATAGACTATAAAAATTTTACTTATTTCTTATTAACTAAAATATTAATTTAAAGATAAGTAAGATAGTTAAAGATATTATTATAATATTAATTTATAATTAAATACTATAAAGAAAAAGATAATAAAAGAGCAAATGCTTTAAATAAATAATTAAATTATAAGAAAAGAATTAGAAAATTAGAATTAGCTTTATTTAAGAAAAATAAGAAAAGAAATTTAAAATATAATCTTTAAATTATTATTCTAGTAGTAATAATAAAACTAAATATAAATTTAAAACTATAAAATCTTATTATTAAGAAAATAATAATAAATAAAATAATCTAAGTAATACTAGAAGATATTAATAATAGAATTAAATATAATAAAATAACTAATAATAAAATAGAACTTATATTTTAATATAATTTAATCTATATATTAAAAACAGTTAGAAAAAGAATTATTAAAATATACTATAATAATATTATAACAAGATATCTAGGAATAGCTAATATTATAAAATAAATATTAAGAAATTACTTCTAGCTAAAAATATATAAAAATATTAAAAAATATATTAAAGAATATAATATATATTAAAAGAATAAGATTATAAAATATAAATTATATAGATAGATGTAGCTACTGGAAGCACTAGAATATCTATAATAATAAATAATAATAGATTTTATTATTAAACTACTAAAGTTAAAAGGATATAACTTAATTATAGTAATAGTTAATAGAATAATAAAGTTTATACACTTTATACTAATAACTAAGAAAATAGATATATATCTACTAGCTAAAATATTATTTAAAAAAGTTTTCTAATATTATAGTATACTAGAAATTATAGTATTAAATAAAGGACCAATATTTATATTAAAACTATAAAAATTACTTATAGATCTTATAAAAAAAGAATAATAATTAAGTTTAGCTTATTATTTTTAAATAAATAAACAAATAAAATAAATAAACTAAACACTTAAATAATACTTATAAAGTTATATAAATTAAAAATAGAATAATTAAGCAAAGTTACTACTAATAGTATAATTAATATATAATATATTAGTATAAGTAATAACAAAAATAATACCATTCATAGTATACACAGAAAAAGAAGTAAAAATATTAAAATAACTATATTATAAGTAACTAATAGTAGAAATAGCAAAAAGAATAGTAAATAATATAAAAGCTATTTACTTATATTTAGAAAGAGAAATTAAACACTAAGAATAAGCTAATTTAGAATAATATAATTTTAAAAATTAAAAGAGATTTAATTTTAAAAAAAAAAAAGAAAATCTATCTCTCTAAGAAAAATTTATAAGTACTATAAAATAATAATAAACTTAACTATTTATAACTAAAACTATTTAAAATTAAAGAAAAAATTAAAGAAATTAATTATAAATTTAAATTACTAGATTTTATATAAATTTACCTAGTATTCTATATTTTATTATTAGAACTAGCACCTAAGAACACTAAAATATAGAATAAAATTATTATTAAAAAAAAAATCTATAAAGTTAAGAAAATATTAGCATATAAAAAAAGATATAATAAAAAAATAATATATTTTATTAAATAGAAGGATTATAGTATTATAAAAAAAATATAGGAATCTATTAAGAATTTTATTAGAGTTAAAAAAATCCTAAAAGCATATTAATAGAGGTACTTAGAACTATAAAAAAAGTTTATTTAAGACTAATAAATAACTTATTAAAACTCTTAGTAGTTATAATAAGAATATATTAATCTAACTATATTTATATAATCTTAGTATTAACTATAATAATATCCTTACTAGATAAAAAATTCTCAAAATCTAATATCTCTAATATTTTTTAATTATAAAACTATATATTAATACTATACTCTTTAAGAAACTTCTAATAACAGAATAATCTTGAAATTTTAATAGAAAGTTTTACTTATTAAGTAAGAGCTTTAACTAGCTCTTTAGAAATTTAGATTTTAGATTCTTTTAAAGTGTTTTATTCTTTTTTACTATAAAAATAATATTTATAGATACAGTCATAATAAATGCATATAGTATATTTTAAATTTTTATTATTTATTATATAATTAAAATTATTAAGATAATAATACTTATAAGAAAATTTAATAATAAAATTAATTTTTTAAATTTTAGTAAATTAATAAATATAGTTTTTATTTTAATCCTCTCTAAGGTATAATAAATTAGTTTTTATAATTAATTTAAAGTGTAGCATAATAATAATATCAAAAATTACTTACTAAATAGAAAGTAGAATCACACTAGAAATAAGAATAAATCTTTCTATTTATACCTTTAAAGATAAAGATCTTAAAGAGAGAGAATAATATTATAAAATTATATATATAAGACTAGCTAGTGCTAGAATAAAAAGAGCATAGAATAATTTAGTATAGGCTTATACTAGATTAATTAAAAACTAATTATTAGTAATAAAATATAAAAGATTACTAAAATATAAGGTATAAAAGTAATAATAATATATATACTAATATTATATAGAGATATAAATTATATATTTTTATCTTAGATAAGATAATAATATACAAAATAGCTAATACTTATTAGAAAGGAATTATATACTTTATACTATCTATTTTTTAAGTATATAATATATAGTATATAAAATAAGAAGAATTAAGTATATAAAGACTTTTATTTATTATTATATATTTAGTTCTTTATAGTTCTTTAATCTAAATTACTTTAGTTATATATTAAAAGAATTAGTAAGGTAAACTACACTTAAAATATTATAATATTTTAAAGGACTTCTTCTATTATAATTATATTACTAATCTACTATTACTATTATTTATTTAACATTCAACTATGAGATAACCCTTACCAGACCTCTATATGGTCTAACCTATTATATCGCAGCTCTACATAGCCAGTGACAACTATAGCGGATCCAGGTCCGTGACAGAATTATTATGAGACACATTTCCAGAAGGAACTGGCCGGGTGGGTGGTGTGGCCGGGTGGGTAGTGGATTACGTTATTATATTCTATTTTTAATATAGATTAGTTTTAGATAATAGAAATATATTCTTTATTTATAAATACTTTTTTATTATTTATTAAGTACTTTAAAAACTTTAATTTCTTTTAATAGAATTTATATTTTAATAATTTTATATATAGTTTTGCTTACTAAAGCTATTTTAAGATAGTTTAAATATATTTAATATAATTATACTTATTTTTTGAAAAAATAAATATATTATTAAAATAAATGATTATAAAATTATCTAAAAAGTTTTTTATAATATTATAGATATAGGATTAGAATATTACTAGGGTATTTATTAATCTAAATAGTATAATTATATATTTAAAATATTTATATTAAGTATAAAAAATAGTCTTTTATTTATTATTATATTTAATATAAATATAGTAATAAATATTATAAAGATTAATCTTAGAGAAGATTTTAGATCTTATTAATTAATCTAATATCTTATTAATATATAGTAATAGATATTAATTTTTAATAATTATTTTATTTAGTTTATAATAATTTATATATATATAAAAATTACTATTAATTTTCTTAATAAATAAAATAGGTATTTTTATAAGATTTATTAAAATATAGATCTAGCCTTTCTATTATATCTATTTAAGGTATTATTTTAAGTGATTAAATTTGGTTATTAAGTATGGGTAAATTAGTTTATATAATAGCTAATTAGTTTTGTCTTATAAGTATATCTTATAAATAATCTATTTAAAAGATAGCTTAGTTATTTTTTCTTTAAAAAAGATATTATTATATTTTTTATATTATAAAAGTAAGTTATTTTTTTTATTTTTTTTTAGTACTTTTAAAATGATTAGAAGAAAGATTATATTTTATTTTATTAATTTAATAAAATATTTTAGTGATTATATTATTATATTATTCTTAGATTTTATTTAAAATTTCTAATAATGTTTTTTAAAGCTTAATATTATTAATTTTTTATTATAAAACTATAGCTTACTTAAGATTATATTAAATCTAATTATCTTAATAATATAATATTTAATATTCTTTAGTTTTCTTTTTTCTTTTATATTAGTAATTATAATAGGAATTTTTATAATTTTAAAACTTATTATTTTTATTTTATTAATAAATTTTATTATTATTTTCTAGGCACTAGTTAGCTATAGATTTATACTAACTAATTACTTATATATAATAAAGTTTTTATTTAATTTAATATTATATATTCCTTTAGTGTCTAGATTTATGGTATTAAGATATAAGATTATATTAATAGATATTATATACTTATTTTTTTCTTAAAATTATTAAAAAATTATTATTATAAAAACTTCTTATTTTTATTTCTTAATTATTTTTATAATAGTAACTATATTAAAATCTAGCTTCTTAATACTATTAGGAAGAAGTTTTTTATTATTAATATTAATATTAATAAAGCACTAATCTTTTTTTTAGTTAAGATATTAGTATTAGAAATAATTTATTATAAAAGAATTTCTTTTTTTATTATCTTAATTATTTTATTAGAATTATTTATTAAATTAGGATAATTATAATTAATTTTCTTTTTATTATTACTTTCTATATTTTTAGATTTATAATTCTATGTTATAGCTATTACTAGGATTAATTATAGGATAGATATTTCTTATTTATAATAAATATATTAAGTATAATAATAATTATAAGAATTCTATTTTAAATATTAAATCTATAAATTTTATTAGAGATTTTTATTCTTTTTAAATCTTTATAAATAATTAGGATACTAGCTTTGCTATATATTATTAGTATTTAAAGATTTTACTAATTTTTAGAGCTTTTTTTCTTATCTAATTATATAAAAAGATAAAGGTATAAGAGAAATTTATAGAATTTTAATATTCTCTCTATTTAAAATTATCTAGTTTAAATATTATATTTTATAATTATTTTATAAAGGTTTTAATTGTCTAAAAATTAATTTTTAAAGTTTTAAAATAAGTAGATTAATAATCTTTTTCTTTTTTTCTAATAAATAAAATAAATTTTATCTAGCTAGAAAAATATAAAATTAATTTATTTAATTTTATCTATAAATAATTTTATAAAATAGATATTAGTTTTAATATTACTTATCTAATATTTATATTTAGTTATAGTTTTACTTATAAATTATTTAGATTTTAAAATAAAAGATTGCTTATTTAATTATAGTATTATTTATTTTAATAATAGTACTTTTAGTAGTTATAAATTATCTATTTATTTAATAATAGAAAGATTTAATAGAGATTAATCTTTAGAAGAATTAAATAGATTTTTTTAAATAATAATTTATTTAATATAATTAATTTTAGTATATATAGTTTAAAGATTATATTATATTACTTAATATTTATCTTAAAGAGTAAAATACTCTTTTTAAAAAAAGAAATATCTTTTTTTTAAGACTAGATATTTCTTTTATAAGATAATATTTTATTTATATTAGAGCTTTAGGTTAGCTATTTATTTTATAATTATATCTAAAATGCTTTATATTTCTAGGATTTTTTAAAGTAATTATAATAAAAAATATTTAATAATAAAGTCTTTATTTATTATAGTAGTTTTTAGTTTTTAATAAAGATTTTTATTAAGAAGTAATTATAATATAAAAAATTAAAAATTAATCTAAGATATTTAGATATAATAATATAGATATAAAATAAAAAATTTAAATAAAAATTAAAATAGATATAGTATAATTATATAAGAATAATTATTTAAATTTTAGAAGATTTATATCTTAGAGCTTTATTTTTATAATAACTATTTATATAAAATAATTTTATATAATTTTATATTATTTTATATAGCTATAGAATAATATAATTGTTTTTAAAATTAGGAATAAGATCTATATATATAAGATATTTACTAGTCTTAGTAGTAGCCTTGGTAGTGTAAAGCCTCTGGCCAGCCTATATGCTGTCTATGTGGCGCATGTAGTGTGGCTGGGCCTGCTTACTCAGCCTCCCAAATCTAAGATAAGGTTTAATATAGCTTCCAGGTCATCACATTTAATTTAAATAAAGATTATTTTTATAAAAATATAACTTATTAATATATATAATTAATATATATTTATAATATATTAATAAATTAATTTTATAAATAGTAGTATTAATCTTTTTTTTAATGAAAAAAAGATCTTTATAAAAATTATTAAACTTTTAAAATGTTAGGGTTCCACAACGGGACGCATGGGCTGTGAGCTCATGCCTAGGTGTTACAAAACCAACTTGCATGATACTAGGCAGAAACTAGTACTATTAAGGAAAGGTGCTTAGTTAAAGCAGCTAACACCATAACCAGTCATTTATACACACTAGTATACAAAACAATTACTAAGTATATAAGCTTATAGCTAATATAAAGAAACACATAACCAGTATATACTTGCTAAAGATATATACTATATATACCAGTATACACTATAAGTATATACTATAATATATACTAAAATATATACTAAGAGATTTATATAAATATACTTATTTCTATATCTAATTTCTATTTATGTGATGACTTGGAAGCTATATCAAAGCTTATCTCGGATTTGGGAAGCTGAGTAAGCAGGCCCAGCTATGCTGCGTGCGCCATATAGGCAGCATATAGGCTAGCTAAAAGCTTTATACTACCAAGATTACTGTTAAGACTAATAAATATCTTATATATATAAATCTTATTTCTAATTTTAAAAATAATTATATTATTTTATAGCTATATAGAATAATATAAAATTATATAGAATTATTCTATATAAATAATTACTATAAAAATAAAATTTTAAGATATAAATCTTTTAAAGTTTAAATAATTATTCTTATATAATTATACTATATTTATTTTAATTCTTATTTAAGTTTTTTATTTTATATCTATACTATTATATCTAGATACTTTAGACTAATTTTTAATCTTTTATATTATAATTACTTTTTAATAAAAATCTTTATTAAGAACTAAAAATTACTATAATAAATAAAAATTTTATTATTAGATATTTTTTATTATAATTATCTTAAAAAATTCTAAAAATATAAAGTACTTTAAATATAGTTATAGAGTAAGTAGCTAACTTAAAGCTTTAATATAAATAAAATATTATCTTATAAAAGGAATACTTAGTTTTAAAAAAAAGATATTTTTTTCTTTAAAAAAAGTATCTTACTCTCTAAGATAAGTACTAAATAATATAATATTTAAATTAAATAATTTTAAATAAAAGAAATATTAAAATTTTATAGATTTCTTTTATATCTTTATTTTTTTATATAATTAAATAAAAGAGAAAGCTTTAAAGATTAATAAAATTTTTAAATATTAATATTATATAATAAAACTAATATCCTAATTATTTATAAAAATCTAAAAAAAATAAAAATCTTTAATAAAATTTATAAATTTAATACTTAAGATAGAATTTTTATAGTTATTATTATATTTAGTATATTTATTATAAATAAGAAGTATCTATTCTATAATTAATTCTAGTAATAATTATAGCGCAGAATTATAAATCTAGAAATATAGAAAGTAATAATAAAAAAAAAATTAATTATAATTATTTTAATTTAATAAATAATTCTAATAAAATAATTAAGGTAATAAAAAAGAAAATTTTTTTATAGTAAATTATTTCTAATATTAATATCTTAGCTATAAAAAGGATTAATATTTTATTAATATTAATATTAATAATAAGAAATTCTTTTTTAGTAGTATTAAAAAGCTAGGTCTTAATATAGTTACTATTATAGAAATAGTTAAAAAATAGGAATAGAAAGTTATTATAGTAATAATCTTCTAATAACTCTAAGAAAAGAATAAGTATATAATATTTATTAATATAACTCTATATCTTAATATTATAAATCTAGATATTAAAAGAATATATAATACTAGATTAGATAAAAACTTTATTATATATAAGTAGCTAGTTAGTATAGATCTATAACTAACTAGTATTTAAAAAATAATAATAAAATTTATTAATAAAATAAAAATAATAAGTTTTAAGATTATAAAGATTCTTATTATAATTATTAATTTAAAGAAAAAAAGAAGCTAAAAAATATTAAATATTATATTATTAAGATAATTAGATTTAATATAATCTTAGGTAAGCTATAATTTTATAATAAAGAATTAATAATATTAAATTTTAAGAAATATTATTAGAAATTTTAAATAGAATTTAAAAATAATATAATAATATAATTACTAAAATATTTTATTAAATTAATAAAATAAGATATAATCTTTCTTTTAGTTATTTTAAAAATATTAGACAAAAATAAAAAAAATAATTTACTTTTATAATATAAGAAATATAATAATATCTTTTTTAAAGAAAAAATAGTTAAATTATTTTTTAAATAGATTACCTATAAGATATATCTATAAGATAAAGCTAATTAATTATTATATAAACTAATTTACTTGTACTTAGTAACTAAGTTTAATTACTTAAAATAATACTTTAAATAAAAATAATAGAAAAGCTAGATTTATACTTTAATAAATCTTATAAAAGCCTCTATTCTATTTATTAAGAAAACTAATAGTAATCTTTATATATATATAAACTATTATAAGCTAAATAAAATAATTATTAAAAATTAATATTTATTACTATATATTAATAAGATGCTAAACTAATTAATAGAATCTAAGATCTTCTCTAAGATTAATCTCTATAATACTTATTATTATATTTATATTAAATATAGTAATAAATAGAAAACTATTTTTTATATTTAATATAGATATTTTAAATATATAGTTATACTATTTAGATTAATAAATATTCTAATAGTATTTTAATCTTATATTTATAATATTATAAAAGATTTTTTAAATAATTTTATAATTATTTATCTTAATAATATATTTATCTTTTTAAAAAATAAATATAACTATATTAAGTATATTTAGGTTATTTTAGAATAGTTTTAGTAAGCAAAACTATATATAAAGCTATTAAAATATAAATTTTATCAAAAGGAATTAAAATTTTTAGGGTATTTAATAAATAATAAAAAAGTATCTATAGATAAAGAATATATTTCTATTATTTAAGACTAGTCTATATTAAAAATAGAATATAATATATAAATTTTTCTTAGATTTACTAGATTCTTTAAAAAATTTATTAAAAATTACTTAATTATTATTATAGCTATAATAAATTTACTTTATTAAGAAAAGAAGTATAAAAAAAGAAATTTATATAGATTTATATAATAAAAAGATCCTTCTAAAGACTAAAAAAAGTATTTAGTAATCTTTTTATAATTAAATATTTTAATTCTAAGCTTAAAATTATACTTATAGCAAATATCTTAAAAAAAAATATAAAACTATCTTACTTTAATCTATTAATAAATAAAATCTTTTATAATAATATTAAGATTAATAATTAGTTACTTTTATCTCTTAAAAGTTTAATCTAATATAATAAAATTAGAAGGTATATAATTAGGAGTTTAATATAATAATCTATATTTTTAAGAAATAATAATACTATCTAAAAAATAGTAAGTATATAATTTATATTTAAATAGATTATAATAATCTCTAATACTTTTTTAAGATTAAAATATAATAAATATTATTAATAAAGTAAGCTTACTAAGCTAAAATATTTATAGTATTTAATTTTTAAATTAAATATAAACTAGGGAAAATAAACTCTATTAATATACTATTTAAAAGATTAAATTTCTTTAAAAAAAGAGAGAAAGAAACTAATATTAAATTGTTATTAATATTATAATAAAAATTATAACTAAAATAGTTATTAATACTTATAATATAATATTAGCTAGTATCTAAAGTAAATATAGATAGATTATAAAATAAAAATAAGATAAATTTCTTAGCCTTAATTAGTAAAAGAAAAAGTAGATTTTATTTTAAAAAAAAAATTAAGAAAAGTAGATTTATGTTAAAATAGAAAAAATAAACTAAACTTATTTTATTAATAAAAAGGTAGAGTTTTTCTTTATTATAAATTAACAGCTAAAAAGCTATTAGATTATAATTAAGTAAAGAATATCTTCTAATAGCTAAAAATTTAGTTACTAAAAAATTCTTAAACTAGTTAAAAGTTAAATTATTAAATTATATTATAAATAATATAAGACTAAATATTAAAAATATATTTTTAAGTTAATTTTTAAATTTAAGACCATATATTAAAAAAAAATTAACTAGTAAAAATATAATAATTAAAAAATAATTTATAAATATTATATTATATAATTCTCCTTTAGATAGTTAAAAGAATATTAAAAAAAAGAGAATAAAAGCTTATTAAATAATTATTACTCTAAAATATCTATTACTAAATCTTAAAAAGAATAATAATAAACCCTTAATTATTATTTAATAAGAATATTAATATTTTTTAAAACTTCTTATAATAAAAATAGCTTATAATAAAAATATTTTTAATAAATCTAGCACTTTAATTCTAGACTTTATTTATATTATTTTAAAAAAAAATATTTCTTTAACTAAATAAATCATAGAATTAAATAATAAAATAAAAATTAAAAATAATTTATAATCCTCTTAGATCTAAAATAATAGAATATTATTATACTAAAAAAGAATCTATATACCTAAAAATATAGTACTATAGATAGAACTTTAAAAAAAATATTATAACTATTTATATATAAAATATTTTAGAGTTACTAGGATAAAAAAGCTTTTATAATATAAATATTATTAGTATAAAATAAACTAAGATATTATTAATTATATTAAAATATATAAAATTTATTAATTTTAAAAAATATATAGATATAAATCTTATAAAAAGTTATAATCTTTATCTATACTAATATAACTAGAAGATAGTTTATTTATAAATTTTATAGCTAATCTACTTATAAGTAATATATAGATAAATAGTTTTAATTCTATATTAATAATTATTAACTATTTTATAAAATATATATTTTTTATATTTATTAAAAAGATAATAACTATTAAGTAGTTTATAAAGATTATTATTAATTAAATATTTTATTAATTAAATTATTTAAACTTTATTATTTCTAATTAAGGATTTTTATTTACTAGTAAATATTAGAAAATTTTATATTATAAATTTAGTATTAAGTAATATCTAAGTATAGTATTTTATCTATAAATTAATAATTAGATTAAAAAAATAAACTAGATTCTTAAGTATTATCTTTAAATATATTATAATAAGTAATAAAATAATTAAGTATTTTTATTATTAATAATTTAATTTATCTATAATAATTTATTTTATATAGGTATAGGAATTATTTTATATAAAATATTAATAAAATATAATCTTAAACTATTATTTAAAAAAGAATTATTCTAGAATAAAAACTATTTTTTAAATAAATTTATTATAAAATATAATAAGGATATATAATTAGCTAAAAAATTAATATAAAATAAATTAGAGTAAGTAATATAATTATAAGCTAAGTATTATAATTAAAAATATAAGCTAATAAAATATAAAGTTAGTAATTAGATACTAGTTTCTTTAAAAAATATTTATATATATAAATTAAGTAAGAAGCTTAATTAAAATTATAAAGAATCCTTTAAGATTATTAAAAGAATAAGTAAATAGGCTTATAAATTTAATTTAAAAAAATAAAAATAAATCTATCTTATTTTTTATATTTTTTTAATAAAACTCTTCTATTATTATTTAGGAATAGTATTATATTATAAAATATAATTTATTATTACTAAAAAAAACTATAAGGAATAGGAGATTAAGATAATTATTATTTATAAAATATTAAAAGTCTATAGCAAGAAGCTATAAAAGTAATAATTAGTTAAATAAAAAAATTATTTATTTTATAAAAATAGTTAAAAATCTAGAAATTATCTTAAAAATACTAAAAAGCTTCTTAATAAGTATAAATTATTTAAATAAATTAATATATATTATAAAGAATTTTTTTATAAGATTTTTACTAATATATATATATTCTTAAGAGTTAGATATTCTAGATAATAATCTAATAAGATTACTTTTTCTTTTTTTTATAGAGTTTTAAGATTTAATAAAGATTTTGCTATAAGATTAAAAAAAAATAATAAAAAGAAGAAAAAATTATATTTTTATTAGCTAAAATTAATATAAGAAACTAAAATATAGATATTTTTAAGAATATTAAAATCTATTAATTCTATTTCTTAAAAATAATAAAAGTATAAGATTAGAGATAGGAAAAAAACTTTTAATTTTTTTTTATAAAATTATTATTAAAATAATCTTTCTCCTTAAGAAGGAATTTCTTATTAATAAAAATCAGTTAGGCTAAATCTATTTATTTATATTAAAATATATATATATAATCTAAAAAATAGATCTAATTTTCTATTTAGTAAAATATTTTAGTATTTAGATATAAAAGCTTTAAAAAGATTAAACTACCACTAATAGTAATTATAATAAATATTAAGATATAACTATCTAGAGTATATATAAATAAACTAAAATTTACTTATAAAATAGCTATAACTTTCTAATTAAATTTTTTATAAATTATAAAAATAATCTCTAAGTCTTCTCTTTTAATAAAAAATTTTTATAATTTTTAAAATTTAGGCTTAAAAGCCTTTAGAATATAATTATAATTATTATTATTATTATTAATATAATAAAGATACTTTTTAGAATTTATATAAAGATAAATAAGCTTTTTAATACTAATCTATTTAGCATAATATAAGTAGGAATTTATTAAATATAAAAGATCACTTAAATTAAGAATGAAGATTTTAATAATATATTTATATATTATTTAAGATAAATTAGAATCTTTTTTTTTTATAATAATAAGACTAAATATTATCTTAAATTAATAAAGTAAAGTTTATAATAGATAATAGAATAATAATCTATATATATTTAAAATTAGCTTTATAAATACTATATAATTAATTTTAATTAAAAAAATTTATATTAAGAATAGAAAAATTATATCTATTAATAATAAAAGTTATAATAAAACTTATAATAAAGACTATAATAAAAGCTAAAATAAAAAGAATTTTAAATTCTTTATTTAGTAAGATATTATTTTTACTAAAATCTTTAGAAGTAAATAAAGACTTTTTAAAGATTATAAAAATAAATAGAAATTTCTTCTTTATTTTAAAAATAAGTAAAGACTTATTTTTAGTATCTATAAATAAATCTTTCTAATCTTTATTACTAGTATTAATATTAATAAAAATATTAATAATAAACTTCTTAATAGATATATTAAAATTATTCTTAATTATCCTAAGAAGTAAATAATTAGATTTATAGAAAATATACTTATAAGAAGATTTATAAAAAGTTTTTATATTATTTAGAAAAATCACAAAATAAGATTCTAATTTATTATAAAAAGAAAAAGATTAGTTAATTAAAATCTAAGTTTAAATATATTTTTTAATCTTAGAAATATTATCTTAGAATTTAATATATTTATTATATTAAAAATAAAATAAGTAATTAATAAATATTTAAATAAAAAAAAAATCAAGTAAAATTTATAAGTCTAATTCTCTTAATCTTATAACTAAGTTAAGCTAATTTAATTAGTAAAGAATTCTTTTAAAAGAAAGTTAATATAAGTTTAAAACAAGTAAAAAGTAAATATAATAGTTACTTAAAGTAAGATAGCACCACTAAGAAGAATATTTAATAAATAAATAAAAAATAAAAAGAATATATTTTATTAAAACTATAAGAGTAATCTTTCTTAATAAGAAATTAAAATAGTATAATAAATATAACTATATAAATAAAATTATATAAATAATAATATATATATAGGAAATAATAATAAGATAAAATAATTAAAAATATAAAAATTAAAGCTTAAAAAGAAAGAGAAAAAGAAAAAAAAAGATTTAAAAATAAAAACTTTTATATAAAAGTTCCTATATAAATAATTAAACTATTTAAGTAACTAACTAACTAATTTTTTTTATTTCTAATATATTAATATAATTAAAGATATTAAAAATAGTTCTAATAAATTCCTCATTCTTTTATTTATTAAATTATATTTTTTTTTATAATTTAAGATTAAGTTTCTTTAAGAAGAAAAGAAATATAATAATCTAGAAATTATATTAAAACTTATCTTAAATTTAAAAAGCTAAATAAGTAAGTCTAATTATATTATATATGCTATATAGATAGTATATAAACTAATTAGAGGCTTTATACTACTAAGACTACCACCAAGGCTAATAAATATCTTATATATATAAATCTTATTTCTAACTTTAAAAATAATTATGTTACCCTATAAATATATAAAATAATATAGGATTGTATAGAATTATCCTATATAAATAATTACTATAAAAGTAAAGCTCTAAGATATAGGCCTTCTAGAGCCTAAATAATTATTCTTATATAATTATACTATATCCATTTTGATTCTTATCTAAGCTTTTTGTTTTATACCTATACTATTATATCTAGACACCTTAGGCCGACCTCCAGCCTTTCACAATCTAGTATAATTCTTTAATCTAAATTATTTTAATTATATATTAAAAAAATCAGCAAAGCAAATTATATTTAAAGTATTATAATATTTTAAAGGACTTCTTTTACTATAGTTATATTACTAATCTACTATTACTATTTAACTATTTAATATTCAACTATAAAATAATCTTTATTAGATCTTTATATAGTTTAACCTATTATATTATAACTCTATACAGCCAGTAACAACTATAGTAAATCTAGATCTATAATAAAAAAACTATTATCTTAATCTAAGGCTATAATATAAAATAAATACTATTAAAAGAAAATAATTATTATATTAAAAAAATATTATTCTATTAAAAAAAGCTAATAATAATAAATAAAATAATAAACTCAATAAAAAGTTCCTTAAAAATATTAAAAATTTCCTAGATAGAAATTAATAAGTAATTAAAATAGAAAATACTTAAACTTAAAAAAGCACTTAGAAAAATAAAAGAGATTACTTCTAAAAGTATATAATTACATCCTAAAATTAAAAAAATTAACTTATTTAACAAAAATCTAAAAAAGCTAAAGACCTATCTAACTTAAATATAGATTTATCTTATAAGAAATATTAGTAATTTTAAAGTAAAATTAAACTAAATTCTAGTAGTAATAAGCTTTTTAAAAAAAAAATATTATAAACTAGTTTAATAAATACATTACTAATTTTAATAAATCTATAAGTTAATAAATCTTAAAAATAATATTTATTTTTAGATATTATAATAATTATATAGAAAAACTAAAGATAATATTCAACAACATTAATAAAAAAGAAGATACTAGAGGAAAAATTTATACATTATAATAAATAGAATTAATAAGAGACTTTATCTTATAATTTACTTAACTAGCAATAAAAATTAATTAGAATAATTTAATATTTAAAGATTAATTTTATAAGATACTTAAAGAACTAATATAAATATAGATTATATTTATAATAGATAAACTAGCTATCCTTCAAGCAATAATAACTATAATAATAAAAATTAATTAATAACTATTCTCTATTAAATAAAAAAATAATAAGTCAAAAAACATTTAAAAACTATAATAGTATCAAAAAAAACTAAGATAGAGATATTATAATATAATTTGATACTATAAATAATTTACTAAGAAAGAAGCATAATAAGAGTAAAATCAAGTATTATAATTATAAAAAAATAAAATATTATACAAAAGAATATGAAAGTCTAAAAAAATAATAATAATTAAAAGTAACTAGCAAAACAAAATAACTAAAAGTTATTTACTATAATAATAATTATAATAACAAAGCATACATTAGCAATAATAATACAGAATATATAAATAAAAATAACTATAGTAACTATAATAGCTTTAAAGAATTAGAAAAAGTAATAAGAATTTATATAAAAATAATATATACTTAAGATTATAAGAATCTAAAATAAAATATATAGATTAAAGAAATATTTAAGATATCTAAATAAAATATTAAAAGCAAAGATAAATTCCCTAAAATTAAAAAAAAAAAATACTTAAAAACTTGATAATAAAAAAAATTAAAATATATAATCTAGTAATAGACTCTAGCAAAAAAGAAGAACTAAATAAATATAAATATTACTATTAATACTCTAATATAGATCATCCTAGTCATAAAAAACTATTATAAATAGCTTATTTTAATAGCTAGTATATAGTACACCTAAGTAATAAGAAAAAAGCAAGTTACTTCCTATTTAATAATAAAAAAGCATAATAAATAAAATATAAATAATAAAAAAAAAAAAAAAGAAATAATAAACTAAAAAAAAATTCTTCTTTTAAAATAATAAAAAATAATTTAACTTAAAAAAATCATTAAACTAATTATTAGGAACTAAAAATTAGATAAACTAGAAATCTATATTAAGTTTAAACACTAGCAAGAAAACTTAATAGAAATTAACTAAGAATAAAAATCTCTAAAAAAAGAAAAAGAAAATAATAACTAACAATAAATTTAAAAAAATTCTAGTAAAAAATCAAAAAAAAAAAAAAATATTAAAATATAAAGACAAAAATATACAAAAAAATTATATAAAAATAATAAACATCAGAATAATATAATAAAATCTATAAACTATTAAGAAAGTAGATAGACCTATTAAACAAAGAACTAATAGAGAAAGCTAATAATCTAAATAATTATCTAGAAAATTATAAAAAAAATTAAAAATTTAAAATAATAATATAAGAAAGATACCTTAAGATTAAAATTAACCTATTAAAAAAAAATTAATAATAATAATAGATTTTAGTATTATAAAAAACTTTATAAATCTAAAAATTAAAAAATAACTAGAACTATTAGATATTAAAAAGAAAAAACCTATACTACTAATAAGACTTAATAGAAAGAAATTTAAAAATAAAAATATTACAGAAAAAAGTAGTTAACTTATTATAATAATAAATAAGTATAGTAAACAAATCAATTTTAATATTACTAATTTAGGAAATAATATTATTATTTTAGAAATATTTTAATTAAGAATACATAACCCAAAGATTTACTAAAAATAAAATCAATTATAACTAATAAAATATAATTATATAAAGATCTAGACTATAAAAATAACTAAATAAAGATTAGTAAAACTAATAATTATTATATAAAAAATAAACTATTTCTTTTTTTTAACTCTATCTTAAATTTTAGTAATTAATAGTAAAGTATAAATATTCTTAATTATAATTCTATTATTCTCTTCTTTTAATATGAATAGTATTAGATATTCTATTGGTAATTATAATGATTATATATATCTTTTTTTTAGTATATTATTAATATATTTCTTTAAAGCTTTATTTTCTAATTATAATATTTAATAGATTTTTTATAGCTTTAATTTCTTACTTTTAATAAATAAAATAATATAATCTTCTTTATTATATTCTAGTAGTATCTTATATATTTTATTAAATAGGTTTTTATACTTTTTATAATTTTTTAATAATATTTTTTTTTATTTAATTCTATAAGTTAATATTTTATTAGTATCTCTTCTAATAATTTATTAAATATTATTTTTTTTATAGCTTTTACTCTTTTTTTAGATTTTTTAAGTTCTTCTATAATTTTAGTAATACTATTATTTTTTCTATTAGCTAGTTATTTGTCCTGATAAGATAATACTATTATTACTAAACTTAATATTATAAATATATATAATTATTTATAAATCAAGAAAAAGAAAAAGTAGAAAATAGTATTTAGAACTAAATTTAAATACTATAAATACTTAATTATACCTTTCAAACTAATAAATATACCTATTATATTTTAATAATATATTAATTTAATTATTAAAGATTACCTCTATAACTTCATAATAGCTTATTTTAATAATATTATAGTATTCTTAGATAATCTAGAAGACTATATTAAATATATTAAATTAATATTTAAGATATTATATATAGCAAAGTTATAGATTAAATTTAAAAAGTATAAGTTTTATATCTAAAAAATAGATTTCTTAGAATATAAGATTACCTAAAAAGAAATATAAACTAATAAAAAAAAAGTTCAGATAATTAAGAACTGGCCTATACTAAAGAATATCAAAAAATTATAATTATTTATTAAAATAATAAACTACTATCAATATTATAGTTATACTTATACTACAGAAATAATACTATTATTTAAACTACTAAAAAAAGATACCTTATATAAATAAAAAGAATATTAAACTACTAGCAGTATTAGAAATAGATATATTAAATTATATTATTAGAGTAATATTAACCTAAGAAAGGCTAGATAGAAAATAAAGAATAATTACTTACTATTTAAAGAAATTAATTAATATAGAATTTAACTATAATATTCACAATAAAGAACTATTAGCTATAGTATAAATATTTTAATATTAAAAAGTCTATCTAGAAAAAATAAAATTTATAATTAAAATTATTATAAACTATAAAAATTTTACTTTATTTTAACTAAAATATTAACTTAAAGGCAAGTAAGATAATTAGAAATATTATTATAATATTAATTTATAATTAAATACTACAAAGGAAAAAATAATAAAAAAGTAAATACTTTAAGTAAATAACTAGATTATAAAAAAGAAGTTAGAAAACCAGAATTAGTATTATTTAAAAAATATAAAAAAGAAAATTTAAAATATAATCTTTAAATTACTATTCTTATAATAATAATAGAATTAGATATAGACTTAGAACTATAAGATCTTATTATTAAAAAAATAATAATAAATAAAGCAATTTAAGCAATATTAAATAATATTAATAATGGAATTAAATATAATAAAATAACTAGTAATAAAATAAAACTAGTATTTTAATATAGCTTAATCTATATACTAAAAATAATTAAAAAAAATAATTAAAATATATGATAATAATATAATAATAAAATATTTAAGAGTCACTAATACTCTAAAAAAAATATCAAGAAACTATTACTAGCTAAAAATAATTAAAAATATTAAAAAATATATTAAGAAATATAATATATATTAGAAAAATAAGATTATAAGATATTAATTATATAGATAAATATAACTACTTAAAATACTAGAATATCTATAATAATAAATAATAATAAACTTAATAATTAAATTACTAATTTTAAAAAAATATGACTTAATTATAATAATAATTAATAGAATAATAAAATATATATATTTTATATTAATAACTAAGAAAATAGATATACTATTACTAATTAAAATACTACTATAATAAATATTTTAATATTATAGCATACTAGAAATTATAGTATTAAATAAAAAACTAGTATTTATATTAAAATTTTAAAAATCTATAATAGATTTAATAGAAAAAGAATAATAATTAAATTTAATTTATTATCCTTAGACTAATAGATAGATAGAATAAATAAACTAGATACTAAAATAATATTTAAAAAATTATATTAACTAGATACAAAATAACTAGATAAGACTATTATCTATAGCTTAATTAATATATAATATATCAAAACACTTTATAACAAAAATAATATTTTTTATAGTATATATAGAATAAGAAGCATAAATATTAAAAGAACTAAAATATAAAAAACTAATAATAGAAATAATAGAAAGAATAATAAATACTATAAAAGCTATATATATTTACTTAGAAAAAGAAATAAAATAATAAGGAAAAGTTAATATAGAATAATATAATAAAAAAAATTAAAAAAGATTTAATTTTAAAAAAAAAAAAAAATCTATCTCTTATAAAAAAATCTTAAAATATTATAATTAAATAATAAACTCAACCATCTATAGATTAAACTATTTAAAATTAAAGAAAAAAATTAAAGAAATTAATTATAAACTAAAACTACTAGACTCTATATAAATCCACTTAATCTTCTATATATTATTATTAGAACTAATATTATAAAATATTAAAATATAAACTAATATTATTATCAAATAAGAAATCTATAAAGTTAAAAGAATATTAGTAATAAAAATAATAAAAAAATAGAAATACTATCTAGTAAAATAAATAAAATATAATAAAATAAAAAGTACTTAGGAAATTAAAAAGAATTTTATAAATATATAATAAGTAATTAAGAACTTCTATAAAGAATAGCTTCACCTAAAAAAGAAAGATCTAAAAACAAGAAATTATCTAGTAAAAGAGAATTAGAGAATCTTAATATTAAGAAATTATTAAATATAGTATTTAACTAATACTTATTTAAAGAAGTTAAAATAAAATCCTTAAGATCCTCTTTATTAAAAATATCTATAATATTTATATTATAATCTAATATTTTATCATTATACTCTTTAAGAAGTTTTTATTGTTTATAAAAATAATAGATTTTTATAAATAATTTATATTAAGCTTCTATATATTTTTTAAGCTAAAGCTTAGTAGATTTAAAATTAAATTTAATCTTACTCTCTTTCTTTTTAAAATAAGACCACTTATAGTTACTATAAAAATAATATTTATATTTTTAATTATTTTAGATATACAAAATATAATTTTAATTCTTTAAATCTATAATATAAAATTAATTTAAATAATTATAATAAAAGTATAGGTTATCCATAAGAAATCTATTTTTAAAGATATAATTAGCTTAATAATAATATTAAAGAATTTAAAGATTTAACTTAAATATATTAATATATTTTAGATACTTATCTATAAAGAAAGTAAAGTTATACTAAAAATAAAAGCAAGCCTTTCTATTTATATCTTTAAGAATAAAGATCTTAAAAAGAGAAGAATAATATTATAAAACTAATTTATATAATACTAAATAAAAACTAGTATTATTAAAGAAAAATGCTTAGTTAAAGTAACTAATATTATAACTAGTTATTTATACACACTAGTATATAAGGTAGTTATTAAATATATAAGCTTATAACTAATATAAGAAAATATATACTATGTATACTAGTATATATTATAAGTATATATTATAGTATATACTAGTATATATTAGAGATATATACTAAAATATATATTAAAAGATCTATATAAATATATTTATTCTTATATTTAGTTTCTATTTAGCATAATTCTTTAATTTAAATTATTTTAATTATATACTAAAAGGGTCAGCAAGATAAACTTGTCACGGACCTGGATCCGCTATAGTTGTCACTGGCTGTGTAGAGCTGTGATATGATGGGTTAGACCACATAGAGATCCAGTAAAGGTTGTCTTGTAGTTAAATATTGAATAGATAATAATAATAGTAGATTAATAATATAACTATAATAGAAGAAGTCTCTTAAAGTATTATAATACTTTAAGTATGATTTGCCTTGCTAATCTTTTTAGTGTATAATTAAAGTAATTTAGATTAAAGAACTATAAGAAATTAAATATATAATAATAGATAAGAGTTTTTATATACTTAGTCTTTCTTATTCTATATACTATATATTATATATTTTTAAAATAGATGATATAAAGTATATAATTTCTTTTTAATGAGTATTAGTTATTTTATATATTATTATCTTATTTAAAATAAGAGTATATGATTTATATCTCTATATAATATTAGTATATATGCTATTATTACTTCTATATTTTATATTTTAGTAATCTTTTATATTTTATTATTAGTAACTAGCTTGTAGTTGATTTAATATAAGTTTATATTAAATTATCTTATATTCTTTTTATTCTAGTACTAGCTAGTCTTATGTATATAGTTTTATAATATTATTTTCTCTCTTTAAGATCTTTATCTTTAAAGGTATAAATAGAAAGACTTATCTTTATTTCTAGCATAATCCTATTTTCTATTTGGTAAGTGATTTCTAATATTATTATTATACTATACTCTAAGTTAATTATAAAAACTAATCTATTATATTTTAAAGAAAATTAAAATAAAAATTATATTTATTAATTTACTGAAATCTAGAAGACTAGTTTTATTATTAAATTTTTTTATAAATATTATTATTTCTATAATCTTAATTATATAATAAATAATAAAAATTTAAAATGTGCTGTATATATTTATTATAATTATACCTATGAATGTTGTTTTTATAGTAAAAAGAAATAAGACACTCTAAAAGAATCTAAGATTTAAGTTTCTAAAGAGCTGGCTAAAGTTCTTATTTAATAAGTAGAATTTTCTGCTAAAATTTTAAGACTATTCTATTATTAGGAATTCTTTAAAGAGTATAGTGTTAATATATAGTCTTATAATTAGAAAGTGCTAGAGATATTAGATTCTAAGAATCTTTTATCTAGTGAGGATATTACTATAGCTAATACTAAGATTGTATAAGTATAGCTAGATTAATATATTCTTACTATAATTATTAAAGATTTTAATAAGTTATTTATTAATCTTAAATAAACTCTTTTTATAGTTCTAGGTTTCTTTATTGATATATTTTTAGGATTTTTTTGACTCTAATAAAATTCTTAATAAATTTCTATATTCTTTTTATGATACTATAATCTTTTTATTTAATAAGATATATTATTTTTCTATTATATTTTTTTTTATATGCTAATATTTTCTTAACTTTATAGATTTCTTTTTTAATAGTAATCTTATTCTATATTTTAATATTCTTAGGTGCTGGTTCTAATAATAAAATATAGAATATTAGATGAATTTATATAAAATCTAGTAGTTTAAGTTTATAATTAATTTCTTTAATTTTTTCTTTAATTTTAAATGGTCCTAGTTATAGATAATTAAGTTTATTATTATTTTATAGTATTTATAAGTTTTTTTTTTAGAAAGATAGACTTTCTTTTTTTTTTTTTAATTAGATTTTTTCTAATTTTTAAGATTATATTATTCTAAGTTAATTTATTCTTAGTATTTAATTTCTTTTTTTAGATATAAGTGAATAGCTTTTATATTATTTGCTATTTCTTCTATTGTTTCTACTACTAGTTATTTGTAGTGTAGTTATTCTAGTATTCTTGCTTTTCTTCTTATATATGCTATAAATAATATTAATTTTATTATTACTTATATTAATATATTATATACTAATTATACTATTAATAGTAATTCTATTTAATTATTCTGTTTTTGATTTATATAACTTTATAAATATTATTTAAGTATTTAGTTTATTTATTCTATTTATCTATTTGTTTAAGAATAATAAACTAAACTTAATTATTATTCTCCTCCTATAAGATCTATAAGTAATTTTTATAATTTTAATATAAATACTAGTCCTCTGTCTGATACTATAATTTCTAATATACTATAATATTAAAAAACTTCTCTGAATAGCACTTTAGCTAGTAGATATATATCTATTTTCTTAGTTATTAGTATGAAGTGTGCGAACTTTGTTATTCTATTAACTACTACTATAATAGAGTTATGTTTTTCTGACTTTAGTAATTTAATAATAAGGTCTATTATTATCTATTACTATAGATATTCTAGTACTTCTAGTAATTATATCTATTTATATAATCTATATCTTGCAATCTTGTTTTTTTAATATATATTGCATTCTTTGATATATTTCTTAATATCTTTATATATCTTTAGCTAGAAGTAATTTCTTAATATTTATTCTATAATATTAGCTATTCTTAGATATTCTATTGTGATATTATTATAATATATTTTAATAATTCTTTCTCTAACTATTTTTAGTATATAGATTAAACTATATTAAAATATAAATCTTATTTTATTACTAGTTATTTTATCATATTTAATTCTATTGTTAATATCTTTTTATATTACTTAGATTATTCTGTCTATTGCTATTTCTTTGATAATAAAATTTTATAGTTTTAAATCTATATCTAGTTCCATTATTGCTACTAAAATAATAATTTAGAGATTATACTCTAAATTTCCTTTTTTATTTTCCTTAAGTAGGGCTAGTTCTAGTTTTCTAACTCTTTTCTTATGATTTAGTTGTCTACTTAGAGTATTTACTCTCTTATTATTTTTTTCTTTATAATGTTTAATTATAAACCAATATTGTGATAGTATCTCTAATTATTTTACTTATTTTTAAGTCAATACTTTAGTTAATAAGAAATAAGTAAGATTTTTATAGTCTGTGATAATTCTAATTATAAATTTTATTCCTTTTAAATAGACTCTCTAGTGTTGAAGTGCTTACACTATAGCTAATAGTTCTTTATTATGGATGTTGTAATTAAGTTCTATATTAATTAGTTTCTTTAAGTAATAAGTAATTATTTATTTTTTTCTATCTAGTTCTTCCTGCGTTAATACTATTTTTATAGTATAGTCTGATACATTTATTTCTAACACTATTAGTAGCTTAATATTAAATTATACTAATATTAATACTGTAATAAATTTATCTTTTATTTTTTTAAATACTTTTTATTACTCTTTATTTTATTTATATAGAATCTTTTTTTTTTTAATAGTTTAAACAGTAGTACTATTTCTTTGGTATAGTTTTATATATATTATTAATAATAGTTTATTATTTTAATAAATAATTATAATTCTTTAATATTTCTTAATATAAGCTAGTCTCTAACTATCTATACTTTTTTTTTATTAGTTTATATCTTTTCCTGGGTAATCTTATATCCTAAAAAATCTATTTCTTAGATATAAAATTTATATTTCTTAAGTTTGACTTATAATTTTGTTATGTATAATATCCTTAATACCAATTTAATATGTCTAATATAATCTTCTAGGCTATCTAAGAATATTATAATATTATTAAGATAGGTTATTATAAAGTTATAGAAATAGTCTTTGATAACTGAGTTAATATATTATTTAAATATAATAAGTATATTTATTAGTCTAAAAGGTATAACTAAATATTTATAATGTCTAAATTTAATTCTAAATACTATCTTTTATTCTTCTCTCTTCTTAATTTATAAGTGATTGTATGTGTCTGTAATATTAAATTTAGTAAATTATTTCTTTTCTTTAACTCTATTCTGAATCTTAGTAATTAATAGTAAGATATAAGCATCCTTAATTGTGATTTTATTAAGTTATTAATAGTTAATATATAATTATAATTCTATTATTTTTTTTTTTGATATAAATAGCATTAGGTATCCTACTAGTGATTATAATAGTTGTATATATCCTTTTTCTAGTATATCATCAATATATTTTTTTAAAGTCTTATCTTCTAGTTATAATATCTAATAGATTTTCTATGGTTTTAGTTTCTTGCCTTTAATAAATAGAATAGTATGATCTTATTTGCTGTGTTCTAGCAGTATCTTATATATTCTATTAAATAGATCTTTATATCTTTTATAGTCTTTTAGTAATACTTCTTTTTTATTTATTTCTTTAAGTTAGTATTCTTTAGTTATTTCTTTTGCTAGTTTTTTATTATCTTTTTTTATCTATTCTATAATTTTGTCTAATAGGTCTTCTAGTATAATATTATATTTTAATATTTTCTTTAATAATTTATTCTTAAACCTTATCCTCTTTATAGCCTTTAATCTTTTTATAGATTTCTTAAGCTCTTTTATGACTTTAGTGATACTACTACTCTTTTTATTGGCTAGTTATTTATTCTAATAAAATAATACTATTATTACTTCTTATATAGTAACTATTAGCTCTACTAACTTTTATCTAGTAGCCTTTATAGTCTAAATTCTCACATAATTATATCTTATTAGTTGTAATTGGTCTTACTCCTAATAGATCTTTAAATTATATATTCTTAATTAAGATACTCTTAAAATGATGTTATTGTTTCCTAGTTTAATAATATTAAAATTAATCTACTTCTTATGCTACTTTATTATTATAGTAAGCTAATTATTTTCTTTAATAAAACTATCTTCTACTAGTTTCTTGCTATTAAATCCTATCAATAGTATTAGTTCTAGTTTCTTAACTCTAAATAATTCTAACTATTTCTTGATTCTTAGGTTTATGTAATTTTCTATAACTTTGGAATCTACTATTACTATTAATTTCTTTCCTAGTAGATTAATTTTAATCTTAAAATATCTTCTTTATGCTATAGTTTTTAATTCTTATTTTATTTTATATATAGCTATAAACTGGTCTAAGAGGTCTGCTTTAATTACAAGTTCTTAATTTATTAGATTTATTTATTTTCTAAATAGTTAGTATATTTTATTATATTTTTTTAATTTATATTGTTTCTGTACTATTTTCTTATATATTTATATTTTTAAGTTTTAATATTTAATTTTCTTTTTAATTTCTTCTTATAGCTTATTATATTCTTTATAGATTATTATTTTTCTTTTTCCTTTCTCTTAGGGATTTTTGTTTTTGGTTAATTTCTATTAAATTTTCTTGCTAGTATTTGTACTTGGTGTAGGTTTCTAGTCTATTTAATTTTTAGTCCTTAATAATTAATTTATTTCTTAATTCTTATTACTCTAAAAGAAGAATTATTCTTTAATTTATTATCTTTTCTCTTCTTTTTCTTTCTATTATCTGTATTTTGCTTATAATAGTTTATATAGTTCTTTTATCTTTAGGTATTATCCTGCTTCATCCTTATTATTATAGTAAATTAAATATTAGTTATCAATGTAAGCTAACTAATAGATTATTTTATAATTAGGATGATCTATTAAGCAATATTAGTAATAATATATATATTCTTCTAGTCTCTTATCTTTGGAGTTTCTTTTTAGTTTATATATCTTAATTTTCTTTATTATTAGGTCTTTGAGTATTCTTTTCTTAATTTTAGGGAATTTATCTTTGCTTTTAATATCCTATCTTGATGTTTTAGATATCTTTTTTATCTATATATCTTATTCTAGATTCTTATAATTCTAAGTATGTATTATTTTTATATAAATCTTTATTACTTTCTTTGTTCCTTTAAAGTTATTATAGCTACTATAGCTATCTTTATCTATATATCTTGTATTATTATTACTAATATATACTTTGCTATTATATCTATTATTGTGGTAAATAGCCTTTAGCTGTCTTATTTCACTGGTTACTTTTAGCTATTGTTACTATTTTTTAGAGTTTTTATATTTTTTCATAAAGTATCTCATCTTATTGTAGTTATAGCACTTAACTTTATTCTTATTATTTAACCGCCTTGGTTATTCCTTATAGGTTATTATATCTAATTCTATAAGTATAGATCTATAGGGATCTTATTATTTTTATCCCTAATTAATTTTTTTTTTTAAGTTATAATTTATCTATCTATTTTTGTACTTCTTTTTTATTCTATATTTATATAGTCTATTATTAAGTTTGATTACTATATTAATCATGTTTATTAAAGTTGCTAGTTACTTTAAAATTCTAGTGATTTTATCTTTAATATTATTCTTAAATTTTGAGTAGAATTAATCTGCCTTAGCTTTGTTATCCTATCCTAGGTATAAACTAATTTAATAGAATTATAAGATATAATCTAATATAGAAGTAGTTTATTATAGTTATTATATTTTTTATGCTATTATATTTCTTTCATTAATTTCTTTAAATATTAACTTAATCCTTTATATAAATATGGAATAGTTTGTGAATATTTTATTAATATTATTATCTTATTTTTCTTTAGTTTCTTTAAATTATGCTTATATATATAGTTTAAACTAGTTTATTGTATCTCTCTCTAGAAAAGTGGATATAGCTAGAACTTTATCTACCTTACTTCTAATAAGATGAATGTTTACTAAGAAGTATAGCTATATTTAGATTAGGAATAGTTTTAACTTTCTTCTTTCTCCTATAAATAGAGTTAGTTTATTAATTTTTAGTTATAGTTATTGTCCTGCCACTTAAATTGCTTTAAGTTTTGTAATTTATTATTATAATTATTAGTTTTACTGAGCTAGCTGCTAAGTAGTTATAGTTAATCTTGTAGTAGTACTTACTAATAGTATTATAATTATTTCTACTATTATTAGCTTTTTTTAATGGGGTAATACTTCCTAATGTAGTAATTAGCTTTTTTGTAATAATACTTGTTTTATATTATAGCCCTGGGTTAAGATAATAGTTCTTTTGTTATGAATCTAGATTTATTATAATTATTACTGGCTGTGTAGAGCTATAATATGATGGGTTAGATTATATAGAGGTCTAGTAAGAGTTATCTTGTAGTTAAATATTAAATAGGTAATAGTAATAGTAGATTAGTAATATAACTATAGTAGAAGAAGTTCTTTAAAGTATTATAATATTTTAAGTATAGTTTGTCTTGCTAATCTTTTTAGTGTATAATTAAAATAATTTAGATTAAAGAATTATAAGGAACTAAATATATAATAGTAAATAAAAGTTTTTATATATTTAGTTCTTCCTGTTCTGTATATTATATATTATATACTTTTAAAGTAGATGGTATAAAGTATATGATTTCTTTTTAATAAATATAAGTTATTTTATATACTGTTATCTTATTTAAGATAAGAATATATAATTTATATCTTTATATAATATTAATGTATATATTATTATTACTTCTGTGCTCTGTGCTTTGGTAATTTTTTATATTTTATTATTAGTGACTGGCTCCTAATTGATCTGGTATAAGCCTATACTAAATTGTTCTATGCTCTTCTTGTTCTAGCACCAGCTAGTCTCATGCATGTAGTTTCATAACAAAACTATATTTAAAATATTATAATACTTTAAAGAATTTCTTTTACTATAATTATATTACTAATTTATTATTACTATTTAACTATTTAATATTTAACTATAAGACAACCCTTACTAGACCTCTATATGGTCTAACCCATTATATTATAGCTCTACATAGCCAGTAACAACTATAGTGGATCCAGGTCCGTGACACTAGGGACCCTATATAAGAGCCTGTATAAACCCTATTTTATTAGTTTCCCATGCCTAACTATAGATATAGGAGCTTTATTTATTAGTTACTTTATTTAGCTTTCTATATCTAAACTTAGAGGCTGTTATAAACTAGTGCTTTATTAATATCTAGATTAGAGATAACTTCTCACTAAATATTAGTTTGGTAGTATTCTAATATTAAAAAGATAATTAGGTTTAAGAAATATAAAGATAGTGAAGCTTAACTTAATTTATAAGTAGTAGAATATTTAAGGTTAAATAGTTAAGTTAAGATAGTAAATTAAAATTTATATATATAATAAAATAAAATAGGTAATTATATATATTTATAAAAATGGCTAGGAATGTAAGTTTTTGGTATTTAAAGCAGTGTAACAAATATAGGGCTTTTTAGGCCTTAACTATCTAAGCACGCCTTATTTAAGGTATATAAATAATCTTTAAGATGCTTAGAGCTATAATTTTAGAGAGTAAGCTAGGTATTAATTTATAGGCACTCTAGAGATCTAATAATATAATAATATCCTTAATGCCTTAAGCTTAAAATACTATTAGTAGTATATTATCAGAAACTTTAGTTTAATACTATTAGAGTATAACTAGGATACTCTAATTAAATAAAATTAAGAGGTTTCTAATATATAAAGAATCTTAGGGCTAAGACTTAAATAAAAAAATAATAATTAATTCTAATTAATAAAAAATTATATACTTAAGATTTATAGTTAATTTAAGATAGTAAAATAAATAGCTAAATATAAAATAAATAAATAGTCTTTATATATCTTAAAGTAAGTATAATAGATATAGTAAATATTATATTTACTATATTTTATAGTAGTAAATTTTTTATAATTATATCTTTTATATAATTATACTTCTAGATAAAAAATTAGAAAAAAAAAGAACTATATTATCTTATATAATAAAAAATATATATATTAGAGAATAACTTTTAAAAACTAATTAAGAATTTAAATTACTAAGCTAAGATTTAAGAATATTAGAAGATAATTAATTTAGAAAAAAAAATACTTAAATTAATATTATTTAGATTACTAATTATAAAATTATTAAATATTATTATAATTAGCTTTTATTATTTTTATTTTTATCTGACTTTTTTTTATTTTATTTATTTTATCTATATTTTTACTAATTTTTTTTATTTTTTTTTCTTTAATTTTTCTAACTTCTTTATATCTTTAATATTTATTTAAATAAACTTACTAATATACTTCTAAAGAAATTTTTATTATTTATTAAAATAAATATACTTTATTAAAAGTATCTTTAGCTTTAAATTTAATTTATTATTATCTATTTTAATTTTCTTTTATATTATAATAAGCTTTCTTTATATAAGATTAAATAAAATTATTTTAATATATTTATATTATTTATTATAAATGTATTTATTATAATAACTTAATATCTTATATTTAATATATTATTTACCTAACTAGATATAATAAATATAAAAAAATATAAAAATAATACTAAACTTTTTAATTTAGTTAATAAAATTATTTTTTTAAATATTTAATTTTAAAGATATAGTTAGTATAAGACTATAAGACTAAATATTTTTAAATAAATAAATTACTTACCTATAATATAAAAAATATATACTATTTATTAAGTTATTTAGATATTAATTTTTAAAGAAAAAGATTATTAGAAAATTAAGAATATTATAACTAATAAATAAATTATATAATACTAATTATATTAGTATAGAGCTAAATAATAATACTAGTTTACTAAAGCTAATTATTATTAAATATAATTATTATTAATAAAATAGAAGCTATTTTATAAAATCTTTAGTTATATAAAAATAGTATAATTATATATAGTATATAAAGTATATAAGATAGAAGCACTTATTTAAGCAGTAATCTATAATTATAAATATATAAAATATATATTTATATAGATTATATATATATAGTATTTATAGAAATAAAAGTAGTATAAATATATATTATATATATTTATAAAGTATTTATATATATAAGCTATTTATAAATATAATAGTAGATATGATGTATTAGATATAAAATACTTCTTAATTATATAAATTAATAGTTTATTTAACCTAATAAATAAAACCTAGAGAATAAATTAGTTACTAAATATAATATTTTAGTATCTAAAAGAATATTAAAATATCCTAATATTAATTCTTTATATTAAAAAGACACTAACTAAAAAAACTATCTTTTAGAGAAAAAGAAATATAAAAAAATTATTAGAAATTTAAAAATATTTATTAAAATAAAATTCTTATCTAAATAGCTATATAAAAAAGCAGTAGCTAAAAATAAAAAACCTTTAAAAGAATACTTTATAATAGTAAATAAAAATAATACTAAAAATAAGTCTTAAACTATTCTTAATAATATTACTAATTAGTTAAAATTTATTAAGATAAAAAAAGTAAGAAAATAGATCTTAATATAATAGTTAATTATAATTACTACTTAATCTTAAAATCCTATCTAGATTATAAAAAGTAGAAGAGATATTTAAGAAGAAATTATCTAACTAAAGAATCTAGATATTATAAAATATTATCTAGAGAATATCTTTATTAATTTAAATAAGAATTAGATAGATAATAAGTAAAAATTATAAAAAGTTAAAAGAAGGCAGTAAAGAAAAAGAATTAATAAAATATAAAAAAGCTTATAAAAGAGCTTTATTAATATTATAATTAATTTTTATAAAACTTCTTAATTAATATTAATATTATTAGTATAACTAGCTTTAAAAAATTATTATAAAATAAGAAAAATAAAACCTTTATAACTAGCCTTAATAATATTAAGAAAGTCTTAAAGTATAAATAGAAACTAGATAACTACTAGAAGCTAAATTTAGAAGAGATTAAGATTAAACTACTAAAAAAATTCTATAATTTAATAGATATTTTTCTTAAATCTAAATTAGATAAATTATCTTCTTATTATTTTTATAATTATAAGATTAAATTACTTCAAGAAAGTAATCTAAAATATTTACTATTCTATTATATAATTATAAACTAACTTAAAACTATATAGAAATATATTCTTAATAACTTAGTAAAGAGATTTATTATTCTAAACCTTTTACCTTACTAATTCTTATAATTGCTAAGAGAGATAGAAATTAAAAACTCTATATTAATTTCTAAAAATTAAATACTTTAAGTAAAAAAAATTAATATCTATTATCTTTTATCAATAAAATCTTTAAAAGAATTAGTAAAATAAAGATTTTCATTAAACTTAATATATAATAAAGATTTTATTAGATTTATATATATCTAGAATTAAAGGATCTAATAATATTCTAGTATTAATATAGAACATTTAAATATAAAATAATATCTTTTAAATTAATTAATAAGCTAGCTATTTTCTAAAGACTTATTAATAATATCTTAATATTATTTTTAGATAAGTTTATTATTATTTTTATAAATAATTTACTTATTTATAGCTTAGATCTATTAAAATATAAGAGTTATATAAGATAAGTATTTAAATATCTATATAAATATAATCTCTAGATCTTAATTAAGAAGTATAAATTTAAGTAATAAAGATTAGATACCTAGGCTTTATTATCTTATTAGATAGAATTAAAATAGATTTAGAGAAAGTAGAGATTATTATTAAATAAGAAATACTAACTATAATTAAGGGCATATAATTATTCTTAAGATTCTATAACTTCTATTATTATTTTATAAAAGCTTATAATTAAATAGTAAAGATACTCTTCTAATTATTATATATAAATATTTTATTTAAATAGAATTATAATTATTAATAGATCTTTAATAAATTAAAATTAAGCCTTATTTAGATTCTAATATTATACTATTATTAATCTTATCTACTAATATATATTAAGATTAATATCTTAGATAAAGTTATAGTAGAGATTCTATCCTAATAATAAGAAAAAAATAGATTATAATATTTTATAATTTTTTATTTTAAAATTATAATATCTACTAAGTATAATTATAATATTTATAATAAGGAAATGCTAGCTATAATTTACTTTATAAAAAAATAATAATCTAAGCTAATTAAGCTAAATTGAGAAAACTATTTTAAGATCTTATTTAATTATTAAGCTTTAAAATACTTTATAATAAAAAAATAATTTAATATTAGATAAGTTTATTAATATAAATTATTAATAAATTATTATTTTATTCTTAAATACTAACTTAATAAGTAAAATATACTAGCTAATATTCTAATATAAAAAAAGAATAGTATAATTAGAAATCTTAATTATAAAAATTAAGTTATACTTCCTACTAAAATACTAGATTTTAAGATTATAGAAATAATAATTTTAATTATTATTAATATAATAAATAAGAAATTAGATATTATCTTTTATATTATAAAAGTAAACTTAGAATAATTAAATATTAAAATTCTAAAAGAACAAGTATAGAATAGAAAAAGTCATTAAAAATTTAATAAAAAATATTTTTTTTTAAAAACTATCTTTATATTTTAAAAGAAATTAATCTATAAATAAGACTCTTAGATAAGATTTATTAATAAGCTTTAACTACCTATCCTAGCTAAATAAAGATAAAGTAACTTATTAAAAAGCACTATTATTAAGAAATATAATCTATAAATATAAAATATTATATTAATTACTATATAATCTATAAAAAAACATTATAAGAAAAAACTTACTATTTAATTTATTAAAACTTTTATTAATTCTAGAAAGATTATAATAATATATCTTAATAAACTTTATATCCTTCTTAAAAAATAAATATAGATTTAATATAGTTTTTATAATTATAAATAAACTAAGTAAAAGAGTAATTTTTATTTCTTATTAAAAAATAATTACTACTAAAGATATAATATATTTTTATATTTATTATATTTATCTATAAATAAGCTTATCTAATTTAATAATATTAAATTATAAAAATTAATTTATTTTAAAATTTTAAGATAAAATTTACTAAATCCTAAAGATAAAAATTAAGTTATTAACTAGCTTTAATTTCTAAATAAATAATTAGATAGAAATCCTTAATAAATATATTATAGAATAATTATAACCTTTTATTAACTATTTTTAGAATAATTAATCTAAGTAACTACTAATTATAGATTTTATTTATACTATTCTATATTATAAATCTATCAAGATATCTCTATTTATAATTAAGAAAAAGTATTAACTATAAATATTATTTAATTAAAATAAATTAAAAAAACTATAAAAATTAATATTAAATTATAAGTAAGCTTAAACCTAAATTAAATACTTATAAAAGATATAATAGTTTATAAAAAAAGAAATAAAGATAGCCTAAGAAAAGTAGAAAAAAAATATAAACTAATAATATTATAAAAAAAACTTTAATATTAAAAATAATATTATTATTTCTATAAAAAACTAGAAAATAAAATATTCTAATTATAAGTTTATTAAATAATAAATAAGGCTCTATCTTATCAAGAAAAAAAAAAGAACTTTTAAAAAATTATACTACTAGAAAAGATTAAAATATACTTAATTTTCTATTTAAATAAGCTATACTAAGTAAAGAAACTAGAACTATTATTAAAATAGATTGTTAATAAATAAGAACTAATTAAGATTAATAAAAAATAGAAGTATAAAATAGAAAAAATATTAAATTTAAGAAGATATTATAAGAAGTTATAATATAAAATAAAATAGTTTACTTATAAAAATAATAACTTTACTTAGTATCTAGTTTTAAATTTTAAAAATATATTAGATTATCTACTTAATTTCTATATATTATATCTAGGAAAGCTAGATTTACTAAAATAACTATTAGTTTAGACTATAGTAAGACTATATAATAAAAAGATAGAAGACTATCTAAATAATAAGTTCTTAGAATAAAATTATTTAAAATTACTATGCTTAAGAACAAGTATTTAGAGAAGAAAAGAATAATATAATAACATGCTTTATAACTAGATTAATAATAGTCTTAGATAGAGATTACGTGTATGGGTTATAGGATAAAATAATATTAATTAGAAACCCTAGATATTAAAAATAACTAGGATTTACTATTATCTACCTAATTAAGCGCTGTGAAGAGCATATAAAATATTAAAAGTATACAAGAAGCCTTATCTTCTTCCCTTTTCTTCCTTATACTATTTATTCTTCATTATTTAGTACTTGAATAGGAATCAATTCCATTCGATTTGGCTGCCGTAACAAAGAATAGAGATATTACTAGTATAATTAATTTAGATATAGAATAAATTCAATATATTATTTAAACTTAATATTTTATAGTTATAGTCTAATACTATAATAAGTTAATGGATGATTAGTATAGAGATAATTTATATTATTTAAAAGGAGGTATATAATAGACTATATAGATTAATCTATTTAATTTATTAAAATAATTATTAGTTATATAAGACTTATAGAGATTACTAAAATTATTGTTCTTAAAATAATGATTTTAGATAGTCTTAATATAATTACTATATAAATAGATTTAGATTTAATAATAATTTTTTTATATTTTAATATATTTTACCTAGTCTTAATCTTGTATTTAATTATTATTTTAGATTATAATTTATATAGAGATTATTTCTATAACTATAATAATAATTTATAATTAATAATAAGTTATATAACTAAGATACTATTAATAGATATAATAATAATTTTATTAGTAATAGAATAATTACTATATAGAATAATTAGTGCCTAATAGCTTATTATAATTATTTTAAAAATATATAGGGCCAGGGCTATGATGCATAGTAATAGAATTATATATAATTTAATGATTATAGTAAATAAAGAGTTTGATTATATAATATTTATATAGAGGAATTATTAGGAGCTTAAATATTAATAGAAATTTATATAGAAAGCACTATATATATAACTAAGATAATTAAGTTAGAATATATAAGAGGCTTTATAAAGGGTATATATTATATGTCTAGAATAAAGTTAGATAATATTTTAGATTATAATAATTAATAGAGAGAGTATAATAGCTATAAAGAATATAGTAATAATAATTATTAAAATAATAGTTATTTTTATACTATTATAATATTTACTACTAAATGCTGTTTTAACTATGATAAAATTTTTATTTTTAGAAATATTTTATTAATTATTTTAAATATAACTATACTATCCTAAATAGACTTTATAAGTAAATATTCTAATATAATAATAATATATTAGATTTATCTAAAAAATTTTTATTTTAATATTATCTTAATTAGAAATTTTTTTAATATCTACTACTAAGATTATTCTTATAAAAAATTTAATACTAATTAAGATTAATATAGACCTCTACTTTATACTTATACTAATAAGCTATTTATTCCTTATTATGTAGTATCTAAATATAAAGATTAAAAAAGTTAGGAAGACTGTTTTAGTTAAAAATATTAAACTTAATAAGTAGAAAATAGTAGATATAATTTATCTAGATATCTATTTCTAAGTTATAAAGAGATAGGAATAAGTTAAAATAATACTACTCTATAAAATTTAGATTATTAAGAAATTAAAAGTTAATATATTAATTAGTTTTAATACTCTTATACTAAATAGTATTAATATAATTTTAATAATAAAAAAATTATATGCTTTAGTAAGAGATTATAAAAATACTAGAATTTTAATTAAAATCTAAACTAAATTAGAAGAATATAAAATGATTTTATATATTATTTATTTAAATAAATATATAGTAATCTTAATAAACTTTATAGTTTATTTGGATATATATAAAAAATAAATTAAAAGATAATTATAACTATATCTTTGATCTAGATTATGTAAAAGTAATATTAATTTTATATATTACCAATACTAATATATTATAAATTATTATTAAAAATAAGATAGGATATGACTAGACTATATTATATTATATAGCACTTAGAAAGATATTAGAGTTTAAGGAATTATATATATATATTATTAATAATAATATAAAGTTACTTACTTATATAAAAATAGAATTTTAAGTAAAATAATTATTTTAATTAATATATAGTAATAATATTTATAAATTTCTAAATAGTATATTAATCTATAATAATAGATTAGATATAATAGGTAAATTTAAATAGATTATTATAAATTATAATATTTAAAAAGATAAAGGATTTATAGATATTTTTAAAAAGAATTAAATACTAATTCTAATAAAGTCTAGATAAGAAAATATTATTAATTAATTAAAATATATCTATTTAATTAGCCTAAATAACTAGATTATAATAGATAAGATTTATAGAAAGATATAAGATTAAAATTGTATAGATTTTATAAGAGTCTTGCTTTAATTAAATATCTTATTTTTATTGTCTATTACTAGATTAAAGGATTTAATAATTTAAAGAAGAAAAAGAGAATAGTTATTAATATATATAGTAGAAATAAGATTTTTATTAAAGATATATATTTTATACTTTATTAAAAAAAATTTATCACTATATTTAAAAGAAAAAATTTTATTTTAATTATAGATATAATGTTTATATTTTTTTAATAATATATTAAATATAAGTATTAAAATTATTTATATATTATTTTATATTAAGGATATAAATTCTATAAGATAATTTCTATAAGCTATTATAATAGTTTATTATATATTTAAAGGATTATAGATAATATATTATATATCTTTTATAAATTCTATTATATTTTTATTAATAATATTATTAATAATTTAGATAATCTAAACTAGTATATTATTTATTTATATAATATTCTTAAAATAATTAAGAAATATAATAATATCTTAAATTTTAAAAAAGTATTTATTAGTTTCCTATCTATTAATATTTTAAGATGATATATTAATAACTTTAGTCTTACTATTTTATCTAAGTAAGTTACTACTATTGTAGAGATTTTATTTCTATATAATTTTATATTATTGGAAAAATAGATTAGAATAATAAATTGATTTTAATTATTAGTACTAAAATATATTAGAATTATTTATTTTTTATAAAAAAAAAATATTATTATTAAAAATAGTACTATCTTCTAGTAATATTTATAAAACTTATACTAAAAAGACTTTTATTATATTATTATTATTAATAGAATTAAAAACTTTTAAAATAATTTATAAATATTTTAAAGAATTTTTTTTTATTATATTCTAATCTATAAGATTTATATTAATTTAGATATATCTAAAAAAAATTTTAAATATATAATTTATTATATTTATAGTAATAAAATATCTAAATAAAAGTTAAGACCTAATCTAATAAAATTAACCTATAAAGTAAAGACTAATTTAAATTAAAAAAAGATTTAATTAATACTATTTCTAAGTTATATATTAAATAAAGTTAAAAAAAATTATTAACTTATTAAGCTTAAAGTTGCTTTGCTTATTTAATTTAAATATTAAAAAAAATTTATTATATTATTAAAACTTATAAAGTTTAATTTATTATCTATATTAATTATTTAATAATACTGAGTATAACTAAGTAAATTTTTCTAAAATATTATTTATAGAGTAATTAAATTTAAGATTAGTTACTATATTATAGTATATTTAATACTTTAATATTAAAATTATATATAAATTAAAAAAACTTAATATTATTATAAATATTCTTTCAAAACTATCTTTAAATAATATTAAAAAGAATATTAAAGATTTTAATATTTTAAATATTATTAAAAGTTATATTATAGAAATTAATAACATTTCTATTATAGATACTAAGAATAAGCTAATATATAATAATATTATAGTCTATATAAATCTAAAATTTAAAAAAAAATTTCTTAAAGATTATAAAATAAATTAATAATAATTTTATATTATTAAATAATTAAAAGGATAGAATAAAATTCTTAAGGAATATTCTAATAAGAAACTATTAAAACTATTATATAAGCTTAATAATAAGAGTCTTCTTTTCTTTATTAATATATATAAACTAGATTTAAAACACTGATTATATATTTTAAGAATAGTAATTTTAGATATCTTAAAAGTTATATATAATTTTATAGGATATAAAAGATATAAGAAACTACTTTTAAGACTAAATAATATTATAATTTATTATATTATAAAAAAGATTAAAAATTATATCTAATATTACTCTAAATATTTTAAATATAAGATATAATAATATAAAGAGTATAGATATAATTAATTAATCTTTACTTTAAAGATTCTTTTCTATATTATTATAATTAATTTTATTTTATATCTACTAATAGATAGTAAGAGCTATAATATAATTATAATAGTAATTAATAAGTATATAAATAAAAAAATTTAATATTAAGGAAAAAAAAATAGAAGATAAAAGACTAGATAAAGACTTTATTAGATTTCTTATTAGTAGCTAATTAGAGGATCTTAGTTAAAATAATCTTAGATAGAGATAAAAAGTTTTTAAGTATATTATAGTAGACTTTTTTTAAAGTATTAAAAGTTAAATTATTATTTTTATTAGTTTATTATTTATAAACTAATAACTAGTTTAAGAAAATAAATTAATTTATTAAAATTATATTTTATTATATATTATTAATTTTAAAAAATATAAAAAAATAAAAAAAAATATTACTATTTTTCTAATAAATAATTAATTTAATACTATTAAAACTATTTAAATATTTAATTTATAAAATTATATATAGAATTAAATTTAATAATTTAATAACTCTTTTAAATCTAAATATAGTAGCCAAGGATTTTAGTTTATAGATTAATATTTAAGAATATATAAAATTAGTAATAATAAATATAAAAAAATATTATAATATTAGATATAAATAGATTATATTTATAAAAAATAATAAGATCTTAGTTTATTTATATTATAATTTTAATATTTTTATAAATAAATATTTAAAATTTAGTATAAAGCTATATTAATAGTTTACTAGTCTATATAAACTTAAATAAAAAGTTAAATACTTAATATATAAATTTAAGCTATTTAGTAATTAATATATTAATTAAATTATTCTAGTTATTATACTTAGATCTATATTAAAGGATTTTAAAGATAATTTTTTTAATTAAAGAAAGAAGATTAAAGTAATTTATACTAATCTAAATAATATAAAGATTTATAAGATTAATAAGATTATAAATAAGAAAATTAAGTTTCTAGATAGATATTAAATACTAGTAATAAAATATAAAGTTTAATAAATAAATTAACTATTAAATAAGGATTAATAATTACTAAAATTATAGTTAGATAATATAAGAGAGATAATTAAGAATTATAAATAAAGTATATAAGAAAAGAAGAATCTCTAGAAGAAATAAATAATAAAAGAAAAATAAAAGAAGCTAAAAAATAATTATAGAAGACTTAAAAAAGTATTTTAATACTAGAAAGAATTAAAAGAAATCTTAATTCTATTTAATATTACTAAAGTAATAGAAAGTAATTATATAATATATTATTATATATTATATTACTCTATATAAACTAAGTATCTATATTATTATTAAAAACTTTACTAAGAATAAAGAATATTATAATAAGAATAATTTAAATATTATTTTAATTTTAAATTATTATATATAAATATTAATATTATTATATTATATAAGAAATCTAAGAGAGCTATATAATAGAATTAATATAATATTTAAAATATTATAAGATATAAGTAAATTAAATATCTAGAAAAAAGCTATAGTATATAATATAATAAGATAAATATATTAAAAAAATAGAAGGATAGTTCTGAGTATAGTATTATTAGAGAAATAATATATAAATATTATAGTAAGAAAAAGTAATTTTTAAAATAATTATATATATAGTTATTAATCCTATTAATAAAATATAGAAAAAATCTAGAGATTAATAATAATTATAAGAGTAAAAGTAGTTAAAAGTAGTTACTTAAAATAATTTTCAAAATTAAGATATATAAAATTAGATAATAATAAATATTTTTAAAAAAAGCACATAGATAGTTTTAATTAAAAAAAAGTTTATAAAATGAAAATTTTTATTTTATAAATAAGCTCTTATAAGATAGTAAATATAAGAAAGTAAGAGCTAGCTGGCTATATCTTAATAAATTAGTATATAGAGTTTTTTATATCTTTATTTTAAATAATCTTATTTTAATTTTTTTTTTTTTTATTATTTTTATTTTCTTTGTTTTTTATTATTTTTATTTTTCTAATAATTATTTTTTTCTTTTTTATTTTATTTTTATTTATTTTTTTAATTTATATTATTCTATATAATTTTATTACTACTTTTTTATATTTATAAATATTAGCTATAACTCCTTAAAAGTGAAACTACTTCTTTATTAATCTAAAAAGGAGAAGATGATTTTTATTAAAAAAAGGATTAATATAAGTAATTTTAATTATTTACTTCTATATTTTAATAATATTATTAAAAATTTTTATAAATATAATATTAATAGCACAGAGTATACTAAAATTATTAATAATAATTATACTAAATTAAATATAGTATTTAAAGATATCTTAATAAAAGAAATAATTATTTATAATAAATTTTATAATTTTGATTTAGATAGTAATTATACTGCAATATATATCTTTAAAAAGGAGAAAATTTTAATAATAAGAAAAACTAAAAAGAAAGATAAAGCATTTAATAGAATTAAATATAATTAGTACTATATACTAAAAATAAAATCTATATTAAAGAAGAAGAAAAGAAAATAGAAATAATAAATAAAAAAATAAATTAAATAGTATAAAGAAAAATATTTATATATTATAATTAAAATAATAAATAAGATAATTAAGACTAATAAATAAGAAGATAAAAAAATATTTATTTATATTAATTTAGATAAAATAATATTTAAATAATTTATTAAATATCTAAAAAAATTTAAACTAGTTAATTTTCTTAAATATTATCTTGACTTATTCTATATAGTTAAATACTTAATTAATAATAAAAAAGAGAAGATTAAGATATTTAAAATAATTATATTTAAGAATTTTTTAAAATAGAATTAATATATTACTTTTATACTATTATATTAGGTTAAGAAGGAAAAGATAATTATAAAATATTTTTTCTATAATTTTTAAAAAATTAAGTATTTTTTTTTTCTAATTATTATTTTTACTATATTTTATATATATATATATATTATTATATTTATATATATTTTATTATTTTCTTATAAGTCTTATTAGAATATATTAAAATAGATATTACTATTTTCTTTATTTAATAATTTATTAATTAAAAAAATTTTTATTCTTCTAAAATGGTTAATACTTTAATCTTATTATTTTTTTAAATTATTTATATCTTAAAAGATTATATCTTTATTTAGAAGAAATTTATTATCTATCTATTCTATCTAGTAATTATACTATTTTACTAGTTTTTTCTTCATATAAGGTAAGTATATTCTAAAAAAATATATAGTTTTATTTAATAATATAATTTATAATAAATATTAATAGATATATATATAATAATTTTTTTATAGTTTTAATAATTAAATATTTTTTTATAAATTAGTAATCTATAAAAGCTATATATATTTATAGTAAAAGATTATTTAAATTTATAATACTAGTTTTATACTAAGAGCAATTAAAAGTATTTATATAAAAGTATTAGAGTATAATTATCTTTTAATAATTTTACTACTAAATATTTAATAGTATAATAAGATAAAAAAATTAGGAAGATAAAATATATAAAATAAAAAATTTATTAATAGTTAGTTATATTTTAAGAAAACTTACTCCTAATAATATATATTATAGATAATTTTTATAGTATTAATTTAGATTCTAGAATTATAGTTATTTATTCTCTTATTATCTTCCTTTTATTATTATATATATATTAGATTTTCTATAGCTTTAAAAATGTAGTCTTTTTCTATTAGGGGTATTCTATTATGCATAAAGCTATTTAAATATTCTATTTATTTTTTTTCTTATATAGTATAGTGCTCTTAAGACTTATTACCTTGGGATTATATTAAATAGCTTGGCAGGTCCAGAGCTTAGTTCTAGTTGGGGCACCAATCTTATTACAGACATTTGCTTCCTACATCAGGACCTTTCTTTCGTATCATACTTATTATTATAATATTTCTTTATTCTTAATTCTATCTATATAATACCTTTTAATATTATATTATATATCTATTATATATATAGTATTTAGATGATTGTTTTACTTAATCTTCTTTTTATAGATAATATTTCTATATTATTTTTAGGTATTTTTCTAGATTTATAAAATATAGTATCTCTTTTATTAAGATATTTTTTATATTATTTAGTATAAACTATATTAATAATAATAATTCTATCTAATCATCTTAATTTTAATCTAAGTAGTATTATAAATGTTATTTAATTATTTAAATTATTTATTTAATTTATTTATTAGTCTATTAGTAATTAGATATAGATAATTAATAATTAATTCTATATATTTTTATAATTATATCTTAAAATTTTAATATAAAAAGTTTATTTTTATTAAAAATAATTTTCTTTAATAATCTAGTCTATATAAATATTTATTATAATATAAATATTATATATTATTATACTATAAGATCTTTTAATATTAATTTAATAATAATATATTTTATAAATTAATTAATATTTATTATAATATTAGTATACTTAATTCTAATAATTAGATCTTTTAATTCTAGTAATTTTTATATAAAATTAACTATTATATTTTCCTATATAAGATTTAGTATTTTAGGTATTTATATTTTTCTATATAATTAATAATTAATTAATTTATTTTAATTATAGCTATTATATTTATTAATATAGTTTATAACTTAGTATCTCATTTAAGAGAAATAATATTCTTATTATATTTTTTTTAACTATTTATTTAGTTCCCTAATATTTTTAATATAATAAATTATAATATTTTTATATAATCTTATTAATTATAATTATAGAGCTATTCTATACTATAAATTCTTAATCCTATATAGCTTTATTATTCTGTATTATAATTATAATTATTTTATCTTTTACTATTATAATTTATAATTATTAATAGAATTCTAGCTTTTTAATAGTAATTATTATTACTAATATTATATTAGAGTTATATTATAATCTATCTTTATATTTTATTAATAAATTCATTCTTAGTTATTTAATTCTAATTATATAATCTAGTTATTAGCTTAATATATTAATTATAATATTTTCTTTTCCTTTGATATATTTAATTTAGAAATTAAACTTAGCTAGCTTTTTAATCTATTTAATTTATTATCTAACTAACTCTTTAATTATTATAAAATATTTAAGATTAAGATAATTATTTTATATTATAATCTTATATTTTACTCCTTTAAGATAATATTATTATTTATTAAATATAACTACTATTATTAATAGTTCTTAGTTATAAATATTATAATTTTATTCTATATTAATAAATTATCTTAAATAAAAAGTAATTAATATAAGCTTTCTATTTTTTTATTATTTAAATATAATTCCTAATCTATCTCTTAATATATCTAGAATAATAATTATAGATAGCTTATAATTAAATAGAATAAATATTAGTAATTTTTTTACTAATTTCTTAATAGCTTTAAAAGTCTTTACTTATTATTTATTCTATAGGAACTCTATTTCTTTTTATAATAGTTTTATTATTAGTTAAACTATTTTTAAATAGTTTATAAGATAGTATTAAATATAATTACTTACTCCTAAAAATACTTATATATCTTTAATATTATTTAGTATTAATTATTTAAAAACTATATTTATTTTTTCTAATTATATGTTTAATCTTTTTAGTATATAAATTATATCTAGATAATTAATTATTATTATATTAAATTTATATTTTTTTATCTTAAAAATTAGTCTTACTTCTATAAAGATTTTTATTATTTATTTTATATATTTATTATATTTCTTAGGATTCTAGAAAATACTATAATATTATTAAAATAAGTAGTAATAAAGATATTTAAGTATTTCTATAAGATATAAGTTATAAATTAAGTGAATTCTATAGATAAATTTTTAAATTCTATTAGTATAATTAGCTATTTAAATAATCCTTTATCTATTAGAAATATAATTTTCTAAATATCTTTTTTAAATATTTAGAGATTATAGTAATTCTATTAGATATTAAAAATAGTTATAATTTTTACTTTTTATAATAATTTTTTTTTTATTCTTAATAAGATATCTTATTTATATTTTTAATTATTTTATTATTAAGAAGTTAATAATTAATAATTAATAATTATTTTATTTTTTTTATTAATATATATATTTAGCTAAGACTTTTTTATAACTTAAATATATATATTCTATTTTATTAAATTTATTTATAAACTTATCTTAGATCTTTAACTTAATAAGTAATTATTATTATTACTTAATTAATAATAACTTAAATCTAGATTTTAAATTAATTTATACTTTAAATTCTTTTAAATATTATAATAATTAATATTTTTTTTTTATAAATAATTTAATATATTAATAATATTTTTTTAATAATTTAGTTAAAACTTTTTTAAATTTAATTTTATATTTTTTCTTTAATTTTAAATATATCTTTTTAAATTCTTTAATAGTTTATTTTATAAGATTTTTAGTTTTTTCTTTATATAATCTTATTAATTATTTCTATAAACTTACTTTTTACTTTTAGAAATTTTTTTTTAGTTTATATAACTAATTCTATTACTTAATATCTTTTTATTTTATTTTATAGCTAGTAACTTACTTTATTTTTAGCAATTCTAGTTTATCTAAATTAGCTAAATTAAGTCTTAGCTCTTCTATTAAGAGATTATTTCTTAATTCTTTTTATAAAGTAATAATTTAATTCTATTAATATTTTTCTATTTTTATATATATAGAATAGTATTATTAATTAATATAATTTCTATCATTTAATTAATTATAGGATTCTATTCTTATAACTACTTTATTCTAAGTATAATATTAAATATATTAATAAGTATAATATTAAAAGTTAAGATCATAATATATAGTTTTAATTTTAATACTATTAGATTAATTTATAGTTATTATCTTTAAATAATAAATTTTTTATTTATTTTAATAATTATTATATCTCTTTTTATTTTATATTAAAGTAATTATAACTCCTTAGCTATTTATTAGCTAATATAATTATCTATTATTTTTAAATCTAATAAGGCTCTAATTCTTCTAATCCTATATCTTTATTATATTTAGTAGAATAAATAATGTATTAAATTAGAAATATTATCTTAATATAGTAAATATATTTATAATAATTAGTATAAATATATTAAGATATTTTTATTAGATTTAATCTAGAAAAAGCTTCTTAAGACTTAAAATATTTTTTATATTATTTATAATTATAAGATATTTCTTATAGAAAAAATCACTTTTAATATATCTATTAAGATATTATAGTATAAATAAATTATATTTATTCTATATCTAATTAAAAATTAATTTTTAGAAATACTTTATATATTTTAGTATTTTTCTTATTATTATTATTATTATTCTATTTATTTATAAATCTAGAAATAAAATATAAAATTATAGAAATTATAAAATTTTAATAAAATTATTAAGAAGAATAAATATTTAATATTTTTAGTCTAGAAAATTTTATAATTATTATTTAAAGTTTATTATTTCATTAAGCTTAATATTATAGTAGCTTTTAATAAGTTTTAAATAGTAAAATCTAATATCTAGAAGATTATCTTTATTATTTATTAGAATTTATTTAAATTCTAAATAATATTTTTAGATTTATTAATATTTTTATATTAATATTTTTATATTCAAGTAGAATTATATAATAATATTTTAAACAATTTATTAATAATTTTATATTTATTTATACAAATAATTTATTCATTTTTAATAGAATTTTTAAAGAGTATTATTTATTAAAAATTAATAAATTATTTATATAAATAAATAGAGAGAGAGTGTGTGTGTATTATACCCTAATACATCTCCTATTAGGGCCCTTCTAGGGTCACTAGTAGCCAAGAGGCAGCAAATAGGCTATATTACTACTAATCTAATAATAAATTAATATAATATCTAAGACCTAAAATTATATAATATAGTAAAAATAGATCTAAAAAATACCTAGACCTTAACTAAAGTTTAATACTATATTAATAGAATAGAAAGTTATTATTAATATTAAATTACTAAAAGAATTTATTAGTAATTCTTTATAAAGCTTAGCTAGTTAATATAAAATGATTAGATAAATTAAAATTAAAATTAGTTATAAAAAAAATTAAGTCTAATATTTAATTCTATAGTAAATTTTATAATAAATTATATCTTTATCCTATATAATAATAGCTTTAACTTATAGTTAGCTTATACTAAATAGCTTATATTAATAATTTATTAAATATATAAAATATTATATATTAATTATATAAAGTAAGAATATTAAAAATATAAATTAGTTTTTTTACTAGTAGCTTATAATCTCTTTTATATACTACTAATATATATTTTAATATTATAAGATATTACTTATAATATTATTAATAAACTATTCTAATATTATTATTATTATAGTCTTTATTAAGAATCTTTTTAGATATATTTAAAAGCTTTAAATACTCTAATTAACTAGTGCTTAAAATAAGTTATATTAATTAAATTATATATTTTAAATCTTCTAGAATAGTTATTAGATTAAAGGATTATTAGAAATAAGATCTTTAATATTAATAATATAGTTTTTTTTACTAGATATATATAAGTAGTAAATATTTTAATATCTTTAATACTTAATAATACTTATAGAGACTTAATACTATTTTATTTCTTTTAAAAAGAAAATTATTTAGTCTAATATTTATAATCTATATCTGCATAAGAGTACTACTTTTAATAAAGACTAATTCTATATAAATTTTTAATATATATATATTAATGTTTAGAAGTATATAATATAAAACTATTCTAAATATTAAATTATTTATACTATATTATTTATTCTTCTAATCTTCTCTAATATCTCTCTTAATCCTCTAATTTACTGCTAATTATAATAATAAGATTATTACTTTAAAGAGATCTTTAATTTTATATTCTTACTAATTTTTAAATATCTAATTTATTACTTATTTAGCTATTTTATCTATAAACTTATTCCTAGACACTTTAATATATATTAAAATCTAATAAAAATATATCTTATAGTCTATACTATAATATAAATCTAGTAAATAGACTATTCTTAAGACTAGATATTATTCTAATTCTAAATATAGATTAGTAATTATTTATAATACTTTTTAATTATTAGTATAGATTTTAATAATATTATAAAAAATAAGATTCTCTATAGTAAAATAAAATATAAAAATAATATTTATAAGTTTTTTAATATAAATAATTTCTTTAATCTTTAGTCTAATATAAGCTTATTATTCTAAGTAAGAATTAAAATAAATAACTATATAATCTATCTTTCTATAATATCTAGAGTTATTAGTATAAATATATAAGATATTAGGTATATTAATAAACTATATAAAATAAACTACTTCTATATCTACTTTACTATTAGTAATATAGATTAATAGAGATTTCTATTATAGAGAGATTATATAAGATAATTAATATTTAAAATTATTAATATTAATCTTTTATTATAATTAGAATTTATTAGTAGTATAGTGTAAAAGTATATATAGATAGAGCTAAAGATAATATTATTATTACTTTTTAAATATATTATATATAAGCATAGTAGTAATTTTTATAAAAATAAATAATATTATCTATTTAAAATAATCTTTTATTAATTATAAGTATAATTTAGTATTATATATATTTCTACTAATTATATAGAATATATTAGTAATAAGATAATCTATTTATTATTAAATAGTATTAAGAATTTAGATTTAGCTATTATAATATATATAATTAGTATAAATATATTTATATCTTTATATTAATACTATATAAAAAGTTAATAATATAATATAGATATTATAAATTTATTATTTATTAGATATAAATAATCCCTATTTAAAATAGTTAAATATAGATATTATATATAATACTTTCTTATATTTTCTTTCTATTTACTCTAAATATTTATAAAAGTAAAGCCTAGAGTTAAGAATAATTCTTAATAGTTTTATAAAATTAATAGATTTTATTACTTAATTATTACTTAATATTACTAATACTCTAGTTATCTTATTATTAGTTAATTTAATTTATAGATTATAAAAATACATAAGAGTAAATTTATTAGATATAAACTTAGATATATACTAGCTAGTCTATTTTTAATAATAGCTATTATACTTATTAGTAAATTTTAAATAATTTTTAATCTTAGAGTTACTAATTACTAATATTATTATATTATTAATATAGTTAATATTAATAGTAATTCTAGAACTTTTAATTAGATTAATATTATAAAATAAATAAAAAATTAACAAAAATAATAAGTCTTAAGAGATTCTAGTAAATATAATATATAAAAAATTAATTATATATTTAAAAGTCTCTAGTATAATAAAATAATTATAAAGAAATAAATCTATTTTATTAATAATTACTTTTAAGATATAATATTTATATGAATTATACACTAATTAAGTATAAAAAATATTATTAAATATACTAAAAATATTAAGAAAGAATACTAAGATAATAAAACTTTTTTTCTATACTAATTTAACTATTTCTAATAGAAAGTATAGTATAATCTTAATTTCTTAGTTTTTATAGTCTTTAAAATAAATTATAGAGAGTAGATTATATATTTTAATTAAATAACAAATAATTAGTAAAAATATACTCTATTATTTTATCTAAGATATTTAATAATATAGTAGATTACTATAATTTTAGAAAAAAATAATTATTTTTTTCTAGCTTATAAAATATAACAATATAAGCCTTATAAAAGTAATAAAAATAATATCTAAATTCTAAATATTAATTAATAATTTAAGTAAATATTAAAATAAAAATTAGCAAGATAATTTATAGCATATAATTTAAAATCTAATTAGTTCTTAGTACTTTATTAGCTACTAATTATATAATTACTATTTTAATTTCTTATTAAATAGCTAGTAAAATCTTTATTAGTTTAAAATAATTAAAACTATTAAGATCATTAAGATTAGCTTTTAAAAATAATAGAAAAAAGAATTTTTAAAAAATAATAGCTTTAGCATTTAGCTTATATATAGATTTATCTAAATTAAATTTCTATAATAATAGTATATAATTTACTTTATATATTTAATTTTTAGCTTAGTATATTAAATTCTAAATCTTATTCTAATTTTTACTAAGCTTAAAGACTTTATTATAATAAATTTTTATATAAAAACATTAAGTTATTTTCTTTACTAATTATTTCTTCTAGAGATAGATAGTATATAAAATAACTAGCACTTTAGTCCTATAAAGTTATTAATATTAAATAATATTATACTTTATAGTTTAGAATTATTCATATAATATATAGTACTTAAAATTAAAGCCTAGTTATAATAAAGTTATTAATTACTTTTAAAAAATAATAACTTTAATCTTTAACTATATAATAGCAATAATCTATCTAATCTATTATTTAATTAATATTATTTATTATATAGTTTTCTAGAAAGCGATTTAGTAAATACAATTTAATAATAATTTAGAATTTTAGTAATTTATAAGCTTTCTAGTCTTTTACTAGTATTAGCTAGTATATATTAATTTAAATATTAATATATATTTTTACTAACTTATAATTAGAATTTCTAGATACCTTTATAATTTATATATACTTAATAAATTCTTATAAAAACTATAAAATAAGATAAAGATTAATTATTAAATTATAAAATAAAGAAATTATATTTCTTTCTTTATTTTTATTATTTATTTTTAATAGCTAAATAACTAATTTATATAGTATATTATTAACTAGATTATATTTATCTATTAAAATCTTTATCTTTTTTATCTAGATAATATTAGAGCCTATATATAAAAAAAAAATAGTAAAGACTTTTTTCTTATTAATATTACTCTATAAAGAGTTATATATATTAAAATTACTAACTATAATATAATTAATATTAATATTTAAACATTTTTAGAATAAAATAATCTTATAGTTATTAATTATAAATTTTATTATTGGATTATTATCTTCTAAAATTACTAATCTCTATATAAAATTAAAAAAGTTATATATATTATAGATATATATTTTTAATAATTTATTAGTATTCTAAATATAGATAATATTAATAAATTAATTAATATATATAAAGAATTATCTTAGATTATATTATATATAGATATATATTTTAGAAACTATAGACTAGTTAATTAATATCTATATTAATTTAAATAGACTAATAATCTTCTATAAATAGTATATAATATTAATATTCTTATAATTTAAAAGTTATAAATTATAAAGAATATTAATATTATTAAATAATTTTATTCTAGAAAAGTATAATTATAATATTATTAATAAATTTTTTAATATTATATTAAAAAAAATTAAATTATCAATTAAGTTATAGCTCTAGTTATAGTTTCTATTAATAAAGCTCTAGCTCTAGCTAAAAAAATAAAAATATATTTATTATCCTTATTATAGTTATAAATAAAAGTAATTCTAAGAGTTTTAAGATTATAATATTTTATATATATTATTTTCTAATATTACCTATTATCTCCTTTTAAAAGTTTATTACTTAAAATATAATTTCTAATAAGATCTTTATTAAGTATATAAATAATATATTAGTTATATCTCTTTAATATCTATAATATCTTATTATAATATATAAATTATATATCTTTATAATTAGAACTATTCTTTAATAAGATAATTATTATATTATTAGGTTTCTATTACTTTAATTTTTAATTAAAGATATCTAGCTTCTTAATAAATATTTTTCTCTTATTATTATATATTTCTAATTTAGAAACTTGCTCTACTAATTTTTATATAATATTCTTTAAAGCTAATATAAATATAATTAGATTAATAATTTTTAATTAAATTCTAATCTATTAATCTTTTTGTAAACTTTAATTATTAATTAAGCTAAATTTATTATTAGATTTTAAATTCTTTAGTATAAATAAAAAACTAAAATTAGATTAAATGCTTTTATTTTATTAGATCTTAATATATTACTTATTATAATTAATATATTAATATAAAAGATATATATTATAAATATATTATTAATTAATACTATATATTTGCATATCTAGCTAGATTTATTAATATTTTTAATAATTATAAATATAATATTATTATTTAGTATTATATTAATAACTTTAAAGATATATATTAGTAATAAAAATATTATTTTAATCTTCTTTATAATTAGTTTTTACCTAGTAGATATATTTAATATAAATAATTTAGAATCTATATTAAGAGGCTATACTAGAGTTATTTTAGATAAAGCTATAACTTTAATAGTATATTTTAAGATAAATAATTTAAATAATTTACTTAGAGATTTTATAATTTATAAATTTCTAGATTTAATAGAATTCTTCTCTAAGCTTAATACTATTATAAAAATTATATATATAGTCTATATTTCTAGACTTAATTTCTTAAATAATAGAATTAGGAAGTAATAAAGCTTATTTATTTAGTATTACTATATAATTTTCTTCTCTTTTTAAATAATATAATATTCCTTACTATTAATAAAGTATAATTATTAGTAGTTAGTATACTTAAATAGTTAATTCTTATTAAAATAGTTAGTAAATATATAATTTTTTTTATCATAAACTAGATAATATTAGAGGAAAATATAACTATAGTAGATATATCTAAAAGTAAGATATCTAGTATATTATATTTATTAAATTTACTTATTATATAATTTAATATTATAGATCTTCTTTCTAATGACTAGATAGCTATTAAGAAAGATATTTATATTAGCTATTTACTAAAAACTTATAATAAAAGACCTCTATTAAATAGATTATAAAGCTATTTTTAATTTTAGATTTAGTAGCTTATTAATCTATTTAATATATATAATTTTTATACTAGAAGCTTAATAGCTATTAGATATAAATATTTTCTATAATAATATCTTATAACTTTTTTTATTACTAAAGAACTAAAAGTATTTAATATTATAAATAAAAATAGTATATTAATTATTAATAATATAAATATTCTACCTTTTTTATAGTTTTAGAATCTACTATTTACTATTATAAATTAATTATTCTTAGTTAATAAGTATATAAAGAAGAATATTAATATTCTTACTAAATAAAATTTTTATAGTATAAACTATAATTCTATCTAGCTCTCATATCTCTAAAATCTTATTATAGAGCTAGTAAGATTTTTATAATTTATAAAGAGGCTTTATATTATCCTATTTTATTCTAATAAAATTATTATAGTAGTAGTAGTAGTATTCTTTACCCTATTAGAGCTGGCTATCTATACATGCTGCTATACAGGGGGTGCTGTGGTTAGCACAGCAGTATAAAATATAAATATAGTGCTTATGCTATATAAATCTAAAATAAATAAAAGTTAAATAAATAAATCAAATATAGAGTGTAAATATAGCAAAATATTATATAGTTAGTATGTAAATAAGCTAAATAATATATAAAATAATATTAATAAGTAAATAATAAAAAAATAAGTAACTCTAAATAAATAATATATAAAGATTAATACTCTCTTACTATATCTTCTAATATTAATATTTTGCTTAATTATATATAAATAAAGCCTTATGCTGGCTATAATAGACTATTTTATCTTTCTACTTAACTGCAATTCCTATAAATAGAATTGGTATATTATTAATATTATTATAAGTTCTAAGTACCACCTATTAGCCCTTCTATGTGTATTTATTAAGCCTATATAGGCTTTAAGTCTAGAGGCTTATAGAGAATTAGTTGATATCTACTAACCTAATTAATATTAATTATATATATTAATTACTTTATTTTAGCTAGATCTAGCTATCTCTATTATATTATTTATTATTATTATACCTAAAGTATCTCTCTTCTTATCTTCTATAAAATTTAAAGTTTCTAAATTAATCTTCTAGAATTACTTAAGTAGGTTATTCTTTATTATAAAATTTATTATTATAATAGTAACTTTCTTTATTATTAATAAGTTCTTTAATATTCTAAGCTAGAGTTTAAAAATATTTTTTAATTTTCTTTATATTTCCTAATATATATTATAAAGTAATAAATATATTAGAATAATATAATATAGTATCTAGAATCTTAAATTATAAATATAATATATAATATCCTAGCACTTAATTTAAGAGAGATAATAACCTAAGCTAATTTTCTTTATATATAATTAGATTAATACTAAGATAGTGGTTTTATATAAATTATCTTAATAGATAAAATTCTTTTTATTTAATTATTTAATAATCTTTCTAGTAGGCTTTATACTTTATTATTACCTTTAAAGCTTTATTTATATATTATTTAGATATCTCTAGATTTACTGCTTTGCTACTATTATAAACTAATATAATTAACTATTATATTATTATATAAATCCCTCTTCCACAGCTACCTTTGTAGTTTTATTTATAATTTTATTATTATTAATACCTTTATGATCTAAAATCTAGTAAAAAAAGATTATTATTAATAATTAATTTAGCTCTTTAATTAATTATAATATCTCTACCAGAAATATTTAATCTAAAAATATATATAGCTAAATAAGAGCTTAGAGTATTATTTAATTATTATTATAGATATAAACTCTACACCCACTCTAGGCTTAATCTTATATATATTATTTTATTATATATAATATTATATAGATTTCTTTTAGTTTAGTAGTATATACTATACTACTATTCTTTATATCTAAATAAACCTTACTAATAATCTTTATTTTTAGAACTATTATTTTAGCTTCTATATGGCTCTTATAGCTATTTCTATTTATATATAATCTTATATTCCTAATTATCTTTATATATTTATATACTATCTATTTTTACTCTAGGATTAATACTTATAGAATTACTTACTATAATACTTAGAGATATATTTTATAACTTTCCTATTTCCTAGTTAAGATTTCTAAAAAAGCTATAAGTCTATTATCTTTCCTTTAAACTTATATCTTTATAGATATTAATCCTCCTTTCTTCCTCTAAGTAGATATGTATTATTATAATATATTAATTAATTATATAAATATAGGTTCTATTCTAATTCTTATTATAATCTCCTTATAGATCTTCTTAATCTAAAACTTAATTAATAATAGATATATCTCTATATTAAGAGTCTCTACTGCTATTTTCTTAAATATACTACTAATTAAATACACAGCATAATGCTATATATCTATAAATAGGTATATTATCTGATTATATTTGCTTATTATAATTTCTATTATATTAAATCATACTATCATTTTAAAGAATAGCTAGGGTATTACTATTAATTGATATAATTATCTTATCTGGCCTAGAGAGGTCCCTTAAGTGGACCCTATTAATTCTTATAATGCTACAAGGCTCGTCCCTACTTTGGCCAGTATGTTAACCTAGTATTATTTAAATATAAGTCTAGGATTAAGTTAAAAACCTAGATATTATTTAGCAGTTTTAGTAGTTTTAATTATAACTCTCTATACTAGTAGTAGTGTGTAAAAAGATTTAGTAGAAGTCTAGAGATTAATAAAGTAAATTAGTTTATACTTTTTATAGTTAAATATTAATATATATTAGTATATTTATTTATCTGCTTGTGTGCTAGCTATTTAAAGCTTTATAATATTTTTCTGCTCTATTTTCCTAGCTACTATTAAGATTGTATTATTTATCTAGTCTAAAGATATAATTTTATTCTTCTTTCTATATATCTCTAATAAATCTATATTATAAAATAAATAAAGAATAGAAAATAATAATAATCTTTATAATATCCTAGTTAAGATAGAGATAGATTCTAATATTTTCTTTATTATATAAATTTTAATACTTCTACTAGTAAAAAAGGCCTTAATCTAGAGTACTAGATGCTTTAATCTATATTTCTATAGGTTATATAATAGTCTGATATAATATATATTATTATATACTCTAATAATATCTATAAGAAGTATAGATATAATTAGTTAATTATTACCCTATAATATATAAATTTAGTTAAAGATTAACTAGATAGTATGATTAATAGAAACTTTATAATAGTTACTAAGATAACTATTTAGGAGTAGTCTATATTTTTTTATTATATATAAAATATATAGTATAATAATTATCTTTAATATCTTGCTAAGAATATTAAGTAGTGTTACTAGTTAATAGAACTTAGATATATAATAATTTTAATTATCTCTTTTTTGTAGTATTACTATTATTAAATTTTAAAAATATATAGGATTATAGCTAGTATATATATATATATATTAAATCTATAATAATATCTTATATATTTTTAGTATTATGATTATTAGCTTTTATAATTAATTTAGAATATTATTATCTTTAGGTGCTTTATTTATAGCAAGATTTAATACTATATATTTAATTTTATATAGTATTATTAGAATTAAGATAATTAAATAGAATTACTATTATTAGTATAGTTTATATTAAATAATATAAAAAATATCTTAATAGAAAAAATATTATATTTTATAAATCTAAAAAAATATCTAAGAATAATATAGATAATATTATTTATAAAAAAAAGATTAGATAAAATAATTATTTAAATATTATATATATATAATAAATATATAATATAATATTAAAAAATATTATATAAATAGAATTAAGAATAAAAAAATATTATAATAATAAATATAGAGATATGTTAATATTAAAAAAAAAAAGAGTTTATTTATTATAATAAATATTAGAGTTAAAAAAATTTAATATTTAAAATAAATAATCTAGTAATAAATTTAATACTATCAAATATAAACTATTTTAAATTACTAAGAAATTTAAAAATAATAACTATTAATTTCTATTATTTATTAGAATATATATATATTTAATATTTTATATCTTATTACTTAAATTTATAAAAAATTTAAAAAATAAAGTTAATAATATAAAATATAATATTAAGAAGATATTAGATAAAAAATTAAAAAAAAATTATACTATTTTATAAGATAGAAAGAATATATATTAGAGAATAATTTTTAAGAATTAATTAAAAATTTAAATTACTAAAATAAGATCTAAAAATATTAGAAGATAATTAATCTAGAAAAAAAAAGCACTTAAATTAATATTATTTAGATTATTAATTATAAGATTATTAAATATTATTATAATTAGCTTTTACTACTTTTATTTTTATTTTATTTCCTCTTACTCTATCTATTTTACTTATATTTCTATTAATTTTCTTTATTTTTTTTCTTTTTTAATTTCTTTAACTTCTTAATATTTTTTATATTTATTTAAAAAAACTTATTAATATATTAATATAATAATTTTTTTTACTTTTAAAGCTAAATTAATTTAGCTATTATTATAGTTATTTTAGTATAAGTTTTCTTTTTATTCTTATTAATTTTATCTTAAGTAGTAATTAATCACTTTTATAAAATCTTAGAATTTATTATATTAATATAATAATAGTTATTAGTATAAATATAACTATTATAATAAATAAATGTCTTAATTTTTATATAAAAATAATTAAGATAGTAATAATATTTATATAGAAAAAATAAAGTAATCTTAAATTAATTTATTTATAAAATTAAATTTCTTAATATTTTTTTTAAAAATATAATTAGCATAGGACTATAAAACTAAGTATTTTTAAATAAAGAAATTACTTACTTATAATATAGAGAGTATATACTATTTATTAAATTATTAGGATGCTAGTTTTTAAAGGAGATTATTAGAAGATTAAGAATATTATAGCTAATAAATTATATATATATATATATAGTATTTATATAAATAAAAGTAGTATAAATATATATTATATATATTTATAAAGCATTTATGAATATAAACTATTTATAAATATAATAGTAATATAATTATAAAAATATAATTATACAGAGCTTATATTAATATTAGAGCTATTATAGTAATAATTATAATAAATATAATTATGAAGAATAAAAATATTAAAATTAATCTTTTAATAGCTATAATAAAGAATTAATATATAAGAAATGCTTATTTATCTTATATTTAGTTTTTATTCTACTATCTTAAATTAACTATGAATCTTGAGTATATAGTTTTTTATTAATTAGAATTAGTTATTGTCTTCTTATTTAAGTTTTAGTCTTGAGATTTTTTTATATATTAGAAGCCTTTTAACTTTGTCTATTTAGAGTATCCTAGTTATACTCTAACGGTATTAAACCAAAGTTTCTGATAGGTTTTTAATATATAAAAAGTCTTAAGGCTAAGATTTAAATAAAAAAATAATAACTAATTCTAATTAATAAAAGATTATATATTTAAAATTTATAATTAATTTAAGATAGTAGAATAAAAACTAAATATAGAATAAATAAATATTCTATATATATTAATTCTTTATTATAGAAATTAGAGATTTTCTATAATAATTATTTAAACCCTATTAGAGAAATTATAGAATCTTTATAATTCTTATAATATGAATATAAATTTCTTATAATTATATTTCTATATAATTATATTAATATTGATTATACTTAATAATAATTAGTCTTAATAAATTAGTATTACTATTTAATTCTATACTAATATAACTAGTACTATATAATTTATTTATTAGCTATAATATTCTTAATCTTTTAAGAATCCTTTTTTTAAAAGATTAATATTTTAATAGCTTAATAAATAGTATATACTCTCTACATTATAAATAAATAATTTCTTTATTTAAAAATACTTAGTCTTATAGTTCTATACTAATTATATTATTAAAAAAAATAATTTTAAAAAATTTCTTTTTAATTTATATTAAGTAATTAAGTATTATCTATTTTTTTTTTATAAATATTATAGTAAATTTAATAAATCTTATATTAAAACAAAGTTTTTAAAATATTATAATAATAAATATATTTAAATAAATAATTATTATTATATTAATATACTAATTTCTAATTTAATATAAAAATAATTAATAAAAATATAAAAATATCTTTAAGAAGAAAAAAAATAGAATTTAACTAAAATCTTATATTTTTATAAATAGTAAAAATTTCTTAAGAAATAGACTAGTAAATTTCTTTAAAAGAATATTAAAGATATTAAGGAATTAAAATAATTAGAAAAAGCTAAAAAAAAAATAAAATAAAAGTAAAAATAATAAAAACTAATTATAATAATATTTAATAATCTTATAATTAATAGCCTAGATAGTATTAATTTAAGTATTTTTTTTAAATTAATTATTTTTCAATATTCTTAGATTTTATTCTAGTAATTTAAATTTTTAATGAATTTCTAAAAAAAATTTTTAATATATATTTTTTTTATTTTATAAAAATTTCTTTTCTAATTTTTTATCTAGTAGCTTTTTAATTTTATATTTTATATTATTAACTTTATTATTTTTATTTTTTAAATTTTTTATAGATTTAAGTAATAAGATATAAAATATTAACTATATATATTTTAATAAGTAATAAGAATTAATAATTATTATTTTTAGATTTTTTAATAACTTAGAATAATTTATATTTAATAATATTAAATTTATTACTAAATTATTTATTTTTAATATTAAATTTTTTTAATCTTAGTATTTATTATAATAAATAAATTTTTTTTTTAAAATATTAGTATATTTTTATACTTATTATTATAATATTTTTTTATTTTTAGTTCTATTTATATAATATTTTTTAATATTATATTATATATTTATTATATATATAATACTTAAATAATTACTTTATTTAATTTTTTTTTATAAATAATATTATTTATATTATTTTTAGATATTTTTTTAAATTAATAAAATATAGTATTTTTTTATTAAGATATTCTTTATATCATTTAGTATAAATTATATTACTAGTAATAATTTTATCTAATTATCTTAATTCTAATCTAAGTAATATTATAAATATTATTTAATTATTTAAATTATTCTTTTAATTTATCTATTAATTTATTAGTAGTTAGATATAGATAATTAATAATTAATTTTATATGCTTTTATAATTATATTCTAAAATTTTAATATAAAAAGTTTATTTTTATTAAAGATAATTTTTCTTAATAATTTAATCTATATAAATATTTTTTATAGTATAAATAAAATATATTATTATATAATTAAGTTTTTAGATATTAATTTTATAATAATATATTTTATAAATTAATTAATATTAATTATTATATTAATATATTTAATTTTAATAATTAAATTTTTTAATTTTAATAATTTTTAAATAAAATTAATAATAATACTTTCTTATATAAGATTTAATATTTTAAATATTTATATTTTTCTATATAATTAATAGTTAATTAGCTTATTTTAGTTATAGTCATTATAATAATTAATATAGTTAGTAATAAGCTTTTTTATTTAAAAGGAATAATAATATTATTATATTTTTTTAATAGTTTAATTAATTTTTTAATATTTTTAATATAGAAAATTATAATATTTTTATATAATTTATTTAATTATTATTATTAATATAAATATAAATTTATTTTATATTATAAATTCTTAATTATAGTGTCACGGACCTGGATCCGCTATAGTTGTCACTGGCTGTGTAGAGCTGCGATACGATGGGTTAGACCACACAAAGGTCTGGTAAGGGTTATCTTGTAGTTGAATATCGAACAGGTGAATAGTAACAATAGATTAGTAACACAACTATAGTAGAAGAAGTCCCTTAAAGTATTATAATACTTTAAGTATAATTTACCTTGCTAACCCTTTCAATGTATAACTAAAATAACTTAGATTAAAGAACTATAAGAAACTAAATATATATTAATAAATAAGAGTCCTTATATATCCAGTCTTTCCTATTCCATATATCATATATCATATACTTAAAAAGTAGATAGTATAAAATATACAATTCCTTTCTAATGAGCATTAGTTGTTTTATATACTCTTATCTTATCTAAGATAAAAATATATTATTTATATCTCCACATGACATTAGTACATGCACTATTATCACTCCCATACTTCATACTTTAATAACTTCTTATACCTTATTGCCAGCAACTAACTTCTAGTTAATCCAGTATAAACCTATACCAAATTATCCTATACTCCTCTTATCCTAGTACTAGCTAGTCTTATACACATAATTTTATAACATCACTTCCCCTCTTTAAGATCTTTATCTTTAAAGATATAAATAAAAAGGCTCGTCTTTATTCTTAGCATGACCCTACTTTCTTATTAGTAAATGTGTTTTAATATCTTCATTATACTGTGCCCTAAATTAATCCCTAAAACTAATCTATTATACCTTAAAGAAGATCAAAATAGAAACTATATCTATCAATTTTTCAAAATCCTAAAAACTAGTTTTATTATTAAGTTTCCCTATAAATACTACCACCTTCATAATCTTAATTGCATAATAAATAATAAAAATTCTAAATATACTATATATACTCATCATGGCTATATCTATGAGTGTTATTTCTATAGTAAAAAGAAATAGAACATTTTAAAAGAGTCCAAGGCTCAAGTTTCAAAAGAGCTTTCTAAGGCTCTTATTTAACAAGTAAAACTATCTGCTAAGATTTTAAGATTATTCCATTATTAGGAATTCCTTAAAGAGCATAATATAAATATGTATTCTCATAACTAGAAAGTCTTAAAGTTACTGGATTCTAAGAATTCTCTATTTAGTACAGACATTGCTGCGGCCAACACTAAGATTAAGTTAATATAGCTAGAGTCTCATGTTCTTATTATAATATCTAGGGATTTTAATAAATTACTTACTAATCTTAAACAAACTCCCTTTACAACTCTAGATACCTCTAATAATATGCCTCTAGAATTCTTTTAACTTTAATAAAATTCTCAATAAGCTCCCACATCCTTTTCATAATGCTATAATCTTTTTATTTAACAAGATATATCACCTTTCCGTTATATCTTTTCTTATGTACTAATATTTTTTTAACTTTATAGATTTCTTCTTTAATAGCAATTTTATTTTATATTTTAGCGTTCTTGGATACTAGTTCTAATAATAAAACATAGAATACTAAGTAAATTCATATAAAATCTAATAATTTAAGTTTATAATTAACTTCTCTAATCTTCTCTTCAATTTTAAACAGTCTTAGTTGTAAGTGGTTAAATTTATTATTATTCCATAGCATTTATAGATTTTTTCTAGAGAGATAGACTTTCTTTTCTTTTTTAAAATTAGATCTCTTCTAATTTTTAAGATTATATTATTCTAAATTAACTTGTCCTTAGTGCTCAATTTCTCTTTTTAGGTATAAATAAATAGCTTTTATATCATTTGCTATTCCTTCTGCTATTTCTGCTACTAGTTATTTATAACATAGTTATCCTAGCATTCTTATTTCTTCCTATATATGCCATAAATGGTGTCATCTTTATCATTACTTATATTGATATATTATATACTAATTATACCATTAATAATAATTCTACCTAATTATTTTATTCTTAATTCATATAACTTCATAGATATTATTCAAGCATTTGATTTATCCATTCTATTTATCCATTTGTCTAAGAGTGATAAGCTAAACTTAATCATTATTCTCCCCCCATAAGATCCATAAGTAATCTCTATAATTTTAATGCAAATACTAGTCCTCTATCTGATACCATAATTTCTAATATACCATAGTATTGAAAGACTTCCTTAAATAATACTTTAGTTAGTAAAGATACATCCATCTTTTCTATTATTAGTATAAAATATGCGAACTTCATTATTCTATTAACTATCACCATAATTAAGTTATATTCTTTTGACTTTAATAGTTTAATAATAAGATCTATTATTATCTATTATTATAGATATTCTAGTGCTTGCAATAGTTGCATCCATTTATATAATCTATATCTTATAATTTTATTCTTTTAGTATATATTATATTCTCTAATATATTTTTCAATTTCTTTATATATCTTTAGCTAGTAGTAGTTTCTTAATATTCTTTCTATAGTATTAGCTATTCCTAGATGTTCTACTATAACATTATTATAATATATCCTGATAACTCTTTCTCTAATTGTTTTTAGTACATAGATTAAATTATACTAAAATACTAGTCCTATTTTATTACTAATTATTTTATTATATTTGATTCTATTATTAATATTATCTAATATTACTTAAATTATTCTTTTTATTGCTATTTCTTTAACAATAAGGTCTTATAATTCTAAGTTTATGTCTAACTCTATCATAGCTATAAGAATAGCAATTTAGAGATTATACTTTAAATTTCTATTCTTATTTTTCTTAAGTAAAGCTAGTTTAGATTTTCTAACTCTTTCTTTATAATCTAGTTATTTATTAAAAATATCTACTCTTTTATTATCTTTTTCTTTGCAGTATTTAATTATAAACTAGTATTACAATAGTATTTCTAACTATCTTACTTATCTTTAAATTAATATTTTAGTTATTAGGAAGTAAGTGAGATTTTTATAGTCTATGATAATTTTAATTAAGAATTTTATTCCTTTTAAATAAACTCTCTAATATTAAAGTGCTCACACTATGACTAGTAATTTTTTATTATAAATATTATAATTAAGTTCCGCGTTAATTAGTTTCTTTAAGTAGTAAACAATTACTTATCTTTTTCTATCTAGTTCTTTTTATATTAATACCACTTCTATAGTATAGTCTAATGCGTCTGTTTCTAGTACTACCAATAGCTTAATATTGAACTATACTAATATTAGTACTATAATAAGTTTCTTTTTTACTTTCTTAAATATATTCTATTATTTTTTATTCTATTCATATAGAATTTCCTTCTTTAGTAGATTAAATAAAAGTACCATTTCCTTTGTATAACCTTTTATATACTATTAATAATAATTAATTATTCCTATAAATGATTATAGCTCTTTAACATTCCTTAGTATAAGCCAGTTTTTAACTACCTGAACTTTTTCTTTATTAATTTATATTCCTTCTTAGATAATCCTATATTCTAAGAAATCTATTTCTTAGATATGAAACTCATACTTCTTGAGTTTAACTTGTAGTTTTACTATATATAATATCTTTAATACTAATTTAACATATCTAATATAATCTTCTAGGCTATCTAAGAATACTATAATATTATTAAGATAAGTTATTATAAAGTTATAAAAATAGTCCTTAATAACTAAGTTAATATATTATTAAAATATAGCTAGTACATTTGTTAGTCTAAAAAATATAACTAAATATTTATAGTATCCAAATTTAGTTTTAAATACTATTTTCTACTTCTCTTCTTCCTTAATTTATAAGCAATTATACATATCCATAATATTAAGTTTAATAAACTATTTCTTTCCTTTAACTCTATCTTAAATCTTAATAATTAATAGTAAGGCATAAACATCCTTAATCATAATACTATTAAATTATTAATAGTCAATGCATAATTATAACTCTATCATCTCTTTCTTTAATATAAACAGTACTAGGTATCCTACTAGTAATTATAATAGTTATATATATCCTTTTTCCAGCATTTCTTTAATGTATTTCTTCAAAGCTCTATCCTCTAGTTATAATATCTAATAGATTTTCTATAGCTTTAATTCCTTACTTTCAACAAGTAGAATAGTATAATCCTATTCACTATATTCTAGTAATATTTTTATATATTCTATCAAATAGTTCCTTAAAATATTCATATTCTTCTAATAATACTACTCCTATACTGCCCTTAATTTCTCATAATAACTTATTAAATATTACCTTCTTTCTAGCTCTTACTCTTTTCTTAGACTTCTTAAACTCTTTTATGACTTTAATAACACTATTATCTTTCTCATCAGCTAGTTATTTGTCCTGATAGAATAATACTATTATTACTTCTTATATAGTAACTATTAGCTCTATTAACCCCTATCTAATAGTCTTTATAGTCCAGGTTTTTATATAACTATATCTCATCAGCTATAATTAGTCTTGCTTCTAATAAATCTCTAGATTATATATTCTTAACCAAGGTGCTTCTAGAATAATATTATTATTTTTTAATTTTATAATATTAAAATTAATTCATTCTCTATGCTCTTTTATTATTATGATAAGCTAATCACTTTCTTTTATAATACTATTTTCTACTAATTTCTCTCTATTGAGTCTTATTAATAATATTAGATTTTTTTTTTTAATTTCTAAGAGTCTTAGTCTCTTTTTGATTTTTGGGTCTATATAGTTCTCTATAGCTCTAAAGTCTACTATTACTGTTAGTTCTCTATCTAGTAGGTTAATTTTAATCTTTAGATATTGTCCTTAAACTATTACCTTAAGCTTTTAGTTTTTTTTATAATTTCTTAGAAAGTTATCTAGATTATTAGCTTCTTCTATTAGTTCTTTATCTAATAGATTTATCCACTTTCTTAGTAGTTAGTAGACTTTATTATATTATTCTAATACTTATCATTTCAAGATAATATCTTTATATATCTTTATCTTTATATTCTAATACTTAATCTTTCCTTTAATTTCTTACTAGAGTTCTTTAAACTTATTATTAGTTATTACTTTCTTCTATTTTTCTCAAGGATTTTCGTTCTTAGTTAATTCCTATTAAATTTTCTTATTAGTACTTAAACTTATTATAGATTTCTAGTCTATCTAACCCTTAGTTCTTAATAACTAATTTATTTCTTGATTCTTATTACTCTAAGAGAAGAATTATTCTTTAGTTTATTATCTCTTCTCTTCTTTATCTTTCCATTATCTACATTTTACTTATAAAGGTTTATATAATCTTTTTATCTTTAAATATTATCCTACTCCATCCTTGTCGCTGTGATAAATTAAATATTAGTTATTAATATAGACTAACTAATAAATTATTTTATAACTAGGGTAATCTATTAAGTAATATTAGTAATAATATTTACATTCTTCTAGTTTCTCATCTTTAAAGTTTATTACCAGATTATATATCTTAATCTTCTTTATTATCAAGTCTCTAAGTATTCTTTTTATAATCTTAAGAAATTTATCTTTACTTTTAATATCTTATCTAAGTGTCTTAGGTATTTCTTCTATCTATATATTATATTCTAGATTCTTATAATCCTATACATACATTATTTCTATATAGATTCTTATTACTTCTTCTATTTCTAAGAAGCTGCTATAACTACTATAGTTATCTTATTCATCTTTAATCCACCTTCTATTATTATTATTGGCATTTATATAAGCTTTACTATTTACTTTTAAATACTGAGTTTCCTATATTATTTTTAACTGTTGTTATTTCTTTAGACTTTTATACTCCTTTGTGAAATATTCTATCTTGTTATAGTTATAGTATTTAACTTTGCTTTTATTATAAAGCTATTTTAATTATTCCTTATAGGCTGTTACGTTTAGCTCTATAGGTATAGATCTATAAGAATCTTATTATTTTTATTTTTAATTAGTCTTTTTTTTTGAGTTATAACTTATTTATCTATTTTTATACTTCTTTTCTATTCTACGTTTATATAGTCTATTATTGAGTTTAATTACTATATTAATCATATTTATTAAGATTGCTAATCACTTTAGAATCCTAGCAATTTTATCTTTAATGTTGTCCTTGAGTCCTAAATAGAATTGATCTGCCTTAGCTTTATTATTCTATTCTAAATATAAACTAATTTAATAGAATTATAAAGTATAATCTAATGTAGATATAATTTATTATAGTTATTATATCTTCTATACTACTATATTCTTTTATTAATTTCTCTAAATGTTAACTTGATTCTTTATATAAACATAAAATAGTCTATAAATATTTTATTAATATTATTATCTTATTCTTCTTTAGTTTCCTTAAACTATATTTAAATATATAATTTAAACCAGTCCATTGCATCTTCTTCTAAAAAGGTAAATATAGCTAGAATTTTATCTGCCTCGCTTTTAATAAGATAAATATTTACTAAGAAGTATAGTTACATCTAGGCTAGGAATAATTTTAATTTTTTTTATTCTTCTATAAATAGAGTTAGTTTATTAACTTTCAGCTATAGTTAATACCCTACTATCTAAATTGCTTCAAGTTTTGTAATTTATTACTACAGCTATTAATTTTACTAAGCTAACTACTAAGTAGTTATAATTAGTCCTGCAGCAGTGCTTGCTAATAGTATTATAATTATTCCTGCTATTATTAGCTTTCCTAATAAGGTAATACTTTTCTAACATAATAATTAGTCCTTTATAATAGTATTTATCCTATATTATAGCCCTAGATTAAGACAATAGTTCTTTTATCATGGACCTAGATCCACTATAGTTATTACTAGCTGTATAGAGCTGCAATATAATAGGTTAGATCATATAGAGGTCTAATAAGAATTATCTTATAATTGAATATTGAATAGGTAAATAGTAATAGTAAGTTAATAATATAACTATAGTAGAAGAAGTCCCTTAAAGTATTATAATACTTTAAGTATAGTTTGCCTTACTAACCCTTTTAGTGTATAACTAAAGTAACTTAGATTAAAGAACTATAAGGAACTAAATATATATTAGTAGATAAAAGTCCTTATATATCTAGTCCTCCCCATTCTATATATTATATATTATATACTTAAAAAGTAAATAGTATAAAATATACAATTCCCTTCTAATAAGCATTAGTTATTTTGTATACTCTTATCTTATCTAAGATAAGAGTATATTATTCATATCTTTATATAATATTAGTATATGCACTATTATCACTCCTATACTTTGTGCTTTGGTAACTTCCTATACCTTATTACTAGCGACTAGCTTCCAGTTAATCCAGTACAAGCCTATACCAAATCATCCTATACTCCTCTTGTCCTAGCACCAGCTAGTCTCATGCACGTAGTTTCATAACATATAGCTTCTTTATTCTAAATAATTATTATAATAATTTTATTTTTTTATTTATTAATAAAGATTTAGCTTATTAATTATAATAAAAGTAATTAATATTATATTAATATTATAATATAATCTATTTTTATATTCTATTAAGATATTAATTTTTAATAGCTCTATTCTAAGAGTATAATCTAATTATTAATTTAATATATTAATTATAATATTTTTTTTTCCTTTATATATTTAATCTAGAAATTAAACTTAGCTAATTTTTTAATTTATTTTATTTATTCTTTAACTAATTTCTTTATTATTATAAAATATTTAAGATTAAGATAGTTATTTTATATAATAATCTTAAATTTAGTTTTTTTAAGATAGTAAGTAGTATTATTATTATTTAAATATTATTATTATAATAAATAATTCTTTATTATAAGTATTATAATTTTATTTTATTTAAGTAAATCATTTAGAATAAAAAATAATTAATATAAGCTTTCTATTTTTAAGCTATTTAAATATAATTCTTAGTTTATTTTTTAATATATTAAAAGTAATATATATTTATAATTCTTAACTTAATAATATAAATATTAATATATATTTAATTAATTTTTTAATTATATTAAATATATTTTTATATTTATTATTTTATAAGAAATTAGTTTCCTTTTTTAAAAATTTTATTATTAGTTAAGTAGTTTTTAAATAATTTAATAAATAGTATTAAATATATTTACTTACTTCTAAGAATCCTTATATATTTTTAATATTATTTAATATTAGTTAGCTGAAAATTATATTTATTTTCTTTAATTATATCTTTAATTTTTTTAGGATATAAATTATTCTTGAATAATTAATAATTATTATATTAAATTTATATTTTTTAATTTTTATAATAAATTTAATATCTATAAATATTTATATTATTTATTTTATATATTTATTATATTCCTAAGATTTTTTTTAAAAATATAATAATATGATTTATTTTATAATATATTATTATATTAATAAGGAAATAATTTCAATTAAGTTAAAATTTTATTAAATATTATTAGCTTTAAAAATTTAATTTATTTTATAAATATAACTTCTCAAACTATAGCTAATATAGTAGATAATTATATCTTTAGCTATTTAATTATATCTTTAAGTTGTTAGATTTACTCTCTATAATCTTCATTATTATTAGAAGTAAGATTGTGTGACTAGATATTTAATAGCACTAATATAATTTGCCATACTAATTAGTTTAATTATTATAATATAAGAAATACTATTTTGATAAGATAGAACTTTTATAATAAAGATCTTAAATTATTAAAAATTTCAATTTAATATTATTTAAATATAACTAGAATACTTTAAATAGATAAAATTAAAAGATTTTTAATATATAAAAAGTCTTAAGACTAAAACTTAAATAAAAAAAGTAATAACTAATTCTAATTAATAAAAGATTATATACTTAAAATTCATAATTAATCTAAAATAATAGAATAAAAATTAAATATAAAATAAATAAATATTTTATATATATTAATTCTTTATTATAGAAATCAAAGATTTTTTATAATAACTATTTAAACGGCAGCTGGCTCTGCCGCCGTACGGAGTAGGGCTTTGTTAGGATTTCCTTTATAGGAGGTCTTTATCAGGGATCCTCCGTCAATCTGCTTTGTATGGGATTCTTTATTGTATAAAGATATCCTAGGACTATTATAAAACCATATATATAGGCTATATATAAATATAAGACCCTATATTATAGCTAAATAGATTTCTTTTTTGTACTAAATATTCTTCTTAATATATATATATATATATATATACTTCTAATAGCTACATATTAGCTCTATTATATAATATTTAGTATTATTTTCTTTTTTTAGATATAGCTATATAATTATTCTATTACTAATTTTATAATAATCTTCTATATTGACTAGAACTCTTAAAATCTATTTATATTATAAAGCTATAAGTAAGATTTTTATCTACTATTTTCTCTAGTTTATTAATATTTTTTCAACTAAAAATAGAATTGTGTATAAGACATTAGTTAAATATATTTCTAGTTATTAAGGTGGTAGCTCTATTTTAAGGAATATTATAGAATATTATATTGAATCTTATATTACTAGGCCTTTGATTTTTATATCTTTTTTTACTATTATTATTTTTTTTACTTATTTTCTTTATTATTTATTATAAAGACTATTACTAAGTTTTAAGCTGAAGTGCAGTGCCTAGGTACTATGATGAGCGGCCAATCTAGATGACTCTCTGCAACGTGTTAGAGAGGAAATAATATTATGTGGCTTATGCCTAAGAAAAAACTATTTAATCTTAACTAAAAGCCCTAGATCTAAGCCTAATTTAGTTCTAGCTAGTTATGCTACTATTTAGAGAGTTAATATAATTATATAAGATCTCCTATTATCCCTTTTATAAGTAGAATAATAATATAATACTAAAAATATTATTAGAATAGAAAATAAAGATAAAAATATAGTATTATAAAATATATAATAGTAAAGAAAGAAAATTATTTACTTTATAATTTTTACCTTAATTTAAATAAGTCCTAATAAATTTCAAAATCTAGTAAATAAATAAATATTAAATCTTTTTATAAAGTTATTTATAAGATTATTTTTTATATTAATTTATTTTAAAATAATCTTATTAGATTTAATAAGGTATTTAATAAGATAATAATAAATACTAAATTAATATGTAACTAAAAAGAGGTTATTATAAAATATAATAAAGATATTATTATTAGAATTAGTAAATATATTAATAAGTTTTAATTCTTTTATTATATCTAGTTTAATAAGTATATTTTTAATTTAAAGAATTTATTTTATAATAGTATTTAGATAAATATATTCTATAGTAATAGTAGTAGTAGTAGTAGTATTCTTTACCCTATTAGAGCTAGCTATCTATACATGCTGCTATATAGGAGGCGCTGTGGCTAATACAATGGTGTAGAATGTAAATATAGTGCTTACACTATATAAATCTAAAATAGGTAAAAATTAAATAAATAAATTAAATATAGAGTATAAATATAATAAAATATTACATAATTAGTATATAAATAAGCTAAATAATATATAAAATAATACTAATAAATAAATAATATAAAAATAAGTAATTTTAAATAAATAATATATAAAGATTAATACCCTCTTATTATACTTTTTAATATTAATATTTTGCCTAATTATATATAAATAAGGCTCTATACTAGCTATAATAAACTATTTTATTTTTTTACTTGACTATAATTTCTATAAATAAAATTAATATATTATTAATATTATTATAAGTTCTAAATACTATTTATTAATCTTTTCATATATATTTATTAAGCTTATATAAGCTCTAAACTTAGAGATTTATAGAGAATTAGCTAATATCTACTAATCTAATTAATGTTAACTATATGTATTAATTATTTTATTTTAGCTAGATCTAGCTATCTTTATTATATTATTTACTACTATTATATTTAAAATATCCCTCTTTTTACTCTTTATAGAGTCTAAAGCCCCTAGATTAACCTCCTAAAACTACTTAAGTAGGTTACTTTTTATTATAAAATTTGCTACTATAATAGTAGCTTTTTTTATTATTAATAGATTCTTTAATATTCTAAGCTAGAGTCTAGAAATATTCTTTAACTCTTTTTATATCTTTTAATATATATTATGAAGAGAGGCCACAGCGAAGCAATATAGGCTTGATTATGTGTCTATCTAGGAAGAAGAAGCTGTGAGAGTATATATAAGCTATATAAAGGATATATATTGCATAATGCTAAGCTATATGTGGAACTACGGTGCCTAGAGAGCCTAAAATATTTATAAGGCCGCCTATTACTCTCTTTATAGGTAGAGTATATAGAAAAAAGAAAATATAAAGTTAAAAAAGAATCTATAAGATAGAAAATATAATATTAATTAGTATATATAAATAATAAAATACAAATAATAGAAAGAAATCTTTATTATATATATTAATTTTTTACTAGTATACTAATCTATTATATTATATATTATTTTTAAAGAATAATAAAGATTAATATAATATTATAATCGCGTAAAAGAAGCCTTAAAATAATAGGTTTACTAAATTAGTATATAAATGTGGGTTAATAGAATTTCTATTTATATATATTATTAATTTATTATACTATACTAGTTTATATATTAATTTTAGTAAGTTAATGTATATTATAGCATAATAAGGGCAGCAGAGCTATATATATAAAAAAGAATAGAATAATATTAAAATCTTTATTATTTAGTAATTTATTAGACTTATACTAGTTTAAAAGTTAATATTGTAAGATAATAAAGGTAGTTATAAAAAGGTATTAAGAGATAAAATTATATTAGTTTTTAAATAGATTTTTATTTATTTTTAAATATTTTTATTATTTTTTATTATTATTATATATTTTTATATAGTTTTAGATATAAGTATATAAATAAAATATAATAGCTTAAAAAAATAAATGAAAAAGATATAAAAAAGCTATTTTAATAAAGATAATAAGTAATTTAGTATTAAGGAGGCAGTTTATCTATATTAGTAGCTATTTAGGTATTAATTTATATATTCATTTAATAATAATATATAAGAAGAGGTCTCTTATTATAAAATAAGAGTAATAAAGCTTTTAAGAGAAAGTAGATATATAGAAATATAATTAACAAACTCTACACCATTAATAAAAGCTTATAACCTAAAGAGAGACTATAATGAAGCAATATAGACTCAATTATATATCTATCTAGAAAGAAGAAACTATAAGGACATATATAGGTTATATAAAGGGTGTACATCGCATAACGCTAAGCTACATGTGGAACCGCGGTGCCTGGAGAGCCTGAGGCGCCTATGAGGCCGCCCATCATATTATAAAGTAATAGATATATTAAAATAATATAATATAGTATTTAAAATCTTAGATTATAGATATAATATATGGTATCTTAGTACTTAATTTAGAAAAAATAATAGCTTAAATTAATCTTTTCTATATATAATTAGATTAGTACTAAGATAATAGCTTTATATAAATTATCTTAATAGATAAAATTCTTTCTATTTAATTATTTAATGATTCTTTTAGTAGGTTTTATATTTTATTATTGCCCCTAAAATTTTATCTATATATTATTTAAATATTCCTAGATTTATTACTTTATTACTATTATAAGCTAATATAATTAATTATTATATTATTATATAAATTCTTCTTCTATAGCTATTTTTATAGTCTTATCTATAATCTTATTACTGTTAATATCTTTATAACTTAAAATCTAGTAAAAAAAGATTATTATTAATAGTTAATTTAGTTTTTTAATTAGCTGTAGCATCTCTACTAGGAATACTTAATCTAAGGGTATATATAGCTAAATAAGAGCCTAAAATACTACTTAGTTATTACTATAGATATAGACTCTATATCTACTCTAAGCTTAATTTTATATATATTACTTTACTATATATAATACTATATAGATTCCTTTTAGTTTAGCAGTATATACTATATTATTATTTTTTATACCTAGATAGATTTTACTGTCACGGACCTGGATCCGCTATAGTTGTGTTGGAAACTTCGGTCTAACACCGTCAGAGTATAACTAGGATGCTCTTAACAGGTGAAGTTAAAAGGCTTTTAATGTATAAAAAGCTTCTAGAAGCTAAGACTTATTCAAGAAGGTAAGACTAAATTCTAATTAATAAAAGATTATATATTTAAGATTTACAATTAATTCAAGATAATAGATTAAAACTAAATATATAGTAAATAAGTATCTTTATATATCTAAAGCTTAATATATTTAATATAGCAATTATTATACTAAAGTATTATACTAAATATAGTATTTACTATGTTTACTATATTCTTATATAATATTTTTTTAATAACTACTATACTTATTAATTGCTCACTAACATAGTCTTACTTTATATCTATTTTTATAAATTATTAAGTATATATAATAGCCTAGATATTTAATTCCTTTTATACTAATTATCTTATAATTAAGTAAATAGCGCCAGCTATTTTATTTATTAATTATAATATTCTAATTCTTCTAATAATCTTCTCCTTTAAAAGCTAGCATCCTAATAACTTAATAAATAGTATAGAGTTCCTGTGTTGTGGGTGAATTATTTCTCTATTCAAAAATATTTAGTATTATAATATTAAACTAATTATATCTTCAAAATTAAATATCCAAAAAGATAACTTAGTTAATTATATTAAAAAATTAGGCATTATTTTAGTATTTCTCTACTTTTATTATACTTAACTTAAGAAAATGTACATCAAATCTAAGATATCTAGTTAGTGTAGTAAGTGTATTTATAATAGTCACTATAAGTATTCTAAGATAGCTTTATTTAATCTTATATAAAAAAAACTTATTGTAGTATAAAAGAAAATTAAGATAGATAATAATAAGTTAAATATTAAACTTAAAGCTCTTCTAGCTAGGCGGGCTTATTTTTATAAATAAAGAAAGCTTCTTCACAAGAGGGCTAAAAAATTCATTTAAACTGATATAAAAGATATTAAAAAGTTAAAATAATTAAAAAAGGAAAAGGAAAAATAAAAAGTAGTAGAAAAGATAAAATGTATAGAATAGAAAAAAATAAGAAAAGCACTAGAGAAATAATAATAGTTAATTACTATTATACTTAATACTTCTATAGTTAGTAATCTAGATAGAGTTAATTTAAATACTTTTTCTTTTCTAGACTAATTATTATTTAATATTCTTAGATCTTATTATAGCAGTTTAAATTTCTAACTAGCTTCTAAGAGTTATCTTTAGGTTTATATTTTTTTTATTTTATAAGATAATAGATTTTTCCTTTTTCTAACTTTCTATCTAGTATCTTTTTAATTTTATATTCTATATTATCTACTTTATTATTAATATTTTCTAGGTTTTTAATTAGTTTAAGTAATGAGATATAAAATATTAGATATATTTATATTCTAATAGATAGTTAGAGTTAATAATTATTATTTTTAAGTGTTTTTATAATTTTAAATAGTCTATATTTAATAGTGTTAAATTTATTACTTAGTTATTTACTTTTAATATTAAATTTTTTAGATTCTAATATTTATTATAAGAGATAAACTCTCTCCTTTTTTTTAAAGATAGGTATATTCTTATGTTTCTTATTATAATACTTTTTTATTCTCTTTTCTATCCAGACAATATCTTTAGTGATTATATTATATATCTATTACATATATAATATTTATAGAATTGCTTCATTAGATCTTCCTTTAGTAGATAATATAGTTTATATTATTCTTAGATATCTTTTTAAATTTATAAAATATAGTACTTTTCCTATAGAAGTATTCTTTATATTATTAAGTATAAACTATGCTAATAGTAGTATCTTTATCTAATTATCTTAATTCCAATCTAGATAATATTATAAATATTGTTTAATTATTTATATCATTCTTTTAGTTTATCCATTAGTTTGTTAGTGGTTTAATATAGATAATTAGTAATTAATTCCACATACTTTTATAATTATTTCCTAAAATTTTAATATAAAGAACTTGTCTCTATTAGAAATAATTTCCTTTGGTAATCTAGTCTATATAAATACTTATTATAATATAAGTATTGTATATTATTATATTATAAGATTCTTTAGTATTAATTTGATAATAATATATTTTATAAATTAATTAATATTTATCATAGCATCAGTATACTTGATTCCTATAATTAGATCTTTTAATTCTAGTAATTCTTATATAAAATTAACTATTATGCTTTCCTATATAAGATTTAATATCTTAGGTATTTACATTTTTCTATATAGTTAATAATTAATTAGTTTATTCTGATTACAGCTATTATATTAGTTAATATATATTATAATTTTTTATCTTATTTATAGGAAGTAATATTATTATTATATTTTCTTAATAGTTTTTTTAATTCCCTAATGTCCTTGGTATAGTGGATTATAATATTTTTATATAATTTTATTAATTATAGTTATAGGCATAAGTATAAAGCTATTCTATATTATAAATCTTTAATCTTGTATAGCTTCATTATTTTATACTATAATTATAATTATTTTATCTTTTGCTATTACAGTTTATAGTTATTAATAAAATTCTAGTTCTTTAATAATAATAGTCATTGCTAGTATTACATTTATATTATATTATAATTTATTTTTATATTCTATTAATAAATTCATTTTTAGTTATTTAATTCTAATAGCATAGTCTAGTTATTAATTTAATGCATCTACTATAATATTTTCTTTTTCTTTAATGTATTTAATTTAGAAATTAAACTTAACTAGCTTTTTAACCTATCTAATTTATTGTCTAACTAATTTCTTAGTTATTATAAAATACTTAAGATTAAGATAATTACTTTATACTATAATCTTATATTTTGCTTCTTTAAAATAATATTATTATTCATTAAATGCAATTACTATTGCTAATAGTTTTTAATTATAAGTATTATAGTTTTATTCTATATTAATAAATTGCCTTAAATAGAAAGTAATTAATATAAACTTTCTATTTTTTTATTACTTAAATATAATTTCTAATCTATCTTCTAATACATCTAGTATAATAATTATTAGTAGTTTATAATTAAATAAGATAAATATTAATAATTCCTTTATTAATTTTTTAATAGCTTTAAAAGTCTTCACTTATTAATTATTTTATAGAAACTCCACTTCTTTTTATAGCAGTTCTATCATTAGTTAGGCTACTTTTAAGTAGTTTGAGAGGTAGTGTTAAATATAACTACTTACTCCTAAAAATCCTTGCACATCTTTAATATTGTTTAGTATTAATTAATTAAAAATTGTATTTATTTTTTCTAGTTATATTTTTAATTCTTTTAGCATATATATTATACCTAGATAATTAACTATGGTTGTATTAAATTTGTATTTTTTTATTTTAAGAGTTAGTCTTACTTTTATAAGGATTTCTATTACTTATTTTATATACTTATCATGTTCTTTAGGGTCTTTAAAGAATATAATAATATTATTAAAATAAATAGCAATAAAAGTATTCAAATACTTCTATAAGATATAAGTTATAAATCAAGTAAATTATATAGGCAGGTTCTTGAATCCTATTAGTATAACTAGCCATTTAAATAGTCCCTTATCTATTAAAAATATAGTTTTCTAGATATCTCCTTTAAATATTCTTAGATTATAATAATCTTATTAAATATTAAAAACAGTTATAATCTTTGCTTCTTATAAAAGATCTCTTTTTTATTCTTAATAAGATGTCTTATTTACATCCTTGATTATTCTATTATTAAGAGGTTAGTAGTTAATAACTATTCTTTTTATTTTATCTTTTTTATTAATATATATATCTTTAGCTAAGGCTTCTTTATAGCTTAGGTGTATGTACCCTATTTTATTAAATTTATTTATAAACTTGTCTTAGATCTTTAGCTTAATGGGTAATTATTATTATTATTTAACTGATAGTGGCTTAAATTTAAGCTTTAAGTTAATTTATATCTTGAATTCTTTTGAGTATTATAGTAATTAATACTCTTTTTTTATAAATAGTTTAATATATTAATAATATTTTTTTAATAGTTTTGCTAAAACTTTCTTAAATTTAGCCTTATATTTTTTCTTAGACTTTTATTATATTTTATTAAGTTTTTTAGTAATTTATTTTATAAGTTTATTAGTTTTTTCTTTATGTAACCCTACTAGTTATTCTTGTAAATTTATTTTCTATTTCTAGAAACTCTTTTCTAGTTTGCGTGACTAATTCTATTGCTTAGTATTTTCTTGCTTTGTTTTATAGTTAGTAATTTATTTTACCTTTAATGGTTCTAGTTTGTCTAAGTTAGCTTGCTCTAGCCTTAATTTTTCTATTAGAAAATTATTCTCTAATCTTTCTTATAAAGTGATAATCTAATTTAGTTAGTGCTTCTCTAGCTTTATATATAGGATAATATTATTAATTAATATAGTTCCTATTATCTAATTAATTATAAGATTCTATTCTTATAACTATTTTATTCTGAGTATGATATTAAACATATTAATAAATATAATATTAAAGATTAAGATTATAATATATAATCCTGACTTTAGTAGTATTAAATTAATTTGTAGTTGCTATTCTTAAATAATAAATTTTCTGTTTGTTTTAATAATAATTATATTCTTTTCTATCTTGTATTAAGGTAATTATAATTTTTTAGTTATTTATTAGCTAATATAGTTGTCTATTATTTCTAAATCTAGTAATGCTCTAATCCTCTTTTCTTAGATTTCTATAATAATAATAATTATTTTGTGTTTCTAGTTAATTGTTATTATAATTAATTGTGATTAATATTTTTAAATATATTGCCTTATTAATTTAAAGTATCTTTTAATTATACTTTTATCTAATTTATTATAATATTGGCAGTTATCTACTTTGTATACCTGTGATGGTAATATTGAATATTTAGGATGTCTATTTTTTTTATATATATATCTATATTCTTGATTTCCTATAAAATATTCATGTCTAGGCTCTTGTGTCTTTCTTAGTATCTTTAAGTATTATTAGTTGATTTTCTTGCTTAATAGATGTATATTGTATCTATTATTATAGTAAGTGGTTTAGTGTATTTTTTAGTGCAAGTATTCTCTAAGATTTAGGTAATTAATATAGATATAGTTACTAATATATTTTAACTAGCTATTGTATAGTTGGTGTCTCTTAGATATTAAGATTTGTTCATAGATTTCAGCAAGATATCTATTAACGTTATTATACTATAGATATTTATAATATATCTAAGTGTTACAATGTTTATATATTGCTATATAGTTTTTTTATATATTATATATTTCTTCCTAGTAGATTGCCCTTATTAGTATGCAATTATATAGGTTATTACCTAGTCTCTTTTTCTTTGTTTCTTTTAGATTTTTTATTTATAGAGGGTATTATTTCTTTTTAGTATTCTAGTATTATTTAATCTTAAATACTTATTAAATATTTTCTTTAATTTATTTTTTTTTTTTTTTACTAATAGGTTTTCTTGGTTTTATTTTATCTAATATTTTCTTGATTTTAGTATAAGGGTTTAGTAGGATTTCTATTAATTCTTGATTTAGGTTCTTATAACTTATTACTATTTTATTGTTGTTTTGGAATGCTAATTAAGTATAAAATAACTTAACTAATAAGAAATTCTTATAGCTAGTCTTGCTACTACTATCTTTTAAATCTTTAAATATATTTCTAGGTAAAGATTTATACTTATTATTACTTAACCTATTTCTTAGGGGTCTATAATCATCACTATATAGTAATGCTAATATGTTATTGTATGTGTTTTGTATGCTATTGTTTATTATTTTAATACTTACTATATTAATTCTTTATCTGGTTTGTACTACTTGCTATAGACTAAATTATTTGCTAATTTATTCTTGGATTTATTTTACTTTATATTCTTCTAGGAATTTGTCCTTAATGTCTATTTTATTAGTACTACTTTTATCTGGGATTGTTACCTAAATAATTATTACTATAAGTTGCTATTAGTTAGTTATTCTATTAGCTTTCTTCTTTTTATTATATTTATTAGCAAAATATTTTAATTTTCTATAGTTAAAGTAAGCTTTCTTTTTAATTAATTTTTCCTTTTCTTCTTTTATAAGGGTAATATTTATTTATATAATAATATTATTGTTTTGGTCTCTTATTCTTCTTTGAGAGGTATTACTTCTATTTAAATTGTTTCTTAGTTTTTATCTTTCTTGTTCTATCTATTATGTATAGATGGTTAAATTAATTTAGGAGGCTACTTCTATCATAGCTTGAAGAATTTCTGGTTATAGGATTATTATAGAGATATAATTCTTTATATTATTCTTTAGATTATTATAGAATTAATCTTATAGTCCCTAATTATTCTATTCTAGATTGCTAGATATTTGTAAGAATCTAGAGATGTAATTATTAATAGATCTAAATTATTATATATCTTAGATTTAATTAATTATATTTAACTCTTTATTAATAGTGCCCCAAAGTTAGTTTAATCTAGCTTTAAAATAAATATAATTAAAAAATATAGTAATTGTTTTAGGGTCTTATTACTTATTATTACTATTATACTAATCAATAATATATAGTGCAAACCAGCTCATAGCTTCTCTATTAAGGAAGCTTAATACTACTAGAATTCTATTTAATTTATATATAATTTATTTACTATTATATAAGAAGTAAAGTTAGATCTATATAAGAAAGATCTTCAAGATTTTATAATTTCCTTTAAATAGAGTCATATTTCTAATTTTAATTTCTTGTAGTACTATAATAGGTTAATTTATAGCATCTATTTTAAGTTCCTTAACTTATTATCTTAAAGTAGCCTAGCTTTTATTAGTCTTCTTGCTTCCTATCTGAGTAGATGGAGTCTAAGTTTAAATATTTAATAATGCTAGAATAGTGTTATTCTAAGAAGTTTAGGAGATTATTATCTTAATAAGACTTCTCTTTTATAATAAAGATCTTAAATTATTAGAAACTTTAGTCTAACACTATTAGAGTATAACTAGAATACTTTTAACAGGCAAAGTTAAAAGGCTTTTAATATATAAAAGGCTTTTAGAAACTAAGACTTATTTAAGAAAGCAAGATTAAATCCTAATTAATAGAAGATTATATACTTAAAATTCACAATTAATTCAAGACAGTAGACTAAAACTAAATATATAGTAAATAAGCGTCTTTATATATCTAAAGCTTAATATATCTAATATAGCAATCACTATACTAGAGTGTTATACCAAATATAGTATTTACTATATTTATTATATTCTTGCATAGCACTTTCTTAACAGCTACTATGCTCACTAATTGTTTACTAACATAGCCCCACTTTATATCCATTTTCATAGGTTATCAAGTATGTATAGTAGCCTAGGTACTTGATTCCTTTTACACTAATCACCTCGTGATTAGGTAAGTAGCGCCAGCTACTTTATCTATTGGCTGTGACGTTCTGATTCTTCTAACAAGTTGTCACTGGCTGTGTAGAGCTGTGATACAATAGATTAGACCACATAGAGATCTAGTAAGGGTTATCTTATAGTTAAATATTAAATAGATAAGTAATAATAATAGATTAGTAATATAACTATAGTAGAAAAAATCTTTTAAAATATTATAATATTTTAAATATAGCTTGCCTTACTAATTCTTTTAGTATATAATTAAAATAACTTAGATTAAAAAATTATAAAGAATTAAATATATAATAATAAATAAAAGTCTTTATATATTTAATTCTTTCTATTCTATATACTATATATTATATATTTCAAAAATAGATAGTATAAAGTATATAATTCTCTTTTAATAAATATTAATTATTTTATATACTATTATCTTATTTAAGATAAAAGTATATTATTTATATCTTTATATAATATTAGTATATATATTATTATTATTTTTATACTCTATATTTTAGTAATCTTTTATATTTTATTACTAGTAACTAGCTTCTAGTTCATCTAATATAAGCTTATACTAAATTATTTTATATTCTTCTTATTCTAATATTAGCTAATCTTATATATATAATTTTATAATATTACTTTTTCTCTTTAAGATCTTTATTCTTAAAAGTATAAATAAAAAGACTTATTCTTATTTTTAGTATAACCTTACTTTCTATTTAATAAGTAATTTCTAATATTATTATTATATTATATTTTAAATTAATTATAAAAACTAATTTATTATATCTTAAAAAAGATTAAAATAAAAATTATATTTATTAATTTATTAAAATTTAAAAAACTAATTTTATTATTAAATTTCCTTATAAATATTATTACTTTAATAATCTTAATTATATAATGAATAATAAAAATTTAAAATATATTACATATACTTGTTATAGTTATATCTATAAATATTATTTTTATAGTAAAAAGAAATAGAATACTCTAAAAAGTCTAAGATTTAAATTTTTAAAAAATTAGCTAAAATTTTTACTTAATAAGTAAAGTTATTTATTAAGATTTTAAAGCTATTCTATTATTAGGAATTTTTTAAAAAGCATAATGTTAATATGCAGTTCTATAATTAAAAAATATTAAAAATACTAGATTCTAAAAATTCTTTATCTAGTAAAAATATTACTATAGCTAATATTAAGATTATATAAATATAACTAGATTAATATATTCTTACTATAATTATTAAAAATTTTAATAAATTACTTATTAATTTTAAATAAACTTTTTTTATAGTTCTAAATATCTCTATTAATATATCTCTAAGATTCTTTTAGCTCTAATAAAATTCTTAATAAATTTCTATATTCTTTCTATAATATTATAGTCTTTCTATTTAATAAAATATATTATTTTTTTATTATATCTTATTTTGTATACTAATATTTTTTTAACTTTATAAATTTCCTTTTTAATAATAATTTTATTTTATATTTTAGTATTCTTAGGTGCTAGTTCTAATAATAAAATATAAAATACTAAATAAATTTATATAAAATCTAGTAGCTTAAGTTTATAATTAATTTCTTTAATTTTTTCTTTAATTTTAAATAATCCTAATCATAAATAGTTAAATTTATTATTATTTTATAGTATTTATAAATTTTTTCTAAAAAAATAGACTTTCTTTTTTTTTTTAAAATTAGGTTTCTTCTAATTTTTAAAATTATATTTTTTTAAATTAATTTATTTTTAATATTCAATTTCTCTTTCTAAGTATAAATAAATAGCTTTTATATTATTTACTATTCCTTTTATTATTTTTACTATTAATTACTTATAGCATAATTATTCTAATATTCTTATCTTTTTTCCTATATATGCTATAAACAATGTTATCTTTATTATTACTTATATTAATATATTATATACTAATTATATTATTAGTAATAATCTTATCTAATTATTCTATTTTTAATTCACATAGCTTTATAGATATTATTTAAACATTTAATTTATCTATTCTATTTATCCATTTATTTAAAAATAATAAACTAAACTTAATTGCTATTCTCTTTCTATAAGATCTATAAACAATCTCTATAATTTTAATACAAATACTAGTCCTTTATCTAATACTATAATTTCTAGTATACTATAATATTAGAAAACTTCTCTAAATAGTACTTTAACTAGTAGATATATATCTATTTTCTTAGTTATTAATATAAAGTATATATACTTTATTATTTTATTAATTATTATTATAATTAAGTTATATTCTTCTAATTTTAATAGTTTAATAATAAGATCTATTATTATCTATCACTATAGATATTCTAATACTTCTAATAGTTATATCTATCTATATAATTTATATTTTATAATTTTATTCTTTTAATATATATTATATTCTTTAATATATTTTTTAATATTTTTATATATCTTTAGCTAGAAATAATTTCTTAATATTTATTTTATAGTATTAGCTATTCCTAGATATCCTACTATAATATTATTATAATATATCTTAATAATCTTTTCTCTAACTATTTTTAATATATAGATTAAACTATATTAAAATATAAGTCTTATATTATTATTAGTTATTTTATTATATTTAATTCTATTATTAATATTATCTAATATTATTTAGATTATTCTATCTATTATTATTTTTCTAATAATGAGGTCTTATAGTTCTAAGTCTATATCTAGTTCTATTATTACTATAAGAGTAGTAATTTAAAGATTATATTCTTGTCAGAAGAATCAGAACGTCACAGCCAATAGATAAAGTAGCTGGCGCTACTTACCTAATTGTCCCATAATTGGTGCAAAGGAAATCAAGTACTTAGATATATTCTACATATAAGAATTGTATTGAAAGTAGAGTCAAAGTAGGATTATAGTAGTAATTACTCAGTGAGCAGAATAAAGTTATTGTTAGGGATAGATATGTTAAATAAAAGAAATCAGAAGATTTCTATATTTACTCTATTAAGATAATAAAGAATTTCTATATCTTCTATATTGTGCCTTAAATATATAAGAACATTTATTTATTATGTATTTAGTTTTATCTTACTATCTTAAATTAATTATATTAAGTAACCTTTAACTTTGAATTTTAAGTATATAATTTTCTATCAATCAGGATTATCTTTTGCTTTTTTATTAATTCTTAGCTCTAAATGCCTTTTATATATTAGAAGTCTTTTAACTTTATCTATTAAAAGCATTCTAGTTATACTTTAATAGTATTAAGTCTAAAATTTCTAACAATTTAAGACTCTTATTACGAAAGAGAAATCTTATTAAGATAATAAATAATAATAAAGTATCTATTACTAAATAACCGCCACACACAGCTTAGGTAATAGCCTAGTAATAGTAATATTAAGCTGTTACTCTATAAAAGAAAAACAAACCATTGCTAGCTAAACAATTTATATCTATAGAAGATTATATCAATCAACTAAGTGACTATATCCAACAACTCAAGAAGTATCTTAGAGAAAAGGATAACTATATTAGATAGCTTAAAGAATAAGTTCTAGCTATATCTAATATATCAGCTATACCCACTACTAAGCTAGTACAGTAAATTAAGCTATCTAAATTAATAACTTTTAATAGAACTCAATTAAAATTAAATATCTTCTTTATTAATATAGAAATGCATATTAAAGTAAATAAAATTAAAAATAATATAGCAAAGATACTATTTATTATCTCTTGCTTTACTAAGACTACTATAGAATAGGCATAACCTATTATAACTAACTACTATAAAATAGCAAAGAAAAAATAGAAAGATTTTACTAGAAATACTTTAAAAAGCTATAAAAGCTTTAAAAAAGTTATAAAACAAGTATTTAAAGAAATTAATACAACTAGAAATATTAAACAAAAACTATAATACCTAAAACAAACTAGATCTATATAATAACTTGCCATCAAGTTTAGGCAACTTATAATGCCATTAGAATACTCCAATAATATATAAATGAACTTATTCAAGAATATATTTAAAGAAAAAGTATAACTCAACCTCTTAAAGAAGGATTAGCCTAAAACTATCAAAGAATATATAAAAATAGCTATAAAGATTAATAACAAGTTATTTAAGATAAAATGCAAGAAATAGGAGTTTCAGAATTAGAAAAAATATGGATACTCTTATAACCTGGGAAAATTAACAGAGAAGAATAGGAAAAGTTCTAATACAAATCAAGTTAATCAAGACAGAGATACTATTATACAAATAAATATTATCCTTATAAAAGAAAAAAAGGATAAACTAATAAAAAATAAAGCCTACTTCAATTATAAAAAACTAGAATATTTTACTAATAAATATAACAAAAAGAAGAAAGCCAATAGAATAACTAATCAGTAATAACTTATAGTAATAACTATCTAGGTAACAATCCCAGATAAAAGCAGTATTAATAAAATAGATAAAGAAATACCAGAAGAGTACAAGAAAAAATAAATTGAAAAATAAGTAAAAAAATAAGAAAGTCTAATAATTAGAATATATACTAAAAATACATTTATTAATATAGATACAGAAGATGCTAACATACTAGTATCACTATATAATAATAATTATAAGCTCTTAAGAAATAGGTTATGCAATAATAAATATAAACCTTCACCTAAAAAGATACCTGAGGCAAAAAACTTAGAAGATAGCAGTAGCGAGACTAGCTATAAGAATTCCTTATTAATTAAGTCATTTCATACTCAATTAGCGTTTCAGGATGACAATGAAATAGTAATAAGTTATAAGGACCTAGATTGAGAAACTAAAACCCCACTAGACCTATATACTAAAGTTAAGAGGGTACTAGATAAGATAAAGCCAGGAGAATTTATCAGCAAGGAATAAGAAGAATAGATTAAAAAAAATATCCAATAAATATTTAAGATTAAATAATATTAAAATACTAGAAGAGAATGATACCCCTTATAAATAAAGAATCTAAAAAAAATAAAGAATAAGGGACTAGGTGATGATCTATGTAATTATATATTAATACAAGCAATCTATTAAAAAAAAACACACAACATATAGAGAGACTATATAGCAAAATATAAACACTATAATACTTAGATATATTATAAATGTCTATAATATGGCAGAATTAATAGATATCTTATAGAAATCTATGAACGAATCTTAATATTAAAAGAACATTGATTATACAATAGCTAGTTAGAACATATTAATAACTATATTTATATCTATTACCTGAATCTTAGAAGATATTTATACTAAGAAGTATACTAGACCACTTATTATAATAATAAATATAATATGCATCTGTTAAACAAAAAGATTAACTAATAATACTTAAAAACACTAAGAAAAGCACAGGAACCTAAATACAAATATCCTATAGGAAATTAGAAATATAGATGCATATATAAAGAAAATAGACATCCTAAACATTTAACACTCCTATAGCAGGCATATGAGAAAAATAATTATCAATATTATAATAAGCTAAATAAAGATATAATTAAAAGATATTTTAAATTAATAAGATAATATATCCAGCAACACTAAATATAAATAATCACGACAATAATTAACCAAAAATATAAAATAATTATTATCATTATAGAAATTCAAGGAAAGAGGATTAGAGCTTTATTAGATTTAAGAATAATAGATAATTATATTAGCTAATAAATAGCTACAGAGTTGCAAATATCCTAATATGAGACAGAAAAAGATATAATAATTATTAAAATAATTAGAAAATCTATTATTTAGAAATAATAATTATAAATTAATCTAGTATTATTAAAATTAGGACTATATATCATAACCTTAATCTTTGATGTTACACCTATCAATATATTTAACGCCATACTTAAAATAAAATAGCTATGAGAGTAAAATCCTATAATTAATTAGATAACAAGAATTATATTAATCAATAATGCTATTCTATATATAAAAATAGAAAAATATTAACTAAACTAAATTATCACTTTGTAGAAAGGATTAGGGAATAATCTCCTAATAGAAGAGCTAAGACTTAAAGAAGCTAACTTAGATAAAATAGAACCACTAAAAGTAAAGCAAATTACTAGCTATAAAATAAAATAAAAAGATACTAAGCAATAAAGTAAGTTGTATAAACTAGAAAGAAATTTCTAAGAATAAAAAATAAATTTATAAGAATAACTAGCAGGGTCGTATGAAGAAAAAATTAATAATCTTATAAAATAAATTATTAAAAAATTTAATAAAGTGTGTCTAAAACTAAAGGAAAGATATAAAATTAAGCTTAAGAAAGTTCTAGCGAAATTACTAAAAAAATACTATTAATATATTGAACTATTTATAAAAAAGAAATATCGACTACTATAATATTTAGAGGAATTCAAAGTATAGATTAATTTAAAGCCTAGATTTAAGCTATTATTAGTTAAATAATAATAATGATCACTAGCTAAGCTAAAAGTCTAGAATAAATTTATAAATAAATTTAACAAAATAGGATATATATATCTAGGCTATAGAGAAGTCTTAGCTAGAGATATATATATCAACAAAAAGGATAAAATAAAGAAGATAATTATTGACTATTAACCCTTTAATAATGGAATAATTAAGGATGTGAATAAAGCATCTTACTAAGAGCAAAAAAAAGATCTTTTATAGGAAGCAAAGATTATAACTATCTTTAATATTTAATAAGATTACTATAACCTAAGAATGTTTAAAAAAGACATCTAGAAAACTATATTTCTAATAAATAAAGAATTATTTAAATAGCTAATTGTACTAATAGGACTTAAGAATCTACTTATGTAATTTACTTAATTTATAACTTATATCTTATAGAAATATTTGAATATCTTTATTATTATCTACTTTAATAACATCATAGTGTTCTCGAAGAACCCTAAAGAATATAATAGATATGTGAAACAAGTGATGGAAACCTTTATAAAAGCAGGATTGATCCTTAAGATAAAAAAGTATAAATTTAATATAATAATAGTTAACTACCTGGGTATAATTTATATGCTAGAAGGACTAAAAATATAATCAAAAAAAATAAATATAATCTTTAATTAGCTAACGCTAAACAATATCAAAGATATACAAGGATTTTTAGGAGCTAATAGTTATATTTAATGCTATCTCTCAAACTACTTAAAAATAGCCCAACTAATAATAGAACTACTATGAAAAGAAGTAGAGTTTCTATAAGATAAATAACAAGTAAAGACCTTTAAAGTTATCAAGAAATTAATAAAAGAATTACTAATACTCACTCTATTTAATTATAAATTACTAACTATTATTATACTAGATGCATCAGGAGATAGATTAGGAATTATACTTAAATAATAAAAAAATAAAAAGCTTATACTAATTACTTTCTACTTAAGATAATTTACTAATATAGAATAAAATTATAATACTCACGACTAAGAACTATTAGCAATAGTAGTTATATTTAATAAATAGCAACACTATCTTGAAGGAATAAAATATAAAATTATAATACAAAGTAATCACCTAAACCTTAAATACTTCATAACAACCAAGAAACTGGTTAGATAATAAATCAGATAAGCTAAAAAGTTAGCTAAGTTTAACTTCTAAATTAAATACATCAAGGGAAAAGAAAATATTATGGCTAATATACTAAGCTAATAACTAGATTATGTAATTAGAATTAAATAACTAAAAATAAATCTACTAATAGAACATAAAGATGGATTATAATATAATTTTAATATAATATTAATAATAATAATTACTATTAAAGAAATGGAATTCTATTAATAATTATAAGCTGTAATAGTAAAGAATAAGATAATTATAACTATAGTATAAAATAATAAAGCTATGCAAGATTAAGGACTTATAGTATAGAATGGATCTATATTTATGCTTATAACTATGATTAATGAGATCATATAAGAATATTATAATCTATTATATTAAGGACATCAGGGAACTGAATAAATAGTTAAAAAAATATAAAGATAATACTATTTCTCTTAGATAAGACACTAAGTAGTAAGCTATATTAATTAGTGTGATAGCTATAATCAAAATAAACTGATCAACTATTAACTATATAGAAAAATATAAATATTTAAGATACTAAATCTTACATAGAAAAGCATGATAGTTAACTTTATATAAGGATTACTAGAATTAAAAGATCTAATCATTAGGATCAAGTATATTAATATTATAATAAATATCAATTAATTTACAAAATATATTATTCTTGAATTAGTGCCAAAAAACTTTACAGCATAATAATACACAATATTTATACTATAATAAATATTTATATAGACTAGATTACTGAAAGAAATTATTTCTGATAGAGATAAACTTTTTATATTAAAATTTTAGGAAATAATCATAAAAGCATGTGGAATTAATTATTAATTATTTATATCAAATTACTAACAAACTGATGGATAAATTAAAAGAATAATCCAAATAATTAAATAATATTTATAATACTATCTAAATTGGAATCAGAATAATTAGATAGAAATACTACCACTAGTATAATTTGTGTTTAATAATATAAAGAATGCTTCTATAGAAGAAGTACTACATTTTGCAAATCTAAGAAGATATCTAAGGATGATATGGACTACGTTATCTATTAAAAGGAGATCTAATGAAGTAATCTTGTAAATATTGCACATATAATGGATGCATGGTATAATTACTAAAGATATTGCCTGGGTAGAAAAAAGAATGAAAGGATATTATAATAGGAAATACGAGGATATATTTATCTTTAAGAAGGGGGAGAGAGTTTACTTATTATAATAAATACTAAGATCTAAAAAATTTAACATTAAAAGTAAATGACTAAGTGATAAATTTGATGCTATTAAATATAAACTATTCAGAATTATGAAAAAATTTAAAAATAATAATTATTAACTTTAACTACTTGCTAGAATATGGATATATCTAATATTTTATATCTCATTACTTAAGCCAATAAAAAATCTAGAAAATGAAGATGATGAAGCAGATAATATAGAATATAAAGTTAAAAAAATACTAGATTAAAAGTTAAAATATGGAGAACTTTACTATCTTATAAGATAGGAAAGATATGGACCTAATAATAACTTATAGGAATTAATTAAGAATTTAAATTACTAGGATAAGATCCAAGAGTATTAGATAATAACTAGTTAAAAAAAGAAAATAAAGAAAGATTAACTCTATCTAGATTACTAACCATAGGATTATTAAGTATAGTTATAATTAATTATTATTATTTCTACTTTATCTATTTTACTTTTTTTTACTTTAATCTTCTTCTTTTTTCCTTCTCCTCTAATTTCTCTAACTTCTTAACATTTTTTATATCTATTTGAATAAACTCACCTATATGCTTTTAAAGAAGTTTTTATTATTTTCTTAATTGAAGAAGTTTTACTAAAATAATCTTCTTATCTTTATCTAATTTCTTTTATACTAAAATCAGCTTCTTCTAAGCTAAGTCTAATAAAGATATCTTAATATACTTACACTAACTATCATGAATGCACTTATTATAATATTTTAAAATTTTTAATTTAATATACTTTTTATCCTATTAAGAATAATAAAGGCAAGGAATCATAAGAATAACTCTAGATTATTTAATATATTTGTGAAGATTGTTTTTGCTAATATTTTTATATAAAAATATAGTTAGTATGGTACTATAAAACTAAATATTTTTGAATAAAGAGAAATAATTTACCTATAATATAAGGACTTTATGCTATTTATTAAGCTATTAGGATACTAGCCTTCAGAAAAAAAGATTATTAGAAGAATTAGAATATTATAGCTAATAGATAAAATAGCTAATGCTATTTATTTAATTGTCCTATGATTAGTGCAAAGGAAATCAAGTACTTAGGTATATTCTATGTATGAGAATTATATTAAAAATGGAGTTAAAATGGGGCTGCAACAATAATTACTTAGTGAGCAGAATAGAGCTATTGTTAGGGATAAATATATTAAATAGAAAAAATCAGAGGATTTTTATATTCATTTTATTAAGATAACAGAGAATTTCTATATTTTCTATGTTATACCTTAAATATATAAGAATGTTCATTTACTATATATTTAGTTTTATTTTACTATCTTAAATTAACTATGTTAAGCAACCTTTAACTTTAAATCTTGAGTATATGATCTTTTATTAATTAAAATTACCTTCTGCCTTCTTATTAATTTTTAGCTCTAAACGCCTTTCGTATATCAGAAGTCTTTTAACTTTGTCTGTTAAGAGTATCCTAGTTATACTCTAATGGTATCAAGTCCGAAGTTTCTGACAATTCTAAATTACTTTTTTTATTTTTCTTAAATAGAGCTAATTTTAATTTCCTAACTCTTTTCTTATAATTTAATTATTTATTAAAAATATTTATTTTCTTATTATCTTTTCCTTTATAATATTTAATTATAAATTAATATTATAATAATATCTCTAATTATCTTACTTATCTTTAAATTAATACTTTAATTAATAAAAAGTAAGATTTTTATAATCTATAATAATTCTAATTATAAATTTTATTTTTTTTAAATAGACTCTCTAGTACTAAAATACTTATATTATAATTAATAATTCTTTATTATAAATATTATAATTAAGTTCTATATTAATTAATTTCTTTAAATAATAAATAATTACTTACTTTTTTCTATCTAATTCTTCTTACATTAATACTACTTTTATAATATAATCTAATACATCCATTTCTAATATTATTAGTAGCTTAATATTAAATTATATTAATATTAATATTATAATAAGTTTTTTTTTTACTTTCTTAAATGTTTTTTACTATTCTTTATTCTATTTATATAAAACTTTCTTTTTTAATAGTTTAAATAGTAGTACTATTTCCTTAGTATAGTCTTATATATATTATTAATAGTAATTTATTATTCTAATAAATAATTATAATTTCTTAATATTTTTTAGTATAGGCTAGTCTCTAATTATTTAAACTTTTTTTTTATTAGTTTATATCTCTTCTTAAGTAATTCTATGTCTTAAGAAATCTATTTCTTAGATATAAAACTTATATTTCTTAAATTTGATTTATAATTTTACTATATATAAGATTCTTAATACCAGTTTAATATATCTAATATAATTTTCTAGACTATCTAAGAATACTATAATATTATTAAGATAGGTTATTATAAAGTTATAAAGATAGTTCTTAATAATTAAATTAATATATTACTAAAATATAATAAATATATTTATTAGTTTAAAAAGTATAACTAAATATTTATAATATCTAAATTTAGTTTTAAATATTATCTTTTATTTTTTCCTTTTCTTAATTTATAAGTAATTATATATATTTATAATATTAAATTTAATAAATTATTTTTTTCTTTTAACTTTATCTTAAATCTTAGTAATTAATAGTAAGATATAAATATCTTTAATTATAATATTATTAAGTTATTAATAGTTAATATATAGTTATAATTCTATTATTTTCTTCTTTAATATAAATAATATTAAATATTCTACTAGTGATTATAATAGTTATATATATATTTTATTTAATATATTATTAATGTATTTTTTTAAAGCCCTATTTTCTAATTATAATATCTAATAGATTTTTTATGGCTTTAATTTCTTATTTTTAATAAATAGAATAGTATAATTCTATTTATTATATTCTAATAATATTTTATATATTCTATTAAATAAATTTTTATATTTTTTATAATTTTTTAATAATACTTTTTCTTTATTTAATTCTTTAAGTTAGTGTTCTTTAATTATTTTTTTTATTAGTCTTTTATTATTTTCTTTTATCTATTTTATAATTTTGTTTAATAGATTTTCTAGTATAATATTATATTTTAGTATTTTCTTTAGTAATTTATTCTTAAATCTTATCTTTTTTATAACTTTTAATTTTTTTTATAGATTTTTTAAACTTTTTTATAACTTTAGTAATATTATTACTTTTTTTATTAGTTAATTATTTATCCTATTAAGATAGTATTATTATTATTTTTTATTTAGTAATTATTAGCTCTATTAATCTCTATCTAGTAGTCTTTATAATCTAGATCTTTATATAATTATATCTTATTAGTTATAATTAGTCTTACTCTTAGTAGATCTCTAAATTATATATTCTTAATTAAAGTATTTTTAAAATAATATTATTATATCTTAGTCTAGTAATATTAAAATTAATTTACTTTTTATATTACTTTATTATTATAGTAAATTAACTACTTTCTTTAATAATATTATTTTTTACTAGTTTTTTGCTATTAAGTCCTATTAATAGTATTAATTCTAGTTTTTTAATTCTAAATAGTTCTAGCTACTTTTTAATTTTTAGATTTATATAGTTTTTTATAACTTTAGAGTTTATTATTACTATTAGTTTTTTTTCTAGTAGATTAATCTTAATTTTAAAATATTTTTCTTATATTATTATTTTAAATTCTTAATTTTTTTTATAATTTCTTAGAAAGTTATCTAGATTATTAGCTTTTTTTATTAATTTTTTATTTAATAGATTTATCTATTTCTTTAATAGCTTATAGATCTTGTTATATTATTTTAATATTTATTATTTTTATATTATTTCTTTATATATTCTTATTTTTATATTCTAATACTTAATCTTTTTCTTAATTTTTTACTAGAATCTTTTAAATTTATTATTAATTATTATTTTTTTTTTCTTTTTTTAGGGATTTTTATTCTTAGTTAATTCTTATTAAGTTTTTTTACTAATATTTAAACTTAGTATAGGCTTCTAATTTATTTAACTTTTAATTTTTAATAATTAGTTTACTTTTTATTATTTTAGTAATTCTTTTAAATTAAATTATTTCTTATTATTCTAGAAGAAAATTTATTTTTTAATTTATTATTTTTTCTTTTTTCTTTCTTTTTATTATTTATATTTTATTTATAATGGCTTTTATAATCTTTTTATTTTTAGATACTATTCTACTCTATTCTTACTACTATAGTAAATTAAGCATTAATTATTAGTATAGACTAACTAATAGATTATTTTATAACTAGAATAATCTATTAAGTAATATTAGTAATAATATTTATATTCTTCTAGTTTTTCTTCTTTAGAATTTACTACTAAATTATATATTTTAATTTTTTTTATTATTAGATTCTTAAATATTTTTTTCTTAATTTTAAGAAATTTATTTTTATTATTAATATTCTATTTAAATATCTTAAATATTTCTTTAATTTATATATTTTATTTTAAATTCTTATAATCTTAAGTATATATTATCTTTATATAGATTCTTATTACTTCTTTTATTCTTTTAAAACTATTATAGTTACTACAGCTATCTTTATTTATATATTCTATATTATTATTACTAATATATACTTTACTATTATACCTACTATTATAGTAGATAGTCTTTAGTTATCTTATTTTATTAGTTATCTTTAACTATTATTATTATTTTTTAAAATTTTTATATTCTTTTATAAAGTGTTTTATCTTATTATAATTATAGCACTTAATTTTATTCTTATTATATAACTATCTTAGTTATTTCTTATAAGTTATTATATTTAGCTCTATAAATATAGATTTATAAAGATCTTATTATTTTTATCTCTAATTAGCTCTTTTTTTTAAGTTATAACTTATCTATTTATTTTTATACTTTTTTTCTATTTTATATTTATATAATTTATTATTAAATTTAACTACTATATTAATTATATTTATTAAGATTACTAGTTACTTTAGAATTCTAGTAATCTTATCTTTAATATTATCTTTAAATTTTAAGTAGAATTAATTTATCTTAACTTTATTATTCTATCTTAGATATAAACTAATTTAATAAAATTATAAAATATAATCTAATATAGAAATAATTTATTATAGTTATTATATCTTTTATATTACTATATTTCTTTTATTAATCTTTTTAAATATTAACTTGATTTTTTATATAAATATAGAATAGTTTATAAATATTTTATTAATACTATTATTTTATTCTTCTTTAGTTTTTTTAAACTATATCTAAATATATAGTTTAAACTAATCTATTATATCTTCTTTAAAGAAAGTAGATATAACTAGAACTTTATCTATCTTACTTTTAATAAAATAAATATTTATTAAAAAGTATAACTATATTTAAATTAAGAATAATTTTAATTTCTTTTTTTCTTTTATAAATAAAATTAGTTTATTAATTTTTAATTATAATTAATATTTTATTATTTAAATTACTTTAAATTCTATAATTTATTATTATAGCTACTAGTTTTATTAAGCTAACTATTAAATAGTTATAATTAGTCCTATAATAGTATTTATTAATAATATTATAGTTATTTCTATTATTATTAATTTTTCCTAATAGAGTAATACTTTTCTAATATAATAATTGATTTTTTATAATAATAGTTATCTTATATTATAACTTTAAATTAAGATAATAATTTTTTTATTATAAACCTAGATCTATTATAATTATTACTAGCTATATAAAGTTATAATATAATAAATTAAACTATATAAAGATTTAATAAGAATTATTTTATAATTAAATATTAAATAAATAAATAATAATAATAAATTAATAATATAATTATAATAGAAAAAGTCTCTTAAAGTATTATAATACTTTAAATATAACTTACCTTACTAACTCTTTTAGTATATAACTAAAGTAACTTAGATTAAAAAATTATAAAAAACTAAATATATAATAATAAATAAAAATCTTTATATACCTAGTTTTTTCTATTCTATATATTATATATTATATACTTTAAAAATAGATAGTATAAAATATATAATTCTTTTTTAATAAATATTAATTATTTTATATATTATTATCTTATCTAAGATAAAAGTATATTATTTATATCTTTATATAATATTAATATATACACTATTATCACTTTTATATTCTATATTTTAATAACCTCTTATACCTTATTGTTAATAACTAGCTTCTAGTTTATCTAGTATAAGCTCATACTAAATCATTCTATACTTTTCTTGTCCTAGCACCAGCTAGTCTCATGCATGTAGTTTCATAACATTTACTAATAATCTTTATTTTTAAAATTATTATCTTAACCTCTATATAACCCTTATAATTATTTTTATTTATATATAATCTTATATTCCTAGTTATTTTTATATATTTATATACTACCTACTCTTATTCTAGGATTAATATCTATAGAATTATTTATTATAGTGCCTAGAAATATATCTTATAACTTTTTTATTCCTTAGCTAAGATTTCTAAAGAAGCTATAAAGCTATTATTTTTCTTTTAAGTTTATATCTTTATAGGTATTAATTATTTTTTCTTCCTTTAAATAGGCATATATTATTATAATATACTAACTAGTTATATAAATATAAATTCTATTCTAATTTTTATTATAATTTCCTTATAGACTTTCTAAATTTAAAGCTTGATTAGTAATAAGTATATCTCTATATTAAAAGTCTTTACTGCTATTTTCTTAAATATATTATTAATTAAATATATAGTATAGTACTATATATTTATAAATAAGTATATTATCTAATTATATTCACTTACTATGATTTCTGCTATATTAAATTATACTATTACTTTAAAAAGTAACTAGGATATTACTATTAATTAATATAGTTATTTTATTTGGCCTAGAGAAGTTCTCTAAATAAACTTTATTAGTTTTTATAATGCTATAAGACTTATTCCTACTTTAGTTAGTGTTTTGGCCTGGTATTATTTAAATATAAGCCTAGAATTAAGCTAAAAGCCTAGATATTATTTAATAATTTTAGTAGTTTTAATTATAACTCTTTATATTAATAGTAATATATAAAAAGACTTAGTAGTGTCGGAAACCGATGCTTTACTAGCGTCTAGATTAGAGATAACTCTTCACTGAACATCAATTCAGTAGTATTCTAATAGCAAAAGGTTAGATATCTAAGTCTTAATAGAAGATAGCAAAGCTTAACTTAATTTATAAATAATAAAGTACTTAAGGTTAAATAATTAATTTAAGATAGTAAACTAAAATCTAAATATATAGTAAAATAAGTATTCTTATATACTAGAAGCTTAACATATCTAATATATCTATTTTACTAGTTAGAGCTCTATTATTTCTATTCTTAATAAATATAATTAATATAGTCTTTTACTAATAATAGTTTTATTTACTCTATTACTAGTCTATTCTAATTCTAGCTTTTATAAATAGATAGTATAATATTTAATTTTCTTATATCTACTATAGTAGTTAGGTAGAATATAAATTCTATACTCTTTATAGTATTTATAGATTACATACTTAGTAGTATAGTATAGTAGTATAGATATATCTATTAGTTATAATATACTAATTCTCTAATAATCTTCTTCTCTAAAGATTAATATCCTAATAGCATAAAAATAAATAATAAATAGTATTTCTAAAATCTAAATAAGTTCTAAATTCTTAAACTTTCTAAGATTAAGAATATCTAGATTTGTGGTTCTATACTAACTATATCTTTAAAAAAGAATATTTTAAAGAATAATCTTTATATTTATATTAAATAATCTAGAGTTATTTTTTTAATTTTATATCTCTATTATTCTTAGTAAAATAAATAGTATATTAAATTAAAAATCTTATCTTAATATAGTAAGTATATTTATAATAGTTAATATAAGTATATTAAGATATTCTTATTAGATCTAGTCTAAATAAAGTTTCTTAAGGTTTAGGATAATATTTAGCAATATAATTATAAGATCTAGGATTAGATTATTAAGCTTCTTGTCTATTAATATTATATTTAAAAGTAAGAGGATCTTCTTTGGAAGTATATAAATTAATTTATCTAAACTAATATAAAGAATATTAAAAAATTAGAGAGATTAGAGAAGAAAAAAAAAATAAAAGATATTAGAAAAAATAAAATAAGTAGAATAGAAAAAAGCAAGAAAAGTATTAAAAAAATAATAGTAATTAATTATTACTATACTTAATAATTCTATAATTAGTAATCTAGATAATATTAACTTAGATACTTTTTCTTTTTTAGACTAATTATTATCTAATACTCTTAGATCTTATTATAGTAGTTTAAATTCCTAACTAGTTCTTAAGAGTTATTTTTAGATCTATATTCTTTCTATCTTATAAGATAATATATTTCTCTTTTTTCTAATTTTCTATCTAGTATTTTCTTGATTTTATATTCTATATTATCTGTTTTATTATTTTTATTCTTTAGGTTTTTTATAGGTTTAAGTAATAAGATATAAAATATTAAATATATATATATTCTAATAGATAATAAAAGTTAGTAATTATTATTTTCAAGTTTCTTAATAATTTAGAATAATCTATATTTAATAGTATTAAATTTATTACTAGATTATTTACTTTTAATATTAAATCTTTTTAATCTTAGTATCTATTATAATAAATAAACTCTCTTTTTCTTTTTAAGTATTAGCACATTCTTATGCTTATTATTATAATATTTCTTTATTCTTAGTTCTGTCTATATAATATCCTTTAATATTATATTATACATCTATTATATATATAATACTTAAATAATTATTTCATTTAATCTTTCTTTTATAGATAGTATTATCTATATTATTCTTAGATATTATTTTAAGTTAGTAAAGTATAATACCTTTCTTATTAAGATATTTTTTAAGTTATTTAGCATGAACTATATTAATAATAGTAGTTCTATCTAATTATCTTGATTCTAATCTAAATAATATTGCAAGTGTTATTTAATTATCTGAATTATTCTTTCAGTCTATCTATTAGTTTATTAATAGTTAGATATAGATAGTTAATAATTAATTTTATATACTTTTATAATTATATCCTAAAATTTTAATATAAAAAGCTTATCTCTATCTAAGATAATTTCTTTTAGTAATCTAGTCTATATAAATATTCTTTATAGTATAAGTAAAGCATATTATTATATAGTTAAGTTCTTTAGTACTGATTCTATAATAATATATTTTATAAATTAATTAATATTAATTATTATATTAGTATACTTAATTCTAGTGATTAGATCCTTTAATTCTAATAACCTTTATATAAAATTAATAGTTATACTTTCCTATGCAAGATTTAATATTTTAGATATTTATATTTTTCTATATAATTAGTGGTTAATTAATTTATTTTAGTTATAGCTATTATAATAATTAATATATTTAGTAATAAGCTTTCTTATTTAAAAGAAGTAGTATTATTATTATATCTTTTTAATAGTTTAGTTAATTCCTTAATATCCTTAGTATAAAGAATCATAATATTCTTATATAATTTACTTAATTATTATTATTAGTATAAGTATAGATCTATTCCATACTATAAGTCCTTAATCTATTATAACTTCTTTATTCTAGATAGTAATTATAATAATTTTATCTTTCTTAATTTCTTCTTTTATCTGCTAATAAAAGTTTAGCTTATTAATTATAATAGCAGTGGCTAGTACTATATTAATATTATAATATAGTTTATCTTTATATTCTATTAAAATATTTATTTTTAGTAGCTTTATTCTAAGAGTATAATCTAATTATTAGCTTAATATATTAACTATAATATTTTCTTTTCCTTTTATATATTTAATCCAGAAGTTAAACTTAGCTAATTTTTTAATCTATCTAATTTATTATCTAACTAATTCCTTTATTATTATAAAATACTTAAGATTAAGATAATTACTTTATATAATAATCTTAAATTTAGTTCTCTTAAGATAGTATTATTATTTTTTAAATATTACTACTATCATAAGTAGTTCTCTATTATAAATATCATAATGTTACTCTGCTTAAATGAATTGCTTAAAATAGAAAATAATTAGTATAAGCTTTTTATTCTTAAATTATTTAAATATAATTCCTAATCCATCTCCTAATGTATTAGGAGTAATATATATTTATAATTTCTAGTTAAATAGTATAAGTATTAGTATATATTTTATTAATTTTTTAATTACTTTGAATATATTTTTATATTTATTATTCTATAAGAAATCAGTTTCTTTTTATAGGAGTTTAGTTATTAGTTAAATTATTTTTAAATAATTTAAGAGATATTATTAAATATAATTACTTACTCCTAAGAATCCTTGCATATCTTTAATATTACTTAGTATTAGCTAATTAAAAATTATATTTATTTTTTTTAATTATATCTTTAATCCTTCTAGGGTGTAGATTATTCTTAAATAATTAATAATTATTATATTAAATTTATATTTTTTAATCTTTATAGTAAATCTAACATCTATAAAGGCTTGCATTATTTATCTTATATATTTATTATACTCTTTAAATTTCTTTAAAAATATAATAATATTATTAAAGTAGATAGTAATAAATTTATTCAAGAATTTCTATAGGATATAGATTATAAATCTTACAAACTAGGTAGATAAGTTTTTAAGTTCTATTAGTATAATTAACTATTTAAATAATTCTTTATTAGTAAGAAATCTAGTCTTTTAAATATCTTTTTCTACTATTTATAGGTTATAGTAATCTTATTAAATATTAAAAATAGTTATTAGCTTAATTTCTTATAATAGATCTTTTTTCTACTTCTAATAAGATATCTTATTTATATTCTTAATAATTTTATTATTAAAGGATTAATAGTTAATAATTATCCTTTTTATTTTATTTTTCTTATTAATAAATATATCTTTTACTAAGACTTCTTTATAATCTAGATATATATATCTAGCTTTTAAAAATTTTTTTATGAACTGATCTTTAATTCTTAATTTAATTAATAATTTATAAAATTATTTAATAGATAGTAGCTTAAATTCTTACTTTAAATTAATCCTAATTTTAAATTCTTTATTATATATTAATAATTAGTATTCTTTCTTTATAAATAGTTTAATATATTTATAATATTTCTTTAGTAATTTCTCTAGAACTTTTTTTAGTTTTATTTTATATTTTTTTTTTAGTTTAGGTTATATTACTTTAATTAATTTAGTATTTTACTTTATCTTTAGCATTTCTATTTCATTAGAATTAGTTATTTCTAATCTTATTTCTTCTATTAAGAAGATTTTCTTTAATCCTTTTTATAGACTTATAATTTTTTTTACTTGATATTTTTCTAACTTTATATATAGGATCTAGTTATTAATAAATATAGTTCTTATAATCTAGTTAATTATAGGATTCTATTCCTATAGCTATTTTATTTCTAGTATAGCATTAAATCTATTTATATAAGTAATATTAAATATTATTATTATTATATAAAGTCCTAACTTCAGTAATATTAATTTAGTTTGCTATTTATATCTTTCTATAATAGACTTTCTATTAACTCTAAATACTAATATCTATTGTCTTATTATATACTACTTAAGTTTTAGTCTCTTAATTGTTTCTAGGCTTATATAATTTCTAGTTACTCTAGAATCTAATAAAATTTAGATTTAATTTCTTTTAACTTCTCTAATAATAATGATTATTTTATATTATTAATTGATTATGGTAGCAATCAGGTATTAGATTTTATACTTTTTAATATATTATTAGATTACATAGAAATGTTTTTTGATTAAATCTTTATATAATTTAATATTATAGTATTTATACTATCCATCCTTATAGTCTTTAGGGTCTATATTATTATATTTAGAGTGACCACTTTCTTTATATATATATTTATAGTCTAAGTTTTCTTGTAGATAAATATACTTTATATATGCTATGATTTCTAAGATGCTTAGAAACTACTAGTTAATTTTCTTATTTAGATAATAGATATTATATCTATTATTATAGCAGATTATCTAATAAATTTCCTGGTATAAGTATCCTCTAAGATTTAGATAGTATATATAAATATAGTTTCTAATATATCTTAATTATTTATTATATAGCTGATATCCTTTTAATTTAGATATTTTTTTATATATTCTTATAATAACTTTATTAACTATTTTATGTATTTTATATGTATAGAATATCTATTTATAGCATTTCTAGTATATTTATATATATTTATTTTATATATATTAAGATTTTTTCTAGTAGATTACTTTAGCAGGTATATAACTACATAGATTATCTTCCTGGCCCTTTCTCTTTCTATATTATGTTAGTTAGTATGATTTATATTTATACTATTATAATTCTTTTCTAATTTTAGTAAATAATTATTCTAAGTTTAATAAAGTTTTTACTATTTCTTAATTTAGATTCTTATAATTTATTATTATTTTATTATTATCTTGGAACATTAATTGGGTATAGAGTTTCTTAATTAATAAAAAATTCTTATAGTTAATATCCTTATTATTATCTTCTAATATATTTTCCTTGGAATAATTTCTAGGTAGTATTTTTCATTTAGCTTGATTTAACTTATTCTTTAAAAGTATGTGATTATTATTATATAGTTATATTAATATATTTATATCTTCATTTTATATATTCTTATTAATTATTATTATATTAACTATTTATCTAGTTTTTATATTTCTTACTACTTATTATAGGCTAAATTATTTACTAATTTATTTCTAGATCTATTTTATTTTATATTCTTCTAGAAATTTATTCTTAGTATCTGTTTTATTAGTATTACTCTTATCTAAGGTTATTATCTAAATAATTGTTATAATTACTTATTATTATTCTTAGTTAACTATTTCTTAGACTTATTTTAGCTTTTAGTATTTATTTATAAAATATCCTGATATTTTATAATTAAAGTAGATTTTCTTCTTAACTAGTTTTTTTTTTCTTCTTTTATAAGGGTAATATTTATTTATATAATAGTATTTTTATCTTTGTTAGTTTAGGGTGTGCTAGAATCTTTTTTATACTAATATCCTAATTTTTTTCCTAGATTATAGAAGTATCTATATTTCTTCTAGTTTTAGTATTTTTATTTCTTTTATTTAATCTTAAATAATTTATTATTAATCTATATTATTATATTAATATATTTATTAATGCTTTTTAGTTAGTTTATTTTTATAAGATTATATTAGACTTCTTTTTTGAGTATATTTTTAAAGAGGTTTATCTAAGTATTATTAGAATAGCCTAAGGGTATTATTATTTATTAGAATTTAATAGTAAATTATTATATTAATCTAGTTTACTTTAGATATCTTAATTTATGTTTTATAATTCTTATTATATTTATTTCTCTAAATAATTTTTTAAGAGCTTTTTTAAAGTTATTATAGCTTTTTAAGATATCTTTTATAAAATCTTTTTAGTTTTCTAGCTATTCTTTATAATAGTTTATTATAATAGATTATATCTATTCTATAGTAGTATTAATGAAATATAATATAGTAAATAGTATTTATAGTATATTTTTAGTAAGTCTATTTACCTTATGATGTATTACTATATTAATAAGAAATATTTTTAATTTAGATAATATTTTATTAAATATTATAGATTTTAGTAATTTAATTTATTTAGCTAGTTTAGCTCCTAGTATAATTAGGAAGGTAGTTAGTATAGTTAGTACTTATATTTTAAACTAAGTAATAATATTTTTAAAATAGTTAATTTACTCTTTTTAATCTTTATTATGATTAGGTATTAGGTTGTACTAAATATTTAATGATACTAATATAGCTTATTATATCTATTAAGTAGATTATAAAGTTATTATTTTTTTAATAAGACTTCTCTTTTATAATAAAAATCTTGAATTATTAGAAACTGATATTTTACTAGTATCTAAATTAGAAATAACTCTTTACTAAATATTAATTTAGTAGTATTCTAATAGTAAAAGGGTAGATGTTTAAATTTTAATAGAAGATAATAAAGTTTAATTTAATCTATAAATAATAGAGTACTTAAGATTAAATAGTTAATTTAAGATAGTAAACTAAAGTTTAAATATATAATAAAATAAGTATTCTTATATACTAGAAACTTAATATATCTAATATATTTATTTTACTAGTTAAGGCTCTATTATTTTTATTTTTAGTAAATATAGCTAATATAGTCTTTTACTAATAATAGCTTTATTTGCTCTATTATTAGTCTATTCTAGTTTTAGTTTTTATAGGTAGATAGCGCGGTGCCTAATCTTTTTATGTTTATTATAGTAGTTAGATAGAATATGGATCTTATGCCCTTCATAGTGTCTATAGATCACGTGCTTAGCGGTATAGTGCAGTAGCGCAGGTATATCTATTGGCTGTGACGTGCTGATTCTCTGACAAGTAGAAACTTAAAGATTAATAAAATAAATCAGTTTATACTTCTTATAGTTAAATATTAATATATATTAGCATGCCTACTTATCTGCTTATATACTAGTTATTTAGAGCTTTATAATATTTTTTTATTCTATTTTTCTAGCTATTATTAAGGCTATATTATTTATCTAGCTTAAAGATATAATTCTATCCTTCTCTTTATATATCTCTAATAAATCTATATTATAAAATAAGTAAAGAATAAAAGATAATAATAATCTTTATAGTATCCTAATTAAAATAAAGATAGATTTTAATATCTTTTCTATTATATAGATCTTAATGCTTTTACTAGTAAAAAGGGCCTTAATTTAGAGCATTAAGTGCCCTAGCCTATATTTCTATAGGTTATATAATAGCCTGATATAGTGCGTATTATTATATACTTTAATAATATCTATAAAAAGTATAGATATAACTAGTTAGTTATTACTTTATAATATATAAATTTAGTTAAGAATTAACTAGATAGTATAGTTAATAAAGATTTTATAATAATTACTAAGATAATTATTTAAAAGTAGTTTATATTTCTTTATTATATATAAAATATATAGTGTAATAACTACCTTTAGTATTTTATTAAGAGTATTAAGTAGTATTACTAATTAATAAGACTTAGATATATAATAATCCTAATTATCTCTCTTCTATAATATTATTATTATTAAATTTTAAAAATATATAAAATTATAGCCAGTATATATATATATATTAAAAATCTATAATAATATCTTGTGTGTTTTTAATATTATAATTATTAGCTTTTATAATTAGTTTAGAATACTATTATCTCTAAGTGTTTTATTTATAGTAAGATTTAATATTATATATTTAATCTTATATAATATTATTAATAAAAATTTAATTAATTTTAGATAGTTATATTTATTAATATCTAATAGATTAGTTATTTATTACTTTAAAAAGAAGATTTCCTAGAATAGTCTTACTCTATTAGATATTATTTTAATAATCTTATTACTAGGACTTTAGAGTATTAGTATAATTTCTTGTTTATAGACTCTTATATAATAGTATATTTAATATACTAAGTATTAAAGTTTATAAAAATCCTATTTTATAGCTTATTAAATCTACTATTAGTGGTCTAAATATAGTTATTTTTTAATAAATTATTTCTTTATATTCTAGATTATATAATATTATTTCTAGATCTCTAGCTAATAGATATATATTTAGTAGTGTTAAAATTATCTTATTAGTTTAATAAGCCTATAATATTTATTAGTAAAATTAGGATTATTATATATACTTAGTTATATTTATAATATTAATTTATTAATTATATAATAAATTACTATAATAAAAGTAATAGTTTATAATTTAATTATATATATAGATATTATTATTAAATTTAAGATATTAATCCCCTTCTTTAAACTTTTTATAAATATCTTTATATCTATTTTCTTCTAATTTCTTTATTTAAGTATCTTACATAATAGGGCATTTATCCTAAGGATTATCTAAATAAAATAATAGTTTAAATTATAATTAATCTTATTACTTTTCTTATAGATTAAAAAATATTTTTATAATATACTTAAGATAAAAATAAGATTAATTATTAAATATAGTTTATTATTTTCTTATATAATTATTTTTTTCTTTATAACTAGCTTTATATTATAACTATTTATAATCTTAATTAGTCTTTTTATCTTAGTTTCTACTAGAATATCTAGTTCCCTCTAAATAAGATAATATAGATTTATATTATCTAAAATAATATATCTACTATTTAGATTCTTAATATAAATTCTAAATAATTTTTTATTAATAATAGATATTATACTACTTTTTATCTTATTATAAATATTATAAATAAATAACATTCTCTCTTCATCCTCTTAATTATAAATTAATTTAAAAATCTAATAGTCCTATAAAACTATTTTATATATTTACTATATAGGATTAATACATTTAGTTATATATATATAAATATATACTATCTTTTCTTCTCTATATTCTAATTTCTTTAAATATAATAATTAATATATATTAATAGCTAGATTATATATTATTTTATTTATTTTATTAATTTTATTTTTCTAAAGCTCTTAATATATAATTATATTAGTCTCTAAAACTTATTAATCTCTAAGAAATAGTACTATTACAATAATCCTACTATTATTTATATTATATTAAATAATAATAAACTAGTTATTTCTATTTATTAGTTTTTATATTATTTTTATATATATCTACTAAAGGATTATCTAAGTTAGATCTAAAATTCTTCTACTAGATATATTATTAGTTATAAAACTTATAAAAAAATTAATTAAAGTTATTTATCTTTATCTAAGGCTCTCCTAGCTACTAAAATCTTAGTTTAGATTAAGAAGTAGACTATAATACTATTTAGAAAACAATATATACTACTTAGATTTATTTCTTATTATTAAATAATAAAATATTATTACTAGATTTAAATTTATTAGATAGTAGATATTTTATTAAATACTTTACCACTAGCTTTATAATAATAAAAAATTAGTCTAATTCTAGTTCTAGATTTCTAGGAATTAATATTACCTTCTTTTTATATAAATAATAATTTATTACTACAGCTTTCTATAATAATAGAAAATTATCACTTATAAAAAGTATATAGCTTATTAAGCTAGAAATATAATAGAATAGTTTATATCATATAATAGCTATATAAGCCCTTTATTAGGCCTTAATTTATATAAAATATTTAGATAATATTACTCTATAAACTTATTTATAGTTAATATATTTAACCATTATTTTCTTGCCCTATTTAGAAAAATATTCCTAGATTAAATAATCCTCCATATAGAAACTATAGATTATTTTATTTAAATATTAAATCTAAATATGCTCTAATTTTTAGTATTTATTATATAATTTACTCTAATCTTTTTAGTAAAGAATTATTATATTATAGATATAAATCTTTTATATTATATCTTACTAGATTATTTTATTAGTATCTTTAAAATATAAGAATTTTATAACTATTAAAACTATCTTTTTACCTAGCTAGAGATATATTAACTATTTTATATAAATAATCTATTTTTTTATATCTTAGATGTAATAATTCTTTATTATTATTTTTATAATAATATCCTCTATAGTCTCTAGGGATAGATTTATATTATTAATAGAGATCTTATAGATAATTACTTTCTGTATTAATATATATATACTAAAGCTTTACCCCTAAAAACCTTAATTTATTAGTTAGTATAATTATATAGAACTTTAATAGCTATAATATTAAAAATAATAAACTTAATATCTTTAGAAGAAAAATATTAAACTATAATAAAAAGTATCCTAGTAAGTATTTTATTATTAGTTCTTATATAAATTTCTTTATAAACTTTCTTTACCTTATCTTTTAATTATATAGGAATTAATTAATAAAGTAAATCTTTTATTACTTTATTCTTTATTTTTATTATTATATCACTATTTTATTTTAGCTTAATAGATAATATCTCTAAAGTAAAAGAGCTAGTACTATTTTAAGATAATAGTATAACTACTAATTTAATCTCTATTTACTAGTTCCTAGCCTAAGTATACTAGATAAAAAATTTAATTAATACTAATAGAGTAGTACTTTTAATATTTTTATATATAATAATAATATTAAACTAGATCTATTTTAAAATTTTCTATATCTTATCTAGGCTTATAAATATCTCCTTTTTTATAGTAATCTTTATAAAAAGTTTAATACTTTTAATAAACTAATATATAATAATATCTTTTTTAAAATTCTTTTCTATATAAAAAATTACTCTCTTAGTACTCTCTATAAGCTTATTTATTCTATTAATAGTGTATAGCTTTAATAAAAATAGTATTATTATCCTATCTAGATCCTATGCTCCTACTAAGTTTTCGCTTATAAAAGGTATGATCTAGATATTTTATTCTAATACTATTATTAATCCTAGATTTATATAATAAAAATAAGATTAATTGATAGTATTTAGAATTAATTAAAAGTGATTAAATTCTTAAGGCTATATAGCCTGAATTGGGTGAGTAATTTCAAAAAGAAGATTCGCGAAGAAAGAGATATTTTTTTTTCAAATATATTCTATATAAATTAATAAAAATATTATAATTAATTACTTTAAAGAGTTCTATATAATTAAACTTTTAATATAAAAAATAATTTAGTCTTATATTAACTTTATATTAAGATAGTTAATATAGAAGAAATTATTATAAATTTCTAATTTTTTTAATTTATTCTTATTAAAAATAATTTTATAATTATATATATTTTTAAGATATTTTATTATTTCTTTAGTAATAAAGATATTTTTATTAAATATATTTAAAAGTTTATACTATAAATATTGTACTATAAAAATAATATTAGAATAAGTCTTTATAATAAATTAATTAAAATATCTTAACTTTTTATAAAAGAATATTTTATTAATATTATTTATAGACTCTAATTTAAGATTAAATTTAAAGCTAGTAGTAATAAGGATCTGCTTAGTATTATAGTTTTCTATATTAAATTAACTTAGAATAGTATTAATATAATTAGTTTAAAATAATATAACTATATATTTCTTTATATTATAATTAATATTTATTCTAAAAAAATATTTTAAATTTTCTAAATACTTTACTCTCTAGATTTTATATAAAATATTAATAAATTTATTAATTTATTTTATACTATTTATAATAGTAAATATATTATTAATATAAAATATTAATATTAAATTATTAGACTTATAGTAGTAGATATATAGATTTTTATATAAAAAAATAAGACTTAATAATCTTAGTTTTTTATTAATTATATTATACTAAAATATAGCTAAATTTTATATATTATATAAGATTTTCTAAAGCTTATAGACTTTTTTAGTCATTTACTTTATACTAGTTAATTATATAATATATATATCTTCTTCTTATATAAATATATATAAATAAACTATAATAATATTAGCCTAAAAGATAAAATAATATTTTTATATATAATAAATAAGAAAAATCTTCTTTTTAATATTATTAATAATTAATAAATAATAATCTTTATTTTTTTTTTAAAAATTACTATAAATTACTTACTATACTTTAAACTTTATAATATAGCTTTTAACATTAGTTTTAATATTATATATCTATTTTCTAAAGAGTATTTAGATATTTCTTTTAAACTAGGAAATAAGATTCTAAGTCTTATTTTAATAAAATTTTATAATTTAGTTTTCTATATCTAACTATTAATAAAATTTATAAAAAACTTTTATAGTTTTTTTAAAATTATTAGAAATAATAATATCTTATTTCTTTACTCTTAAATTACTAATAGAAAAAATAAATTTTTATAAATAATTATCTTTATTAAAGTTCATAGTAAATATAATTAAAACTTTAAAACTAAAATTATAATTTATTTTTTCTATTTTAATATTTACTTTTTTTTTTTATAAAATTAGTTTCTTTTTTCTTAAAGTATATCTTCTTTATTTTAAAATATAATTTTATTTTCTATTATTTTACTAGTTTATTAAGACTAAACTTCTTATTATAATATTTTAATTTAAAGATGTCTTTATTTTTATATCTTAATAATTAAATAGTAATAATATTAAAAAGTATAATATTATTACTTTTAATTAACTTATAAATAATAGGCTTTTTATATAATATAAATTTATCTTCTAATTATATTTATTAAATATAAGTAATTAGATAATTTAATTATAAATTAAAAAATTTATTATTATTTTTTTTATTAATAAAATTATAGAAATTATTTTTATTTAATAGATTATTATCTAATTTAATCTTTTTATTATCTTTATATATAAAGAAAATTTTTAAGAGCTTAATAATATAACTTTAAGTATAGATATTTTTAATTAAATTAAAGTTTTTATTACTAATAATATCTTTAATTATAATAATAGCCTTTTTATAACTATTAATAATAGTATAATAGACTTAAGATATTATTATTTTTACTTTCTTTATATATAATATACAAAGAGATATTAATTTAAAAGTTACTAATAAAAATATTTTAGAATTAATAATATTATCTAGTTTTATCTTCTTATTTATTTTTCTAAAAAGTAATATTTTAAGAGATATAAATAAAGTTATTATTAGGAAATTATAATTAATATATATAGTTATAATCTTTAATATAGATAATTAAGTAACTAATTTTTATCTTTAGAATAATCTTTTTTATGTATATATAGTTTTTCTTTAGAATATATATATAAATTTTATATTTCTAAATATAAAAATACTATAATAAAGAGACTAAATTAAGAAAATTAAAAGTCTCTTTTTATAATTAAAGTAATAACTTTATTTATCCTTCTTAAATTAATTAATAGATAATATAGACTACTATTTCTATAGTAAATAATTATAAGTAAAATAATAGATTAGTATTAATTAATATAGTCTAAATTATAATTATAATATAATATTATAGATATTTAATAAAATTATTAAGTTTTAGATAATATAAAGTTAATTTTCTAATATTAGTATCTTTATTAATAGACTAGTTAATTTAATAAGATTATTTCTTTTTTTTATCTTATATAATAATTATAGAATAATAATCTATTTTATTTTTAATATTCTATAAGATTTTAATATTAATATTAAATATTTCTCTTTTTTTATAATAAAAAATAATAAATAGTATTCTTATAAAATTATTAAGAAAGAAAATAGTATACTTAATTTTTTTATAGTTAAATAGTTTAATATATTATATATTAGTATAGATAATTTATTTTATCTTTTTTATTTTAGGAAGAGAATTATAAGAAATTAATCTCTTTATTTTAAAGAAATAATATAATTTATAATACTTAATCTAGCTACTAATCTTTTTAAAATTAGTATTAGATTTAATATTTTTATATTTTTTATCTCCTATATAGCTAAGTTAATAGTATTAAAGATATTAAAAGACTATTAAAAATTATAATATTTTTACTTAAATACTATAATTATATTTAATAGTATTAATAATAAATATATTAAAGATTAAGTAATAAAGCTAATAATAGTATTATTTTTACTATAATATTAAAGATTATTATATAGTTTTATTCTTTTATATATTTAAAGATTATATCTAAGGCTATTTATATAAAAAACTTAAATTAAGATATTAGACTATTTTTTATTATTAAAATTTATTTTTATAAATATAATATTAAAGCTATTAGCTCTATTATTATTATTATTATTATATATAAAAATATATATTTTCTTATTATTAGTAAACTCTTTATAATTAAAAAAAAAAATATTAGTATTAATAAGATTTTAAACTATATTAAAGTTAGCTATTTAGTAATCTATTATAAAGTTAAATATTAATAAGAGAATAAGCTATAAATTTTTTATTTATAAGATTATAAATTTAATAAATGTCTTAATTAAGTCTTTTTATTTATATATATAATTAATAATTATTTTAAAGAAAAGTATTTTAATCTTAATATTTTTAAAAGAATTAAAGATAAATTTAAAATTATTATCTTTATTAATAATATTTAATATAATAATAATATTTATTAATACTATAGTTTTTAAAATAATATATATTAGATTTATTTTTATAATTAGAAAGTATATAAAAGTATTTAATAATCTTTTTAATATTCTTATTTTTATGAGAAATATATTTATATTTATAATTTAGCTTTTTATTATAATTTAAAGTTATATTATTACTATTAATTTTATTTTTTTATTTTTTTTTAGATTATTACTTACTAGTAGTTTTTAATTTAAAGATATTATTATTAATAATTTTAGTTTTTACTTTAGTATAAAATTATATAAAATATTAAATAATTTTATTCTTAAAATTATATAAGTTATTTTTATAAAATATAATTTATAATAGAATATTACTTTTAAAACTAAGAATTAATATAATAATAGTTTAAATTAGGGTTAATATAAAGCTATATTTATTTACTTTCTAATAATATTAATAGAGTGCTTAGATAAAAAGTTATAGTATAGTTAACTAGCTATAGTCTATATTTTTAAAAATAATAAATTTTTATTATTTTAATTAATAATCTAACTTTCTCTTATAGACTTTCTAAATAGCTATAAAGATATTATTAATATAATTAGCTTTAATAGAGATTAATTTTATTTTATTAGTAAGTTCTTTAAAAAATATAATATAAAGCTATAAACTTATATCTAGAGATATTTAGTTTCATTTAGTATATATAATAGTATTAACTTTCTTATTAGAATAAAAAATAAAAAAGTTAATTATTATTAAAAGATTAGTTCTTTTTAATTTTTATTTAATAGATTTATATTATATATTAAAATCTATAATTTTTATTAGATTATTAATATTATATAATTAAATTTTTCTTATATTTATTAGTAAATTACTATCTTAGTTAATTACTATAAAGAGATTAAAAGAAATAATTATTAATATAATTAATATTACTAATATTATAGTAAGATAAGGGGATATAATTTAAACTTAATATAATTATATATAAATATAATATTATATTAAAATACATACTTTATATTTAGATTTAAAGATATGAAATTATTTAGAATTTTTAATATATAGAAAGATATTATTATTATTTTTTATAATAATTAAAAAAAATTTATAATTTAATAAGTAGCTAATCTAAATAATTTTTTATTATATATTAAAAAGAAAATAATATTATATAGTTTATATTTAAAAAAAAATTATTCAATTTTAACTAAAAGTCCTAGGCCTAAGCCTAATCTAGCTACAGCCAGCTATGCTGCTGCCTAGAGAGCTGATATAGCTATACAGGATCTCCCGTCAGAGTATAACTAGGATGCTCTAAACAGACAAAGTTAAAAGACTTCTAATATATAAAAGGCCTTAGGGCTAAGACTTAAATAAAAAGATAATGACGGGAGATCCTATACAGTCTAGACAGCAGCGTAGTTAGCTAGAGCTAGATTAGGCTTAAGCCTAGGATTTTTAGTTAAGATTAGATAGTTTTTCTTAGGTATAAGCTATATAATATTATTTTTTTTTTAATATATTATAGAGAGTTATTTAAATTAATTATTTATTAGATTATAAGCTTTTTTTAGTTACTATAAAAGATAATAATAATATCTTTTTATATATTAAAGATTCTAAATAATCTTATATTTTTAAATCTAAGTATAAAATATATATTTTAATATTATATTATATTTATATATAATTATTTTAAGTCTAAGTTATACTTTCTTATTTTATTATAGTATTAGTAGTATTAATTATATTAATAACTATTCCTTCTAATCCTTTTATAGTAATTAATTAAGATAGTGATTTACTAGTAAATATAAAAAAAATTTAGCTATATAATATTAATAGCTTAATACAGATTATAAATTTTAATATATAGATAATATAAACTTATTAAATAAAAATTAAAAAGAATTAGTTTTTTAATAATAATTGACTTCTTTATTTCTTATCCTAATAAAGAAGTTAATATTATTATATATACTAAATAAAACTAGATATTTTTAAATATAGGCTTATAGCTCTATACTATACTTTTTAAGAAATTTATTAATAAAATAGAATTAATCTCTGTTAAGATTAATTATATTAATAATATCTTTATAGCTATTTAGAAAGTCTATAAAAAAGAATTAAATTATTAATTAAAATAATAAAAGTTTATTATTCTTAAAAATATAGATTATAACTAGTTTATTATATTATAATTTTTTATTTAAATATTTTATTAATATTATTAAGAAATAGATAAATATAATTTTATATTAATTTTAGTCTAGATTATTATTATATTAATTTTTAGCTTGAAGAGTAATATTTTATTATAAATTATACTCTATAAGGATAATTTATATAATTTTAAGAATAAAATTATTTAATATTTTATATAACTCTATATTAAAGTAGAGACTAAGATTATTAGTAATAATATTTTTAAATTAGAAACTGCTAGTAAGTAATAGTTTAAGAAAAGATAAAAAAATTAGATTAATAATAATAATATAATTTTAAATTATAGTAGAAAGCTAAATTATAAATATAGATATATTTTTTATAAGAATAAAAATATTAAAAAGATTATTAAATACTTTTATATACTTTCTAACTATAAAGATAAATATAGTATATATTATTTTAAAAGTTATAATATTAATAAATATTATTATTATATTAAAAATCCTTTATTAAGGTAGATTTTAATATGAAATTTTTAATATTATTTTAAAGCTCTTAAAGAAATAAAAAAATTTAAGAAAAAAATATTAAAAATATCTTAGATTTTAAAATTAGATTTTATTAATATAGCTTTTAATAATAATTTTTATTTTTATAGCTTTAATAGTATAATAATTAAGTATATTAATAAATTTATTATATTAAATATTATTAATAAAGATAATAATTTTAAGTTTATTTTTAATTTTTTTAAAAATACTAGGATTAAAATACTTTTTTTTAAAATAATTATTAACTATATATATAAATAAGAAGGTTTAATTAAAATATTTATTAAATTTATAATCTTATAAATAGTAAATTTATAGCTTACTCTCTTATTAATATTTAATTCTATAATAAGTTACTAGATAACTAATTTTAATATAGTTTAGAATTTTATTAATATTAATATCTTTTTTCTTAATTTTAAGAATTTACTAATAGTAAAGAAGTATATATTTTTATATATAGTAATAATAATAATAATAAAGTTAATAGCTTTAGTACTATATTTATAAAAATAAATTTTAATAATAAAAAATAATTTAATATCTTAATTTAAATTTTTTATATAAATAATCTTAGATATAATCTTTAAATATATAAAAAAATAAAATTATATAATAATCTTTAGTATTATAATAAAAATAATATTATCTATTATATAGAAAATAATATTATTATTAACTTTATTATTTAGATCTTTAATATACTTATTATTAATATTATAAACTATAATTATAATATTTAAGTAAGAGTATTATAACTCTTAATAATCTTCTAATACCTTTAATATTATTAATTTGGTTATATAGAAGATAAGAAGTATAAAAATATTAATTTTAATATTAATTTTAAAAAGATTAGTAGTTAGATTAAATATTATAAATTATATTATTTTTTTAAGATAAAAAGATTAATTTTTTATAATTTTTTCTTAAAATAAAGAAAATAGAGTAAATTATTTATACTAATATATAGTATATTAAGGTACTTAATTATAAAGAAATTAAATATATTATTTTCTTCTTTAATAATCTTATAAGGATATTATTTATTATGTTTTATTATAAAAAAAAAGAAATATTTAATGACGGGAGATCCTGTACAGCTATATCAGCTCTCTAGGCAGTAGTATAGCTAGCTAGAGCTAGATTAGGCTTAGGTCTAGAACTTTTAATTAGAATTAAATAACTTTTCTTAGGTATAAATTATATAATATTATTTTCTTTTTAATATATTATAAAAAATTATTTAGATTAATTATTTATTAGATTATAAACTCTTTTTAATTATTATAAAAAATAATAATAATATCTTTTTATATATTAAAGATTCTAAATAATCTTATATTTTTAAATCTAAGTATAAAGTATATATTTTAATATTATATTATATTTATATATAATTATATTAAGTTTAAGTTATATCTTCTTATCTTATTATAATATTAATAGTATTAATTATATTAATAACTATCTTTTCTAATTCTTTTATAGTAATTAATTAAAATAGTAATTTATTAATAGATATAAAAAAAATCTAGCTATATAATATTAATAACTTAATAAAGATTATAAATTTTAATATATAATATAAATCTATTAAATAGAAGTTAAAAAAATTTAATTTTTTAATAATAATTAATTTCTTTATTTCTTATTTTAATAAAAAAGCTAATATTATTATATATACTAAATAAAATTAGATATCTTTAAATATAGACTTATAACTCTATATTATATTTTTTAAGAAACTTATTAATAAAATAAAATTAATCTTTACTAAGATTAATTATACTAATAATATTTTTATAGCTATTTAGAAAGTTTATAAAAGAAAATTAAATTATTAATTAAAATAATAAAAGTTTATTATTTTTAAAAATATAACTTTTTATCTAAGTATTTTATTAATATTATTAAGAAATAGATGTATATAATTTTATATTAATTCTAATTTAGATTATTACTATATTAATTTTTAATTTTAAGAGTAATATTTTGTTGTAAATAATCCTCTATAAGAATAATTTATATAATTTTAAGAATAAAATTATTTAATATTTTATATAACTCTATATTAAAGTAGAGACTAAGATTATTAGTAATAATATCTCTAAATTAAAAGTTACTAATAAATAACAAGTATAAATATACTTCTTATAAGAATAAAAATATTAAAAAAATTATTAAGTACTTTTATATACTTCTTAACTATAAAAATAAATATAATATATATTATTTTAAAGATTATAGTACTAATAAACATTATTATTATACTAAGAATTCTTTATTACGATAAATTCTAATATAAAATCTCTAATATTATTTTAAGACTATTAAAGAGGTAAAGAAATCTAAAAAAAAGATATTAAAATTATTTTAAACTTTAGAATTAAATCTTATTAGTATATGCCTTCTTTTTATATAAGTGTATATAAATAAGCTATAATAATATTAGTTTAAAAGATAGAGTAATATTTTTATATATAATAAATAAGAAAAATCTTTTTTTTAATATTACTAATAATTAATAAATAGTAATTTTTATTATTTTTTTTTAAAAAGTTATTATAAATTATTTATTATATCTTAAATTTTATAATATAATTTTTAATATTAATTTTAATATTATATATTTATTTTCTAGAAAGTATTTAAATATTTTTTTTAGATTAGAAAATAAGATTTTAAGTCTTATTTTAATAGAATTTTATAGTCTAGTCTTCTATATCTAATTATTAATAGAATTTATAAAAAAACTTTATAATCTTTTTAAGATTATTAGAGATAGTAATATTTTATTTTTTTATTTTTAAATTACTAATAAGAAAGGTAGATTTTTATAAATAATTATTTTTATTAAGGCTTATAATAAGTATAATTAAAGAATTAAAATTAAAATTATAATTTATTTTTTTTATTCTAGTATTTATTTTCTTTTTTATAAAATTAATTTTCTTTTTTTTAAAATATATCTTTTTTATTTTAAAATATAATTTTATTTTTTATTATTTTACTAGTTTGTTAAGATTAAATTTTTTATTATAGTATTTTAATTTAAAGATACTCTTATTCTTATATTTTAATAATTAAGTAGTAATAGTATTAAGAAGTATAATATTATTACTTTTAATTAATTTATAGATAATAAGCTTTTTATATAATATAAATTTACCTTTTAAATTATATTTATTAAATATAAATAATTAGATAGTTTAGTTATAAATTAAGAAGTTTATTATTATCTTTTTTATTAGTAAAATTATAAAAATTATTTTTATCTAATATATTATTATTTAATCTAATTTTTTTACTATTTTTATATATAAAGACAGTTTTTAAAAGCTTAATAATATAACTTTAAATATAAATATTTTTAATTAAATTAAAATCTTTATTACTAATAATATTTTTAATTATGATAATAGTCTTTTTATAGTTATTAATAATAGTATAATAAATTTAAAATATTATTATTTTTATTTTCTTTATATATAGTATATAGAGAGATATTAATTTAAAAATTACTAATAGAAATTTCTTAGAATTAATAATATTATTTAGTTCTATAAATAATATAAAATATTAATTCTTTTAATTCTATTTTTTCTAAAATAATTTAAATTATATAAAAATATTATAAAATAATATTCTATTATACTACTTCTATAAAGATAAGTTAAATCTATAATAATATAACTATTTCTTAATAAAACTAGTTTTTTATTAGCTAATTAATATTAAAATTTACTTTATAAAATTATACTAATTTTATAATAATATTATATTTTTTTATCTTAATAATATTAAATATATAATAATATATCTATATTAATTTACTAAAATCTATAATTAATATTTAGAGTTTAATATAGCTATATATATATAAACTTATTTTCTATTTATAGTCTTAACTCTTTTAATAAATAATTTGATATAATAATATTTTTTTTTATTTATTTTTAACTAATAAAGTATTCTTAAATATTATAATTAATAAGACTTTTTATTTCTAATTAACTATCTAGTATATTAAACTAAATTCTAAAAATTATTAAAATTTTAATTAGATTTTTTTTTTAAATTTTAAAATTATATTACTTATTATTTCTTTAATCTTTAATATTATAATAGTATATATTAATAAAAATTTTATTTTTTTAATTATTTAATAATTTTATATTTTTTTATTATAATTTTTTTCTAATATTCTTTATTATTATAATATAAAATATTATAGGTATTACACTATTTTTATTATTATTAATATAATCTTTTTAGTTAATTTTAATCTAAATAAGTTATACTCTTATTATTATTTATTTCTTATATTTTTTATATTTTTATATATAAGAGTAATAATTTAGATTTTTATTTTCTATTTTTTTTATAAAAATTAAAAAGATCTTATTTTTTATTTTTATAGTTTTATAATTTAATATATTATTTATAATAATTTAAAAATAATAAATAAATTTATTATAATTAATTAATTTTTTTATATATTTATAGATTTTATTATAGACAGATTCTAGAATTTTTATTTTAGAAATAAATATATACTATTTCTTAATAAATTTAACTTTTATTTATAATTTTTACTATAATAGATATAAGCTAAATTTTATAATTATTTAATTCTTCTATTATTTAATATTATTATATTAAGAAAGTATTAATTAACTTTTTTTATAATAAAATAAAATTATTAAATAATTATAGAAGATATTTTTTAAAATTATTTTAAATTATATTTTTATTATAGTTATTAAAGTATATAAAATATTTTTAATATTTTTTATATTTAAATTATTATAACTTCTTTAATTTTAAGCTTTAGATAATTATATAATATTTTTTATAATAATTTTACTAGCTTTTTATATAATTAATAAATTTATTATATTCTATATAAGATTTTTTTTTATACTTTTTAAATAATTTAAAATAGAAAATTTTTAGGACTTTTAAAAAAGAATTTATTTATAACTATTTTTTCTATAAGAATAAGACTTTAAAATAATTTATTATTAAATTATTTAATTATATTATACTTATTTTAATTTATTAATATAGTTTCTATTCTTCTTTCTACTATTTAAATAATTAATTAAGAATTTAGAGTTATTTAAAATTTATATTTTTAAATTTATTAATTAATATTTAAGAAATTTATATTTTTTAAATTATAAAATTTTCTTTTTTAATATTCTTAGAAAAATATATTAATTATTTTAAAAAAAAATTATTTCTTCTTTTTTTATTATAAAAATACTTATTTTATTTTTTTATATAAATATTTTAAATAATTCTATAATTTTAATTATTACTAGTTTATTTTTATCTAATAATTTTTATTTCAAAGCTATTTTTATTTATAATTAAAAATTCTAGTATTAATACAAAAATTCTTTAAGATTTTAAAAATATATTAATTTATAAATCTCTCTTCTTATAAAGGTAAAGTAATTAAAATATAAAAAATAAATAAATAGTATTAATAAAATTAAATATAGATTTTATAATAGTATTAAACTAATTACTAACTTCTAGAAAAATTTTATTAAAGAAATATAATATATATTTTTACTATATATATATAGAACTCCTTTTCTAAAAGTATATTTTTTTATATAGAAATCTAATTATTTCTATATAAAAAAGAAGTAAATATATATATATATATATATTAAAATACTTTCTTTTATATAAAGCACTTATAAGTATATATAGAGTCTATAAGATATTCTAGTATATTTTATATTCCTACTTATATACTTATATATTATATATAATTATTATATTTTATATAATTAAAGATCTTATAAAATAGCTTCTATTTTATTAATATTAATTATATTTAATAATAATAAGTTCTAGTAAACTAGTATTACTATTTAGCTCTATATTAATATAACTAGTATTATATAATGATGGGAGATCCCGTATAGCTGTATCAGCTCTCTTGGCAGCAGCATAGCTGGCTGGAGCTAGATTAGACTTAGGCCTAGGGCTTTTAATTAGGGTTAGATAGCTTTTTCTTAGATATAAACTATATAATATTATTTCCTCTTTAATATATTATAAGAAGTTATCTAGATTAGCTATTTATTAAATTATAAATTCTCTTTAATTATTATAAAAAGTAATAATAATATCTTTTTATATATTAAAGATCCTAAATAATCTTATATTTTTAAATCTAAGTATAAAGCATATATTTTAATATTATATTATACTTATATATAGCTATATTAAGTTTAAATTATATTTTCTTATTTTATTATAGTATTAATAGTATTAATTATATTAATAACTATTTTTTCTAATCTCTTTGTAGTAATTAGCTAAGATAGTAATTTACTAGTAAATATAGAAAAGATCTAGCTATATAATATTAATAGCTTAATAAAGATTATAAACTTTAATATATAATATAGATTTATTAAATAAGAGTTTAAAGAGAATTAATTTTTAGTAATAATTAATTTCTTTATTTTTTGCTCTAATAAAGGAACTAATACTACTGTATATATTAAATAAAATTAAATATCTTTAGATATAGGCTTATAGCTCTATATTATACTTTCTAAGAAACTTATTAATAAGATAGAATTAATCTTTACTAAAATTAATTATACTAATAATATCTTTATAGCTATTTAAAAAGTCTATAAAAAAGAGTTAAATTATTAATTAAAATAATAAGAGTTTATTATCTTTAATAGAGTTGTTATAAGTTGAGTTGAGTTGAGTTTCAGGGAAGGATGAACTCAACTCATAGTAGTTTAAGTTGTAAAAATTTTAACTCACCTCAACCCGCACTTAGGGTGATTCAAGGTGGGTTTTTGCCAAGAACCCCAATTTTAACTCACTTGTATTAAGATTTCAAAATTTTAATACATATATTACCACTAAAGCCCCACTTTTATATTTATTTTTAGATATATTTATATATAAAATTTTATATAGATTTTTTATATAGATTTTATATATAAAAATATATAATAATTATATAAAAATCTATATAATATAATTAGCTAATCTAAATATCTTAGCATGTGGAAGACCTACATTTATTTTTAAATATATAGATTTTTTATATAGATTTTATTCAATAATATTATTAATGAATTAAATTTTTCCATAGATTAATATTTTTATAATTATAAAATCTATATAAAAATCTAATAATAATATATATAGTACTAGGAAAAAAAATCCCCAATAAAGGAATATAAATATCTCTATATAAATAAGATAAAATTTAATTGGCTAATCTAAGTAGCTTGGTATGCGGGAGACCCACTTTTATTTCTAAATATATAGATTTTTTATATAGATTTTATTCAATAATATTATTAATGAATTAAATTTTTCTATAGGTTAATATTTTTATAATTATAAAATCTATATAAAAATCTAATAATAATATATATAGTACTAGGAAAAAAAATCCCCAATAAAGGAATATAAATATTCCTATATACATTTAAAGAATATGATTAGTTGATTGAGTGGAAGCTAAAAATTTAGTATGAAAAAATGCCAAGATTTATAAAAAATTATAGAAAATCTATATTTTTAAAGTCTAAATATAAATATTTTTTAAATCTAATTAAAAATATAGAAATAAAATATAGTAAAATATCTATATATTAAATTTTCTTAAAAAATATTAAAAATTGGATAAGTTGAAAATTTTTTATTAATATAAACAATATAATAGATGTAAATATATATAATTATAGGTGACTTTCTTAGATAAAATTTATAAAAAAATTATTTTTTATCTAGTACCTCTAGATCTTAATATTTTTTCATAAAAATAAGATTTTTAGAAACGTTAAATCTAGCTCTATCTAATTATTTTATTTTTATTAAATTTTATGAAAAATATACTACTAAATTTCCACTTTAAAAATTATAGTCTATTTTTTAGGTCTTTAATTTTTAAAAATAATAATTTATATATATATAAATATATCTAAATATAATATAAAAATTAAATTTAGATTAGATTTTTATCTTAAAAAAGATTTATATAGATTTTAAAAATCTAATAATTTTATTGATTAGAAATTAGAACTATTCCTAATTTAGTAATATAAAAATCTATTTTTAGATTCCTTGACAGTATAATATCTATTTTTAGATTAAACTAACTTCTTTCAGAATAATTTAACTATTTTTAAATTAAACTAACTCTTTTTAGATTTTCTAAAAATAATTTATATTTATTTTTAAATTTCTTAGTATAAAAATTATAAAAATTATAAAAATTATTTATTTATTTATTTACTAATAAATTCGGATTATTATTATTCCTAATTTTATTAGGTTTAGTTTAATTTTCTATTTTTATTTCTTGGCAAATTAAAATTTAAATTTTAGATTATAATTATTCTCTATTTATACTAATTTAGTCTGTTTTTTATCCTATAATAGATAATTACTATATATTTTAAAAATGAATATAATTATATTAAAATAAAGTATATTATTATATATTTTTATAAAATTAGATTATTTAATATATAAATATTATAATTTTCTTTTTAAAAATTAAAAAAATAAATCTTAGGATTAAATAAATTAACTCACTAACTTATTTAAGTTAGGGTAAGTTATAAAAATCTTAACTCAATTCACTACAAGTTATAGAAATCCTAACTCACCCCACCTCATATACGAGTTGAGGTGGGGCGAGGTGAGTCTTTGACTTTTCTATAACAAGTCTAATCTTTAAGAATATAGATTATAATTAATTTATTATATTATAACTTTTTATCTAAATACTTTATTAATATTATTAGGAGGTAGATAAATATAATTTTATATTAATTTTAATCTAGATTATTATTATATTAATTTTTAGCTTTAAGAATAATATTCTATTATAGATTATATTCTATAAGAATAACCTATATAACTTTAAGGATAAAATTATTTAATATTTTATATAATTTTATACTAAAATAGAGATTAAAGTTATTAGTAATAATATTTTTAAATTAAAAACTATTAGCAAGTGGTAGTCTAAAAAAGAATAGAAAGATTAGACTAATAATAATAATATAACTTTAAATTATAATAGAAAATTAAATTATAAGTATAAATATACTCTTTGTAAGGGTAAGAATATTAAGAAGATTATTAAATATCTTTATATACTTTCTAATTATAAAGATAAATATAGTATATATTATTTTAAAGATTATAGTACTGATAAGTATTACTATTATATTAAGAATCTTTTACTAGGATAAATTCTAATATAGAATCTTTAATATTACTTTAAAGCTTTTAAAAAAGTAAAGAAACTTAAAAAAAAAGTATTAAAATTATTTTAGGTCTTAAAGCTAGATTTTATTAATATAACTCTTGATAATAGTATCAGAAGAATCAGAATGTCACAGCCAATAGATGAAGTAGCTGGTGCTACTTACCTAATCATCCTATAATTAGTATAAAAAAAATTAAGTACTTAGACATGTTCTATATATATAATATATATTAATTATAAAGACAAAGTAAGATTATATTAATAACTATTTAATAAGCAAAATAGAGCTATTATTAGAAGATAACTATATTAACTATATTTATTAAGAATAAAAATAATAGAGCTCTAACTAGTAGATTAGATATATTAAATATATTAAGCTTTAGATATATAAGAATATTTATTTATTATATAATTAGTATTTATTCTACTATCTTAAATTAATTATAAATTTTAAATATATAATCTTTTATTAATTAGGATTATTGTTATCCTTTTATTTAAGTTTTAGCTCTAAAATACCTTTTATATATTAAAAGTCTTTTAATTTTATTTATTAAAAGTATTCTAGTTATACTCTAATAATTAAAAATTAAAATTTTTAATAATTTAAGATTTTTATTATAAAAGAGAAGTCTTATTAAGATAATAATCTTATAATTTACCTAATAAGTATGATAAGTAGTATTAGTACTACTAAATATTTAATTATATAACCTAATATCTAACAATAATAAAGACTAAGGAGAATAAATTAGTTATTTTAAGAAGATTATTATTTAGTTTAAAATATAAATATTAGCTATATTAGTTACTTATCTAGTTATACTAGAAGCTAAGCTTATTAAACAAGTTAAATTACTAAAACCTATAATATTTAATAGAATATTATCTAAGTTAAAAATATTTCTTATTAATATAATAATATATTATAAGATAAATAGACTTATTAAAAATATATTAATAATACTATTTATAGTATTATATTTTATTAATATTACTATAAAATAAATATAACTAATTATAATAAACTACTATAAAGAATAATTAAAGGACTAAGAAAATTTTATAAAAGATATTTTAAAAAGCTATAATAACTTCAAGAAAGCTTTTAAAAAATTATTTAAAGAAATAAATACAATAAGAATTATAGAATATAAATTAAGATATTTAAAATAAATTAGATTAGCATAATAACTTATTATTAAATTTTAATAAATAATATTTCTAAATTATTCTAATAATGCTTAAATAAATCTTTTTAAAAATATACTAAAAGAAGAAATTTAGTATAATTTTATAAAAATAGACTAATTAAAAAATATTAAAAAATATATTAATATAGCAATTTAAATTAATAATAAATTATTTAAGATTAGATAAAAGAAATAAGAATATTAGAACTAAAAAAAGTATAAATACTCTTATAACTTTAAAAAACAAGTAAAAAAGGTAAATAAAAAAAGTTTTAATATATCTTAAATTAATAAAGATAAAGATACTATTATATAAATAAATATTATTCTTATAAAAAAAGAAAAAAATAAGCTAAAAAAAAATAAAATCTATTTTAATTATAAAAAATTAAAATATTTTACTAATAAATATAATAAAAAGAAGAAAGCTAATAAAATAATTAATTAATAATAATTTATAGTAATAGCTATCTAGATAATAATTTTAGATAAGAATAGTACTAATAAAATAGTTAAAAAAATATTAAAAAAGTACAAGAAAAAATAAATTAAAAAATAAATAAGAAAATAAGAAAATTTAATAACTAGAATATATATTAAAAATATACTTATTAATATAAATATAAAGAATATATTAATTAATATACTAGTATTATTATATAATAATAATTATAAGCTTTTAAGAAATAGATTATATAATAATAAAAATAAATCTTTATTTAGAAAAATATTTAAGATAAAAAGTTTAAAAGATAATAATAGTAAGACTAGCTATAAAAATTTCTTATTAATTAAGTTATTTTATACTTAATTAATATTTTAAGATAGTAATAAAATAGTAATAAGTTATAAAAATCTAGATTAAGAAACTAAAATCTTACTAAATTTATATACTAAAGTTAAAAGAGTACTAGATAAGATAAAACTAAAAGAATTTATTAGTAAAGAAAAAGAAAAGTAAATTAAGAAAAATATTTAATAAATATTTAAAATTAAATAATATTAAAATGCTAGAAAAGAATAATATTTTTAATAAATAAAAGATTTAAAAAAAGTAAAAAATAAAGAACTAGGTAATAATTTATATAATTATATATTAATAAAGATAATCTACTAAGAAGAAATATATAATATATAAAAAAACTATATAATAAAATATAAATATTATAATACTTAAATATATTATAAATACTTATAATATACTAGAATTAATAAATACTTTATAAAAATCTATAAATAAATCTTAATATCTAAAGAATACTAATGATATAATAGCTAATTAAAATATATTAATATTTTATATCTATTATTTAAATCTTAGAGGATATTTATATTAAGAAGTATACTGGATTATTTATTATAATAATGAATGTAATATATATCTATTAAACAAGAAAATTAATTAATAATATCTAAAAATACTAAGAAAAGTATAGGAACTTAAATATAAATATTCTATAAAAAATTAAAAATATAAATATATATATAAAGAAAGCAGATATCTTGAATATTTGATATTTTTATAATAGATATATAAGAAGAATAACTATTAATATTATAATAAATTAAATAAAGATATATTTAAAAAGTATTTTAAATTAATAAAATAATATATCTAATGATACTAAGTATAATTAATTATAATAATAATAGATTAAAGATATAAAATAATTATTATTATTATAAAGATCTAAGAAAAAAGGATTAAAATATTATTAGATTTAGGAGTAATAAATAATTATATTAGTTAATAAATAGCTAAAAAGTTGTAACTATTTTAATATAAAATAGAGAAAAATATAATAATTATTAAAGTAATTAGAAAGTTTATTATTTAAAAATAATAACTATTGTAACGGCACGCTCCATGGCCGGGTTTACAGCAGCCTCAGGCAGAAGTCACGTGCACGGGTCACAGGGTAGGGCAACATTGACAGGAAGCCCTAGATATTGAGAGTAAACAGAATTCACTATCACCTATTTAATTAAGCACCGCGGGGGAGGTATATAAAATATTAACAGCATATAAGAAGTCTTATCTTCTTTTCTTTTCTCTCTTATACTATTTATTCTTTGTTATTTAGTACTTAAATAGGAATTAATTCCATTTGATTTAGCCACCATAATATAATAAATAGCATCATCATTTCCACTTATTCTCTTTATATATTAATATAGCTAACTATTATACAGTAAAAAGTTTTAATTAAATAAGAATCTCTTTTTATACTATTTTTATTAAAATCTATTCTTTTTTTATATTCACAACTTATTATTTTAATATCTATATAATTAATATGTTAAGCAAGGATCTAGATTAATAAAAAATCTTTTTTATTCTTATTTCTTAGGATTATCTCTAAAAAGTAGATAAAATAGTTAATAATATCATAGAGAAGCTTAAGATAAATAAGAAATTTACTAAAATTAATAAAAAGAATACTAAAAATATCTAGATTAATAAGAAAAAAATCTTTATTAATAATAATAACTTGAAAAAGTAAATTTGTTATTTTACTATTAATACTTATAATTTCTTAAAGAAATCAGCAATTTATAAATAAAGCCCTAAGAAAGCTACTAAGAAGATAGAACTAACTTATTAAAAATTTATAAAGAAGTTTAATAAAAACTCTAAGAAACTCTTCTTCTAGCTAACTAGATATTTATAGGCTACCTAGACTATAGTCAATAAGTATATTAACCAAGCTAAAAAGTATTAACTTAAGTTTAAGTAATAAATACATAATCTTTAGGAGCAAGTTAATACTAAGAATAAGATAATTTAAAACCTAGTTAATAAGTATAATAAATTCTAGAATATATTTACCTATATAATAGTAAATTAATAAAATTAGAACTCAAGATTAGGCTCTTTCTTTAAGAAATAATATTCTACTAAATTATCTAATAGACCCCCTCTAACTAATAGAAAGAATTTTAAGTATAAATCCTAAAAAATTAATATTACTAGTAAATTAAAAGCTAATATTAACCACTATAAATTACTTAAGGCATATATAGCCTATATTAATAAAATAATACAAGGTAAAACTAATAACCATTTTCTTATATATATATATAAGAATTTAGTTAATCTTTATTAAAATTTAAATAATATAATTATATATCTTAATACTATTTATCTTAATATAAACCTAAAAATAAATATTAAGACTAATTTTAAGAATCTTACTTAAGATATAATACAATTCTAAATTTTCCTATTAAAGTTCTAGCTATTGGCTTAGGACTCTAATCTTAATATTAAGAAATATAAGAAGGAGCTATATAATAAGTTTAATAACAATATAAAGCATATAATACTTTATAAGATTAATAATAAAACACTAATTTACACTACTTTTATTATTAAATATATCACTAAAACAAACCGTCTAGAGTAAATCATATATAAGAAATATATTTAGAATTAATATTATAAAAAAAACTAAGGAGAATATAGTAAATATAAAGAAAATAATAATAAAAGTAGCAATATTTTTAAAAATTAAAATACTAAGAAAAATTATTTTAAATTTAATTAAATATTATATAATAAAAGTAAATACTTCTATTATAAATAACTTAGATATCTAAGTTATAACTACTTATTTACTTCTAAAGCTAAAGTGAATCTTAAGACTCTTGAGGAAAGGAATAATCTAATAGAAAAAATAAAAAAGTTAATCTAAAAGAAGTCTTTAATCTAGATAGATATAAGATTAGTCAAGGATTATTAGATTTATTATAATTACTAAGAAATAAAAAGGATAGTTTTATTATATTTATTTAATTAGAAAAAAATTAACTCTTAGTATATATTAGATTATTAGCTAACTTAGGAATAAATACTTTTATTCTTATAGATATAAAACTTACTATGTTACTAATAGAATATTTTAATATTAAATTAAAAAGGCTGCTAGTAGTACGCAAAATAATAAGATATAATAATTAAAATAAGAAATTAATTACTCATACTATTATCTTAATATTTATTATTAATAATAGATAGTAATTAGATATCTTTTTTTTAATCATTAATTTAGGCTAATATAATATTATTCTAAGATAGATATAATGTGCTAAATATAAGATACTACTTAATTATATAAACTAATAGATTATTTAGTCTAATAAGTAAAGCCTAGAAGATGAATTAGTCACCTAGTATAGTATATTAATATTTAAGAGAATATTAAAGTGTCCTACTGCTAATTTTTAATATTAAAAGAATATAAACCAAAGAGACTACCTTCTAGAGAAAGAAGATTATAAAAAGACTATTAGGAAAGTATTTATTAAAATAGAATCTTTCTCTAAATAGCTATATAAGAAGATAATATCTAGAAATAAAAAGCTTTTAAAAGAGTACTTTATAGCTATAAAAAAAACAATATTAATATATAGAAATATTATAATAATATTAAAAATAAGCTACTAGCTATCCTTAATAATATCATTAATTAATTAGAATTTATTAAAAAAGAAGTAGTAAAGAAGTAGAGCCTAATATAATAATTAATAATAACTTCTACTTAATCCTAAAGCCCTATCTAGATTATAAAAAATAAGAGAAGTATTTAAAAGAGAATTACTTAATCTAAGAATCTAAATATAATAAAATACTAGCTCAAGAATATTTTTATTAATTTTAATAAGAATTAATTAGATAATAAATAAGAACTATATAAAGCTTAAAAAAAGATAACTAAAGAATAGAATTAATAGAATATAAAGAAGCTTATAAAAAAGCTTTATTAATATTATTAATAATCTTTATAAATCTTCCTAATTAATATTAATATTATTAGTATAGCTAACTTTAAAAAACTACTATAAAGCAAGAGAGATAAAACCTTTATAACCAGCCTTAATAATATTAAGAAAATTTTAGAGTATAAGTAGAAACTAGATAACTATCAGAAGCTAGATTTAGAAAAAATTAAAATTAAATTATTAAAAAAGTTCTATAATCTAGTAAATATTTTTCTTAAATCTAAATTAGATAAATTACCTTCTTATTATTTTTATAATTACAAGATTAAATTGCTTTAAGAGAAAGATCTAGGATATTTACTACTTTACCATATAACTATAGACTAACTCAAAGCAATATAGGAGTATATTCTTAATAACTTAGTGAAGAGATTTATTATTCTAAATAATATACTTTTTATCTTATTAATCCTTATAGCTACTAAGAAAAACAAGAATTAAAGACTCTATATTAATTTCTAAAAACTAAATGCTCTAAGTAAAAAAGATTAATATCTATTACCCCTCATTAATAAGGTCTTTAAAAGAATTAATAAAATAAGAATTTTTATTAAGCTTAATATATAACAAGGCTTTTATTAGATTCATATATATCTAGAATTAAAGGATCTAATAATATTTTAATATCAATATAAGATATTCAAGTATAAGATAATACCCTTTAAATTGACTAATAGATTAACTATTTTTCAAAGACTTATTAATAACATCTTAATATTATTTCTAGATAAATTTATTATTACTTTTATAGATAACTTACTTATTTATAGCTTAGATCTATTAAAGCATAAGAATTATATAAAATAAGTACTTAAATATCTATACAAGTATAACCTTTAAGCCTTAATTAAAAAGTATAAGTTTAAAGTAATAAAAATTAAATACCTAAACTTTATTATCTTGCTAAATAGGATCAAAGTAGATCCTAAGAAGATAGAAGCTATTATTAGATAAAAAGTATTAACAATTATTAAGAGTATATAATTATTCTTAAGATTCTATAACTTCTATTACTATTTTATAAAAGCATATAGCTGAATAGTGAAGGCACTTTTTTAATTATTATAAGCTAATATTTCCTTTAAGTAGGATTATAATTATTAATAAGCCTTCAACAAATTAAAGTAGAATCTTACTTAAATACCAATATTATATCATTATCAATCTTATTTACTAATATATATTAAGATTAATATCTTAGACAATATTATCACTAAAATCTTTTCTTAGTAATAAGAGAAAAATAAATTATAGTATCTAGTAATCTTCTTTTCTAAGATTATAGCACTAGCTAAATATAATTATAATATCTATAATAAGAAAATACTAGCTATAATCTATACTATAGAGAAGTAGTAATCTAAACTAATTAGATTAAATTAAGAAGATTATTTTAAAGTCTTATCTAACTATTAAACTTTAGAATATTTTATAATAAAAAAGCAACTTAATGCTAGACAAGCTTATTAATATAAGTTATTAATAGATTATTATTTTATCTTAAAATACTAACCTAGTAAGCAAAATATACTAACTAATACTCTAACTTAAAGAGAAAGTAGTATAGTTAAAAATCTTAACTATAAGAACTAGATTATACTCTCTGCTAAGATATTAAATCTTAAAATTATGGAAGAGATAATTCTAATTACTATTAGTATAATAAATAAAAAGTTAGATGTAGTCTCTTATATTATAAAGATAAACTTAGAATAACTAGATATTAAATCTCTAAGAGAATAAGCGTGGAGCAGAAAGAGTGACTAAAAACTTAACAAAGAATATCTTTTTTTTAAGAATTACTTTTATATTCTAAAAGAAACTAATCTATGAGTAAAACTTTTAGATAAGATTTACTAATAAGCTTTAACTACTTATCCTGGCTAAATAAAAATAAAACAATTAATTAAAGAGTGTTACTACTGGGAAATATAATCTATAGATATAAAGTGCTATATTAATTATTATATAATCTATAAAAGAAATACTATAAGAAGAGATTTATTATCTAATTTATTAAAATCTTTACTAATTCTAAAAAGACTATAGCAGCATATCTTAATAGATTTTATGTCTTTCTTAAAAGATAAATATAGATTTAATATAATCTTTATAATTATAGATAAGCTAAGTAAGAGAATAATCTCTATTCCTTATTAGAAGATGACCACGGTAAAGAATATAGCATATTTTTATATTTATTATGTCTACTCATAAACAAACTTACCTGACTTAATAGTATTAGATTATAGGAGCTAGTTTATTTTAAAATTTTAGAATGAGATTTATTAGATCCTAGGAATAAAGATTAAGCTATTAACCAGCTTTAATCCTTAAATAAATAATTAAACAGAAATCCTTAATAAATATATTATAGAGCGGCTATAGCTCTTTATTAGTTATTTCTAGGATAACTAGTCTAAGTAGCTACTAATTGTGGATTTTGCTCACACCACCCTATACTATAAGTCTATTAGGATATCTCTATTCATAGTTAAAAAGAAGTATTAATTATAAATATTATTTAATTAAAGTGAACTAAAAGAGCTATAAAAATTAATATCTAATTATAAACAAGCTTAAGCCTAGGTAAAATACTTATAGAAGATATAGTAATTCATACAAGAAAAAATAGAAGTAGTTTAAAAGAAGCAGGAAAAAAATATTAATTAATAATATTATAAAAAGGATTTTAATATTAAAAATAAAATTCTCATTTTTATAAAGAATTAGAAGATAGAGTATCCTAATTATAAGCTTACTAAGTAATAAATAGAATTCTATCTTATCAAGAAAAAGAAAAAGAACTTCTAAAGAATTATTTTACTAAAAAAAATTAATATATATTTAATTTTCTATTTAAATAAGCTATACTAAATAAAAAAACTGGAGCTATTACTAGAATAAATTATTAATAAGCAGAGACTAATTAAAATCAATAAAAAATAGAAATATGAAGTAGAAAAAATACTAGATTCAAAAAAATATTATAAAAAGCTATAATATAAAATAAAATAATTTATTTATAAGAATAATAACCCTACTTAGTATCTAGCCTTAAATTTTAAAAATACGCTAGATTGCTTACTTAATTTCTATATATCATATCTAAAAAAACTAGGTCTGTTAAAGCGGCTATTAGCTTAGACTATAGCAAAATTATATAATAAAAAAGTAGAAGATTATCTAGATGATAAATTTCTAGAATAAAGCTATTTAGAATTACTATGCTTAAAGGCAAGCGCTTAGAGAAGAGAAGGATAATATAATAACATACTCTATAGCTGGATTTATAATAGCCTCAAATAGAAGTCATGTGTATAGATTATAGGGTAGGACAATGTTAATAAGAAGCCCTAGATATTAAGAATGAATAGGATTCACCATTATCTGCCTAATTAGGCACTATAAGGGGGGTATATAAAATATTAATAGTATATAAAAAGCCTTATTTTCTTCTCTTTTCTCTCTCATGCTGTTTATTCTTCGTTATTTAGTACTTGAATAGGAATCAATTCCATTCGATTTGGCCGCCGTAACAACTATAAACTAATTTAATACTACTAAAATTAAGATTATATATTATAATTTTAATCTTTAATATTATACTTATTAATATATTTAATACTATACTTAGAATAAAATAGTTATAAGAATAGAATTCTATAATCAATTAGATAACAGAAATTATATTAATTAATAATACTATCTTACATATTAGAATAGAAAAATATTAAATAAATTAAATTATTATCTTATAGAAAAGATTAGGGAATAATCTTTTAATAAAAAAGCTAAGGCTTAAAACTAATTTAAATAAAATAGAATTACTAAAGATAAAGCAAGTTATTAGCTATAAAATAAAATAAAAAGATACTAAGTAATAAAGTTAGTTATATAAACTAAAAAAAAATTCTTAGAAATAAAAAATAAATTTATAAGAATAATTAATAGGATTATATAAAAAAAAATTAATAATTTTATAAAATAAACTATTAAAAAACTTAATAAAATATATTTAAAATTTAAAAAAAAATATAAAATTAAGTTTAAAGAAGTTCTAGCTAAATTATTAAAAAAATATTATTAATATATTAAATTATTTATAAAAAAGAAATATTAATTATTATAATATTTAAAAAAATTTAAAGTATAGATTAATTTAAAATCTAGATTTAAGTTATTATTAGTTAAATAGTAATAATAATTACTAGTTAAGCTAAAGATCTAAGATAAATTTATAAACAAATTTAATAAAATAAAATATATATAATTAGGCTATAAAGAAGTCTTAGCTAGAGATATATATATTAATAAAAAAAATAAAATAAAAAAAATAGTTATTAACTATTAATTCTTTAATAATAGAATAATTAAAGATATAAATAAAGCATCTTACTAAGAGTAAAAAAGAGATTTTTTATAAAAAATAAAATTATAATTATCTTTAATATTTAATAAAGTTACTATAATCTAAGAATATTTAAAAAAGATATTTAAAAGATTATATTTCTAATAGATAAAAGACTATTTAAATAGCTAGTTATATTAATAGAATTTAAAAACTTATCTATATAATTTATATAATTTATAACTTATATCTTATAGAAATATCTAAATATTTTTATTACTATTTACTTTAATAATATTATTATATTCTTAAAGAACCCTAAAGAATATAATAGATATATAAAATAAATTATAGAAATCTTTATAAAAATAAGATTAACCCTTAAGATTAAGAAGTATAAGTTTAATATAATAATAATTAATTATCTAAGTATAATCTATATACTAGAGGAATTAAGAATATAATTAGAAAAAATAAATATAATCCTTAATTAAGTAATATTAAGAATATATAAGAATTTTTAAAAATAAGTAATTATATTTAATACTATTTTATAAACTATTTAAAAATAGTCTAATTAATAATAGAACTATTTAGAGCTGGACATAGGTTTGGTTCAACCTAAACCCAACCCAACCAGCCTATAGGTTGGGTTGAAAAATCTCAACCCAACCCAACCGTGTCCAGCTCTAGAACTATTATAAAAAGAAGTAAAATTCTTATAGAATAAATAATAAGTAAAAGCTTTTAAAACTATTAGAAAATTAGTAAAAAAATTACTAATACTTATTTTATTTAATTATAAATTATTTATAATTATTACTTCAGACATATTAAAGAATAAATTAGAAATTATATTTAAATAATATAAAAATAAAAAGTTTATACTAGTTATTTTCTATTCTAAATAATTTACTAATGCAGAATAAAATTATAATATTTATAATTAAAAATTATTAATAATAGTAATTATATTTAATAAATAGTAATACTATTTTAAAAAAATAAAATATAAGATTATAATATAAAATAATTATTTTAATCTTAAGTATTTTATAATAATTAAAGAATTAGTTAAATAATAAATTAAATAAATTAAAAAGTTAACTAAGTTTAATTTCTAAATTAAATATATTAAAAAAAATATTATAATTAATATATTAAACTAATAATTAGATTATACAATTAGAATTAAATAACTAAAGATAAATCTATTAATAGAATATAAAAATAGATTATAATATAACTTTAATATAATATTAATAATAATAATTATTATTAAAGAACTAGAATTTTATTAATAATTATAAGTTAAAATTATAAAAGATAAAATAATTATAATTATAATATAGAATAATAAAGCTATATAAGATTAAGAATTTATAGTATAAAATAGCTCTATATTTATATTTATAATTATAATTAATAAGATTATATAAGAATATTATAATCTGCTATATTAAGGATATTAAAGAATTAAATAAATAATTAAGAAAATATAATAATAATACTATTTCTCTTAGATAAGATATTAAGTTATAAGCTATATTAATAAATATAATAATTATAATTAAAACAAATCAATTAACTATTAACTATATAAAAAAATATAAATATCTAAGATATTAAATCTTATATAGAAAAATATAACAGTTAATTTTATATAAGAATTATTAGAATTAAAGAATCTAATTACTAAAATTAAATATACTAATACTATAATAAATATTAATTAACTTATAAAATATATTATTATCAAATTAGTATTAAGGAATCTTATAATATAATAATATATAATATTTATATTATAATAAGTATTTATATAAACTAAATTACTAAAAAAAATTATTTCTAATAGAGATAAGCTTTTTATATTAAAATTTTAGGATATAATTATAAAAGTATATAGAATTAATTATTAATTATCTATATCTAATTACTAGTAAATAGATAAATAATCTAAAAGAATAATATAAATAATTAAATAATATTTATAGTATTATCTAGATTAGAATTAAGATAATTAAATAAAAATATTACTATTAGTATAGTTTATACTTAATAATATAAAAAACACTTCTATAGAAGAAGTACTACATTTTATAAATCTAGAAAAATATCTAAAAATAATATAAATTATATTATCTACTAAAGAAAGATCTAATAAAGTAATTCTATGAATATTATATATATAATAAATATATAATATAATTACTAAAAATATTACCTAAGCAGAAAAGAGAATAAAAAAATATTATAATAAGAAGTATAAAAATATATCTATTCTTAAAAAAAGAAAGAAAATTTATTTATTATAATAAATATTAAGATTTAAAAAATTTAATATTAAAAGTAAATAATTAAGTAATAAATTTAATATTATTAAATATAGACTATTTAAAATTATAAAAAAATTTAAAAATAATAATTATTAACTCTAATTATTTATTAAAATATAGATATACTTAATATTTTATATTTTATTATTTAAATTAATAAAAAATCTAGAAAATAATAATAATAAAGTAAATAATATAAAATATAAAATTAAATAAATACTAAATTAAAAATTAGAATATAAAGAATCTTATTATCTTATAAAATAGAAAGAATATAGATCTAAAAATAACTTATAGAAATCAGTTAAGAATTTAAATTACTAAAATAAAATCTAAGAGTACTAGATAATAGCTAGTTAAAAAAAAAATAAAAAAAAATTAATTTTATCTAGGTTACTAATTATAAAATTATTAAATATAATTATAATTAATTATTATTATTTTTATTTTATCTACTTTATTTTTTCTTATTTTAATTTTTTCCTCTTTTTTTTCTCTTATAATTTTTTTAACTTCTTAATATCCTTTATATCTATTTAAATAAACTAACTAGTATACTTCTATAATAATTTCTTTTATTTTTAAATATAATTAAGTTTTATTATTAAAGCTATAATCTTATAATAGATTATTATATTATTATTTTTTAATTTATTCTAAGCTTGAATAAGCTTACATTAAAAAAAGTCTAATAAAATTATCTTAATATACTTATATTAATTATTATAAATACACTTACTATAATGCTTTAAGATTTCTAATTTAATACACTTTTTATCTTATTAAGAATAATAAAGATAAGAGATTATAAAAATAATTCTAGATTATTTAATATATTTATAAAGATTATTTTTATTAATATTCTTATATAAAGATATAATTAGTATAATATTATAAAATTAAATATTATTAAATAAAGAAATAACTTATTTATAATATAAGGATTTTATATTATTTATTAAGCTATTAGAATATTAGTCTTTAAAAAAGAGAATTATTAGAAGAATTAAAATATTATAACTAATAGATAAAATAGTTAATGCTACTTATTTAATTATTTTATAATTAGTATAAAGAAAATTAAGTACTTAGATATATTCTATATATATAATATATATTAATTATAAAAATAGAATAGAGTTATATTAATAACTATTTAATAAGTAAAATAGAGTTATTATTAGGGAATAATTATATTAGTTATATTTACTAAAAATAGAGATAATAAAGCTCTAACTAGTAGATTAAATATATTAGATATATTAAGCTTTAAATATATAAAAATATTTATTTACTATATAATTAGTTTTTATTCTACTATCTTGAATTAATTATAAATTTTAAATATATAATCTTTTATTAATCAGAATTATTACTACCCTCTTATTTAAGTTTTAGCTCTAAAATACTTTTCATATATTAAAAGCTTTTTAACTTTATCTGTTAAGAGCATCCTAGTTATACTCTGATAGTTGAAAACTGAAGTTTCCAACAATAGTATAGAATTATATAAGATTATTTTATATAAATAGTTACTATAAATAAGATTTTAAACATAAGCCTTTTAAAGCCTAAGTAATTATTCTTATATAATCATACTATATCCATTTTAATTCTTATCTAAGCTCTTTGTTCTATATCTATACTGTTGTATCCGGACACCTCAGGCCTACCCCAGCCCTCACATCTAGCTTTAATTCTTATTATAGTATAGAGGGCTTTAATTCTTATTATAGTATACCTCTATAGTAAGCTATTATACAACTATACTACTTATTATATATACATAGGCCAGGGTATACTCCTGGATAGCGGCGACAGTAAAAAAGCTAGCTAAAACAGGCCAATCAAGCCTACTACTACTACTACTACTACTACTACTACTACTACTACTACTACTACTACTACTACTACTACTACTACTACTACTACTACTACTACTACTGTAAACTGAATCCCATTTCCGTAAAAATCTCTGAAATCGACTAACAACTACTACTAAAAACTATTAATAGGCTTGGTGTGACAGTGTCAATCTAGGATTTGATTCCAACTACCTAGGTACTAATCGAAGAGAAAATAGGCACGAGGAATGAAGCTACTTACAAAAGGACGAGGGTTTATATGTGCCTTTCCCAAAGGGGCTCTGATGAGGCTGCTTGCCAGCGAGCTCCAGGGTTAGGGCTCCGGATTACCTGACCTGGTCCTGCGCCGTCACATTTAATGGTTAGGGTCATATCGATTCGAGTGGAAGAGTAGAGGGGAGGCAATTGCAGGGGGTGAGACTTCGTCTGAATAAATACTCTGTGGTGATAGCGAGGAGTGGGCTGATTGGGGTGATTATAGAAATCATTATAAATGACCAGTTGAAGAACATGGATAAGAGTCAAAGCTTGGTCTGATATTTTAATAAACTCAAACTGCGCTTTGCCTACAAGAATCTATCATTCAGATACAATAAGATTTAGAAAGCAAAACTATTCTACTAATTGACTGGCAAATAGACATTAAACTGTATCGATGGAAACTCTAAATCATACCAGATTGCAATAAAATCATGCACTGATGGTACCCAGGTAAGCAAGAACGTGACCTATTGATGCGTCTCTTTCTGTCGATCGTCCTTGATGATATCAGATGCCTTCTCAGCAACAAGGTAAACGACACTCTGAATATTTCCCAAAGGTTCCAGTGGGAAGATGCTCGCGTCTACCACGCGCAGGTTCCTTGTACCATGCACAAAGAGACGTTCATTGACAACGCCACCGAGTTCACGGGGCATCATGGCACAAGTTCCCGCCGGATGGAAAACAGTGATTACGCGGTCAGCCACAATGTCTTTCGCCTCCTCGAGGCTATTTGCGGTGCGACCAGGCGGAATACGCTGTCCATTTGTCTTGAGCATCGACGCGAGAGGCTCGGTTGATGCGATCTTCTCAATGAACTGCGTGTGTCTGCCGAGAATCTCTGCATCAAGCGGGTGTGAAAGTAGCTGCAGGTCAAACGTTGGGTGGACTGATGGGTCGGCAGAAGTTATATGAACGTGACCGCGAGAGAAGGGATGGTTCAACATCACCATGATGGTGATGAATTGGCCTGGGGTGTCTTTCTTATTCAAGAGATCCGAAAGTGATAAATTGTCACGCATGTTGATTTGAAAAGGCAGATAGAGGTATTCACCAGATGACTCGGTCGGGTTTTTGAGAAGCTCGCAAAGAAGCTTGTACTGCTGCAGCAGTCCCGGAGATAAGTTGCTTTCATCGATATGGGACGCAATTAATTGCCTGATGTTTTCATCGCTTACAGGACCGTTGGCCTCGACAAATGGCATGTATGCGCAACTAAGCCAGGTACCGCCGAGCGGTCCAGCACGCGACGATTCATACAGATCAAGGAGTTGTTTTGTAACATCAGGATTGACAAGTGCGTCTCCACTCATGATTCCGTCAGCAAGTTCATAACTGATATGCGAGGCAGCATGGTCTTGCAAATTCTCGCCAACATTCGGATTATCAATAACCACGGGGATACCAAGGGATTCAAGACGCTGCCTTTGCCCGATGCCAGAAAGCTCCAGGATCTGTGGGGAGTTGATGGCTCCGGCAGAAAGAATAACCTCGTCCTTTGCAGTGATAGTATGACGGTTTCCATCCTTTGTTCGGATTTGCACGCCGGTTGCAATAACAGCAGACCCGTCTCCTGATTCCTTAAGTAGGATCTTCTCGACCAATGTTTCCACCAAGACATGCAAATTCGGTCTTTTGGCGGTCTCAGCATCATAGTATGCTGTCCGTGAGTAGCTCCTCTCTCTTGTATCTGGATGAACGGTGTGTGTGTTGGTAAACGCTCCAATGGCCTGACCGGTGATAGGGTCGTTGTTAATTTCATAACCGAGTGCACGGAATGTGTCCATCCATGCCTGATTACCCGGAGAATAGCCATCCCCAAATGATACCTGCAAGGGGCCATCTGTGCCTTGTATAGAATGATCAATATAGTCGAGTTTGACGACATCGGTGGTGGCATTGGTTGGCGCATGGAAGGTATGGAATTTTCGGAGATAAGGCAGCACAGATTCGCCTTCCCAGCCGGGGTTTCCTAGAGCTGCCCACGCGTCCATTCCTGCCTTGGACGGATAGAAAAGGGCTGAGAAATTAATGCCAGATGAGCCACCTAGCATCTTCCCACGGGCATGACCCAACTGACGTCCCTTTAAGCCGGGCTAAATGTGGTGGTTAATATGCAGGACCGCAATACTTGGGGGAGACTTGGTTACCTGGGGAGGTGTGATATAGTCCCAATCAACCTCGGGGTCACCATATAGTAAGGACATCAGCCCAGGTGTATTAACGCGCGGATCATCCTTTCTATCACCACCTGCTTCAATGACCAAAACACGTGTGGTGGCATCTTCAGTGAGACGATGGGCGACAACTAAGCCCGCTGTGCCGCCGCCGATGATGACGATGTCGAATTCCTGGTTCTCTATCGATGCAAAGGATGGTGACGGTCCTGTGTGGGGTGCCATTGCTTTTTTTTTGTTTCCCGTTCTGGAACAGCAACTGCCAGGGTCTAAGAATACGACGATCGCAATACTCCGTATATTGATTTGGATGACGGGCCTCGAGCAGTAAAAATGGGCTTAAGCGCTCTCTATATACAGACTAATATAGTCTGCCAACCAACTCAGATAACTACGCATGTACGTACGTACGGACTTACGGAGTTCACTCCGTAGACATCCAAATTATTTGCCGTTTAACTAATAGTTACAACTTATAAGCCCCCACCAGATTGATAGCCTCGGACTCTTGCGCGTCAAAGCCCCAAGCTAGTTCACTAGCTTCGCTGTATGAAACGTCGGCGCCATGTATGATTATCTCAGGCATTCCCAGCGAGTGGAGGGACAAAAAGTTGAAAAACTATCGCGTGCAGAATCGCGAAGGATGCAATAATGCAGTAATATGCTTGTATATACAACGATATTATGTATACGGAGCATGTATGTAGGTGTAGGGTAAGTTAGAAGATAATGCGCGGATTATGTAATGTGGACAGAGTCTGAAAAAGGGGAGCAGGTGGGGCACAGTGTCCACCAATAGGAAGCGATCCCGCCCAACGTGCACTATAGGCGCGGCCCGCGATGGCCGCTATTCCCAAACAGGAATGCTCAGTGCCTGCAAATTCAAGCAGCAAACTTTCTTCACCTTCCATTCAAATACTCTGCAAATGAACCAAATGTCCGTGGTCTCTCGGAAACAGCACCAACAGCAAAAGATGTTTGACGCTGCAGTGTGGTCAACATGGTGAAGATATACCCGGTCGACTCCTTCGCACTTGTCTACCGTGAACTCATAGCCAGCGCGTGTTTAGTCTCGATTGCCTCTGTGGCTCTGTTTCTGAGGCTTGCAGCTCGATGGAAAAAAAAGATCCCTCTGTGGTGGGATGACTACACCGTCATTGCCGTGTGGGTATGTTCTCATCAGTTACTCTTCGTCGCAATTACACCTACTAACACCCCCAGATCATCCTGTGGGCGATGTTTGTCATTCAAATAAAATGTGAGCCCAGAGAAAGCTAGAGAAAGAAAGGAAATTTTGGCTAACTCGCACCAGATGCTCAATATGGCATGGGTGATCAAGTGACCATCATTCCTCCAGCCAATTTGGCACTTATGCTTCAGGTTTGTCATCTCTCATATTCCCTACAGCGAGCTCCAAGCACACCGGGCTTACCTACAATAGATCCTCCCCGGCTTTCAAGTCCTATGGGGCACAGCAATGTCGCTGGCCAAGTTGTCTTACATGTTCTTCTATCTGAGCGTGTTCAAAGTAAGCGACAGATTCCGTATGCTGACATATGGATGTATGGTTGTGGTTGCTTTGTGGTGGACGGCAAACATTTTACAGATATTTCTAATCTGCAGGCCGTTCAACATGAATTGGGACTCTACAGTCCAGGGAACCTGTGGTAATCGCCCATTGACATACGCGCTTGTCGGCGCCGTCAACATAGCCACCGACATCACGACTTTGCTTCTGCCAGTACCAACCGTGTGGAGGCTTCAAATGCCAAAAAGCTTGAAGATTGCAATTACTGCCATTTTTTGTATAGGTTTGCTGTATGATTCAATCTTCGGCCCCCCCCCCCCCCCCCCCCCCCCCCCTCCCCTCAAAGCCCATATGCTCACATTTCTATTTCAGGATCACTATCATCAGCATCATTCGCATGCAATCTCTGATCGTACTTTCATTCACCGAAATTAGCAGTTCCATGGTAGATCCAGTCTTCTGGACGGTTGTGGAACCGAGTCTCGCGATAACAAATGCCTGCTTGCCTATAATTCGTCCGATCATCGCGCTCATAATCCCAGGCCATTTGTTCTCTAGCGCCCACAACAACAACCAAACCCCCAGGAGCGAGGACCTTGGAGGATTTCGCAACATCGAGGATGCGACTTATCCGCTCTCGCCACTCAATACAGGATTTACAACAAATCATATTAGAAGTGATCCAAAGACACCGAATGCCGCCGCAGCTAGTGTGCACACAGATGATGATTCTCAGCAACGTGTTTCCCACGAGGACGCCGGGCCCTTGGGGCGCATAACACGAACGACAGAATGGGAGGTTCAGCGTTGAGCGAATATAAAAATTTTATCCAGAGATGTTGTGTGGGATAGCTTCGGTCTACCTGGGATATTTGGTATAAGGCGTTCTGGATTATGAAAACGAATGTGAATAGAAGACTTAACTAGGAAAATATAGCGTGTCAGACCATTCTAAGATAGGCTGTAAGAAGATATTAGAAGTGTGAGCACAAGGCTCAAAACAGAGATCCATTTTGATAGCAGATGTACGTACAATCAATCTATCCTGCCGGATCTAGAAGGGCTGTATAGCCCTCAATAAAACACGAAATTACAAACGAGTGGAAAATAATTCACAGGCAATGATGAATGTTACCGCCGTGAAGACATCAACATTATATCAGGAAAAATCTTGAGCCCCTTCTCAATAGGCTCACAAATTGAGATAAAGATCCACTGGTCTAACATGGAAATATTCCTTGACTCGGTCATTCTTTAACCTAAAAGCACTTTTCCTCCATCAGAGAGAATTGCGGTTCCATCGGCCGATGCATCTTTCATGTAATAGAGATAGGCCTCCGCAATATCTTCTGGCTGACCTAGTGTCTTCGTTAACGAGTTTTCCCTGTTCTTCTCCAACACCTCAGGTGGAAACCGTCTCGAGAGCTCTGTCTGAAAGAAACCAGGATTTACAACATTCACTCGGATGGGTGCAAGCTCAACTGCCAGCCCACTAGCTAGACCCTGAAGTGCACCAGAAAGCATGGAGACCATTGGCCAAGTCTTCTGAGGACGAATGTGGGCGGTCCCGGACGTGAAGGTAAATGATGTTGCCGCTGACCTGTTCACATATTCACTGGTGGCAATGACCTTGGCAACTAAAGTAGGCGCGAAGACTCGAATGCCCATCAGAGAATTTATGACGTTGATGTCGGTTCCTGTAATCCCACCGGCAACATTCATTGCATCTCCAGCTGTGAAGACAATGTGATCAATCTTTTGGCCTCCATTAACGGATGCATCCTTGAGAGCTTCGCGAATTCTGGTCTCCAAGCCATTGGGCTGTGACAAGTCACATGGTATTGTGTTGACTTGGTCTTCCTTCACATCTGGGTAGGATGCCAGAAGGCGTTTGACTGCACCCTTGAGTTTGTCAGGGTTTGATCCGCATATGATCACTCGTGCTTTGTGTTCAATTAATGCTTCCGTGACTGCGTAACCTATTCCAGACGAGCCCCCGAATATTAGGACGCGTTTGTCTTGCAATTTGTTGAGGTATTTCAAGCCTGCCATTTTGATTTTTCCTTGGGCTTTTGGAATGCAGTAGAGAGTCAGATCAAACAGGAGAAGGAAGCTTCCTTATATATAACATCCCGGCGCTCCTAACACGTATTTTGTTGGATATGAGAGAGTAAACTATATTTCCTATTCCGGTAATTCTTGAGATAACCTTTAGGCGGACATCAGCTGATGACGACGTGGTAATTTGGGGCTGCTAGTCTCTGATCGCTGCACGGACCCAGCCAGTTAATATGCACAAAGAAACGTGAAAACTTGAAACGAGTCCCTTCTATTCGGTCAATGCTGCAGAGGTCGACTGTAGAGATTCGGATTCGTTTTTGGGGTTACAGCAAGTAGCCTGCATCGGGACTAGTGCAGCGGGTCGAAGCTAACCGCGATGGGTAATTCTTGAGATAGAATTTACTCCACGAAACCTCCATGATTCTATTTTATCCTTCTTTTCAACAAAAATTAGCCTCGCAAACGATCACGAGATGCGTGCATGCTTGATTTATTGAGGCATCAGTAGGACCATGTTTAACGTGCAACCGATCTCCCGGTGAAGCAAAGGAGTGGCGAGAGCCGATTCTGCATGGTTTACCGCGGCCCTGCGAGGGGCTGCCAAAGGTGCAAAGACCGCCATATCAAGGCAAGGCTATGAAAGCACAAATGAAACCCACCTAGTCAAACTAACAACACCGGCAGTGCGATTTCAAGCGTCCCGAATGTTGGCAATGTGTCAGGCTAAAATTTAGCTGTCCGGGCTATGGCCATGACCTTGACATGGTTCTTAGAAATCAGACCGCATCTGTTGTGTCTCGGCATCAAACCATCCACAATGGAAGGGTGCATACTTCAGGCACATATTATATGAAGGAATCTAGTTTTGCTACCTACCAAATGCCTGTTCCCATGCCAAGATGTCTTTCCCAGAGCGTGGAGCTACATGCATTGGCTGTCTTGTTCACTTCAAGCACTCTAATACCCAAGGAGGATATCCGGCTGAGTCATGGTCACCTCGACTTTTTACAGCATCTTTACCGGAGAGTTACCTCGGATTCTGCCCTTGCACTGGCTACATCCTGGCTGGCTGTCTTGGTCATGGGTTTCCACGATAAGGACAGACTGTACAATGCGGAAGAAAGTCAATTAATGTCCCGTGCCATACAGCAAACTTTAGATGCTATCAAGGATCCAGTACAAAGTGTTAAAAACGAAACACTAGCCGCTGTCGTCCTTCTTGGATATGGCGAGCATCTGCGAGATAGGAATCGTAGAGCAAGGGGGGCAACATCTATTATCCATCAGGACGGTGCCGAAGCTCTGATAAGAAAGAGGATGGGATTGAATTTTCAAGATAACACATCGATATCTCTTTTTAATGCTGTTCGACACAATGCTATTAACCTTGCAATCTCCGGAGTCAGACCAGCTAGGAAGAATTGGGATCTTTGGGCTTTAGATGACAATGTCTGCCGGCTATGTGATTTTTATACGCCTGCCACAGAACTTGATGCATGTGGCTTTATGATGCTATCTTTGCAACACGATCTAGTAACTGGGAGCGCGTATGGCAACTTGCAAGCAAAGCTGTCACATCTTCTTGAACGTCTACGAAGTTGGCCACACCGTGTTCCAGGCGAATGGTTCTCTCGAGCAACAACTTCAATTACCAGCAAAATGCAAAAGAACCAATCACATGAAGTTTGCTATCTTTTCAATCAGTGGTATCTGCTCCAACTCGCCGTGGGCCACCTACTGAAAGAATTGGATCTAAGAGAGAAAGTTACTGAAACTTGTGCGTCGGACTTCTCTGGAGAACTAAATTGTATTGACAATATCCTGGCATCCGAATCCTTACTTCTGCATTTTGCCAAATCGAGCTTGGATATCAACGCATCTCCCAGAGAAGATACGGATTTTGCCGTCAATGGCGAAAGAAACAAGGGCTTGAGACTCTTTGGCCAGACCGTTGAAAGATTGGAGCTGATAATTTCAAATGCCCTGAGGGATTTAATTCTGCCCCCTACGATAACTATATGTTACCGTGGAGTCTTGTCTTGGGCAAGAGATGGACGACGTGACCTCCTTTCACAGTAGAGCTGCGTTCTCATATTGATAAACTAAATCTTGTTACGTGGGATCTTCAGATATATACTCTTAACGAAGACAGCAAACCCCTTTTATGCAAATGTATACTTGTGGATAAGTTCCCCACTGGAATACTGCTGCAGTACATGGCTATAAAGTAGGAAGTCAAGAGATAGTGGAAGGGTAGTTAGTCTATATCCAATTACAACATCATTACAACATCGGAGTAATTATTGATGAAGGAATCAAAGTATATTTCAAGATCCTTTGGTGGTATCTAGAATAATAAAATAGAAAGGTCCCACGCGGAGACAACAGCGCAAGTATCGCCCTAAGTGGGACTATGGGCGGAATCGAGCAAAGATCTTGTCCACCTGACCTTATGGAAAGCACAAGAAGAAAAGGAGAAAAGAAATCTATCCTTTTTTATGTTCATCTATTCGTAAAAATCATACATTATGACGACGAAGATGACATGCAACCACACAAGAAGTATGTATGCAAGGGATAAAGTTTAGAAAAAAGAAGCATCGGTTTCAAGAATCAATTTAAGCAATCTTCGTGGAGTGCTCCCCAGCCTGCTCGGTAGTAGCAGCTACAGCAGGTGGAACCACGTCATCACTCTCTGTGCCAGACTTTTCCTGGACATCGGGAGGACCAAAACCGTACTGGATGGCAATACGCTCCACATCCTCGTCAGAAAGATAGGGCAACTCCTGGGCTGCGCGCACATAGCCAATATTCTCCGTGTACCCCTTGGCGAAGATGATGTCAATCTCTTCCAAGGAACGCCTCGCAGTCTCTGGGTAAAAGAAGTAGATGACTGGCAGGAAGCAAGCGTTCACCACAGCAAAGAACAGATATGTGCCCCAGCCGATACCAGTGATCATAATAGGGGTAACCATGACAATAAGGAAATTGAAAAGCCAGTTTGTGCATGTTGAAAGGGCGTTTGCTTTCGCGCGGGTCTTGATCGGAGAGATCTCAGCTGGGTAGAGCCAGGGCAAGGGAAGCCAGGTGGCACCAAAGCTGGCAATGTACGTGAACAAACCGACTGCAGCACCCTTGGCAGTTTCAGGTTTGCCGGGAATCAAGCAAGCAAAAACGATAACCATAGAAAGACCCTGTCCCACTGTTCCCCAGAGGAAAAGCTTACGTCGTCCAACACGCTCAATCAAGAACCAGGACACGGTAGCAAAGATTGCATATACAATCATGTTTACACCACCCAAAAGCATAGACATGGTGTGCGTTTGACCGATGGATGTTTCGAAGAGAATAGGGAAGTAATAGATCACAGCGTTACAACCGCCAACCTGTTGCATGAACTGCGATGACGCACCGAGCATCATGCGACGGAAATGCTGTGTCTTTCCTCCGGTGAAAACAGCAGACAATGGAGTTGATTTTCCCATTTGGCCAGATCTGAATGAAATCTTTGTTAGCAGATTAATTTATTAATTAAAAAGAGTGAAGGAGGGATCGAGTTCCAACTTACGCTCGGATGGAATCCAGGACCAATGTCTTCTGCAACTGAACATTATGGGAATTAACCTCTTCATCCCACAAAGATGCAATAACTTCCTCTCCCTCCTGGTATCTCTCTCTTGTGAAAAGCCATCTAGGAGACTCGGGAAGAAACCACATTCCAGCGATGATTCCTAGGCCAAATACAATCTGGAATGCAATGGGGAAACGCCATACCAAACTGTCCGGGCCGTAAGAGGCGCCAAAGTCAATCCAATAAGCGATTAGAGTGCCAAAGGCGATGATACCACCCTCGATACAGATCAGCAGACCACGGTTCGAAGTCCGAGAGCATTCTGCTTGATAGGTCGGAATAGTAGAGGTGTTGATACCGTTACCGACGCCCGTGACCATACGTCCTATGATGAACTGGGCTAGTGGGACATGACCTGGGTATGAAGTGACCTGAATGATAACACCAAGGATCATGATAGTTGCACCCAACATGACAGATCTACGACGACCCAGCCAATCGCCACACGCGAGGATAAACATGGCACCAAAAAGACAGCCTAGATCGATGATAAAGGATGTTAGGATGATTTTTAGAGCGGGGGTTATTTCCAGGGCAACGCACCGATTTCATAGAGGGCAGTAACAGTGCCCTGCATGGTAGAGTTGCCTCGCGTAGCTGTGAAGACATCATTGAAAGCAGTTGCGGTGATAATACCACTCATAACACCCTCTGCATAGTTCATGACGATAATGTTAGCCAATGGCACGAATACATAGCCCATGGCACGGTGACTTACGGTCATAACCGAAGAGCAGGAAGCCCAGGGTCGCGATGGTCGAGATGGACCAGGACAGCTTCTTGCCGGACATGCCGGCGAACTGGGGGACTGCCATTGCCACGGAAGTATTTCCAGAGTAGGGTAATCTTGGATATGATATGTGTATATGTATGTAAATAACTTTGAATTGCCCACTCTGATATGGTTCCTTTCAGGGTTGTTTTCCTCCGAGAACCAGCCCTGGGAAGAGGAAAGGGATGAACGATGCAAGGGAGAAGAAAAAAAGCAAATGCTAAGAGGAATTGCTTTATTTATGTACGTTTACGCACGCCGACATGTGGCATGGGTGTGGATCAATAAATAGTACATCCATCATCCATCCTCCCACGTTCTTTGGTCTTATTCCGTCTTCCTCCGCACGGCACATCCTCAGGCACGGCAGACGGTGAAAAGAGGAATAATCCATCATTGGCGTTGCCCCTCTTGCGCAGACATGCAGCACATGCAGCGGAGAAGGGAGGATGTAACATCTCTCACATGCTGCGTCGAGGTGGGCCTCTGGCGCGGGCTGCGAGTGGCCGGATCAGCTCGATAAGATGACGAGGGAGGCACTGCCTTGCCAATCACTGAGGGCTGATCTTCGCGCAGAAGGGTGTAGAGCGAGCCCAATCAGCAGAGAGTAGTACGTATTCCGGGGATGTGCTCCGCAGTGGATGTCGAGGCTCTTCCCGAGTCTGGAGTAACTCCGTTTTTTTTTCTTTTCTTTTGCACGTGAGCCTTCACGTGCGAATAATTCTCTGTCACCACGCTTCTTTGCCGGAACTGATCACTCGGCTTGCCGGAGGAAAGAAGAAGGCCAGCAAAAGAAATCTAGTATGATATTTATTAGAGAGAGGAAGGAGAGAAACTAACCAACTGGTGGAGCTGTGCCTTCCCCGCATGACATCTTGACATTTATTCGGCAATCATTCCGCTAATAGCCTAGTCCGTCTTCTCATACTGAAGTAACTGAACAATCCTGATGCACGCCACATGGTTGTCCACGTCCAGACCTGCTTATCAGCTTGGATTCTCAACTCAGTCCCTCTTCTTGCCTTTTGGGGTATGCCCGGTCCCTGGTTGCGGGATATCTTCTGCGAGATTTTGGCTTGGATCGCCCTAGCCTCGTCACGGAGTCAGTAGTCACTGGTCAATGGCCATTTGTCATTTGGCCTGGAGGCTGTCTTGGATTGGACAGTCAGTCATATCGCTGGCTGGCTGCCAGGGTTTCTTCGCACTAGAGATGTCTAGTCGAATCAAGCAAGGCTCGGTATAGCGCTCTCGCGAGTTCCTCTCTCCTCCTCCAACATTCGATATGACCCCAGCTCTTCCTTGTCGAATGAGGCTTTTTGCTTTGGTTGACCGGGTTCCAACATCGTATTTTGCGCATAACATCAAACATGGTGATGGCGATCATTGGCAAATATGGAAGCATCGCGACCTTCAGTAATCAGACCCAAGGTCCGCTGCGCGGATCTTTTTTCGATTAGTAACCAAGGTTTATAGATGATGGCAAACATCCGAAGTCTGGAGATGCTAGATGGCAGATGCCCTCTGGTCAATCGATCGATGAAATCACAGACGGTGGGTGAGAGAGAGACTGAGTGATCCCCTTGGGTTGCTACTCCCCAACGACCACCCGCGCTCTGTACGGGGTATTCGTAAGTGAGACTATAGCCTCTCGAATAGAAAAGCGTGCACATGCGTACATGGCCATAGGGTTGCTTCGTTCGACAAGTGGGCTGCTTGAGTCTAAACATGGCTTAGGATTAATTCTTCTCCGTATCAGAAAACGACTCACTATGGTTATACCAGTCAGGTTTATATGAGTGCGTAAAATCTATACTAATGCTTCGTACATGCCAAATCAGCATCTGAAACCCAATCGTTGAGGACCACATTTAATCTTTAAAGAACGTGTGATTTCGATACCACCCTGTATTGAATCTCAAATTATGATCAATTGCCCTTGATAGATTAAAGCCTTAAATGGTCAAGCAAAAAGGGAGTTGTGGGTGTTGAAAGTCTGCATACTACGTAGAGAGGATTCCACAATGGAGGTTGGCCCAATCAACAGGATTAATGGTTAATCATTTCGAATTCATGAGATATCTTCATGTTCACTTGAACTATCATTAAGGGAAAAAAAGAAACGAGAAATTGAATGAGCTAGACCCATATCATAATATAACAACGCCGTGGCCAAAGTATTTGAGAATGAAAGAAAAATGTATCAAAAGTAATGGAAATATAGAGAAGTCGTACCACGTGATATAAACTTATGACATGCTTCAAGTCTGTACAGTCACATTTCGGCGGCCAACAGCTTCTTCAATGTGGAATCCAAACACAAGCCTATACAGATCACGCAGCCATGTGTATTGTCCATTCTGGATCATTGACTGCACAGCCCGCGCTACATCAACGGCTCCTGCATGGCCCGGTGCCCCCATCACTTTAAACGCGGGATCCGTAGTAACCAACTTTTTGTACTGTTCCAGAAGTGAAACTTGCCACGGCATCGTCCCAAAGGAATCAGAAGAGAGAGATTTGCTAAACGCAGACAAAGTTTGGGAGCCGCCTCTTTGATATCCAGCATTCATGGCGGCCTTGGTAATAAGGAGCTTCAACCGTAAAATGTTGGGATCTTCTGCTGATGTGACAACAGTATTGGTCGAAGACGTATGCTCCGATGTACGTGATCGCCCTGACAACGTCGACGAAGTAGACGACCACCTGGTTTGGTTGGCTTGAGCCTGCGCATGCCCAAGAACGAGGATATTGGGGATAGGTGCCTCATCTGGAGACACAGTGGCCGTGTCATCGAAGATTGTTGTTGGCGTCTCTGGGTTCATTTGAGGGTTCGACCCTTCTTCAACCACGACTACTGATGATTCAGTGGCCTTCTGCAATGCCTCGGTGAAACTTATCTGGCTGGGCCTCGGGGTGCCTCGGTCAGGTCGAATCTGTGTCCAGCCTTCCCGGAAAAGATCACAAAGCTCCCAGCAAGCTTGGATAGCAGATCCCAGAAGCTCTTCATCCGGATTCTTGCCTTCCCGCTTGCTCTGCCGGATACTGAAAAGCATCTCGGCTAATGACCAGCAAGCATGCAGCAGCGAATCTGTCTCCTCTTCTAGATGCATCCGCTGTTTCATAAGTCGATGGCACAAAGTAATATAAAAATCCAGGGTGCGCTCCCGGAACACCGGCGGTAAAGTGTGATCACTGGCGTTGTAGAGATGATTATTGAGTTCGAAGCTGACTCGTAAGACAGAATCCGCATCTTCATTTACTCTAGCACGGACTTCGAATAATGCCTGGCAAAAGTCTCGGCATAGGTCGAGTGTTGGGTCAACTTGCAACGCATAGTCATCATCCCGACCTTCATATAGTTTTCGACATAATTTCCAGCACGACTTCCATGCCAGCTCCTGCATATCTCCTTTACTTGTAGAATTAAAGAGTCTTTCGCGATGATTGGAACTCAAATTAGCAAGGGTATTGCAAAAAGTCCAGCACTCATCCAGTGCAGTCCATAAAGCGTCTGTCTCATCTTCTCGAATTTGAATGGCGTTTGAAAGTGAAAACCGCTTTTTGGATGCATCCGCTGCCGCTGTTACCATTGCTATTGGGGATGATGACGCTACTGTTATTGTCATCGGTGGATCGGCGTCAATACCCTCGGGTATATCTAGATGCAGTTAGCAAAGATATGATATTATCAACAATTGTAGTATGATATAAAATATAAACCCACCCTCGAGGCTGCTAGAATGAGGACGCCGATCAAGATCCTCCATTTCCTGTCGAGTCTGTGCGCGAGGCGTTGCTCTGTCCCATTCATTCACGGGAGGAATGGCCGTTGTGATTGGAGGCGGCGATGCAGGACTATTGACAGATTTCTAAAACAAAGAAAAGGGGCATAAGTCATGAATGCAACGTCTACGTTGGGCTTATATGAAACTGCTGACCTTGTCTGCATCTGGCTGTTTCACCACTATCGTTTCTTTAACTTTCCCATCTTCATCAACTGAGTTTGATTGTGCATCTTGCTGACGATGTGGATCCTTAGGGGCTGTCTTCTGCAGTAAAAGGTTAGCCCTTATATCGAGTAAAGTCAAGGCTTATGTTCGCTCACTCCTACAAAGTCGCCGAACCCAGCCGGTGCATGAATAACAGATTGAGGAGCATCATCGTCGGATCGGGGTGTTGAGCCAATGATGTGGACACTCGGAGTTTTTATCTGCGGGCGATAGTATGATCAGTACACGACATTCACGAGATACCATGTCTTTGATATGGTTGCCACTTACAGTAAGTTCGGGTTGGAATGCATTAGGGACTCGTTTGCCGGTTATAATCGATGGAGGTGTTATCGGTTTTTCCCTGGAATCTTGAGTCGTAGTAGGCTCATCAGCGGCTATGAAGTTGGAATCTTGATCGTGCAACGAGGCTTCGGTGTCGATTGTGGGGTTTTTGTTGTTGTCCATCGTGTCAGCGGAGGCAGGCGCAACGGGGTTACCCGACATGGCGCTGAACCTAGTAGATATGTATAGTCAGTGGGCCATGTTTTGTATTTGTTTGAGACGAGAACTTTACATCGACTGTTCAGATGCCGAACTCAAGTTCCGGTGGTGTGTCCGCGAGGGCCCCAGTTTACTCAGAGACCCAGATAAAAACGGGGATTTCAAGGTAATCATTGCATGAATGATAGCTACAGTAAAGAAACAGCATGAGTGGATAGATTACTTGCATTGAGGATGGATCACCCACCATAGGACTCTCTCAATTTCCACACCTTTCCCGGTCCTCATAGAAACAAAAAAATCGGATGATGCGTACGACAGCGGGAGACGTTTAATGCGAGTTGTTCAGCTGGTCAAGAAAACAGACGATGATGAATGGTTGGTTGTACAAAGTGCCTTGTGATGATCCGGCAACACAATCGCGGTAGGCAGAATCAATCGCATTAGGCTATCTCAGGCAAGGAAGGCGCAGGAGTCTCTTCTGCTATTGAAGTTGTTTGCGGTATGACATAGCTCGAGCGTGCGCAAAGAGGGAGAGAGAGAAAGAGAGGGGAGCCGGGCTGCCGAAGTCAAGAGCAGATAGATACACGCATGTAGGTTACATATGTATAAGAGTGAGAGGGTCTGCGCAAGGCATACTGCTGGGCTGACGGTGCATACAACACAGCGCGCACAGAGAAGTAGCAAGCACTCATGAGAGGATGAGAAGAGCAGTCCAGTCCGTCGGCGCAGCGCGGAGAGGGGGCGGTTCAGACACCTTACTACTGTACTTAGCACTTAGGCGCCTGGGCCGTGACAGACGTGCATTAACGTGGGCTGCTAACACTCGCAGCACGCAGCCATTGGCCCCCCTGGCCACCCCCATGTTCCCAAGGCCCTGGGTTAGCATGCAGTAGTGCCTGCCAGCGCCCGCCCATTGGCCCGCGCCGCTACGCTTGGCCTGCTAAGCGCCCCTAAAATCGCGCCTTTTCCTCTTTTATTCTTATAGGCGCTCGAGGAATCTCTGTGGAATCATGCCATGAATCGACTTTTGCTATGAATAGTTTCTTGGACTTATATACGTGGCAATACACCAAAATTATTATAGGCATCTAGAGCCCTTCTCGTAGAAACATTATATTTTCATGATATGAACTGCAGGAGAGCGTCAAATTATTTTACTTTATTCTTCCGAATGCTGTATTTAGATAGGAAGGCCTTCTCGTAGAAATATTATAATTTTCATGATATGAATCCCAGGAAGGCTTCGAATTATTTTGATTATGAAACAAGCGAACTGATAACATCCTTAAACAGCGCCGTGGCAGATGGCAGTGCAAAAGGCGGTGCACGGTCGAATATTCCTCCAAGACTCTTTATTGAGGCGCTTGGTTGGGTAGAAATACTCCTGCGGCTGCCCTCCAACGCTTTCTGGCCAAAAATACCATTGAAGCCCACCGCAGCACGTTTTTCATCCTCATCTGCTGGCAATGCCACTGCAGACCGCGCACCGCCGAGTCGCCAAAGGTCTGCGGCATGGTCTATGACAATGTAACCTCCAGTTCTTGGGTCGGCCAACAGCTTAAGTGGAGGCTTTTCTAATACGACTTCAAACGAGGTGGTCATGGTGGAGGGGCTGTAAACAGCTACGCCATACGCCGAGTTGCGGTTCATGCGTGTCACAGCCGCAAAAGTATTTGTGGAGGAATCCACAGCAAGTGCAACGTACTTCTGTGATGTTTCTGGTTTCACGGGAGTTCTAAGCACATCCTCGACGACGTTCCATACGGCAAGGGACTGGTCTGACAGAATAACCAGAAAGCGTCCCAAAAAGCCAATGGTTCGTATATTTTCGTTAGTGAAGGCATTGCGGCTGCAATAGACTGTCCACCGCTGCGTATCAATAAGATGAACGGCGTTCTTCATGCAGAGAGCAACGACAGATCCATCATCGGAGAAACTCATTACGCCGCTGGCTAACTTCTGACCCGCGCCAGATCCAGAGTACCCAGTCAACCTCAGGGAATGTTGACTCTTCCAAGTATGGTCGACCAGATCCGAGCGTTGTTGTGTTCTCACAGAGCCACTGTGATGAGCGACGGGCTGCCAAACCCTAAGGGTATCATCGGCGCCGAATGTAACAAACTCAGATCGTTCCGGTCGAGCCTTCAGAGAGAGGATTTTGACTGGCTCGCCGGATGAAGCCAGATGAGGAGATTCAACGCGTGTAACCAGTTCCCAGATTTCTCGTGTTTCACTCCAACGCCAGAATTTTAAATATATCTCACTGCGTCGTGTTTTCTTGGAGAAAAGAGGCGACGAACAGGCTTCGACATCTTGCTGGGGCGCAGTCCAAGAATCGACAGTAGCAAGCCACTCTCCGTTCACACTGAGTTCCATCAAATCCACATTCGGTGGTAAAATTGGTGTTCCTTCAGGACCCTTGTTTATAACAGTGATATTTGTCCTTGTAAGAGCCTGCCGAGAAATATGGAACCCAGTATGGATATTGAATGTCTGAAGGAAGGAGAGACTCTGGGAGTCACCATCCGGAATTGCTACCAATAATCGCTCGGGCTGGAGAGGATGGAGTATACTGGGATAAGTCGCTTCAAGGTTGCGAACAGCAGTCTCAATCGAAGATGGTAACTGCAGCCCATCTATGGTGGCCACCGAATCCAATTCTGTTGCCGATATCACTTTGATGGATTTGTCTGCAAGCTGGACTGCGTACAAAGCCCCGCCCGGAGAAATTGTAATACTGCGAACCGGCGACGATAAATGTGGCAAGTAGTTTTGACGCCCAGAGTCAAGTTGCCAGAAGACTATGACAGACTCCCCACCTCCTGAAATGATATAATTTCCTGCTTGTTGTTAGTTTCTGTAGGCGCATCTGCTTTCGTCCAGTTTTTGCAAAGGAGGGAGGAAAAAATCATGACGTACCATCTCGTGACCACCGAAGAGCAGCAACGGGCTCACGGTGCCAATGCAGTCGTTGGAGTAGAGGTAGACCAGAACTTGAAGCATCCCCAGATGCCCCATCACGGTCAATTGAATTGAGAACATCATGATGAACGAAAATGGCACCAGTCGAATCACCAACGGCGATATCAATTGATACAGCCACATCCAAATCTCCCTTAGAAGTGGCAGGGCGAATCTCTTGAACATCCAGAGAAGTAATTTGCTTGACAGGAAGCCTGAATTCTCTCCACACATAATCATTGTGTTGTCCCTTTTCCCTAGATGATGAGTGCAAGGTTCCGATGATGATATGCCGGCGAGCGCAAGCAACGATGACTTTTCCGCCTTGAAAGACTCTCAATTGATTGATATAATTCGTGTTTTTCAGCAGAACAACATCGGAAGAATTGTTCAAGTCTGCATTCATGACTATGTTGCAATTTCCACCATCTTTCGTCTCCTTGACAGCGAAGTACGCCATGCGCTCTTCGCCATCTTGGCCAATGACGGAAACAATTTCATACGAAACCACCTTTGAGAAATTAGACCCAACTGTAACCTGTTTGCTGGTATCCCAATTCCATCGTATGAGCTTGCCCGACGAGGTTGAGACGTATAGGTTTTGAGAGTCCGATGGAGAAAGTTTTAATCCGGTTACGTGCGAAGCGTCTTTCGTTGCAAAGGTCTTGATGGTTCGGTGTGTTGACATCGAGTACACCTGAATGGCATCTCCTCGGCTCAAGAAAATATATCTAGGAATCCATAGTTAGTAACGAGGTTAAAACCACGACAAGCCGAACGTACTTCTCATCTGTGGAGAAAATCGGGTCAATGTCATAAACATGGCCCCGAAACATGAGGTCAAGAGACCAGCCAGAGGTGGTCTTGACTGCAACCTCCTGCATTGAGGCTTCAGTGGGTTTGTTCTTGTGCGTAATTTGGACTTCTTTATTGGTCTTGAGGCGCTTCGGTCGGGACGGTGAATCAACTTTATCCGTAGGCCGTTGTCGCTTGGCCGATTTACCTGACGGCGACATCTTTGCTTCAAAATGGCCAACAAAATTGAGCGAGGGAGAAAGGCAAAGAGCAGAGGACTGTCTTTCTTCATTCGATCAATTTTTTGATAAAAAAATAAGTGGGGATATCAAGGGACTAGCGCCTTGGCGGTGTTCCGCCAATCAGCTCTGTTAACACCCTCCCCTACTTCATTCTACGTGTATCAATAATAGCTATAAAAATCTAGAGCCCTTCTCATAGGAATATTATACGTAAAAACTTTGTGCTTTATAGTAATCCCCGGAGGACTTCGAATTATTTTAGTTATTCTTATGAATGTTTGTAATTAGTTGGGAAGGCCTTCTGCAGAGTTGTTATGCCCTTCTATATCCGTTCTACACCGCTTTCTAATTAGGGCACATTGGAATTTCCAACCCTCCAAAAAGCCTGTAAGGCTCTAAATTTTTGCCTGTAGTACAATATTATCTAGGTATGATCTATAAAAATCCTACAGATATAGGCTTATAGTAATTTATATAGAACGCAACATGAGGTTGCTCTAAGATTTCTGCCGGCAATATGTATTAGCGGTGAAAGGGGTGTTAGCACTTGGGCCCACTGTAGGTTAATTTAGCGCCGTTGAAATTCTGGTCCCAGACTCGTCGAAGAGAAAGACTTCAACTTCCCTCATTTTTCGCTCACTCCCACTACAACAAGTCAATATTTACGATTCCCTATTGAAATATCCTCCAGTCGAGCAAATATATCGAACGCAAGATGATTATTCCAGTCCGTTGTTTTTCTTGCGGAAAGGTTCGGCGACTCTCCCCCGTTTAAATGCCGCTAGATTGGAAATCAAGACTGATCTGAAATTTCTAGGTCGTCGGCGATCTGTGGGAGCGATACTTGCAACTCCTAGATGATGGCGTTCCAGATGGGTAAGGTTTGCCCAGTGATTCGAAATATATGCGCGTGTCGCTGATGAATGACCACGAACAGTGATGCTATGGACCAACTGGGCTGCAAACGTTACTGCTGCCGAAGGATGGTGATGACACATGTTGATTTGATCGAGAAACTTCTACGGTATATAAAAGAAATCATGTGCAATTTTTGGAGGAGAAAATGCTAATGAATCGACAGGTATAATTCGTCGGAACGAGAGAAGGCCAAGACTCAAGCCTAAAAAAAGCATACATTTTTTTACGAATTTAACGAACTCGAGTGTAAAATATGAGTGGATAATAAATGGATTGATTGGTTTATTATTACACCTTCGGATCCAAACAAATCATGAAAGATGCTTTTTTTTCGTGCATATGGTTTAGATAAGCGTCCAATTCGTGATCCTCTTCGATCAAAAAAGATACTTCGCCCCCTCTTTCATCCTTTTCAATCCCTTCGATTCTTGTCACAACAGAATCCGGATATTTTGTTTGAACAAGAGCTTGAAGCTCCACCAGCGATGTCGAAACCAACTTTCCGATCCACGTCCTTGATGCGGTGTGAAGCTGGCTTTGCGGGCTGACACGGAAGTAAACGGGTGTCGCGGGGTTTTGGAGCAGAGCGTCAACATAATTGAAGGTCGGGTCGTTGTTCTGTTGGAGAGCTCGTGCAAGCGACGTGTCGTTGGCCGCTTGGAGTAGCGAAGGGTCTATTTGCATTTCACCAAGTTCGCTTGATGTCATTGATGCACTGGCAAGCGCTTCAGAGGCTAGATTGCTAATTCCATGGTTATATGCATTAGATGTATTGTTCTCTGTGTGAGCTCGTGTCTGACTCTGTTTGGAAACCGAACGCCTCCGTAGTGGATCTCGCTTTGCTTGATCATCTCGAAGGCGTTTCATGACATCGCGACAGAGCACTTCGACGGCCTTGACTTTGATGGTATGATCAGGATCCGATAGACCGGGGGCTAGAATTTGTTGTAGTAATTCTGAACCCTGAATCCATTGCTCTTTGAGTTCATTCCAGTGCTCATCTCCAGCTTCCAACTTGCTAGTGAAATGATCAGCTTTTAATGTATTATAGAACGCATGGCGAATTTGCCGACTCTGTTCGGGATTTATGCCTAATGCATTTTTCGCCTCTGCAATGGTCATCCGACTTTCCAGAGTCCTCATGCGTTTGGTGACATCTGTACAGACAACATCCAACGCAAGGCCTTTTGCCTCTAGTTGATTCGAGTCCGGCATGCTGGGATCTACGTAGAAAACGCTTCTTAAATGTGGCGATTCGCGAATCAGCCTATTCTTGGCTTCCTGCCATCGTTCGGGTCCGGCAATAGTCTTTTTAAGAAACCCAGCCTCCTGACAAATTTTCTGAAACTCGTCGCGTATTTGACGATACATCGCAGAGTCCAGATTGAGATATTGTTTACTTTCATCAATGGTAGTTTCCGAGGGAAAACGCGGCGGCCCGGGAGGATCAGCTGGCAAGCCTGCCCAACCGCGAGTTCGGCGACGGCGCTTTCGAGTAGCCCAACGTTCAGCACTTTCCGCTTGTAGTCGTTCAAGGCGTTCTTTCCTTTTGGCAAGCACTTCAGGCGACAGATTTGGCGAGAAGGGTGGTAGAGCGGATGGCTGATCAGTAAGCGATTGCTCATCGTTAGATAAGTCATGGTTGCTGTACATCTCCTGCTGCAATGAGAGCACGCCTTCTTCCACGGATGTTTCGACCGGGAGCTGTTGCATAGTTGCCTGTGATTTCATGCCATTGGGAACACGAAGAAGCCAGCGATTTTTGGCGCGGACACGCATCAGCTCCCTTTCTTTGATGTCAAATCCCTCATCTTTCAAGATATTTAGCATATCACGTTGACAAACATTCCGCTCCCACAGCTCCTTGATCCGAGCAACAAGTTGAACGTTCTTATGGGCGGGGTTTTGCTTCGAGGGAAACCCCCATCGTTTGAACTGCGTCTGAAAGGCACGTTTACTGTTTAGGAAATGCATTATTAACCAATGAGTCTTTGCAGATGAAGACCTTGTTGGGGGTGGGCGAATGTTTCCTACCTGGGTGCGAACTCGTATGTATTTTTCATGTATTCCATAATTTCCTCCAAGCCTTTCTTATCAACAATGTACATCTGATAACATAGTTCTCGTTTCCCTTCCCAATCGTATACCATCTTGGTTAGAGAGGCTGGCTGAGCCGCCGGTGTGGATGGCAATCAGCGAGCAGGCACACCCCATATGGCGGCGTCGCAATTTTGTCGCTGGCAGGGGCAACAACCAGAGGGCTGTAGCTATAGCTGTAGCTCTTGTCTTAGCGCGTCCTGCGAGTTATCTCCGTGCGAGAGAGTGCGGAGAAAGGATAGCAGGGATAGAGACCAAAGATGCAGTTTCCGTCGTGGCTGCCACGGCCCACGGCCCACGTGACCCACTTGTGCACTATTCCATATCAGGACTAGCGCTGATTTACGATTTACATATCCGCGCCAAATGTCGATCACCATCCATCACCTACCTACACTCACTAACTGCACGCTTGCACACTGCCAGCATGGAAAACACCCATACTACTCTGAAGAAATGAAGGCAGTGTTCGGTGCTGTCATTAACTAAGATACGGGATTTACTCCCCAAAGTTAGACGGCGAAGCGTGTATATAACAACAAATAACCAACAAACAATAAGGAAACACAGAATTCCATGGCGTTGAGGCCGCCCAGTTGGTTGAACAATACCAGGTCTATGCAAATAGCTCTATGACCGTACTCCCCCAATGCAAGTAGTTGAGACATCGCCACTCGTCACATCACCACTATCGTATCATATCATGCGTTGAAGTTGAATAAAGACAAGAAAGAAAAAAGAAAAAAAAACCGTGGCAGCCCCAATATCCTCAGCCAGGTATATATATGCGGTGACTCTCGGAAGAGGAGGTGTGGAACTGTGATGTTACTTCGGAGGCCTCTTTTCTAGACCATATCCGCCGATAGCCTCGGCGTTAGGATAGGTTTTCCCCTGTCCTGACTTTGGGTTCCTCGATCCCCGAGTCTGCAGATCTTGTTTCAGCCAGTGGAGGACAAGGTCTCCGAGAAGGCTGTTCTCGGCCGACCTGTTCGGAACCTCTTCATTGAAACTTTCCATGGTACCCCATTGCCTCACTTGACCAAGATGCATGTGCACCAGGTGCGTTGGCCACTGTGCCAGATTATCCAATATGTGAGTTGCATAAACGATCGTGCACTGCCTAGTTTCTGTCTCGCGTTTCAGGAACGACAAGAAATTGCTACGCGTCAACAGATCAAGATCGACGGTGACTTCGTCCAGCAACAATATCTGCCACGGTCGAAGCAGACCCATGGCGAGCTGCACACGTCTCCGCTCCCCATCGGAGACAGCGTGCATTCTCCAGCTGAGATCAATGTCGAGGATCTCGATCAACTCGTCCCTTCGCTCAGGAAAAGCATCGCCGCCAACCGAGGAGAGGAGTGTGGGGACGTCGATGTCTGTACGGACAATGCTGTTGAGAACCCATTCAACACCCAGATAGGTCACGCCTTCGAGACCGTCTTTGAAGGGGTCTTTGCCCCCAATGGCGATTGTGTCGGTGGGAGCTAGTCTTTTGCCAGACAAGAGTCGAAGTAATGTAGTCTTCCCGGCACCGTTTGCTGTTCATGGTCAGCCAAACAAGAAAAAAGAGACGTTGTCTATGGCGAGTATTTCCAACCTCCAATAAGTAGAGTTCTGCTCCCCGCAGGAAGACTGAGCTTGACCTCGTTGAGCCCGTCTGACCCATCCTGGAATTTGTAGGAGAGCCCGTCCACCTCAATTGACGGAGCCATTTTTATTTCTATACCAATGTGACTTAGTTGACAGCAAGCTGATTAGCAGTCTGTCATGGCTAATTCTACTCCTCGATGAGTCAGTCAGTCTCGAGGTGGGATGACCGAACTAAGATTTGCTCCGATTGGCCGCAAAATCGATAACGTTATCGTGATAAATCACCTCATCCTTAGGCAGAAAGAAAGGCAGAAAAAAAGGCGGCGGCCCACGCTGTTCTCGCTACAAACAACAACAACAACGCAGCCAGGAAACTCCTTTTTTGTTACTGGCTTGTTCAGAACCAATTCAAAATAATGACGAATCACTCATGTACTCGCTGACATGCGCATTTTTCATTCATTGTTCGCCCGCTCACAGCCCGCAATCATGCAGCCACTCATAACCGTTGTTGGTGCCACTGGCACTGGCAAATCAAAGGTACGGAGCTGTTCTCTCCTCTCTCGCCCATTTTCACTTTCTATCTTTGGCAGATGCGCCATGAAACCGAGCTTACTGGGTGAAAAAAAAAAAAGCTCGCCGTAGACTTGGCGAAACGATTCAATGGCGAAGTCATCAATGGAGACGCGATGCAACTTTACCGCGGACTGCCCATCATAACCAACAAAATCCCGGTCAACGAAAGAGAAGGCATTCCACATCACTTAATTGATTTTATCGAGCTGGAGGAAGAGGCGTGGCGTATCGGTAAATTCAAAAAGGAATGTCTTCGAGCCATACAAGATATCCACTCACGCGGGAAAATCCCGGTACTCGTTGGAGGGACGTCCTATTACGTACAATCTGTTCTATTCAATGATGCGCTTGTCGGCGAAGGAGCCGAAGACATTTTTGCTTACGGTGATGAACGACGACAACAACCATGTGAAGAGCAAGGAAGTAATGGAATTAAATCGACGAGAGAATGGGCCATCCTTGACGCACCCGTGGAAATTATGCTGGAAAGGCTTCGAGAGGTTGACCCTATCATGGCAGAACGTTGGCACGTCAATGAAGTGAGGAAAATACGACGCTCACTCGAAATTTACCTTGAAACTGGCAAGCCAGCATCAGAGATTTATGCGGAACAAATGCGGCAACGAAAGGCTGCGATCAACGATGTTGAAAATGTTGCCGCAGCGGGCCAGCTACGATATTCGACCTTGGTGTTTTGGATGCATGCAGAAAGGGAGAAGCTTTATAAAAGATTAGATGCCCGAGTGGGAAATATGTTAGAACAGGGCTTGATATCAGAGGCGCAATCCCTGTTTGAGTATTTAAGCCAACAGGAAGCGCAGGGGTCTCATGTTGACATGACTAGGGGCATTTGGGTCTCTATAGGGTTCAAGGAAATGCAACCATATCTTACAGCATTATCTGCTGGCAATAGCAGTGAGAAAGAGCTCGAAGCGCTGAAAAACACTGGTGTAGATTCCGTCAAAACTTCGACGAGACAATACTCTACGAGACAGGTGCAATGGATTCGGAAGAAACTCTGGCCTGCGCTTTCAGATATAGGCGCAACTGATCGACTATACGTTTTGGATGGTACTGACCCCGAAGCCTGGGGCAGCTGCGTGACAGAGCCAACAGAACGCATTGTACAAGCTTTCTTGAGCAATGACGCAGATCTTCCAGAGCCAAAGACGCTCTCGTCATTAGCCGAAGAAACTCTGAAAGAGAGAGAGCAAAATTATATAAAAGGAACGACGCCTCTGCAAGCCGTGGCATTGAAGCAAATCACTTGTGAGCTATGTAAGAAAACAATGATGGGCGAGGAACAATGGAATATCCATGTGCGTGCTGCAAGTCATCGACGAGCACTCAAGTCAGCCGAAAAAAGAGCGCAGCGACTAGAGTATGAGCGCAAGCATGCATCTGCCGGGCTGGTGGATGGACATGCACCCTAGTCTGGGAAGGGTTGGCCAAATATTTTTGACTGCAATTCTCGGGTTGGGAAAGGTGTGATCCACATTGGACATTCAAGACGATTGCAATAGCATTAGCCTTGATTCAAAGGGCCATCTGCTCTCCTGGCTTTGGGGAGTGGCTATCCCGGATCGGACTTTCGACTATTACTCGATAGCTATTCGTTGCAGGAACTTTGGTTGAACAGGACGCTAGTCGGTGTGGCTGTTCGACTACTGCGTAGGTGTCAAACTTCAGCGTTTCAGCCAACAGTTACGGATCCATCATCACTGTTTCGTCCGCCATGCGGTGAAATTAGGAGACAGTATGTCGCCATGGCCACTCTCCTCAACCTTGAACACTTCGATTACCGGTGACCTTTCTTGTTTCCGAATTCGCCAAGTGCCTTCCGTAGTCACAACTGTTTTAAGCCCTAGCGGATGAAATATTTGTCAACTCTGTGTTTCCTTTCGACTGTATTGAAGCAAGATAGATCTTACATTCGAGAAAGGCTGCGGTAAAATTGATACATATGTTGCCATCCCAACTTCCTCGGCCTTCTCGTTTGACTTTGCCAGGTATACCATGAGTCTCCAACTCTTCGAGTCGCAGAAGCATTCCGTCTTTATCACGAAAGCCGACAATGATCTTAGGAACTCCTAGAAGAAAAGACTGAGCCCAGAATTTAAGCAATTTGCGCTCGTATTTGTTCCTCTCCTTGTCGTTGAAAAGTTCTGCGGACGTTTTCAGTTCAACCCAGTTGATTGGATCTTCTTTTCGCGCTGGCTTGCTATCCCAGACTATATCATAAAACGAGAAGTGAGCACGATATTAGAGCACAAATTGAAAGAGGGCAATCACTCACTAGCATCGACCTCGCCGCCAATGACCAATTTCACTTTTCCAAAGCCGGTCCGTACGACAGAGCAGTACTGGGCTTTATTGTTCACAACCTCGTGCATTCGGCCTTCAATCTTGTCCCGACTTGTTGCATCCCAAGTGTCTGGGATGACGGAGACGGTTTCAAATTTGTACCCCCAATAGGCCATCATATCTTGTGATGGCATTCCCGGTGGCATGCGTTGATTCCTTTGGATCTCCTTTTGAGCATTTTTATATGAATTATTCTCTTCTATGAATCTGAGTGCCGGAGCGTGAGCATTTGATCCAGATGGAGTCGCAATATGGGACTATGCTTACATCGATCCCTAAACAAGTTCACAATTTAGTTGTGCTGGTAATCAGTCAAGGATTGGGGCCCCTTACTTGATAATATGTTGCATTCATTTCAAATCTAGCACTTTTATCAGCCATTGAATTTTATCTTTTGTAAGGACCTCTAGACAAACCCATTAAGCATATCAAAAGGCGCCGTCATTATCTGCCCGACCATCAACAATCCAATCCCTTATAGTGTAACTACGGTTGTACGCACCTTTGTCATCATGCCTCTCCAAGTGATGATATCCGCTTCGCATCTTGACTCTGTACTTTGTTCAAACGCCGCTATGGTATCTAACAGAGCGTCCAGATGTTCGTCCGGCGCGTCATTGAGTTTTTGGAATGTTTCAAAGCCCGCGCTTAGATCTAGAGGCAAGTGGGATGGTTGCGGTGGGTAGTAATAACTCATGGATGAATCGTCCAGGCGAAAGTTGTGCTCGTCATCGTAGGAGAAGCATGCAATTTCCTGTAGTTGAGTTTCTTGTCAGCAAGTGTAAAAGAAAGCCAATCGAGCCAAAGAATCCTCTCACTCTAGGCCGTCGAATTGCAGCATTCGAGCCAGAAAAGCGATGCAATGGCTGCAGGTCGAAGACGTAGGAATTCATAGCGAGTGCGACTCATGTATGTATGCATGTAGGAAGCAGGAAGGAGAACAGGGAGAAAAATAACTCCAAAACTGGCAATACTGATGCTGTAAATATTAACTGCACATTATTATTGCTTGTAGGACTTCCTTCACGCTCAAAAATGTTGATCTTTGGCGATTGAATCCAAGCTTACCTTCCGCGCAGCCCGCTCATTGGCCGCAGTGCAAGCAGGTCCTCCTACCTCTGCCCCGCCGAATTCCGTCAATCCATCTGGAAGCCACCACCGTCAGTCCACGAAGGAGCCTTCCTTTTTGCGAAACAAAGGATCGAGCTTCGAATTTCATATCAGAATGACATCCAGAATTGATAAGACAATTGCCCGCCAGCAGGAAAAGTACGTCCTCCAGCCACCGTTCCCTCGTCGTTGAAAAACATCAAGACGGGGAGTTAAACCAAGCTCTGTTGTGCTCATGAATATTTACTTCTCTTTACACAGAATCGCCGCTGGATCATACTACGAAGCTCACCAACAGCTCCGTGTCATCGCTGCTCGATATGTGAAACAGGCCAATTACGATGCTGCCGCCGAGATCTTGACGGGTGGTGCCAAAGCTCTCCTCCGCGCCGGGTCGCAACAGGGCGCTGCTGCCAGTGGTGGAGATCTCGCGATAATGCTTGTTATTGAAGTGTACAATAAGGCCGAATGGGAGATCAGCTCGGAAGATAATGCTGCTTCAAGAATACGGAAGAGTATGTTTGGACGAATCTTCATCCTATTTATTTGCATTGACAGTATTGGATGAGCTGACTATCTTACTTTCCTCATTTTAATCAGAACGCCTGATTGAACTGCTACGCGAATTCCCTCCTGAAGAACCATCACGCAAGAGATATATAAGCGAGATAATCACCTGGAGTTCCAAGTTTGGCCCACTAGAACGAGGAGACCCAGAGCTTCACCACGCCGCTGGGTCTGTTTACGCTGAAGGTACAGTTTCTTTTCCTCTTCAAAACTTGTACATAATGAATCGGATTCTAAACAAATATTCAATTTCTGCATAACAGAAAATGAGCCGTATGACGCAGAAAGACACCTTGTTCTCGGCACCACGGACTCTGCAGAAACTCTCGCCAAACTGGAATTCGAGTGGTACACGGGCGATGGTGCGCATACAGCGGCCATTTACGCTTCTAGAGCAGTCTTTCCTTTTCTACTCACGGGAAACCTCCGCGCTGCCAACAAAGCCCTCCTTATTTTCACGTCTCGTCTCTCAACTGCCAATCCCTCACTTGCCTCACAACAAGTCAGCAGCACCAGTTCGGACGTACGGATTTATCCATCGCTTCCTTTGCTCAACTTCCTTAGCTTGCTCTTGGTCGCTGTTCAGCGCGGGAGTGCAGATCTGTTCCGCGACCTGACTAGACATTATACTCCGCACATCAAGGAGATCGGAATCTGGGACGATGCGCTGGCAACAATCGGGGAGATGTATTTCAACATCAAGATCCCGAGACAAGGTAATCCGCTCCTGGATATGATGGGCAACATGTTTTTCGGAGGTGGCCAGGGCGGCGGGAATCAGAGACCAAATAGAGGTTCGGCGAAGAAGGTCGAAGCGGCTCCATCCAGCGCAGAACTGGACTGAGCTAGTTTATCGGACGTTTTGTAAATTGCTGTTGCCATAGCATAGAATAGCCCATTCTCACAGCAGCTTGTAATTTACTTCGTCATGCTTTGGCAATAGAATCGATCACGCGTGAGGATCGTCTTCTATATCGAACATCCAATTATCATCATCTAAAGCGGCAACTTTGCTGCGCAGGCTTTGCTGTATCAGATTCAGAATTTCTAGGAGGAAAGTCATAATCAACATCAACCCCTAAGGACGAGGGGGGGAGAAGTGGAATGCAAACTTACCCGGCTCACCACTTAGGTGTCTATTGCGATTCCGATACATCATTTCGACTAGACCTGCGTCTAATTCTAAAACGAAACGAAACATAAACATGTCAGCCAAACCTCTTAGGAAAAAGCATCCGCACAAAAAGGACCGTAGAAAGCTAGTTGACCGAGGACTCACTCTCTTTATCCCTCCCCACCAACTCCGAGCTCATAGCAGCATTATTACTGCTTCCGCTCCCCCCGGATCCAGCACTAGGACGACCATGACCATGACCATGAACATCTTCCTCAATACCTTCCATGGCCCCTCCCGTTCCATCATCAAGATCGTCCTCGTCCTCCTCTTCTTCGTCGTCCTCTTCATCTAGTGGAATGGGAGGAAGAACGGGGATGTCGAGCTGAAACTTTCCGTTTTTGTCCCTCGCGATAATCTCGCCGTTGTCAATGAGGGTTGTTGTAGTAGAGGATGCTACGCTCGATGATATATGCTGCGATGATAGTGACGGTGGGACATCGGGGAGGGGGTTGTTGGTGTTTGGGTCTGCTGTTGATGGCGGTAGAGGCATGGTACTGGAGTTATTGTTGCTATTCGAAGAGCTAGTAGAAGTAGAAGTCGAGGCTGACGAGGGCGCGCCAGACGCCGGACGGCGACTGAGATGGCTCTGGAAAAGGTTGCGGCGCGTCGGGGGCATGGTTTTTTAGATTCGATTGTAGGTGTAGTATATACGTGGTAGGTTGTAGATAGTGACGCGTCAACTTGTTGTCTTGATTGCGGAGGGAGGAATAATGAGAGTCGCTGCTTTAGAATTGTTTGTTGTATGTAGGTCAAGGGAAGAAGTTGGCTCGGATGATTCCGAGATGATCACCAAAACCTAAAGATTTGGCGGGGAACTAACTAGTTTTAAGCTATCAGAACCAGAGAGCCTATGACGTGCTGTGTACCACCAAGTAATGAATATTCCTGAATTTATGCTATTTTTATGAGGCTAAATAACATGCATAACATGCAATCTACTACATATCATTCCAATGTCATCCGACACAATCCAACCACACTCTCTGCTCTCTGTCCCACCAGAGAATCAAAATAATCCAACAGCTTGTGCACATCCAAAAACTCCATACTTCCCAACTCCGGATTGGAGCTTTGCAGTACTTGTCCTCCCCACAAGACGCGGATAAAGAAGGTGTCATTACTTTTGTTATCATTCTTCTTCTTCTTCTTCTTCTTCTGGTACAGTTCAAAAGCTATTTCAGCCCCCATGCCAGGCCAGACCATTTGCTTGATTTGCAGAATGGAAAGGATGCGGGAAATACTTCCGTCGTGCGCAACATTATGGCGATACAAAACTCGATCTGTCTGATCAACATTGGTGCTGAGGAACATGATCTGTTCGCGCAGATGCTGCGCGACTTCCGCGATGAAGACACCATACATTGCCACACTAGTAATTAACGAGGAAGGCGCATCGCGATAGAGGCGGGAGTACTCCCACTGTCCGAGGCGAAATACAGAGTTGGCCTGTGTGTGCCTTATACAGGTTGACGATGACTGGCCATCACTGTCCTGCTTGCAGGGTAGCGGCTTAGAGTGGCAAAGTCGCGAGGAAAGATTATCGAAATAGTGGTCGTAGCTGGTGTGCCAATCCTCCGCATCTTCGGGCACTCCAGAGACTGTGTCCAGAAACGCTATAAGTTCTTTTGTTTTTTCAAGGTGGGTTTGCCAAATGGACGATTCATCGGAACTTCTGATGTTGTCAAATAAGAACTGGCCGCTAGGACAAGGGTATTGCGGTTCCAAAGAGTCAATCCCTGCTCTCTATAATTTTGTTAACATGAGTAAACCCATAACGTTCTTCTTGAGAATATATGTGTAAACAAACCTGTACATGCAAGGGCACGCCTTTCTGCTCCCCATACATCCCCGCAATCACCATTCCAGCAACCTCGCTCGTAATTACATTATTCGTCACCCTAAACTCCATTTTCCTCAGATCAAGCGCATCTGGCAAAAGCCGCAACAGATCATGGTAAACTTCAAAAAGATCATGTCCATGCTGCCTCGAATCATGCAGGCCAGTTCCAGTTATTTGCGGAAACACGCATGTGCCGGGAAATCCACGTTGAGGAAATAATGATAAGTAATCATCAAAAGAGGAGAAGACAGTGTTCTCGAGTTGCCAAAAGGTGCTGCTGCTGTCGCTATCTTGCCCGACTGAGGGCTGACCATAATGGTATAGTTGGGCGTCGTCACAGTACCATATATCTGTTTCTACGGGGAATGTATTGGATTGATACGGCGTTCTCTTGTGATGACGATGAATCTGTAACAAAAGGCTCACATTAGCTATGTATTTCTTCCTCTCCCTTCCCTCCCAATCAATTTATTTACACACACAAACAAACTGATTTCGCTAATGTGGATACATGGCTCATACTATTTCAACGTATACGAGTTCATACTCATTAGGCGCAACGGGATACTCGCGCCGCCGCACATGCGGCATATTGCAGTAATTATACTGTCCATACCGGTCGTCTGGCGTCAGGGACGAATCAAAGATAAAGTCGAAAACTCCATCGCTTCCCAGATTGCGGTCCAGGTCATTGACAGCACTTTGTTCCGGGGGATGCCAGCTGTTATCCACGGCAAAGGTGGTTGTTATTGTTGCACTGAGAAGTAGAGCAACGAGACATGGTTTCCAGGAATGCGGCATGATGTAACGGCTGCATTCAAAGCATCGTCATATAAGGCAATGAAGCTTCAAGTAAATTAACTTGGCAGGATCATCTTGGTTGAATAGCCTAGCATATAGTTAACACGAGCATGATATCCGGAAGGTTGAAGGACGTTGAGTAAAGGTGCGAATTGACTTCGCGGGCCAGCTACCACGTGGGTACCGGGGTGCCCTTAGCTCTGTAGCCCTATCAAGTATCAAATAACTACATTGCACCAACTCAAACAACGAAATGCAGCAAAACAAAGCTTGTCTAGTCGATTATTTTTATTCATTACGAATCCTCCATTGTAATTAACAAACAGCCCACGAATATGCCTATATATTCCCAGAACGCCAAACACATGCATCAGACATACAACTCATCTACTCCATCATGTGCGAGGAGGCACAAACAGCTCTGGCTTCATATTTATCTTGCACAGCTTGGCAATACAACCGCTCAACTGTAGCAGAGTCCCCACGCCGTCTAGAATGCGCATGTGCGTGAACCCTATCTCCTTGATGAATTCGAGCTTGGAGTGTTCTGACAGCGACTGAATAGTCTTTGTGACGCGGAACATGGTGCTGATAATATCATGCGACGAGTAGCCCAGATTCCTAACCGTTGATTCATTCGTTCGTTAGAGACGAGTAAAAGTGTTTGGGATATGAGAAAAAGGAATATACATACCACAACTCATTCAGAATGTCAAGTGCGGAATCCACTTTCCCCTCCCAACAAGCTTTAATCATAGCCTGCACTTTGATCGGATGCGGACTGTCAACAACGCGGAAGACATTGTCACCACTAACAAACCCAAACCCGGCCCATGTACTCTGCAAATTGTTGATAGCCTGGCGCATGTCACCCTCGGCGCTGAACACAAGCGCTGCGATGCCGTCCTCGGAGAACTCAACCTTCTCAGCCTCGCATATTTGTGAAATACGTTTCACAACTTGGCCGTCGGTTAGGCGCGAGTAACGAAGGATGGCACAACGAGATTGCAAAGGTTCAATGATCTTATTCGACTGGTTGCAGGCAAACGCAAATCGGGTTGTTGTCGAGTATATTTCCATCGTGCGACGGAGCGCTTGCTGAGCACCGGGGGTCATACTAATAAAGTAACCATTGTTAGCATAAACGTCGCTGCATTAGGTTGTAGTTATTTACCTGTCTGCTTCGTCCAGAATGACAAGTTTATGCCGTCCCGGCGGCAGAGTAACTTTCTTCTGGGCAAACCCCTTGATGCGGTTGCGAACGACGTCAATGCCTTTGAAAGAGTAGCAGTCCACATTAGCACGGTATGCGAAGAAAAAAAGGAAAGAATAAATCACCTCGCTCATCACTCGCATTCAGTTCTAAAACAGCTTCCTTATATGCGTCTCCCAGCAACTGTCTCGCAAGACAGAGAATAGAAGTTGTCTTTCCAATACCCGGCATGCCTGAGATGATGACATGAGGCATGTTTCCATCTTTTGCGATAATTTTGAGCCGTTCCACTGTTTCGGTGTTTCCGACAATATCGTCCAAGAAGATGGGGCGGTATTTCTCTACCCTGGTTTATTAAACGAATGTTAGTCCGTATTACGTTGAATGAGTAGAGTGTGGACGCACCAGGGCAGTTCGTAATTTGGAGGAGCTCCCGCTGTTGACGCATGAAGACCATTACGGGATGCAGCGGTTGACGACTCAGCGTGGACCATCTTGATATTTCAATTGTTCCCGTCAATTTCTGCTTCTTCTGCTAGGTTAATTGCACCGTGAAGACCCAACAGCGTAGATGGCTGTTCTTTTTGCTGGCGAAGCGCGGGTAAACGCGAAATGGCGGGCGTCACGCGTGGCCGACAGAAAACAGTTAAATTGAGCTCGGGTGGTGGCCCGTGCAGCCAGCCAAAGCTCCAGACACTGGACAGACTGTTAGATAATATAATATAGGTATAATAAATATGCTTGATGATTATATTTTATCGTAACTATGAACATACAGCTTCTGTGATCTACATATATTCGCCAAAGCACCATGTCAACGTCGTCGGCCCACACTGCTGTGGGATGCATCATGAAAGCCAGCCATCATCATCATCATCACTCCAGCTCAAAACAACATGCAAAAAAGGTTGGTACACAAACGTATAAAATATATATGATTACAAAAAATAATGTGTGATAGAGAAGAATAAAAGAGACTGGGAATAAAACAACCTCTGACCTCCGGGTTTTTGTATTTTCGTATCGTCATCACTTTCGCCAAAATCTCCAGTTTGGCAGTTTAATAGTCCCATCCCGTTGATAAATTCGCCAGAAATAAGCAGGAACGCCGGCTGCAACAAAACCGACAACGATCAAAGTTTGGAGAGGTTCGGCAATGACAGCTCTGCTGAGGAGGAACAGACTGACACAGCAAAATATGATGGGCGTAGTGATCCAGGTCTTGTAGGGTCGCTCCAAATGGGGCTCTCGAATCCTCAACACAATCAGCCCAAGAACGGTTAGAAAATAGAATGTATATCCTGCAACTCCATAGAAAGTGACCAAGGTGCCAAACTCCCCGACTGCCACGTATGCTGCGGTGAGTGCAGCGTTGAAAAGCATTGCGTTGATAGGAGTGTATCCAATTGCTGCTCTGCCTCCACAGATCCATGAGAAAGCCTTATGAAATAGCGATTGACGCTGCAATCGATTCCCAGTGATATTATTGCTCGACTTTCCAAACCCGATCTTGCCAAAAATCGCTGGGAGGTAGCCTTCCTTACTCGCAGCATATACCAAACGGCTACTCGTGAAGGCTGTCGCATTCAGTGCTGACAGGCAGCTTGCAGACACCACCAGCGCCAGAATAAGTGCTCCAACAGGACCAAAGACCTGGGCTCCAAATTGGACAGCAACCGTATTGCTTTTGGCTATTGTTGACAATGGAAGGACGAAAAAATAAGCCACGTTGGCCATGAGATAGCAAATAATTACCACCGGCATCGCGGTATGGATAGCACGTGGTAAGTCGCGGTTTGGGTTCTTGAACTCGCCTGCCACATAATTCGTCTATAGACAAGGGTTAGATATACCTCTTTGTAGCCGATTGTGAAAATGAGAAGCTCAAACTTACATTATCCCATCCATCGAATGCCCACAGCCCTGCGTACAGCGCCACGGCCCAGTCAGAAATATCCGTGCTTGTCCCTTCAAACCAACCGATGTTTTTCCAGTCTTGGTTCGCCTGCCCTTTTGATTGAAATCCAGTGACGGCGACTACGATTCCGATAATTGTGACTGCCAGTAATGCGCCGAATTTGAAAAACATCGAAATATCCCCGACAAGAGTAGCCAACTTCGTTGAAGCGCAGTTTATAAGCGTCACAAAAAGGACCCCGGCGAGCCCAACCCCTTTGTTAATCCATGGGCTGATAGTTTCCACCTCCGCGCCAATAAAGGCTCTCACGACATATTCCCCGAATATGATGGAGATAATCGCGGCACTGCCTGGTTTGAGCACGAAAACAGCACACCAGGTGAACAGAAATCCCATGATCTCGCCAAAGATCTTGGATAGGTATACCTGCGGTCCTCCATTTAAAGGGATAGCTCCTCCCAGTTCTGCGTAGCTTGCTGCTCCTGTCCATGCTAATACACCTGCGATGGCCCATACAATAAGGGCTGCTCCCGGTGACCCAGCATTGGAATTAACCTGGCTGGGAGATGAGAAGATGCCCGAGCCAATTATGAGTCCAACAATCAATGACAGCCCGTTCAGATACGTGAGAGTTTTGTGCTTTTCCAGCGAGCCATCGCGAAGCCCTGTATACCGTTCTAAAGACGTCACGGAAGGAGCGCCAAGAGGTGCGTAGCCGCCAGCGGTTGTTTGCGAAAGGGGGAACAGGTTGCTACCAAAGTCGAAGGCCGAAGACACAGAATACGAACGACCTGGTCGCGTGTGATAGGATCCTAGTCCATTCTGTTCTGACAACGGGTCGTCCGCCTCCAAGGACAGTTTCCGTGACGAGGAGATGCCTGACCGCGACGATTCAACTGAAGATCGGCCGGCAGACGAAGTAGAGGCGAGCGAAGCAAGTTCCAGCGAGTCGCGAGGAGGATGGCTGTTCACTGCAGAAAATGCCACTGGAGACATTGTACTGCGCAGTTGTTCGACTTTCTATGTTCAGCAGGCGTGTGTCGGGTTCGCCATGCCCAAATAGAACGAAGAATCCGAGACCCGGTGAGTCGACAAGATTGTATTCCGGTATAATTCGGTCGAGTGAATTATCAGGAGAACCAGAAGGTAACAAGGGGGAATGTAATTAATTGTATGGAGTTGGGAGGGAACTGTTCCTTTGCACGATCGACGACGATCCAATGGGCAGGCGGCTCCGCCTGGCGCTAGCGCCCGGTCGGCATTCCCGCTGAGAATCCAAGCATTTCATTCATCGCGATGGCTTTTTCGGACGCATCGTGACGACTCATAATGCTTGTTTCCAGCCGGTGCCCTCGATGGAAGAGCTCCAGCTTTAGCATTCCACGATGGCATCCTCAACCGCCCCTGACAGCGGTGCGCCGTTACTCCTCGGCCGCATCACCCTCCAAAAGGCGGCTCTGGGTTCGCCTGACTGTGGTCACGTTGGCGGCTGCCGGAATTGGAGCATATGTCAGATCACGACAAGAGCCTCTCGATGCGAGCCTGAACCCAGTCTCTTTTGCGCGGTATAAATTGGTTTCACGAGAACGAGTCTCATCGACGAATAGCATATTCACGGTCGAGCCAGCCGAGCCCGCAGACAATCGCGAGACATGCGACCTAGCATGGCAGACAGGAGTGTGGAGTGTTATGTTCAAGCAGCCACAGCTTCAAATCGGGCGAGACTATACCCCTCTTCCACCAGATGATGGAGGTTTAGAGAACGACGGAGCAAAAGACTCTTTGCGATTCCTCATCCGCCGGGATCCCCACGGGGAAGTGTCCCGGTATCTCCACCGTCTACAAGAAGGATCAAGCATCGAAATACGGGGTCCTCAGATAGAATGCGAAATATCTCCAGATGTGAACGACATTTTGTTCATCGCAGGTGGCACGGGCATTGCGCCAGCTCTGCAGGCTGCATACATCTTATTGAGACGTACGATGGAGGGGAAGAGCCCGAAAATCCACATTCTATGGGCTAATAGGAAAAGAGAAGATTGTGCAGGAGGCGTAAGTGACACGCCAAAAGCTGCGCCTTCAAAGTCATCGTGGTGGCCTTTTCGGAGCGAAACAACAAGAACAACGAGCACAGTCTCTCCAGCTTCCGTCAATAAAGGCACTATAGTTCGGGAGCTGCAAGACCTAAAAGCCCGGCACCCTGGCCAAATTACAGTAGATTATTTTGTTGACGAGGAACATACGTTTATTAGTACCAAGGAGATCCAGGCATACGTTGAATCTGTACAGCCTTCGGCCGCCAACAAGAGAATGATTATCATCTCTGGCCCGGAAGGCTTCATCAGCTACATGGCAGGCCCAAAGGTTTGGGCACAGGGGTACGAGCTACAAGGACCCATGAAGGGTATTATCCAGCAACTCGGCCTGAAAGACTGGAAGATCTGGAAGCTCTGATCATCCCTTGTTTATAGTGTCGATATCTCTTTTCATGTGCATAGCATCGGAGTCGGGAGAAACATTTGCCTTTTATATATTCTCTTCATTGGCAGTATTATTTATTAAGTATATATACTCCATTCCATAAGTTGTACTCTATATACTCTACAAAGACCTGTGTTTGCTGCAATGTAGCTGGTTGGTATTATTGGCTAGAAAAACAATGGTCCGATACCGGCGTGCTGAGTCATGGGCGGCCCGCTCCCCGGGAAATTTAATGATTGGAATTGCACGCATCTTCATTTGTCGACGCCAAAAATCAACATCCAAAGAATGCCGTTTCTTGCGTCGTTGAGCAGGCGCGTGTCGCTGCAACAGCGCTCGCTGCGAGCTGCTGCTACCCAGCTACGATCCTTCAATTCGTCGAGGCATGCCTTCTCACAGGATGTCTTCCAGTCCCAGTTGGACAACCCTGAAGTTTCTGCCATCCTCTCCTCATTGAAATCGAACGCCTCCGTCCCGCAGACGTTAACTGAGAAAATCGTCCAAAAATACGCCGTCGGACTGCCCCAGGGCAAGTTTGTCAAGGCAGGCGACTATGTGACAATCAGTCCGCACCGATGCATGACCCATGACAATAGCTGGCCGGTCGCTCTCAAGACCATGTCGATTGGGGCCTCCAAACTCCACAACCCTGAGCAGATAGTCATGACTTTGGACCACGACGTTCAAAACAAAACCGAGAAAAACCTGCAAAAGTACCGACAAATTGAAGATTTTGCTAAGCAACACGGAGTCGAGTTCTATCCCGCTGGCAGAGGTATCGGCCATCAGATTATGGTTGAAGAAGGTTACAGTTGGCCGGGCACTCTGGTCGTCGCTTCAGACTCGCACTCAAACACGTATGGTGCGGTTGGCACTCTGGGGACACCCATTGTTCGAACCGATGCTGCTAGCGTCTGGATCACAGGCAAAACTTGGTGGCAAGTACCACAAATCGCAAGAGTGGTATGTATTTTCTCAATATACAGTAACAAAGCAATGATCGATATATGCTGACCATTTCTACAGCATTTCACTGGAACTTTACCTGACGGGGTTACCGGAAAGGATGTGATTGTCGCTCTCTGCCACCTTTTTGGTAAAGACGAGGTGCTTAATCACGCTATTGAATTCACAGGCTCGGAAGAGACAATGCGTTGTATCAAGGTAGACGATCGTCTAGCAATTGCAAACATGACCACGGAATGGGGAGCTCTATCTGGGCTGTTCCCTATTGATGATGTGCTAAAGGGCTGGCTCCGAGGAAAGGCTACCACTGCCGCCATGGGCCTGGCTGACGGTCCCTATAAAACTCTTGCTGCACAGAGGTTTACTCATGAACGGCTAGAAGAACTATTCGCGAATCCTTTAACAGCCGACAAGGGTGCCAAATATGCCAAGGAGCTCTTCCTGGATTTGTCCTCTCTCTCTCCATATGTGTCCGGGCCGAACTCGGTCAAGGTTGCCTCGCCTATCCAGGAATTGGAGGCCCAGAATATCAAAGTAAACAAAGCCTATCTAGTTTCATGCACAAACTCTCGCGCTTCCGATATTGCTGCTGCTGCCCGAGTTTTCCGAGAAGCAGCTGAAGCAAATGGAGGCCAGGTGCCAAAGATTGCCGATGGAGTGAAGTTTTACATTGCAGCCGCGTCCTTACCTGAGCAGCAAATTGCCGAAGATGCTGGAGACTGGCAGGTCTTGTTAGATGCCGGAGCAGAAGCTCTTCCTTCTGGATGTGGGCCATGTATTGGACTGGGTACGGGTCTTCTTGAGCCTGGCGAAGTCGGCATCAGTGCATCGAACCGTAACTTCAAGGGTCGCATGGGCAGCCTCGACGCCAAGGCATACCTTGGTAGCCCAGAAGTTGTCGCTGCCAGTGCGCTATCCGGTATTCTGAAGGGACCTGGCTGGTACCAGCAGCCAGAAGGGTGGAATGGAGTAATTTACGGCGAGGGAGATGGTATTAAAGAGGAGGACCGAATGCTTACTGCGGAGGAGGCTTTGGAGAAAGTCATTGGACAGCTTGATAGTCTTATTGCGGACGGCGAACAAAAGTTCGGCCTCTCCGAGAAGGAAACTCAAGTGACAGAAGAGAAAGATGATTCGGCTTTAACCGAACTGTATCCTGGATTTCCCGAGCGAATCTCAGGCGAGATTGTGTTCTGCGATGCGGATAACATTAACACGGACGGTATCTATCCAGGCAAATACACCTACCAGGACAATGTGCCTGTAGAGACTATGGCTGAAGTCTGCATGTCCAATTACGACGCATCATTCTCATCCATCGCCAAGGAAGGCGATATCCTCGTATCAGGCTTCAACTTTGGCTGCGGCAGTTCTCGTGAACAAGCAGCGACAGCAATCCTTGCCAAGAAAATACCCCTAGTGGTATCTGGCAGCTTCGGCAATATCTTCTCACGCAACAGCATCAACAATGCGCTCATGGGACTTGAAGTGCCGCGACTTGTTGAGCGTCTTCGCGAAAGCTTTGGCTCTGGCGATGACAGTAAACCGCTTACTCTCCGAACTGGGTGGACGCTGACCTGGGACGTGCGCCGCAGCCAGATTGAGATTAAGGAGCAAGATGGAACGACTTGGACTCAAAAGGTCGGCGAATTGCCTCCCAACGTGCAAGAGATTATTGCCAAGGGCGGATTGGAGAATTGGGTTAAGAATGCGATCGGCCTATAAATATAGATAAGACCAAAAAAACCGCATATGTATTTCTATTATCTATGATATATTTATGATACCAATTTGAAGCTGCGATGCATTTCTTACTATTTCGCGCATTCGCCCGGGCACCTAGGCAATGCTGTTGATTACTTTGTTATATACGAGAATAAAATCACGTCAGCTTCAGTAAAGAAAAAAAGGTCGGTCCTACGACTACATGCATATAAGCTTGGAGGTTCTGTGTACCTATTTCAAATACTCGGGGCCTGTAAAAAGGTTGTGTCTAATTAATGCGAAACATGCATATAATTTGACATATTATACGTAATAATGCCTGTGTCAATCCATGGATCCATCTCATGTTATTTGTTACACGTGTTGAATGCATAAGCAGGTGGACTCGCATTGCGCCTAATCCAGGTAGTCGATGACATTCTACCCTATTAATCTAGCTCGTTATATTATATAGCTGGGGTAAGCAAAAAGTCACTAGTACGTAGTAGGAGGAGTGATAGAACTAAAGTAGGGTGCATCTGATCAGCAGCGCTGCATATATTGTGCAGTCTAGCGTGGCACTGCGTAGTCTGTACGGAGTATGCAGACGTCGTACGTAGACGAGACGTAGACGTACAAAGTATCAAGCCCCGAGAATTGCCCAGGCAGCGAGTGACTGAGTGAGTGGATCTAGGAAAAGGCAAAAAAAAGCACACACACACCGGTCTAGAATCATGGCGCGTGACAAGACAATACCCAAGCCCAAGCGTTCGTATTCTGCCATGCCTATCTTAATTTGATGCTACGAATGCCATGGATATAGTATCAACCAAAAGCCACGCCATCGTCGATCAGCCGCAGGCGTGGCAAAAAAGAAACCATACTTAAATGGTGAACTATGTGCCAGCATCATGATCTTGTGCGACAGGAGAAAGATGTGAGATCGAGCGCCGGGGGGTGATTACAACCGACGTATTAGCGAGGTTTGCACTGTTTAACTATCTGCAGACTCACGGACAGCTTGGTTTTTCTTTTCTTTTTCTTTTTCTTTTTCCTTTTCTGCCCCTGTAACTATATTTAGTAGGTAGGAAAAGGGTGTGGGCAGGGGCATGACAGGATCACATTGAGTAAAGCTAAAGAACAATTGGGAAGGACAGGCAGCAGAGCTCGCTTCTCTTCTTGGCAGGCTGTTCACTGGCCTGTCAAAATCCAGAGTGTCGGGATGGATGGCATCATTAGGTTGCTCAACCATGTTTTTTTTTTTTTCTTTTCTTTTTTTCTTCTCCTCTTTCCTTTTTCCATTCCCCCTCGTCGCGGGGATTTCTTTTTTCTTTTTCCCTATTTCCCATTCGGATATTTTCATAAGCGAGATGACAGATCCATGGATTCAGCTCGGCTAGTCCGTGGATTTGCCTTGTATAACGTGAGGTCCTGCTAGAGTCAGATATGCTCCATGTGGAAATAAGGATTGTTGGCCCCACGAGCATATCTTGGAACGGGTCGGGACGGAAAGATAGTTAACCTTAAGTTACGCTTTGCGGGGCTGCTGTCAGCATTCGTACCTGTAATACCGATACAATTACATACATGCCTGCTTTAATTATACGATGTGCCTCCTGTACTCCTATAGGTCGGGACAGGGTCAGTACTCACGGGGACCAAAACGAGGGAGAAAAAACAAAAGATGATGAAGAAGAAGAAAAAGAAACCAATTGGCTTGGGCACCACCTGGCACCAAGGCTAAACCAACTATGGGTCAAGTCCAATGACAGGGAGAGCGAATCGGGTAAAAATACGAGGCTGACTGACAGCTCGCTAATTTTGACCTACTCAGGGCGGCTACTAACAAACACCCCGGCTTCGTTGAGGCTGACTGACTGAAGACCTTGATTGAAGCCTTGCTGTTTGCCACTGGCCTTTGGTTGATGTGATTTGATTTGAGCGACTGATTGGCCAACGCCATGGACGGCGTTCTTCCGGATTTGATGGATTCGCTCCGAGCCCTTTTCTGTTTTTTTCCCCTCCAGCCTTATTAGTATTGCTCCATGTACCCCTTTGCATTTGCAGTATGCAGACAAATCGAGTAAGGAATGAAATGGAAAAAGAAAAATGTAATCTCTGCTCCCAACCCCATGGCTCTCGCCTCCATTGGCCTGGTCTTGACGCTTCGGCACGCCCGTGTCCTGCGCCAGCCTGTCCAAGGCTTGATCGTGGAGATCAGCAGTGTTTGCTGTGGTGTTTTTTTCTTCTTCTTTCTTTTCCTGTCGATATATAACTTCGGTTTAGCCCTGACTTTGATTTTAACTTTTGAATTACGAGCACGTTTCTTTTTCCTCTGCACTCTTTTCTTTTTTTCGCCCAGTCTAGTGGCCTTGTAGGTCGGCTCTCAGACACCTCAACCCGCAAAGGCTGAGCTCTAAGAGGCGTTTGTCTTTGAAACCCTTACGCGACAATAGAAAACAGCCCCAGAACCAGGCTCGCCAGACTCGCCGACCTATAAAGATCTGCTATGCCTCGCTTTATGTTCTAGCCAGACCTGCATTCTATACCTGATACATTGAATCAATCTACTACCGTACCCCTAAGCCATCCGCCAAAAGAGCCTCATCGCAATATGAATAATCGATCTCGCAATTTGTGGAGCGCAGAGGAGGACAACACCCTCAGGAGACTAGTTGAAGCTTGTGGTAAGATCTTCTTGTCTGCATTACTCTTCGTGCTCGACTAACCCTAACCCCGTGTTTTGTTTCTACCGTCTAGAGAAAGACAAAGTCGACTGGCGCGCTATTGCTTCGTACCTTCCTGGCCGAAATAACAAAGATTGCCGAAAGCGATGGCACTATCGTGTCTCTGCTAGCATGAACCTCGGACCTTGGTCACAAACCGAGGACGAGTTGCTCAAAATGGGCATTCATCGCTATGGTACACAGTGAGTAAAGTCTTGTCCTACGATCCATGTATCTAATTTGCCCATTGGCTTACATGACTGTCAGCTGGTCTCGGGTCGCACAAGTAGTGGGAACTCGGAATGGAGATCGTAAGTTTTTCTTTTTCTTTGTTCTTTTGTTTTGGATAATGTGGATTGTGACGGCCAGCTTACCAATCTATCAGAATGCTTCAAACGGTGGAACGACGTCCTAGACCCGGGTATAGATCGCAGCCCCTGGACGCGCGAAGAAGACCAAATCCTTCTTCTTGCCATCGGAGAGTATGGTCGGGCCTGGAAGCAGATTGTCGATGCTTACTTTCCCGGCCGGACGGGGTTAGATGCAAAGAATCGGTACGTTTTACGTCTCGTCCCTTGTATCCTGCAAGATATTTCCTTCCCGGATGCTGAACTAACTTATTATCACTGTCTATAGACATAGACAACTTACCCGGAAGAGAAAAAGAGAGTGCAAAACTACAATATCTGTTCCAATCAAAACGGAACAACGGCAGATAAAGCTGCCCTCAGAAAAGCTGAATCATGCCTCATTGCCATCGCCGCCGGCATCCTCGTCGTCATCCTCATCACCATCTATGAGAGCAGGGGTTGCTCATCAGGATATCATTAACGCATCGTTTGATTCCCCGCAATTGAATAATCTCGACCAACAACAGCAGCACCACCAACTGGAGCTTGGCGAACGATCTATATCAGCACCTCCAGGCTCCTCCTATTCCTATTGGGAATTACCCCTGGAAGGATTGTTCAGTCCACAGCTACCTACGACGCCCTACAGCACTTGCAGTAGTACATGCACGTCAACCAGCAAATACGATGGAAGTCTATCACAATTGGATGATTTGCAACCACCACCACAACAACGGCCACAATCTTTACCAACGACACTGGATCGGCAGTACGAAAGCACCTTTCTTATGAATGGCATACCTGGTACGCCAAATCCCCCTACAATTCCTTCCGTGTGGGTATAGAGACAGGCAGAGCTAATTAACATAGCATATCCGGCAGCCCAGTACCCCTATTACCTCACAAATCCTCATCATAACCGCCCAGTTGATGGTGTCCAGCAGCAACAGCAGCATCTAAGCTTTCTTCTGCCTGGACAACAGGATTATTCACTCAATCTACAGCGCTCGACTAGTAGTAGTGCTATGCATCATCCATTTGCCACCTTGGATGAAACTGTAACTTTTTGATGGATTAACGGATTCGGATTTTTTTTTTTACCTTTCTTGTTCTTTCTTATATATCTATAGTATTTTTATTATGACGATGACACATGACCACCATATGCATAAACAATAAACAAGGGCTATATCAAGGAGAAAAAATGCCGTGGGTTTTCTTTCTCATTTAAGGAGATAGTCTGATATCATTATTCGGCTTTTCGATTAATCAATCAATATCTGTCAACTTATTGGCCGATCTATTCAATTACATACCTAGTTAACAGATATACTTGGTAATTAAGTAGCCAATGAGCCAGTGACAACCCACCAATAATATCCAACCGGCGTAAATAAGACATTGAACGCATTCTACAATGGGAAGACGCCAAGGGTGGAGATTATACGGACAATCGTGATATAGTGTTAAAATATATATACATACTCATCATCATCACTATAGGCTATAATATATACCATCACCGCCCCCTCCCATCATCCACCTCCTCATCCTCACTATCATCCATAAAGCCCTGTTCCAAATCACGACCCAATCTCACCTGCGCATCACTTGTACTCCGTCTCGCCTCCAAGGCCTCTCTTCTAGCAGACGACATAATATCCATATCCGCCATATTCTCGCCTTCTTCGTCAAATATGCTTATTGAATCGGAATTATCCCGGTGGTGATGAGAACTATTTTCTTCATTGTCGGCAGCACCTCCGCTGCCATATAGTCCGCCGAATCGAGGGCGTAGTCGCCATGTTGATGGCAGGAAGAAATGCATCAGTGCATCAGCGATGCGTTCGCGGAGCGGCGATGTATGCTCCGATATGCGGTTTAGTGGCAGGTATTGCGCATAGCGTTGTCGGTAGCGGCGGAAGAAGGGTATTATGAGATATCCGAAGAGAAGATATACGCTTAAAGCGATGAGGGCGGGGATGACGGTGGTCTATTGTTGCTTTCGACGTTAATATGGATAATAGATATGAAAGGCCGCAGAGACCGAGAAAAAGTAAAGAAGAAGAAGAAGCAACATGCCTTGAACATATCCATAGATGAACCCATGGCTGTTGCAGAGCACGCACCTGCGGCGCTCTCTTTTATATTTATTTATAATAATTATATATACTGCCGGGTGCTCGTCGAGTGAGATGACGAGGGCTCTCGAGTGGGTTGGATATTGGCGAGAATCAGTGCATGGCAATTGATTGATTGATTGATTAGCCGAGAATGCTATCGAGGAGCAAGAACAGTGTCAAGCAAGACCCAAGAAAGAAGGAAGGCCAAGAGGCGTGAGTGTTGGGAAGGTGCGACTAATGCCTGTCATCGTCGTCAGCCACCTTCCGCGCGTGGCTAAACCAGATGAACCTCGGGCCACCGCCTTCCTCAAGCGGCGAGGCCCCATCCCCAGATTATCTCTGGCTGCTGATTGGCCACTGCTGCCCTGCGGCCCCTGAGGAAGCTCGTCACCCGGCCCCTGATTGGCCTGCCCGTCAGCGCAAGCTAAGCCCGAAAGAAGGCGGACGGGAGTGCCAGCGTCGCACGGGATGGCTGAATCAGTGACTGAGACTCTGTCTGCGCTTGCTTTATTTCTGTTCTGTAGACTGCCGACGCCCTCTGTGAGCTTCATCTCGATATCCAGACCGATTCTCGTGCATGTCTCGCTGTTTCTCGGCCACCAGCGCTCCACTCGGGGGGTACTTTGCACCAGCCTTTCCCTGCGGTCGAGCTCCCGTCTCGGCCTACTAACAACGATACTACCGTCCACCAGGTCCACTAGTTCAGTCCAAGGAACTAACTTCCTTACTAAGGAACCACCGACAGTAAATACATTGTTGACAACTCGTGTGTGTTGATCGATGACAAGCAACGCTCCCAACGGCTGCCTTCATCCATCCCTCACCTGAGAAGGCATCGCCAAAACGGCCATCGCCGGCGTCCCGTTACTCTGGCCCGCCCCCGACGCCTCGTCGTTGGAGTCAAAGCGATAGATTTCATCTCACAGGAGGGGAACAGGGCGCCATAATTATTACACGCCCCATGCTGTCTTCCAAGCATCCGCCGCTAGCAAAATGCCCACCACAGCACCCGTTCCCGAGAAATCAAGACAGAGCGCCGCCAGCAAATCTTTCTTCGGCAGAAAATTGTACAAGGACAGGCCACAAGCCGACGATCGCTCTGAATATGCCGCCTCGATAAATACAGAGACACAGTCAATCTCGGGCAGTCTAATTGGGTCACGCAGCTCGCGCTACTCGACGAGAGGTTCTATCGGGTCGTTCGACGCCGACGAAGGCAATGCAGCTGCGGCTGCAGCTCTCAATTCAAACGCCGGCATAATCACTTCGATCCCCTTTGATAGCATGCCCTCGGATTCAAGAACTCCTATAACCGTCGATTACCTTCCTAAGCAAGATCCAAACGCCCGCCGAGAGCCATCACCTAACCACCTCAACAAGGCCGGCGGCGATTTCCATCAATACCCAGCCTGGGATTCTAAATCTACATCATCGCATAATTCCACTGTAGCCCAGGTCAACGGTCCTCGGCCGCCTCCGCACTCCTCAAACCTAACAATGACGAGCAGCTCTACTGGGGATCGTGGTACAAGGTACCAACAATGGGGCAGACCAGGTAGCTCTACAGCAAATACTGGCTTCAGCTACGCTTCTGGCGACTCGTCTTCCAACTCGAGAACTTCACTTGATCAAACCAGTATTCACTCCTCCCAGTCTTCGTCTGCCACGCGAGCCTCGTACTTTTCCGATAGCAATTCCTCCCGCACCCTCACTACCTCCTATTCCGGCGGCGAACGAAACACAATATATCCAAGCGGTTCCGGCTCGAGCCGCTACTCGAATGCTCAAGGATCATGGCCATCTCAGCAGTCCTCACACATCACACCTCCTCTATCAGTTACACATGTTGCAACGGGGGATTACTTGTCGCGGCCAAAGGATGATCGGATGGTCGACCAACTGTTCTTGGACTTGATGCAGAAGCGGGGCTGGCAACATTTGCCAGAACAGGCTAAAAGACAGATGCTCGCATATCCCGCTTCTAAAAAATGGACCCTGGTTCACCAAGATCGATTGACCGAACTTCAAGGAGAGCAGAAGCGTAAGAACGCCCGGTTGACTCATGGATACGATATCAGCCCTCATAATGTCATCGGCCGAGCCGATGAGGAGGGGAGTCCGGAGTGGTATGTGAAGAAAGTTATGGACGACACAATTACTTCAAAACAACTGGCAAGCTTAAGTGTCAGTTTGCGAACACAACCTATTAGGTACAGTTTCTCTTTTCTTCTCTTCTCTTCTCTTTTCTTCGCGTTTTATAGGTGGACTTATTTTTCATGCTAATAATTACATAGCTGGGTCAAAGCCTTTGTCGAGGCCCAAGGTCAGGTCGCCCTGACGAATGTGTTGATGAAAATAAATCGTCGCAAGACAGGCGGCCCTGGACCTATTGTGTCAGGTGCCGACAAAGATCTCGAACGCGAATATGACATTGCGAAATGTTTGAAGGCGCTAATGAACAACAAATATGGCGCCGACGATGCTCTTGCTCACCAGCAAGTTATCATTGCTTTAGTTAGCTCGCTATTATCACCTCGATTACAAACCCGGAGGATGGTCAGCGAAGTCCTCACCTTTTTATGCCATTGGGCGGATGGTCAAGGTCACCAGAAAGTATTACAAGCTCTGGATCATGTCAAAAATCACCAGGGGGAAACGGGCCGTTTTGATGCCTGGATGCGCATTGTTGAGGTCACCATCGACGGCCGTGGAAAGATGGGTAGTCTTGTCGGTGCAAGCGAAGAGTATCGCAGCGGAGGTGTAGGCATGGAGAACCAACTTATGGAATATGCTGTCGCAACGATGCTTCTGATCAATATGCTTGTGGATGCATCTCAGGACGATTTGCAATTACGATGCCACATTCGCGCCCAGTTCATATCCACTGGGATCAAGCGCTTGCTGACGAAGATGGAGGGGTTTCAATATGAAGTTATTGATAAGCAGATTGAACGTTTTCGAGAAAATGAAGCCATTGACTATGAAGACCTCCTGCAGCGCGAGGCTAGTAGTGCAAAGGATAGTGTCGAAGGGGAGGTGAAGGATATGGCCGATCCGCTTCAGATTACAGACGCCATCAACTCGAAAATCAATGGTACTAGGGCCGGGGATTACTTCCTTTCCGCAATGCAGCATATGCTCCTCATACGGGAGAACTCCGGAGAAGATGGGTTGCGTATGTTTCAGTTGGTTGAAGCTATGTTGAGTTATGTTGCTATGGACCGCAGACTGCCGGACCTTGATCTTCGCCAAGGCCTGGGCTTTACGGTGCAGAATCTGTTGGATAAGTTGCATACAGATGCTGAGGCTAGGCACGCCTATGACGAATCACTGGAAGCTCGCCAAGTGGCGGAAGCAGCCATTGCCGAGCGTGATGAAATGAAAGCGCAAATCGAGCTCGGAGCAGATGGTTTGGTCAAGAAATTGCACAAGCAAATTGAGGAACAGACCGGTGTTCTTGAATTACAACGTCGCCAGAACGAGTCACTGAAATCCGAGCTCAATGACGTTCACCGTCTTCGGGCGCAGGAACTACAGAGGAATGAGTTGGAAACGCGAGAGCTGTATCTCATGCTTCGAGATGCACAGGATATTGCTGCCTCTAATGCAAAGAAACAAGCCACCGAAGCCGATGTGAAACTAGGAGAGACCGATCCATCTCAGATGAGAGGCATTCTAGATCGTGAAAGGTTACTTGAGAGGCTCGAACGCCAGCTCGAGCGAACAAAGACTCAATTCAAGCTTGAGGGCAAGGTTTGGAACCAAGATGGTCCGTCGGATCGCCTTCGCGAGCTCCGGGAGCAGATGGAAGGCCTTGGTGTGCAAGAAGAAGAATTCGAAAAGAAGACCCGTCAAACCCTAACGAACAGCACATTCGGGTCCGTCACACGAAAGAAGGTCCCTTCAACTGACCAAGAAGCACAACATCTACCAGAAGTGAGTGAAAGGGAAGAAGAAGCAACCACAGAAAAGATCACCCTGGAAGGATATGGACGTCCGCGCATGGACCCAGTGCAAGCTACCGGTCTATTGGGAGAAATTGCCGCCAAGGTTCGCAAGTATGATTCAGATGAGGAGGCCGAAGGCGAAAAGGCTGAAGCAGACAAGCCCGAGGCTCCTCTTGAAACAACACCTGAAGTCAAGGATGAGGCAGTAGCAGCTGTACCACCCCCTCCACCCCCTCCTCCACCGCCGCCGCCTCCTCCAAAGTCTGCTGGTGCTATTCCACCTCCTCCACCACCTCCTCCGCCTTCATTGTCGGCTGGCGGTATCCCCCCCCCTCCCCCTCCCCCTCCTCCAGGATTCAACGGAAGTATGCCTCCGCCTCCGCCTCCACCACCTCCTATGTCTCCTGGCATTCCACCTCCTCCTCCAGGGCCTCCGGGTGCTCCTGTACCCGGCGCTTGGCGAGCAAACTATTTGTCCGCGCAAAACGATTCGTATGCCCCGGCAGTCTCTATGCCTTCAATCAGGCCTAAAAAGAAGCTCAAGGCTCTTCACTGGGATAAGATCGATACTCCTCAAGTCACGGTTTGGGCTAGTCATGCCCCAACGAGTGAAGCCAAGGAGCAAAAGTACACCGAACTGGCAAAGAAGGGTGTTCTTGATGAAGTTGAACGTTTGTTCATGGCTAAAGAGACCAAGATTCTAGGTGGCGGAACCTCCGCAAAGATACGGAAGGACAAGAAGCAGATCATGTCCAACGAACTATCAAAGACCTTCCAGGTCGCCTTGGCCAAGTTCTCACAGACTCCCGTGGACGAATTAGTGCGTATGATTATTCACTGTGACAAGGAAGTTTTGGAGAACGATGTTGTCATGGATTTCTTGCAGCGTGACGATCTTTGCACTATCCCTGAAAATACCTCCAAGCTCATGGCACCGTACAGCAAAGACTGGACAGTCGCGGACGCGGCAACGTCTGAAAGAGAACAGGATATCAATGAACTTACTCGAGAGGATCAAATTTACCTGCAGACAGCTTATGAACTTAATCACTACTGGAAGTCTAGGATGCGCGCCTTGGCATTGACACGGACTTACGAAATTGACTACGACCATATCACCGCCAAGGTACAGGAAGTATCTAAAGTCTGCGATTCTCTTCGTGATTCAGTAGCGCTCATGAATGTCCTGGGTTTGATCTTGGATATCGGTAACTTTATGAACGACGCCAATAAGCAAGCGCAAGGATTTAAATTGGGCTCGCTTGCACGTTTGGGCATGGTCAAAGACGACAAAAACGAGACGACTTTTGCAGATTTGGTGGAACGTATCGTACGCAATCAATACCCAGAATGGGAAGGATTCCAGGATGAAATTGGTGGCGTGGCAAACGTTCAAAAGCTCAATATCGATCATCTTCGCCAAGATGCCGTGAAGTACATCAACACTATAAAGAATGTGCAATCGAGTCTTGACTCGGGCAACCTGAGTGATCCGAAGAAATTCCATCCTCAAGATAGAGTCAGCCAGGTGGTTCAACGGAACATGAAAGAAGCAAGGCGAAAGGCCGAGCAAATGCAGATTTTACTCGATGAGTTAGCGAAGACGTTTGACGATATCATGACATTTTACGGTGAAGACAACACCGATGAAAACTCACGGCGTGACTTCTTCAGCAAGCTTGCTTCTTTCCTCCAAGAGTGGAAGGTAAGTTTTCATTTATCCAATTACCGGTTTGATGTATTGTTGCTAACGATATGATAATAGAAATCCAAGGAGAAGAACGTTGCATTGGAAGAGAATAGAAGGCGAATTGAAACCTCCTTGGCACGCAAACGGATCAATCCAGCAACAACTAATGGCGGCGGCACTGACAGTCCGCTTTCACCGACATCGAGCGGTGCAATGGACTCGTTACTGGAGAAGCTACGTGCAGCGGCTCCTCAAGCGAGGGATCAACGTGATAGACGTCGGCGTGCACGTTTGAAAGAAAAACATCAAGTGAGGGTTGCATCTGGGCAAAACATACCTAATCTCCAAGCAGATATAGACGAAGGAGAAGGTGAATTGACCATTGCTAGCAAAGATGGCGGCGATCATCTTTCGCCGCAGGATGATGCCAGTGGCCAGGATTCACAAGTATCCGAGGGAGAAGACATCGCTGATCGCGCAGCCAATCTGCTGCAGGGCTTGCGTAGCAATACAGATACAGACGAGGAGCGGGTGCGAAGGAGAAGAGAAAGCGCAGAAGATGAAAGGCGAGCGCGGAGACTGCGTATGCGGTCTCGTAACGCAACGAACGGCAGCAAAGACAGCGCAGATGGATCTCTACCGTCGTTGAAGGAGTCGTCAGAGCAAGCCGATAAAAATGAATCTTCTGGAGCGGCGATCACCACCACCACAACACCACCAGCCATAGTGGTATCCGAATCAACAGACGGCGATAATAATAATGATGCTCGAGAAGAAGACATTCCTGCGGAAGGATCAACACCCGACAGACCGGTTGAAATTTCCGACTAATAAATAATATAGTTAATAAGCAACCTACCTACCTCCCTCTACCCTTCGCCTGTCTATCTCTTTGTTTGTCCTCTTTTTTTTTTTCGGCCACCGCTAAAGACATCTGAGATGATTATGACTTTTGACTTCTTCTCCTCCCTTCCCTGTACATCACTTTTTTTGTCCTGTTTGGCTTGGCGTCGCGTCAATTGTTATTTATTTATTCTTTAAACATGTTACTTTTTGCATGGATATTTTTTCCCAGACAATCGCATATGGAGGTTTTTTTGGCCCTCATCTTATTAAACTGTTTAGCATCTTAATTTCCTTTCTTGACGAATGAATTAATTTATATTTATCGTTGTCATTGTTTGTTTTTGGGGTTTAGTTGTGTTCTGTACATGTATGTATATACTTGGGTTGTGATTAGTTGTCGTCATCAGTCATTATTTACATTTTGGGATTAAGTATCATCTCGTTCATTGCTTTGTTAGATAACAGGGTTAGATAGAGTGTTCGTTCTGTCTGGATCGAATGAAAGAAATGATTGATTGATCGATTCTTATGACTATGTAAACAAATAGGTGTGTAAATAGGAATACAAGTAATAGAATTGAAGAAAAAAGAATGTAGAATGAATGATGTTGACTTTCAAAACAAAAAGGTTTCAAGAAATAACAAGAAGAGGAAATAACAAGAAGACGATGTTTGAACGAAGTACATTCGACATTCGGCTTCAAATTCAAAAACATGACGAGACATGGAGAAATTTTTTTGTCACATCCAAAAGAAAGAGTATAAACATCATCGGAGATGGAAAAGGACAGACATGTCGATCATATATACACGTGAAAGTCATTGAAGTCATACAGGAGAAATGAAGCTGATATGGTAAAAAAAGAGATTCGGTCCCGTGAAACGGTGGACTGGACAGACAGGGTCCAGAGAATGAAAGGCGGGTTTATGTAAAATTCCAAAAAATTATACGAAATTTTTAGTATAGTCGGTTTGTCGTTATTGCGCTGAAAATATGTTCTGTTGTGTTTTGTTATTCGTGTAATCACCAAAACGGGAGGGAAATATTAAAGAGTGTGTACAGTCGGTCGATGCGAAATGATTAATGTTTGGAATAGGTTCGTTCAAAAGCCAATGGTCGTACCAACAACTGCCATAGTAACCTTTTTAAACTGGTCAGCTCAGTCGCATATTAGTAGGAAGGGGGTAAAAAGCATACAATGATTGCAATGATTGCAGTACCAACCGGAATCATCACCCGGTTCACATTCCTCCACCAACGAGCATTGTGATAGCGCTTCCGTTCGTACTCCTCTATGCGGTATTCTGCTCCAGGTTGAGCAACAATGTGCTCTTCGTCTAGGGCTGGTGCAGGCGGTAGAGGGAGGAATGCAGCAACAAACCACACTAACGGGCATAGGAACCCTAGACAAAATGCGTATTTCTGAATATTGCGTCGTCCCAGCATTGGCTCTAGTCTCGAGTCTAGCGATGGCGCTATCCATGTATATCGGGGGTTCGGGTGGCCTTTGTCTGGATGAAGGTGCGGCGACGATGCTTTGGCGAGAGGTCGCCGAACAGACCTTTCGGCAACGGGTGCCTCACCTTGTTGTTCTTGTTGTTCTTGCTCTGTGGGCTTCCAGTGGCTCCGGGGATCAGCTGGATGATCTGCGATTAGTCGGGGAGCCTGTGCGGGTTTCTCTTCGTGAGGCCGAGTCCGTGGACGAGACAAGTTGATGGGATTGTGGCTGACATAGCGGTGAGGAGATGCTGGTCGAGAAGCTGCGGTTGAAGGCCGACTAGGTTCGAAAATAGACAGGGCAGCAGTTTGCACAAGTTGACCATTGCTATGGTAGTATAGCCGCACCCAGTTGGGGAGCATATTCAAAAAGCCATTGTTGCTAGAGCTGGACCCCGGCCGTGACTCTGTGCTGCCGATTAAAGAAGAAGGAATATGTCGCAGAGTTGACCGCGGCAAATTCGACAGGCTGTCAAGGTGTTCGTCGTTCTCCTCAACAGGCCAAATTGTGGATGAAGATTTGCTGGCACTCATCAACCCTAACCCCTGCTTTCTTTCAGCACTGCTGTCACCTGGGTTGTTACCAGCAGTTGAAGACATGACAGCAACTGATTGCGCAGGAACCGTCGAAAGAGTTGGGTTCCACCGTGCACTTGATCCTGACATAGCTCGCGCCGGCCGTCTCACTTGTGATACTTGACTTGAAGATTCAGCGTAGCTTGCATAGGACGGTTGGCGGATTTGAGGATACTGAACTAAGGCTGACGCTGGATCAGAAATCTCGCTTTCAGATCGACCGCTTCCAGTTGAAGTGGTCCGTGATCGTGACAAGCTGACTTCCCCACCAGAAAGCGCCAAAGACGAAGCTGATTGATAGCCCCGGAGAAGCTGCTCGGGGGGACTAGAGGTGAATGATGCCGGTTGTGAACTGATAGCATCCGACAAAGCATGATTGTATGTGTGATGAATTACTGTCCCCAAGGAGTTGGAAGACGACGCAGTAGAGTCTGAGCGATTATTGAGTCCTCCGGCAGCTGGTGATGAGCTTCCAAACGCAACCAGGTTTGGGCTAGAACTTCCGAACGACACGAAATTAGGACTTGAAGGCGCACCAATCGGTACCACGTTAGGGCTTGACGTGTGGTCATATGTGACGAAATTTTCAGAATCAGACGAGGACGAGTAGTCTTCAGTCGGTTCATTCCTTGGCGACGAGCTTCCAGGTACCACAGGTTTAATTGAAGCCCTAGGCGGTGGCGGTAACACAATAGCATCGTCCTCGTCACTATTCACGATGTCGTCTTCTTCACTCAGTGTGCCGACTTCATCAGCAATTGTGTTCCCATAGATCTCGTGACTCTGTTGCATTCCAATTGGGTCATGGATTCCAAACTTGGATGCAGCTTTATCCTCGTATGCAATACCAGCGTCGTCATCATCGGCATTGGTGTCGTCTGAGGGCAGTAGGGGAGTGGGAAATGATGACTGGCTAGACTGGGGGTCGTTATCCCAAACTCCAGACGAATGGCCCAAGTCAACCGATGACGAAAAGTCCCAATTGTTACTGATACTGACATCGGCATCCCTGTGCTCGTCGATTGGTCCCGTTGCTGTGTGGTCGGTTTCAGCTGATACTAAAGATACATCTGAAACACCATAAGCGCCGTGAAGCGCGTAGTCTTGGCCAATACCAGGATGCGGTAGGAAGACTTGAGCTGGCTTAGTTGGATACGGCGAGGCCGTGTAGAAATCAATTTCATCTCTTCTTTTTCCCAGCCGGGCCGGTGAGCCCTCGTTTGTCTGTGATGGAGTACGCTCATGGAGCGGCCTCCTTCTAGGAGATACACTTGGAGAGGGCCGAGACGACATGTTGAGCTTGCAGTCTCATTACCCAGACAAATCTCCGGCGAGTGTCGTCTCAAATCAATAATGTAATGCCGTTCGTAAGGTCTAATCGCAACGCTGTAAATAAATCATAAAGCGCAAACGTGCAATGTCTAGGTCGTCACTTGAAAGAGCGTATATAAAAAGTATAGATGGCGTATTGATTAGGTCGGTTCGTCAGTCGCAGTATATTATAAAAAAATATAAATAAAACAATAAATAGAATCAATCGATAGTCACAACAATGTCTGACTGCTTCTGGAATGTTAGGGCAAGGGCGGCGGCGGTATCGATAATGGTGATAGCGAGGGTGGGGTGGATAGAAATCAACGATCGTAGTATATAATTCAGACCAAAGGCATATAGTATTAAAACATTACTACGTATATCATATCAATAAATCGTAAGTGAAACGAATAAAGGGGTGCCTAAAGAGCGACACGACGATAGTCGGAAAAGGAAGGCAAAGAGAGTGAACGACTGGTAAACAACAACGCAAAAAACACAACAGAAGGATGATGATGAAGTAGGAAGAGGAGGAAGAAAGTCTGGAGCAGGGGGAGAAAAATACTTCGTGCTCGGGACTGACTGACTGGGTCCAGGCGCTCCGGCGTAGCATCACTGGGCAGGAGTATAAAATCGGGGCTTAAGCTGCACGTTGGAGCATCGAGGCCTGCCCGACTCAAGGGGGGCAGCTCCTCGCTGTGGAATGGGGTTGCCCTGCGCGAGGGTGGAATGTCCGGCCGATTGTGCGGTGTGAGGATCGCCAGGAACAGGACAGGACTGGGCTGCGTGGAGCCTGTAAGAAATTAAGAGTTGGTTAGCGAGCGAATATAAAAAGCAATATGAGGCGTTCCTGCAGACTACTGCAGGCCAGCAGAGACAATGGCCCGCTCTCAGTGAAACCGACCTGCAGGTGTTCGTGGACGGGGAAAAAGGAATCGAATATTGAGCGATTATTACGTGTATTATTGGAATAATACATGATAATCGCCCACAGCGGCGATGTTGTTGTTGTTGTTTTTGTTTTTGTTGTTTTCGGTGGAGAGAGGAAGTCAGAGAGAGAGAGCGCGATACGAAGAAAAAAAAGTATACTCGGAAGGAGCAGCTGAGGAAGGAGCCAGGGCGCACGGAACAGGAAGGCGCGCTTCTCGCAGCAGCCCTGGATTTGGATGCTTTCACTTCTCAACGGGACTGAGACACAATGCGTATTGCTATTTGTTTATTCTGTCTACTCTGTCTCTACTCTGTCTGTACGGAGTCTACTACGGATTCTACGAGTCCATGGGGAAGCGCTTACTGCGGACATCAACGGCGGACAGCATCATTAACGGCTGGCCTGAGCTGTGAGGCAGAGCATGCATCCCGCCTATCAGACGGAGCACTCGTAAATTAAATAAAAAAATAAAAAATACGAGAGCGTGCCACGTCGAGTCCGACTCCATCCCCCCATACTAGTAGTCTAGTACGCGTTTCACTTTGTATCAATTTTGCCGTTTGGGGAAAGGCGCGTTCCTGGCCGGCCCAGATCCCGGCTCCCTCTCAGCCAATCAGTTGCATGACAGTCCTCCTTTTTCACACCGTCGCAGCCAATCACGTTCGCGGAATTGCGCCGTTGATTACTGGCCTGTCAGTTGGCAAGAGTTCCGAAGCAGGCCGTGATCGATGCATATTTGGAGACAATTGAAATCAGAAATTGTTTAGTATGCTAAAGAGCGGTTTGTAGAAAGAAGATGCAGAGGCTGGATGGCAGATGCAGGGTGCGAGGCGGTGTTCGATGGGTTCTTGGCGGGCGATTCTTGGCGAACACGCAAGCTTCTTTCTTCTTCTTTGTCTTCAGACGTTTCACGCTTTGAATGGCATCGACCATGACTTTCCCACAAAGATGATCCGGCTATCCAGCCACGCACATAAAAGCACTCGGTGGAATCAGGACTGACTTGACGCATCCACATACTCGCACAACGTTGTATATCAAACCAGACTACGTGTCATTCCACGGCCAAAGGCTGCCGGATAACGGCGACGCCAGACCGAGAGCTAACTACGCTTAGCTGTGGCCCCGTCCAACGGTCCAAGAGCCCAGAGGGTCCTGCTGCATCGATTATCATTCTGCGCGCTCGAGTCGTGAGCACCAGTGACAATGGCCCCAGTCGGCTTCGTTGACCGTTTGAAAAAGCTGTACACTAAACAAGTCGGTGTGTATCCCCACTCGATAATATCGATATTTTATTTTGTAGTCATTGGAATCGCACACTTACATCATGGTAGATGTTACCCCGCCGATGCTAACAATTCACGCTGCCGCCGTGCTCTCTGTAAGTGAAATATGCTCCAGCAACCAGTGCCATTCCCGCTAACTCAAAAATGAAAAGGTCCTGGTGACATTGGCATATGTCGTGCCATTCTACATCTCCAAGACAACCCGGCCATCTCCCACTCTGAGTCGAGATGCCCCATCGGTGATCCGCAGCCGGGTTCGGGCCGTGACAATGGCCTGCGCCGCGAGCACCCTGTTTATTCTGGCTCTAATAGCTCTAGGAGGCGGGTTTTCACTTCCAGAAGCCCTTAAGCTTCTGGGCTGGTGGCCCCTTGGGATCCTAGAGATTATCCAGAGTCTTCTTCTGACTGCCATCCTGTTCAGCGGCCCTCTTTTTGAAAGGGGTTTCGCAGAGAGCGGTTGGAAACCATGGATCCGAGGAGAGGGCCTATCCGAGACACTTCAAAGCTGGATTGGGTTTCGTAACTTTGTTGCTGTACGTTCCAATCTTCTTTGAACCCACTGCTTAGCAATTAAAGATACTGACAGTGACGAAATTATCTAGGGCCCTATCACAGAAGAGATCATTTTCCGCTCCGTCATCATCTCTCTTCACTTGCTAGCCAAGACGTCTGCAGGGCGGATTGTTTTTGTGTCGCCCCTTTACTTTGGAATTGCCCATGTGCATCACTTCTACGAGTTTCGGCTGACTCACCCGGACACTCCAGTGGCGGCCGCTCTGTTCCGGTCCATTTTTCAGTTTGGATATACGACCGTCTTTGGCTGGTTTGCAGCGTTCTTGTACCTGAGAACGGGCTCCCTGCCAGCAGTAATCCTCGTCCACAGTTTTTGTAACTGGTGCGGACTGCCTCGGCTGTGGGGGCGCGTCGAAGCAAGTGTCCCTATCGGACCACCGCAGGTGCGATCCAAGGAGGACACGGAAGTCAGCCCGCTGCAGGTAGCAGGTGGCCGACTGGGCGTCAGCTGGACAATAGCATACTACGTGCTTCTAGTTGCGGGTGCGGTTGGCTTCTATTGCCTGCTGTGGCCGCTTACTGAGTCTAGTTTGGCACTGGCTTCCTTTTAGATGTAGTAAATAAGTTGGAGTGTGATGATGATGGCACATAACGCTGCATGATTTACTTATGTATTTTACGCATGTCATTAATTTATTTGTACGTCATATTTCAAGAATAGAGGACGCATAACTGTATCATAGTCGAGTCGATATTTCCTGTATCTAGTGTTCCAAAAAATAGTAAATTCCGATATCCATGGTAACTTTTGAGTTCTTAGGAATCCATGGATGTAGGTACACCTGTGGAGACGAAAAGAAAAATAATCCATGGTTCATATCTATGCCTGCATAAAAATACATTCAGTTGGAATTACGACACGTGATTGTTTCTATGACTGTTGTGCTGCCAGGCGTGTATGGATGGATGGATCTCATTGACGGGATGTAAAGCACATGCTCACTATATATATGCATGACCATACTCTAAGCCAACCTCAAAAACATACGGGAATCTCCAATTAGCAACAATACCTAACCCAGAAACTCGATTATTCCACCATAAATCTACTGCATATAGAAGATTAAACCATAGTTCCTGAATAACCAAGCAGCCAGTGAGAAGGCCTGGATTTGTGTACAGCCGAGATCTTATCTTATCTCCGAGTCTCCGAAAAGACTTGACCGATATTTCCGCAAGCTGAATTGCACTTACTTCTTCACGCAGTCTTTACCTCGCCTTCTTTTCGTGTATTAGATTTAGTTTCCAGTTTTCTGCCTATGGCAAGCCGAAATAACGCACTGTTTACGTCAAATTCCGATAATATAAACGGTTACGCGCCATGATTCCATTACTGCAGTCCTTGCCACGGCATGTCCCTCTTTTCAAGAGCCAATTGTGGGATGGCAGCTTTCAGACAAAAGCATTGTTATTTCGCTCATTATCGTCGTCGCATTCGCCTTTCCCAATAACTCCAACATGCCCAGATCCGACTTGTACCTGCGCCCCGACTCCCCCCATGCCCGATGGGCTACCTATTGATCATTCGCGACCACTTAACGCGACAATGGCCCCGTATACGCAGCAGGTATTGATCTCAACGGGGCAGGCAGACTGGACCAGTCGCATTGAGGATGATGGTGTTGGGGAGAGCTGGGGTACGCTCGTTCGCGAGCTGAAAACAATGTTTGGGCGGGGAGGCAAATACGCTGATGTTAGTAATGATCTCTTGCTTTCCCTTTTATGCCCTTGTTCATTTTCTATTTAATGGACTTGAGTCGGCTGAAGCTAACAAAGTGGTGATATATCTAGCCATACAACAATTTAGTTATGACCAACTCTTCTTTCCAACCTTCGTCGCACGCTTCCTCTCCATTCGCATCAGCCTTCCTCTTCCCCGCCTTCAAATATTTCCCCAAAATTCCTATCACTACATCATCTTCTGCCGATTCTACCAATCAAGCAAATCTTGAATCATTTGCGCGAGCGTTTTTGCTCCCACACAAGCTTCACCCCGCACATTCAGGCGTCCCAGAATCACAAAAGCAGACGATGACGCGCTCACCAGAACACATTTCGTACTTTCCTGATGCTCTAGATATCAAACAATCCCCTACCATATTGATTTGCGGACATGGAGGCCGAGATATGCGCTGCGGTATCATGAGGCCTGTCTTGCAAGCCGAATTCGAGCGTGTCCTTCGGCGAAAAGGGTTTACCACCAACAACGCTGATGGCGAGAATACAGTGGTTGATGGGCCAACTCATGCCAACATCGGATCTATCAGTCATATCGGTGGACACAAGTATGCTGGTAATGTGATCATCTACATCCCGCCGGCCCTCATGACGACATCATCTTCTTCGGCATTATCGTCCACAAAAACAACTGTATCTAGTCCAAGCCCGCTGGCCGGCAAAGGGATATGGTACGGGCGTGTCGAGCCTAAACATGTCGAAGGACTTGTTGAGGAGACGATATTTAACGGCACGGTTGTTGAAGAGCACTTTCGTGGTGGCATTGGAATGGATGGAGAAATCTATAGACTATAAATATGTATATTAAAACTGAAAATAGACTGTATCATAATACCAAATACATATACAATCTCAACTACATCGCAAATGCTTGATATTCTCACAAGAAATCAAACGTTTGAACGGTTTGATATCTGTCACTCACGCTAACCATTTCGGGCCGGAGATCAAACTTCTCCGCAGCTGCCGCATTTCAACATCTCAAACAACACAATTCCGACCATAATTCAGATCCATTGAACGAATTGAGACCCAACTTTGCTCTCATTATCCATGAGTTTGAGCTAGCTGGATTAATCAAGTATGCGAGGCTATAGATCGTGACCGTCCCCGCCTAATCGAGAATTGAACGAATTGAACATCATGAGGTGAAAGACAACGAGTTGAGCTCCTCGACCTCGAAGAACGACGATCATTTAGCAACCTGCAAAAAACATCTGCATTTTATGGGCTAGATGCTCTGTTTACCACCACAACAATGATTCTCTCAGCACGAAGAGCCCTCGCCAAGCACGGCTTGCAAGGTCATCTCCCATTGTCAAAGTCGCGGACGAAGCTCGCGACCAACAACTTCACGAATCTCAATTGTACGCAGCTTCTACTTTCAAAATCATTCTCAAAGCCCCGTTCCACAACGTCGTTTGTAGACTTCCGCGCCATCGACAAGAAATGGCAAGCACGATGGGCACAAGTCGAGAGGGAAAAAATGGAAAACAGTGAAAGCGATGGTGGATGTTCCGGAATTGGATCAAGGAATAATAATAGTGACCGACCGAAATCCTATATCCTCTCCATGTTTCCTTATCCGTCGGGTACGATGCATATGGGCCATTTGCGAGTTTATACAATATCCGACGTGCTGGCTCGATTCTATCGCATGCGCGGGCATGATGTCCTACATCCAATTGGATGGGATGCGTTCGGATTGCCGGCTGAGAACGCGGCTATTGAGCGTGGGATTCAGCCGGCAAAGTGGACTGTGGAGAATATAAAGCGTATGAAAGAACAATTACGAAGTTTTGGGCCTGCGTTTGATTGGGAAAGAGTATGTACTTCCTCTCTTATATGCTGGATGTACCCTGTGTGTGTCCTATTTGAAAAAGTGCTGAAATTCTTGGCTTCTAGGAGTTGATGACATGCTCTCCAGAATTTTATAAGCATACCCAACGTATCTTTTTGATGCTGTATGAAAAGGGACTCGCATATCAGGACGAGGCTTTGGTCAACTATGACCCTGTGGATAAGACAGTTTTGGCCAACGAACAGGTATTTGCCTCTCCTACCCCCGATTGACTTGGTTTTCTGTCATTGCACCTAGAACTATAGCCTGACTCAAATAGGTTGATGCCAATGGCTTTTCCTGGAGATCAGGGGCCAAAGTTGAGAAAGTCAACTTGAAACAATGGTTTTTCCGTATAACTGCATTTAAGGAAGAGCTGCTTAAGGACCTTGATTCTTTATCTGGCGGCTGGCCTGAGCGCGTTCTGTCCATGCAAAAGAATTGGATTGGAAAATCCAATGGTGCAAAGATCAAGTTTGCCGTCACTTCCAAAGAACACAGCAAGCTAGATGTTGAGGTATTCACCACTCGCCCCGACACACTGTATGGTGTTGAGTACATTGCGCTAGCTTTGGACCATCCTCTGGTCCAAGAGATGGCGAATTCAGATGCTAGCCTTAAAGCTTTTCTCAGTGAAGCCGCATATCTGCCCCCGGACTCCAAGGCAGGCTACCGCTTGACAGACGTTTATGCCTCTCATCCCCTACACATTATCGATAAGGAAAGTCCTCATATTTCAAGAAAATTACCCGTTTTCGTCGCCCCATACGTTCTAAGCGGTTATGGCGAAGGGGCTGTCATGGGCGTTCCCGGACATGATTCTAGAGACTTGTCTTTCTTCAATGAAAACTTGCAACCCGAATTTATCCCAATAGTCCTTCAACCAGAACCCTTGGCTCCAACTGATGAAGCATCCGTCGACATCAATACCAATATCCCGGCACCCGATGCCAAAGCCTATACGCATGAAGGCTACTTGACAGCAAGATGTTGGAAATATCAAGGCCTAAGCTCCAAGGACGCCGCAAAACAGATAGTGACCGATCTCCATCAAATCGGTCGTGGTGAATTTGCGGAGACATGGAGACTCCGCGACTGGCTAATCAGCCGACAACGTTACTGGGGCACTCCAATCCCCATGATACACTGTACGAGCTGCGGCACAGTTCCAGTACCAGTCGATCAACTGCCTGTTGAATTGCCCGAGATAAAGGGAGATTGGTCCAATGCCCAGAAAGGGAACCCACTTGAGTCATCAGACGAGTGGCTGCATACAGAGTGCCCACAGTGCGGCGGACCAGCAAAGCGTGACACAGACACCATGGACACCTTCGTCGACTCATCATGGTATTTCATGCGCTATTTGGACCCGAAGAACGACGATGCGCCCTTCTCTCCTGCTGTCGCCCGTCCTGTAGACATATATATTGGAGGTGTTGAACATGCTATTCTTCATTTGCTGTATGCCAGGTTCATATACAAGTTCCTCGCCCAGACTGAGTTGTTCCCCGAACTAGCTCATACCCATGCCCCTAACCCTACAGCAGCCGAGCCCTTCCAAAGCCTGCTATCGCAGGGCATGGTGCACGGTAAAACCTACTCAGAGCCGTCGACAGGCCGGTTTTTGTTGCCGTCCGAAGTCGATCTCTCAGATAAAAAGAACCCCCTGATCAAGGGTACCACCGTGGCTCCCAACATCACATATGAGAAAATGTCCAAGAGCAAACATAACGGCGTTGATCCGATGATTTGCGTGGATGAACACGGCGCTGATACGACGCGTGCACACGTTCTCTTCTCAGCACCAATCGCCGAGGTCCTGGAATGGGACGAGTCGAAAATCGTGGGCATTCACCGGTGGTTTGGACGGCTGTTGAAATTGGTTCATGATACAACCAAGAAGCTTTCGTCGTCCTCCTCCGCATCAGAAACGGTGATTAGTTTATCATCTGAAGATGTCCAACATAAGCCGCATGCCTTCAAACTGCCGAATTTCATCGACCTCCCCGACTCTGATGCTGACGCACTACTCGCTACGCACAGAACTATTGTCTCCGTCACAAACTGCATTCAACAAAATCCCTACGCCTTGAACACGGTTATTTCAGATCTGACGAAATTGACCAACACTTTAACCTCCTCATCAGTTCCAACGAATCCTACAATCCTATACGCATGTCTCTCTTCACTCCTCCGTCTCCTATCGCCCATCGCGCCAGCGATTACAGCAGAGTCATGGGAAATCCTACATTCAGCCATCATCAAAACATCTTCCGTCAGCACTTCCTCTTCCACAGACAACACTACTTTTGACATTGCAACTACAACTTGGCCAACTCCACTTCTCAGCACCACCGAGGCAAACGCCCTATCAACACGCGGCGCACAACAAACCGGCGTCCAAATAAACGGTAAACTCCGCTTCAACGTGACCATACCGCGTCTTCTATCTGGATCTTCGTCCAAGACGGACGAGCAAGACTGGATCGTGGACCGGATCCTGGAAACGGATCAAGGCAAGTTGTGGCTTAGAGAGAAGAATGACTGGGAGAAGAGGAAGAGGGTTATTGTCGTGCCTGGGGGGAGGGTTGTGAATATTGTTTTTTGATCTGTTTCTCCGAGAGGACGGATTATATAAACTTGTGTAATTAGTGTATATTATTGAAATATCAAACTACTCTCTATATAAATCTCTATATAAATCTCTATATAAAAGGTCGACGGTGGCTGTGCATAACGTCAATTGTACTTTTGTCTGATTGGTTGATTTCAGAGTCCACCCAACACTCTTGCGACTCTTCAGGCCATCGTCCATGAATTATCAAGCAACACTTGAACATCTTTCAATGCTTTAAATTATGTTTCAGTTTATCAATAACGGAGGGTCAGATGGTCTCCGGAGCCCGAAGAAAAGTGAACGGAGATTGATCCGAAGCCATGTTATGCAGGGCAGGAATCGGAACAAGACAGTTCGCAGAGGGAAATGCAACAAAGAACTACTATCATGTAACGATTCAATTCCAAAGCAGGTTGGGGATGAATGGTCGGCCTTCGAATCGAAGCCTCATACGCGAGATGCCATTTACAGTTGTGAGTTTCGCGGCCTGGGAGGGCTCTGATCTGATCAACTAATGATTTTTGTGGTCTTAGATTTGATACAGATCTCCAAAGCCATGTATCCAATGCAGGTTTGCTTGCCACACGACCCGGCAGCGGAGATTTGGTTTGTGTACTCGCTCGTCGAGCCTGCTTGTATGTCGGTCAATTGATCAGATCTGGTTCTCACAGCTAACATATTTCATAGATCTGCATTGTCTACTCGCACTGTTTGTTGAAACAGCGAATGGACCCCAAAAGAATACCGAGGCATTATATCACCGAGGGAAAGCACTTCACCTGGCAAATGAGAAGTTGGCTTCTCAAAAACAGAGGCCACTGCTGCCTGACACTCTTTTTGCTGTTACCACATTCCTTGCAATATCAGATATTCGGTAGGAAAGTGCCTTTGAAGCAAAAATCCACATAGATGGGTTACAATGCATGCTTGAGCATGTAAGTGGGTTTTCATATCTTGAATCAAACCCATCTTGACAACAGAAAATTCTCCGGTCAGTTTATGTGCAGCTTTCCATGATCTTCTAGCGCTTACTGTGTCAATAAAGGCTCGATATTCATTATAGCATTCGGACGGCATATCCACCCCGGTTCTATCTCGATGTTATCGACTTTCCTACCGTGGGGTGCGTGTTCAGTAGAAGGCCTCTTCCATGTCCTGATTTTCAATATACGTTCAAGAATCTTCAAATGTTCACTCAGAACGTCGAAAAGCATCTGTCAAGCACGGTGTATATGGACCCCCAAACCTTCTATACTACTCTTATTCCGTATACTACCGATTGCTAATTCATCCGCCCTTGGATGGGTTACAAGAGACGCTTCGACTTGGAGCTCTGGCTTTCATGACGACATGGTTCAACTATGGTCTTCGCCTTCCCTACAATTTACTGAGCTGCCAGTTACGCAACTCTCTCCTCGAAGTTGCTGATACAGAATGCTCTTCGCTATTGTTATGGGTAATGTTTGTTGGCGCTATTGCCGTGTTTTCGGACACTGATGTCAACAAACTACTTCCAAGGTTTACACTCTTACTAAGAGGCTTAGGTCTTACATCTTGGGAAGATGTACAGCAGTCTCTGAAGGAGTTTCCATGGGTTAGCTGCTTACACGACAATGCAGCGTATAATGTCTGGAGAAAAATAACAGGATGACTTTATCCAACAGCGACTTCAATCCGAATATACAATGCTAAAGCTACAAACAAGAAGGACTAAATGCTTAAGCTAGTGCCTTTTCAACACAGCCTGGAATAGCAGCCTGGAGTTGCGAGCACACTTGCTCAAATATCACTTTCTGTGTTCTCTCACCTTCGCTCGACCTCACCCATCCTGGAACCCAATGGCTGTGCACGATGTTAGCCCTCCTTCTTTGCTTGAATCAAAATATAAAGAAAGAGAACACAACGCACTCTTTATCTCACATTCGGAAAGAAACTGGCCATGACTGGGAAGGCCTGCAACTGCAGCATATAGGATGGCCCGGCTACCCATCTCTGCAGAACGTGCGAAGAGAAAGTTGAAGATAGCGACTTCCACACGAAGCAATCGGCTGGCATATTGAGTCAGATTTGTCTTACACAGCCCTGAACTCAATAGGTTGATAACAACTTTGTTGTGAGAGGGCAGGCAGCGAGCAGCGAGCTCTCAGAAAGCATAAATCTGGAGCAGCTTGGTCATTTCGTATCTTATTTTTGTGACTTAGCCTTTTTATAAATTTTCTGGATCCAAGAAGAGACTCACCTTCCCACTAACTTGTCTTGTTTCACATTTAGCGTGTCGAAGATCTTGTTGTTGACCTCGAGTACATCATTCAACTCTTTGCATGCCGAGAAAGCTCGTTCACTTGTCACAACGACCAAATGTGGATAAGAATCCTTCTCTGTCTCAGTAGCCTTCATCTTCGGAAGTAATAAAACAGCCAACAACATTGTCCCAACCACATTGATAGTCACAGACGTCTCCATACCCTCAGCCTCAGTCCAACGATCCAAAGCCGCAGCAGCATTCTCAATGACAACATCTATGCGCTCCAACTCAGTGATAGCGCGATGCGTAAAGGCTTTGATAGACTCGAAAGAAGACATGTCGAGTTCCCATACTTCAGCTATGTCTTTGATGGCCCTTTTCGCTTCGAGACCCTTGGCTTGTGAATGGACGGCGAGGATGACGCGAGCTGCGTTTAGGCGCACGAAGTGCTTGGCTGCTTCGAGGCCAATTCCCGTCTTTGACCCGGTGATGACGATGACTTGATTCTCACAGGTTTTGGGGATAATTGGGAGGTTCGTGTGTTGTGAACGGACAAATTCGAAGAAATCCATAGCTTTTTTGCCGTGTAAAAAGGTATCTTGCACGAGTAAACTGTATAGAATGTGACTGGCAAGAAATATAAGAGAAGAATCGCCGTACTTATAAAGTGCATCATCGTAGATATGCGAAATAGTATACATATACAACAACATCAATTCCTCTACGGCACCTCTGATTGGCGTATTCACCCCAGTATGAACGTTGACCAATGAGAGATTGGCTTCTTAAATAGGAAAGGGCGATATATCAGGCCAATCTTGGCAATCCAGGTGGATTAGTATGATGGAATGATTTATGATAAATTATAGGTATTGATTCTTTGTCTTTGTTCTCTGCCACTCTCGAGGACACCTAGGCGAGGTACCGGGTGTTATGGGATTTCATCGACATGAAGTATATATTGATAGGGGGAAAGATCATATATTCATTTTCTAACAAATGAGATAATAAAAAATCTACACAGAATTCAAGTAACTAAATGAAAGTAAAGCCGAGAAAGACAAGACATAAGTCACATAACGACATTCCGGATTTCAGAGGCTCGTAAAAGGTACAGCGATGTAGTTGCTAGTTTACAATGTAAGAAAAGAAGAGAGAAAAAGAAGCACGTCTACATGAGTCATGAGAAGAAAATGAATGCAAGTGTACTATAAACATATACAAACTTAATCATTGTCGGGATGATACGTCTTCTTTGGCAGAAGGACAGGTAATGAATCCCGAAGCGGCCAGGACTCGTTATAAGTTGCTGCTTGCTGCGCAGCTCTTAGGTCCACGTCTAGAAGTTTCTGGAGATCGTCTAGCTTTCTGTAGACCGCCGGGGAACCGGTTGGAGTCATAATGGGAGTGTTTCTATTCGGCGTCGCTTGTTCCCCAAACTTTGTTGAAGAAGGCAGCGTGCTTGATCTTAATCTGGAAGGTATAATCTGAGGGAAGGGGACTGTGGGACGTTCAACAGCTGGCGATCGAAGAGTAACAGGGACATCTAGAGAGGTGGCAGAGAGGTGATTTGTGGCATCCTGAGCCCAAGGAGTGAGGAATGAACCCAGTTCGTGTTTCGCTGCCGAACTTTCAGCGGGTGGAGGATCGAGGTTGCTTAAACGAAGACCGATCTGCACAGTTGCATGGCTAATATCAGACGAATTTCGGTTATGTCCTGCTGCAAATGGTGGCCGCGGAGGCGCGAGAAACATGTCGTCTTCATAAATGCTTGAAGGGGGGTGTTTTGGAGGGTGAGTAGCACTAGACTTTGCTGGAAAGACTGAGTAATGGGTTTTATTGTAAGTGTCATATTTTGGATTCTTGATCCTTGGTGTCGGTGGTAGGGACTTGTCAATATTCATCCCATTGACAATTCCTCCTGTCGAGTGCGGATCGTCGTGGATGCCACCGAAAAAAGGAACTTCATCCTGCTGAATTGCAATCGGTGCAGAGATATCATTCTTAATCACACCTTTCCAAGATCCAGAAAATTTCCGGTCTCCGGGAGACCTGGGTGACCCTGAGAATCCAATAGTCATGCTATCGGTATACGAGCGGAATAACAGTTGGAACAAGGATATGGCGATTCCTATCACATTAATCGACACCATTGCCATCATATAAGTAATTCCTTCAGGTATGTCGAGAATCATCCTCGTCCATAGAGGCAGGAAAAATATCTACGATAGTCAGCCAATTCAATGTTTGATCAATGCAAGATCTGATGCACTTACAAACACTAAAGTTGCTATTGCTAGGTAATAAATCATCTGGCTGGCAGCGATTCTCCCCTTGGGATCTACACCACCTGCACGGAAAAGTTGTGTTGCCAGGATTGATGCAATCAATATATAAGATACGATAAGTGCAATCGAAGCCCCAAACGCGACATTACTCCAAGGGATGGCGACTGCTAATAGCTTGGACGAACAGGTATCAAGTGTGGAACGTCGAGCTTGAGTCGGGATCCATAGCATAAAGACTAAGAACAATGCAGCTGCCCAACAAATATAAATACTTGCTTTTTTTTGCGGTGCAAATCTGGTTCTTTGAAATCCCCGATAGAGTGTTTCGATTCCGAAGGCGAGTATGACAGACCCTACGAGCCACATTGCTATATAGGAGATCAGACCGTAGCCAAGGTGACGGGGACCAGGAGACATACCTGGGAACAATACCTCTCCCAATTTACTGCAATTCGAGTGAGCCGAAGAGTACATTTCCGTCGATTGAACGCCCACAAATACAAATCCCTGAATTATTACTGCTGCTGAGATTGACAGGGTGACGACTTCACCAGGGCGAATCCAATGAAGGAACCTGCACGGCTTTCTTTAATTTCAATGTCAGTCGAATATTCGTTTTAGCCTTGGATTGGTTATTGACTTACTCTACCTGGACCGAGACATTTCTCCTCGAGAGTCTCCAAACATCAAAAAGAATAGTGAGTATCAGAAGCCCAGCCGAGGCCATGTTGAAAGACATCAATAGTATTGACGATATTGAGGCGCTTTTTCCATTTTCATCACTCGCTTGCCAATTCCGAGAGAATATCCCATAGTCCGCACATGCGACTCGTCGCAAAAAAGATACTTGGTTCATAATGAATTTTCCTTAATACCGATATTCGTCCTGATTGAGGACTATACCGCTGGTCGGAGTGTCATTGATAGAAGAAGTTACAAAAGAGTTCAAAAAAGACCGAACGATATCATTCCAGGATATCTGAGTACTACCAGAGACTCGTTTTTTGAGAAGAAGCGTTCAGACCAGCTGATTTCGCAGCCGTCCAGGGCTGAAGAAGAGAAGAGCGAGAGACAGTATCAACGATAGAGGGGTGGTTGAAAACGAGGAGAGAAAGAGAGAGAGAGCAAAGGCAAGGCCCTCAGAGGTCGCCACAATGGCCTTTACTTTTCTCAGAGCGAGTCAGCGACACTGTGCCTGTGGCTTGAAGCGTACGTATCAGATTCATTGCGGGGGCTTTCAATTCTTAATTCCGAAAATAGCAAATGCAGGAATCTATAATCTGGAAGATTCTGTCTGAGTTGTGTCGCAGGTCGAAAGAAGCCTGCAAGGAGATGTAAGATGATGGCATCGGCGTCAAGGCAATTCCCAAAAAGGATGGGCACCATACCCAAGACGTCGATAGCCCTAGCAGCGAGTCGTAAAAAGCAGTAGATAGATTAAGGCTGGAATTGCTAGAGTTTCGTGGTTGAAGGAGGCCAGGGTGTCTGGCTATGGCGGCAGGGGCAGGAGCGAGGGCTAGGGTTAGAAGTCAGGCACGATGAAACCGCAAGGGTTTGAGATCGACGCCCACCACCCTTTGAAGGCCGCCTCTATCGTCCTCTTCATCTTCCTTACGAATTCTTATTTTTTTCTTTTGGTAAAAAATAAATATATTCTCGATGACGCTTTAATAAGCCTTGCCGTCTATCTGAGACTTTGAAAGAGGAAGCAATTTACGCGATAGCCGCTGGAGACCTATCGGCTTGCAGGGCACAGAGCGCGAAATGAATCACGCCCCAAAACAAATTGCTAGTTCACTTTCTTTTCTTCTTCCATATTCAAATAGAGTATTGCTCTGTTAGTGAAACGCTCATCCCTTTCGATAGCAGATTTCTCGGTTATGTTGAAGCCGATACCGAAATTTCTCAGTGAGCGATAAATCCTGTCCAAAAGAGCAGCAAGCTCAATCATCGTCTAAAAGTTTCCGCTAGGGTAAGCACTTCACCGAGTTATATCATGCCCATCTATTGTTACCACGGCTGAAACTCATCATCCACAATAGTCGGAATGGTGGCCATATTGACATGGGTATTATGGCGAAAGGAACAGCCGGTTGTTTGTAGACAGGCTGACGGCGGTTTAGCATAGAGAACATAAGCCTAGATGGATTAATCTAAAAAGCACACTCGAGTCTAGGCGATTCCGATCGGTAAGACTGAGAGAAAATCCGATCTGTGAAATGAAAAGCTTGCGTCTGTGGTAGTAAATGCAGTCGACGGAGCTGTGTCATTTGAAGACACATGAACCTGGTCCTTCTGTATTCGACTGGAATTGTTGGTGCTTAATTCGTATTGTCAGTGGCTGTAACAGGGGTTTGCTGCAACGATCATTTCGAACAGGTCAACCTCAGTCTTCTTTCTTTTCCTCTCTTCCCTTCCCTTCGCTTCCCATGGAATTCCAGGACAATTGACGGGGAAGTGATTTGACTTGTATCGCCTGGCTGACCGTCGCAGATGTCGACGATCGAAAGGACGAGAGAGTCGTCAAGGGAGAAGAAAGGAAGGAGGAAGGAGGGACCTTGGAGAAGGAGCGACCGACTTGCGTGGTGCGGGGTGACCCCTCCTCACAGCGTGCCCATCGTGAGGGGAAGGGCTTTCCGTATAGAGCATAGGGTGAGGGGAGCTCCCCGCACCCGCTGCGGGCAAGAATTATTGGCAGAGGATCCGAGAGCTTTCGCCAGCAAATCAGCTGTGCTACTTCCTTCTTGGGGAAAGAAAAGACTCAATTATTGCTCAAAGGAGAAAGACTATACCGCCGTCTTAGCCGCACGGGAAAGTTGTGGTGTGTGTGGTCTGACCAACCCCAACACACATCTCCCCTCCTTCTTCTCTCCCTTCGTGCGGGATGGGGTCGCACAGAGCATCGTTCGCTGGTTGTCCAAAAGCCTATATATTATGGGTTCACGCCGCCCCTTTTCGTGAAATTTCCATCGCCATCAATCCTCTCACAACCTCAATTCATCCTGCTCTAGTCTAGGTATGTTTGTCGGAAGTCACGTGCGGGCGAGGACGTGTTGCATCATGACTTGGGCGTGGTGTGACAGACGCTGGTCCTTCCCCGCATGCGTCGATCGCTCCTTCCGCGCATGGCTGGCTGGCTAACATAAATAGAATCTCCTCCCCAGGAGTTATCGTCCTACTTCATCCACGACCTGCTTTATAACTTCAACTTCTATATCACCAAACTCCTGTCTCATCACGTTCACAGCTTTCATCATGGTATTTGCCCGCTCCCTTTCCCGTCAATTGCAGCGCCCTGCTGCCTCGTTGCTTTCGACACCCGTTCGCCCATGGCGGACACCTGTCTTTTCTGGAATCCGTACACTAACAGCAAGTGCTACCCGACAGGGTAAAGTTTTGATGGTCCTCTATGATGTAAGTACTGCTACTACTCCGCCGAATGAGTCTAGAGTCTAACTCATTTTTGAACAGGGAGGCGAGCATGCCAAAGAGCAGCCTGCCCTTCTTGGTACAACCGAGAATGAGCTTGGCATTCGCGCGTGGCTCGAAGAGCAGGGCCACACTCTGGTGACCACCTCCGACAAGGAGGGTCCTGACTCTGTCTTTGAGAAGGAATTGGTTGACGCCGAAGTCATTATCACAACTCCGTAAGCTCTCTACCTTCTCAGACATATAGGAGCAGACAGCTAATGTGCAATAGCTTCCACCCTGGATACTTGACCGCAGAGCGTCTTGCCAAGGCCAAGAAATTGAAGATTGCCATCACCGCCGGTATTGGTTCTGACCATGTCGACCTGAATGCTGCAAACAAGACCAACGGCGGTATTACCGTCGCCGAGGTCACTGGCTCAAACGTCGTTTCTGTCGCTGAGCATGTTGTCATGACCATCCTTACTCTAGTCCGAAACTTTGTTCCCGCACACGACCAAATTCGCAACGGAGACTGGAATGTCGCTGCTGTTGCTAAGAACGAATTTGACCTGGAGGGCAAGGTTGTTGGAACCGTTGCCGTGGGTCGTATTGGAGAGCGTGTTTTGCGTCGTCTCAAGCCATTCGACTGCAAGGAGCTTCTCTACTACGACTACCAGCCTTTGAAACCCGAGGTTGAGAAGGAGATTGGTGCCCGCCGAGTCGACACTCTTGAGGAGCTGGTGGCCCAGTGCGATGTTGTCACTATTAACTGCCCTCTCCATGAGAAGACCAAGGGTCTGTTTAACAAGGAGCTCATCGCCAAGATGAAACCGGGCGCATGGCTCGTCAACACTGCCCGTGGTGCCATCGTTGTCAAGGAGGATGTTGCCGATGCTGTCAAGAGCGGCCACTTGCGCGGTTACGGTGGTGATGTGTGGTTCCCTCAGCCAGCTCCCAAGGACCACCCACTCCGTTATGCTGAACACCCATGGGGCGGCGGTAACGCCATGGTTCCTCACATGTCCGGAACTTCGATCGACGCCCAGGTTCGTTATGCCCAGGGTACCAAGAACATTCTCGACAGCTACTTCTCTGGCCGACACGACTACCGCCCTGAGGACTTGATTGTTTACCAGGGTGACTATGCCACCAAGGCTTATGGTCAGCGCAAGTAAATTATATTACGAAGTGAATTATCCAAAATATTTGTACATAACACATGAAGTTAATGATATGATTCTCTCTGTTTATTTTGACTTCCAACATTAACCCTAAAATACGAATGTGGAAAGTTTAAGGAGACTTCTTGACCCACGAGCTTAATTGAGTGTGAAAGTTAATATTAACCACGCATCTTTCAGCCAAACGAAAAAAAAAAAGTAAACTGCTTATTCAATGATTTTGAATTGGATGAAAACCCCCCTTTTTGTCTCTACCCTACTAGCTGATGTCACGTTGCAGTGAACAACGAATGAATATAACAAACACGGTCATCTGCATAGATCAATTTCCGAAGACATCCATCTCCTGGCTGGCTGACCTAGTAGTACAAAGGCAGATATAGATCCGAGGTATACATCTATCCTGGAATGAAGGTCGTGGGAGGGTAACAGTCACACAGTCACTCACTCATTTAGGTAGGTAGATTCGAGGTTTACGTACCCAGATCCACGGATGCAACTCCATCTCAATTGTGTGTAACTCAACAGAAATATTCATCTGTAACCGCTAATTTAGGTAAATTCCCCGAGTAACCTTGTAAGCAAGCAGGAACCCAGTTTCCACGTCGGACATCGAGCATAGATGGCAGATCCTAGAAATCAAGATATGATGACACCGGATAATATCCTATTTTAGTGATGGTGATGGTGGCGGCGGCAACGGCAAAGAAGGGTGACCTGATTGAATGATTGATTGAATAAATAAAGTAGTTACGTAGTCAGTTACGTATACCAGCACCTCTTGTCAGGCAGAATCGGACAGGGTCTATGTAGGAAGGAAGGGAATGGCAGATCATGATTCATGCAATGTACGTAGCACACAGATTCAGATTACTATGTACTACATACCACGTACTACTATCTCTTCCTCGGCCACTTTTTCGTTCCTTCTAGAAAATTCTTTTGCAGGGATTGATTGATCAGTCTGATTAATAGACTGGATTACCATCCGGAATGTCTGCCTACCCTTCGTCCGTACATACATTCGTCCGTACCCCATGTATGTATTTGTAATATAGCTGCCACGTGGGTTGTCAAGGCACACACGTTAATAACGCTTATACATACCCATACATGCATGCAACGTCCATCAAACCCTTGTTTCTGGCCCCCCACCATCTTTCAGGGTCCTTGACCAGGCACCCAGGTTGTACCACCTGCTTCCCCTTACTGGTTGCATGCATACACAAACGGCGATTCCGAATGCCTGGCATCGGGTTGTATACAGAGCTGGATGATATGCAATGTCGTTGCCTACCTAGGCAGGTGACACATGCAGGAACCGACTTTCGATTCCTGCAGATTTATTTACAGTCCAGACTTGAATGTATGCCTTGCGTAGCAGGGAAGGAGCAGGAGTCGCTTGCACTTGTGAGGAACGAATTCGACCATCGTGGTAGGCACAAGCAACTAAAATACTATTTGTTTGGGTTAAATCATAGTTACAATCACACGAACTGTATCTCATGAGCATTGTCCAGTTGCTATCGATCAGCAACTTTGTTTTATGTACTCAAAAGCCATGTGGTTATGCTAAACACTGTATTCACTAGTTATTCAGTACGTATTTACTATATGCATCAACCGACTCGATCCAAATGTCAACCTTGTGGCATATAGAGAGAGCGCTAGGTGGGGCACAATACGGCTCATTGATTGGAAGTTATTTTTAAATCCTTCGGTCCGTTCCAGAAGCTAGTCCGGTTCGGCGGTAGTTGCGTTTCGTTTCGTTATGTATTTGTAATTACCATGCTACGTGCGGTACAGTGGTGTAACGACACAACGACACGAAGGTCGACGAGACAAACGTGATGTGAGTTACTTGATTGGTTTGGAAGTATAATTGAAACAAGACATTCCAAGTCTATCAATGATTCACACTGGGAGATTTGACAGATCAACAGCTGAACTTACCCCACATAAACAACGACGAGCAAACGGCTGAAGAAATACGAACATGCAGGGACAAATCGCAGCACAGAAGGCCCGATTCTCTTCGAAACAACTTTTAACTTCTTCTAGAAGGATTCTGGAAATATTCTACGACCCGTGACGTATTTCTGTGTAACGGATGTGCTGCATGCAAACCTCCAATTATGTACGTGCCAGTAGGCAACTACAAGCAGTATGCTTGATTGTGCTGCTTGATTGGACTGGCTCTTGGATCCTCGGACCCCACGGCGGAAAACAAGGGAGAGACCTTTTTACTATTTGGGAACAGAGCGCCGAGTCTATCGTATCACAGTGCGTCATTAGTTGACTGGCTGCAAGCTTGGCTCAGGGTTCAAGATTTATTATTTGTTCATATCTTGTCTTGTCGCAATTTAATATCTGCACTCATCTGTAAGACTAGTTCGTCAAACGATGTGATATACTGGCCCCCATTCCATATGCATGGAAATTCCAGAATGATTCTCGAAGCATGGCCCTCCATGCATGCGCTCATACCTGCATGGCCCCGAACCTGTCATAGTCAACTGCTTGTAGGGCTGACTAGTTGCCTAGTTTGCGGTGGCAAAAAAGAGCCTCTCCTCGTGCCTTTGGATTTGTCCGGCTACATGCTTCCTCAAGTTCATATTAAGAAGATTATAAATGTGTGTCCTCTGCCAGGTGACAAAATGACTCATCTACGATAATAATATCTCGTATCTTAGTAATGACTCAATAACTACCTAGGTACTTAGCCACTGGAAAGATGAGTAATGATTGGACTAATGTACGCCCTCGCAGCCACACCTTCTAGAACATTTCCCTTTTGGGCCATCCTCGGGACATGGTAGCTAAAACGAACGTCCTCCGTGTTTTTGCTTTTTGCTTTTGCATGAGAAGGGCAAGAATGTGGCATAGACAGGCTGTGTAGCACCAAGATATGTACGTGTTTGTCCAACCTGTCACTACCATTGCGTTTCGCCCCGAGCCTTCGACCTGCGTTCGTTGTCTACAGAGGCATATTGCACCAGCAGGTTGCATCGAATTGTCTGAACTCCCCTTGACTTCAGGCGAATCTGCGTAACCATGCTTGCATATATGCGCCCGCTAGTTAGTTAGCTGCCGTTTTCCGACGGCGATCTCGGCGATGATGAAGAATTCGTTTCGGCTTGGAATACTACTGTGCGTAACGGTGATCATGAAGGTGTGTCTTTCTTGAAACTGTGTGTCTGGTCACTACTCATATTGCCACGATAGGTAACTCACTACGTAGGCGTATAATTACTATTTGTGTTGAAGTCAAAGATATGAACACAGAGGCTTCATCGGCATACCGATTCCCGAGTGCTTGCCACATGGCAATGCAATGCAACATCTTAATCTATGTATGTGGAATAATCAGAAATAAACAACCGCTAGTCTTCCCACTGAGTCGGGCTCCAGCCACGTTGGTTTCGAATCCTTTGTATAGTTGCATATTAATAATAGTCGCGCCACAAAGGTTCCAGCTCCGTGGGACGTTCAACACAGCACGGATACACTTCTAGATCCGTGCTGGCGATAGTCATCCTTCGGTAAACTACTATTTTAATTGGGCACTTGCGTTCCTTCTTTACTCATACACATAGATACCTAACTGGTTATGGAGAGAGAGGATCGTATTTGTGGCTGAGAAGCTGATTTTAGCCGTTTAATCGATAACTAATAGTAAAGCAAGGAACGTGGCTGATTACTCCGTAGGCACGCGGTGGCTTATGCTTCGTTCAGCACATAGCTTAATGGATTTGACGTTTTGGCTACGGAGTACGGAGGAATTATGGAGTTGTGTTATAGATGTTAGCGCAGTTTGCCTTGGGCGCACCTCGTTCCGTGTCCAGCTGCCAATGTCTATACTATAGTGAGTTTATGATATAGTTACATATTTATTTTATAGTTGAATAGTTATATAGTCACATGGCCTGTTTGGTAATTATTCATTACAGGGACGATTTGCTAGTTTTCTACTATTACTAAGTGTATTTGTAATGTAGTTGGCACTTAACTAGCAATCGAGTTGATTAACCTCATCTATTTTTGGATATGTGGTTAATCTACTGTATGTTCGACTGCAAAATAAACAGTTGCCTTACTCAGAACATGAATAATCACACTCTATGCAATCTAGAATTAGATATGATAAATCACTAATAATATAACTGTTCCTCGACTTACATACAGTAAAACATATACGATTCCGGCCAGTACCTGCAGCAAATAAAAATACGCGTAATTACACAGACGTACACAAGCGTAAATTACCGCTAAACCCACTCCAACCAAAAGCGAAATTCAACGTTCAGCTTCAACTTGATAACTCCACTCACACAGCCCATACCAAGAATAGAGTGAGCATACGCCCGTTTACGGCAGTTGCTATAATACCGTTATGCAGGGCACTTTTGAGAATTATGGAGCTAGAGCCTTGTCTTCAGGTGGTGTGTGTGCCATGTGCATACTCCCCGTCGAAACACGAATAGATGCATGGACGAAACGTTCGTCCCCCCCCAGGCAGCCCAGCCAAGGCAGCAAAGCACGGGACGAATTCCAGACTGGAAGCCCGATTCTGTCTCGGATTTTTGTCTACTGTATGTGTATATGTATGTAAAAATAAGGACGCATTCTGATTGGCAAATCAAACAAAAAAGGGCCATGGCTATGCCGGTTGTGATTTGAGTCATCGACTAAGAACTAAGGGACGATGGCTTAGTGGGCTCTCGTGCTACGGCATTAGTTCTCTTTGCTAATGAACTGATACTTATTGGCCTTATATTATGGAGATAGATAGATATATATATAGCTGTCCCAGACATCATCAAACTCTCTTTTCCCTTTGTTCATCACAAACAAAACAAATCAACGACTTTCATTGTACTTTTATAATCATCAAACCGGTTCATTCTTTTTGCCTCTGGGATCTGATTTATTTTTACATTTCGTCTACTTTGTACTATATATACACGCCGTTCGTTGCTAGAAATCTTCTTGATCTACGACTGATTCTTGGACGACTCTCAACCTCGACTTCAATTGCACCGACTACCTCTCTATTGATCTACTCTTTCGATAATCATCACAATGGGTCGAGGAGGCTACAACGTGCCCAGCAGCAACCCCCCAACACCGCCATCATCCGGCTATCGTTTCCCACAGCAAGGCCGAGGTGGATGCAAGGGAAAATATGACGACGCGGACGAATAGATGCATTCAACCATCTGCGGATATTTCACGACCAGACCAATGACTTGAACGATAACCACGAGTGAACTGTGAAACTGTGTATTTTTATTCGACAATTTCTTCGGCCTCTTTTTTTCGACATTATCTTTTCTTGACGGATCGAGCCGAATTACTTTCCGACGCAAAATCTGTTGTTCATCAACAAAAGTCAGCCTTGTTCTGTGTCTTTCTCGACGCGGATAGCGGCATACTTCTCAAAAACTACTCCCAAAACATCTTCGACATCGGCCGTTCCTCCTCGTCCGGTGATCTGGGCCAGACTCTCGGCTGCAGACCGCAAATTTTCTGCAGCCGTCACGATGTCTACTTCCGTTTCTGCGTTGGTCATGACTGTATTATTATAACTGTATTCTTCTTCTTCTTTTCTCTTATAGACGGTATTATTAGACGGCGTTTGTGCTTGGATTTGTATTTCGTGAGCGTGAGCATGAGCGTGGGATTGAGCGTCATCATTGATTTCGGAATTGGCATTAGCGCGGGTGTCATCGCTATAGACAAGTTTTTGTGTGTTGTCATTGTCTCTGTTGTATTTTGTTTCTGATAGGAATCTCTCCAAATGTTCCAGGCATATTTTTAGATTAGATTGTTGTCGATGCGTGACTCCCAGTGAGTCTTCCCAATAGGAAATATCATTCATAATTTCATCTCCTTGAGTGCCTTCCGGTCTTGCGATTTCTTCAAATACCGAAATCAGCCCTCGTAAGAATGTTTGTATATTACCAGGGTCTGCCGAACTTATTCCTCGACCAAAGCTTAGACCTGGGCCTGTGCCTGAAGCCAAGTTTTGCTCGGACGTCACGGATCCGCCAGCCCCTTCGGCTTCCTTACAAGATATGGTGTAGATGCGATCCTCGGCTAGCCCCCCGAATAAGGTGCTGACATGTCCGAGCAACGTGCCCACCGCTTCGTCCCGTTCGTGCACTGATGTTGGCAACTTGTCAGATTTGTTGATAACAACCATGATGCTTTTTCCATGTTCCTGACACATACGCACGGCCTCGAGGACCTCGGGGTCAACTGCTAGCCGTGCGCCATCGCCTTCTTGGACACTCAACACCACCACGACAACATCAGATTCTAACGCGCGCTGTTTCGCTCGCCGGATACCCTCCAACTCCACTGCACCGATCTTCTCCGAATCAGCGCCAGTAGCTATATCGCGTCTTGACGACCGCAGTCCCGCCATATCCCCAATCTTGCAGTACCAACCACCCAAGTCAATCCCAACATCCACAATATCTCGTGTTGTCCCTTCCTCGGTACTGACAATAGCCGCCTCTTTGCCAACAACGCGATTAAGTAGAGAGCTCTTTCCGGCATTAGGTGCACCAAGCAGAGCAATTTTTATACCGTTCCGAAGAAGCTCACCCTTAGATGCGTTCTGAATGTGAAATTTGATTTGTTGCCGGAGCACGTCGACTTGAGTGGCGACTGAGCCTATAAGCTCCTGTGGAGATTCGTCGAAATGCTGATCCTCCGAGAAATCAATCAGAGCTTCTAGCTCGCCCCGCGCATACAGGAGTTGCTGACGCCAGTTTTCGTACCGTTGAGATAGTGTGTTGGTAGAACCGCGGACAGCTAGACGTCTTTGTTGTTCGGTTTCTGCATGAAGAGTGTCTCCCAGTGCTTCGATTTGTGGTAAATCCAGCCGATCATTCATGAAAGCGCGACGCGTGAATTCCCCGGGCTCCGCGTAACGTATGCCCACGCCATAGTCATTATTGATAGTACTATTACATTTCTCAATTGCAGCGAGCACAGCTTTGACTGTCGCCGGACCGCCGTGCACATGGAGTTCGAGGATATCTTCACCAGTAACCGTCCGAGGACTGGGGAAGTACAATATCAGAGCCCCAGAGTCTAGCAGCGTGTTCGAAGATGCGTCTTGCGTCGGGTCGTATAATGCTCGTACCGTAGCAACGCGCGGTTTAGGATCTCGGGATTGCGGACACAAAGCTCGATATATCTGTAATCAATAACCGGATTCATTAGATCTTAGGCGCGATAATTTTTCTTCGCTCTGCTTCTGCTGACACTTACCTGCAGACATGCTGGTCCGGAAATCCTGACTATAGCTATAGCAGCTCGCCCCGGTGCCGTGGAGAGTGCATATATCGTAGAATCGCCATGGAAAGCTAGCGTTGACGAATGCGACAGTTGTTGGGGTGTCTGAACTCCTCGATCATAAGTGAAAGGACACGTCTGTTTTCTTCGCGATACTGGCCGACGATGGTAGTGTTGTGAAGCTGCTGGTGTTCCTCCCCGGAAGCTGTAGCAATAATCATGATACCCAGAGCATCTTAGAAGTAGAGCCTGTAGAGGTCTTTCCCTACGGCCAAGGGGTGGTGCAACCCATGGTTGCGAGAAGAAGGGAAATCTTTGCATGCGCAAAGAGATGCAGTTCTGGCGAACAATTTGTTTGAGGCTTGATGGATGGCTATGCCTAATAATTTGGAACCAGTCAGGTGCACGAAAGAATTTGGAGCTACTCTTTGGTGATGCGCTAGTAAATCGGGTTGAGATTAAGCTTATCTCCGATTTGCACGTGACCTATGTTCCATGTGCTATGAGCAGCCTTGTGCAGTAACACAAAATTCATATGTTGGAATATCTTTTATATAGAAAAATGAAACGGTAGTTTGTGAGGGTGTGTAGTCAAAAAGCTGTCTGACATCGTATAAATCCGGGTTTCTTATTGATGTAACAGTCTTCCCGCCATAAACACCGAGAAATTGATACATCTATAAAATGTCTAACTGGGCAATATTAGGTAGCAAGAATTAGGCAAATAGGTTGGAAAAAGACTTGATTTATATGGATATCACAATAAGCAATAATGTAGTGAATAACCGAGACAGGGAGCAGCCAGACAAGCAAAGTAAAGTCAACTCATGCAGTCTTACAAGCCATCTAACCGGATGGAGCACATTATTATAAAGGAAAAGAGAAGGGTGAACCGGTACATGACTCTGTTTTCATATCGGCTACTTCTTTAGGCCGAGTTTCTCTTCGGCCAAAGCGCGTAATTCCTGGGGTGATGGCATAGACACCGAAGAACCATTCTTGCGCATCTCTTCAATGTCTTCCGAAATCTCTTTGATCGCATCATTAACTTCCTTCTCCAGATCATCCGGGAGACCTAGAATAGGAGTCTCTGCACTAATTGCTCGTACCATTGGTGGGCGGCTGCGTTTCTTCTGTTTTGCGATAAGGTAGCCCTTCGCGGGGCTGGTAAAGAACGCTATTGACGAAGCGATGGCCACAATGCCATAGAAATACACGTGGCTCCATACCGTGATTGAGTCAGAGAAGGACAAGATAACGAATGGTACGACAGTGAATGACATGACTAATTGCGTTGCAAGCCAAGATGCAAAGTCATAGTAACGTTTTAATGTTGTCGGCTTGGATCCATCTGGGCTCAAGAAGAAAGGACGAACGTAGCGTCGAATGTCTGAAAAACACCAGGTCAGTGACTTATTGAAAGAGAGAAAATAAAAAAGGGGATAGCAACGTACTCTTTGCCGCAGTCTGGACGAACGATCCTAGAACAAATGACATGTAATAACCGGGATAAAAGCCATGCCAGAAAGCGCTTGTTGTGAAGGTTGCCATGCTAGCCCGGAATCCCGGCTTCTTGCCCTTGGGTGTGACTCGCAAGTAAACGTAATTCCGCAGCCAATGATTTGTATTCTTGTTCCAATTCTCGAGATATCCTCTAGAGTTCTGTGCTGTCTCCAGCCCCCAAGCATTGACATTCTCCAGACGGTTCCAAAAGACCTTGCCTGTCTTGAGGTCGAATCCGTTGTATCCGAGACCTGACAGAATACAAGCCCCTTCAGTGAGGGCCCAGACTCCGTAGAATTTAAACCGAGTCACAAATCCTAGCATATGTAATTGCCATATACGGCGTGGGAATGAGAACTGCTCATACTCGTCGCTTAAATAGAAACTAGGTGGATAAAGAGAGCCCAGTTTCACAAAAGCTAGAATCCAAAAGAGGCCCACAGCCAGTTTCATCATTGCCGGACGTCCACTACGTGGAATTCTTCTCTTCTTGCGAGTTGGCGGGATTTTTGTGGGATCGGTGCCTGGTGGAACATCGAAGAGGGTTGTTTCGATCCATCGGCGATAGTCAACATAGTCAAAGGCCGGGCCGGCAAATAATGACGGAAAGAATAAAACATATCCTGCAAAATCCAATATACTTGGAAACTCCTTGATCGCGGCGTATTTTTGAGCGTCCGAAAGTTCACTCTGCGGGAGACGACCATCATGCACATTCCAGCAAAAGGCTGATAGCTTCATAACAAGCACCATTTGAGGCCCGGTGATATCAACGCACGAAGCATCATTTGCGATTTGGCGGTAAATGTGACTGACAGACATGTGGCCCATCAAGAAGGTGAAGCCAATCCAGGGCATCAAAGAACCATCGATATAGTAGGCAATGAGATAGGTTGCCACAGAGCTGTACAGCAAGGTGCGCAAGCCATCCCAGAGTTCGAACAGGCCAATAATGTAAAGCAGGGATACGGCGATGATGAAGACATTCTTCTTCCACGGGTCTCTATCGGGGATACGCTTGAGAATGGCGGCTAACGGGTAAGAAATAATAAAGGATCCAATGAGTTTTACTATATAGAAGTTGATTATTAGCAGTTACACTTGGCATTGACCCTTCGGCGGGTCTCACATACTTTCATCAGTGGAAGCTCCTAGTATCGACGACACACTCGCGAAAGCTGTTCAAGACACTGTCAGTGATTTAAGCTTCCGAAAAAGAGCAGGAGTAACTGACGAGCGTCGATATAAGCTCGCAACGCAGCCATGGCGGCAGGGTTTATTCAAATCGCACTCATGCACAAGGAAAAAGATAGATAGAGAGGGAAAAAAAAAATAAAGGAAGAGTTGTGTGAATGGAAAGAAAAAAAGCGGGAAAGGGCTATGCCGTCATGTGTTGACAAAACCAAATTTGATACGTTGGGGAGCCTCGCCAAGCACGGACCGCCCTTTCCTTGGGGATGCTCATCAGACGACCATTGCCGGCCATGGTCAGCTTGTATGTAGTGAATACAGTGCACGCTCTTGCCCAGTCTGATCACGAGAGGGCGTAGTTACGGAGTTGCGTACACAGGGACATGTCAGAAACTAGTTATACTATACAGCAGCCAGCTAGCTAAGTAGCCGTCTGACAGCACCAAGAGCAACTGTTTCTTCCCCGATGACCATGGTTGGTTTGGTATCATCACTCTCTGGTTGGGATCGAGACAAAGAACTCTAAGAAGGAACAATAAATGTAAAAAATACTTTTAAATCCTCTTAATATGATAAAGACTGCTCTAGAATTGCTAGCTAGTTCGGCCTATCAGGAGCGGGCTGGGCCGGGCAAGCTTGATGACGGCACTGCCCGCCCAACCACGTACTCCTCCTCCTCCTCCTCCTCCTTCCATCCACTCCACGCTGTCAGACCTCAAATCGGCGCATCGCCAGCTCCATTCACCATGGACGTCGTCGCAGCCGTGTCCGGGTATCTGTCCCGGATGGTGACTGTCGGCGACTCCTCCACAGCCGGCTCGTCATCCGCCAAAATGAAGATCCTCCTTCTTGATAGTGAGACAGTGGGCAACACGGCTTATTTCATCTTCCAGATCTTGCGCTGACGGTCACTGCAGGTTCCGATCGTTTCCACCGCCATTACCCAGTCGGCCCTCCTCAACCATGAAGTCTATCTCGTCGATCGATTGGATAACCAGGCGCGAGAGAAAATGCGCCATCTACGATGTATATGCTTTGTACGCCCGTCGCCAGATTCAATACAGTTGCTTATCGACGAACTGCGAAGTCCGAAATATGGCGAATACCACCTTTTCTTCACAAATATCATCCGTAAATCGTCGCTAGAGAGACTTGCAGAGGCGGACGACCACGAAGTCGTTCGCGTGGTCCAGGAGCAATTTGCCGACTTTATCGTGATTAATCCTGATTTGTGCTCACTCAACCTCGGATTTCCCCTACATAGAATATGGAGCAACAGCCCGGATACGTGGAATAGTGACACGCTACAAAGGACGACCGAGGGCGTGATTGCCATGTTACTATCGTTGAAGAAGAACCCATTGATCAGATACGAGAAAAACAGCCTCCTCGCCAAGAAGTTGGCAACAGAAGTCCGTTATCAGCTTACTCAAGAAGAGCAGCTATTTAACTTTCGAAAAAGTGACACCCCTCCGATCCTTTTAATCCTCGACCGACGAGACGACCCTATCACGCCTCTACTCACACAATGGACTTACCAAGCTATGGTACATGAGCTTATTGGCATTCAAAATGGACGAGTTGATTTGCGCGATGTGCCTGACATTCGATCGGAACTTCAGGAGATAGTTCTGTCTCAGGATCAAGATCCTTTCTACAAAAAGAACATGTATCAGAACTTTGGCGACCTGGGCGGAAATATTAAGGAATATGTGGAACAATACCAGGCCAAGACGCAAAGCACTATGAGTATCGAATCAATCGCAGACATGAAGCGATTCGTCGAGGATTACCCAGAGTTCCGGAAACTATCAGGCAATGTCAGCAAGCATGTAACCCTGGTTGGCGAACTTAGTCGTCGTGTTGGCGAGGACAGTCTATTGGATGTTAGTGAATTGGAACAGAGCCTGGCGTGTAACGACAATCATGCCAATGATTTACGCGTGAGTATTTCCCTAGCCATAATCCTAATGAGTTGGCGCTTACATGTCCTAGTCTATACAAAGAATAATTCAACTGCCTTCAGTCCCGGCGGAGAATAAAATTCGTTTAGTCGCTCTATATGCTATACGTTACGAAAAGCAACCGAATAACTCATTGGCGGTATTGCTTGATCTACTCTCGGCTGCCGGTAACGTTCCACAACATCGAGTGAATATCATCTCCAAAATACTTGCATACCATCATTCTCTGCAGGCACCTCCCGTTGCCGGTGGCTTCTCCGACCTTTTTGAATCCGCCTCTTTTTTTGGTGGTGCTCGTGATCGATTCAAAGGACTAAAAGGAGTCGAAAATGTCTACACCCAGCATTCGCCTCGATTGGAGGCAACCCTACAGAATCTAATCAAGGGCAAGCTGAGGGAATTGCAATATCCCTTTTTAGAAGGAGGAGGACATACCAGGGACAAGCCGCAAGATATTATCGTCTTTATGGTGGGCGGAGCAACCTACGAGGAAGCCAAGTTGATAGCCCAAGTCAATGCCAGTTCACCAGGGATTAGGGTGGTGCTAGGAGCGACCAACATTCATAACAGTACCACATTTTTCGAAGAAGTCGAGGATGCAGTCAGCAATTGGCCTGAACCAACTCCTGGTACAGCGGCTGGCCGATTAAGAAGGGAACTTGGGCGGTGATATCAATTACGTGTTTTTGTTAAAAGATAAATAAGGTGTCGGCGTTGTCTGGTGTACTTGTTGTGGTATAGTTATATATTATATTTATAAAATCGCCATGCTATCAAAATATTCACGTAAACCTGCTGGTCTTGTAAGTTGTAAGTTGTAACTGAGTCTATTGCGGCCCCACATTCGAGCTGCTGGATGTCATCCCCGCTAGCAGCCATGAAGGATTCTTGACTCTTCTTTGTTCTGATATCAGGCTAGCCCTGAAGATCATGCTTTCCAGCCAGCCATGGAGATTTTCGGAAGCCCTCCAGCGAATATAAATGCGCTGTCACCATCGTCCGCTGCCCGCGACCCCAGAGTACAACTCCCCTCGACCACCGATCCTCCGGGTCTGAACAATCCTCCAAAACAGCTAGTATGGCTTGTAAGTAGCTTGTTCTGTCACTTGTCGCAATTTTCATAATCGCATACTGAAGAAGAATGAATTGCAACAATAGATTTTCGGTGCAACGGGCCATATGGGCCGCTCCCTCGCAAAAGCCGCCCTCATACACAATGATCTGGTAGCGGCTGTTGGCCGCACATTCGAGGATAGCCATGAGTCAATGCAGAGGATGCAAACCGAAAACGAGAACTGCTTGGGACTTTTATGCGACGTACGAGCGCGTGAAACAGTGAAAGAAGTTATCGACAGGACAATTGCGCACTTTGGTCGCGTCGACATCATTGCAAATTGTTCCGGCTACGGAGTCATAGGCGCCTGTGAGGACCAAGACGATTACGACATTCGCAACCAATTCGAGACCAATTTTATGGGGACACTCAATATAATCCATCTGTCGCTGCCATATTTCCGTGATAGGAGAGCTGGAAGATATGTGATATTTAGCTCTATCTCGGGAGCTTTAGGTGTGCCAGGATTAGGCCCTTATTGCGCGTCAAAGTACGCCGTGGAAGGGTTGATAGAGAGCATGTTGTATGAAGTCGACAGTTTCAACATAAAAGTCACTTTGATTGAACCGGGTCATATACGGCGTGACGATGACACCACATTAAGTCCAACCGCACTTGAAAAGACACCAACTCATCTACCTGCATACGGACACTTTTTCATCAAGCCTACAAGTCAGCCATATCAGACAAACTCATCACCAGCAGCGCATGCACGGCGCCTGCTTCTTTGGCTCGGCGATAAACAGCCTGCTAGTGCTGTCAAAGCCGCGGAGCTAGTATGGCAGTTAGGGCATTGCTCATTTCCTCCACTGCGCCTTTTATTGGGATCCTATGCAGTCGACAGCATCCGCGATAGGTTGAGATGCATTACGGAGGAGATTGAGGACTGGAAATATTTGAGCTTTCCTATATCTGACCAGGAACCTGTCGGCGAGCATAATAACATAGACTCAAAGTCCGTGGCAGACAAAAGTGATGAAGAAGGCCCAGCAACAGGGTAATAGGAAATGAAAGTATTATTATGGTGAGAAGTATAAAGCTATATGGCATTATTTCAAAATCATCGTGTGTATATCCACACCTGATCGCCAACAGCATCACCCTACTTGCTGGGCTTATATCGAACTCCATGCGTGAGAAGCAAGTATTTGGCAAAGAAATCCTCTGCAAACTCATCGAATACATCATACGTTGCACCCAGTCGATATGCAGCGGCAATACCCGAAACGCAAGCCACTTCATGCATGTTCTGGATATTGTTAGCTTGAAAATGGCCATAAGAAAGTCGTTGAACAAACTCACCACTAGTGTCCAACTGCCACCAAACAAGGTGTGATTTTTACCATTGATGAACATCATCCCGGGAATCACGCGGAGATAGTGCTGCCAACGATGACCCCACTGACGCCACCATTTACGACATATGACTTTGTCTTTATCGATACTGTGAATTGTCCAGAGATCCTTTTCCACGTCATTCAAGAAAATGGTCTGAAAAACGTGGCGGGCACGCTCCGGAGGCAAACTGCCATCTTCCAGATTTTTGCGGAATTGGTATTGGTAGTTAGTGCAATCGAAGCCCATTTCGATCTTGTTGGGATGCCTCGGGTATGAATGCGTATAATACATTGGCTGGAACCCGATCCAACCATCTTTGCGACGTTGCGGCTTGCTTGTAGCAAATGATATCTGGTCCTTTCGCTCCTTTGTGGTGGCTTTGGCACACAAGTCCTGACGAAACCTGCTTTCAAAGATGGTCTGAAAGTATTCCGAGTCTGAATGGGTTACTGTGATATCGTTGAAATACTTTACCCCGTTCAGAACCAACTTTTCTTTCCACGTTGCATGTCGACCGAGGAGTTTCATAGAATCTTCTGCCTGAGTGCACAATACAAGTTCATCGAATTCCTCTTCTGTCTGCTCTGCAGATTGCGTCTCGGACAGTATTTGAGGCACATTGGACTGAGAGCGGTCATCCAAGGGTCTGATTTTCGTCCTAAGCACCACTTTTTCACCATTTCGTTGGATAATCTCCACATCACACGGGATTTTGAACTTGACACCCTTTGTACTCAAATCATTCGTCCAGTCACGGTAGAAGTTGCCCAAATTGGGAAAGGTATACATTGATGGAAGGTTTGGCAGAAGAGTATCCGGGTCATAATCCCACAGACGCATATTTGGATCATCAAAAAGACGCTCGAGCAAGGCAGTGGGGACATTGGGTGTCTGGTTGCCCGTACCCAGAAACAGAGCTAGCAATGGCAATACCATTTTATTTCTGAAGTCCGCCGAGAATCGAAATACACGAAGCACGACCTTGACCGGCAAGAAACCCGTCACAGGAAGAGTGTATTTCACCCATTTCAGAACTGTGCCCAGTTTCTTGATTTCCGCAGCGTGTTTATCCACAAGGGAGCTAGGGAAGACATTGGTCCAAAAGCTATCTCTCCCTTTACCGAATGATACCTGCAGTTTCACTTCCTGAGGCTCATGCTCATCGCCGTACTGGCGGAAGAAGTTGAATGTATGTCGGAAAATCGCCGACCCTCCCTGGACACCGTCATTCAGCCAACTTGCGCCGTATTTGGACTGGTCGAGGTTAATTGATGTTGCTTGACCGCCAATGTGTTGTGCTGTTTCAAAAACGGTCACATCAAATTTGTCTGGGTGTTTTGCAAGAGTTGCTGCGCAGGACTATAAGCTTGTTTAGCTTTCAGTTATGTATATTTAGCGTAGATGAGAAACAAACCATTCCAGCAGCTCCAGCGCCTATGACGGCGACTCTCTTTTTCTTTTGCTCTGACGGCATTGTAGCACAATTTCACCTGTGTTGATTATGTTCAGCCTTTGAAAGAATAATATACATAATGTATTTTTATGCCTTGCGCATTCCTCGTCGAAGCTCTGATATGACGTCGTGCTTTATCAGCTGACCTCATGGAGTCACGCTAAGCCTATTTCGATATAGCCTGGTACTAGTCCATATCTGTCTTAGCGCGGATCTCCGTCCCAAAAGGAAGCATATCAACAATTCAAGATGAATGGATTCACTTTCGACCTCGCCTCAGATTGCTGTTTTCCACATCCCTCGCCCACCACCTCAAATTCTAGGTACTATCTCTTCATATTGAACGAAAACATTATCCTGGGAGCTTTATTACTGGTTTCCCTAAGTATGTGAGGGTTCTTGCTCCTTTGGATGGCTCCCTAAGGATTGCGACCACGCCGACGCCCTGAGGCTCAGACGAGAGGTGGATGTAAATAATATTTGCTACCCAGGCAGCCTCTCTGTTTGACTTTCTTTCAAACAGCCTCGTCTGATTTCCCCCACTTTTTGCCACAACAAACATCTAGCCGTCGAACTTTCTGCATGGTCAACTGCTCTTTATTCTTTCTTTCTTCTCTCTCTCTTCGGACGTCATTCTTTCTATCGCTTCAGCGCCACAGGCCTCACTCTTTCAAGACAGCAAGACAACTTCAACTTACAGCCATGGCTTTCAACCGCGAAGATGACTCACCTTTTAGAGATCCCTTTGCAGACTCGATGGGAGACGAACACCTACGTGAGAGCACATCTAAAAAAGGCATTGTCGATTTGACAGCCGACTCAGATGACGACCTTGAAATGATACCCAGCCCACAAAAGTCAAACATTATTGACCTAGATGAAGAAGATGACGATGAAGATCTTCGACGCGCTATTGCTCTGTCTGTGCAGGAAATGAATAACTCCAAATCCCCAGAGGATGGTGTTCAGAGAGGTGAGTTTGGAAGCTCTGATAGTGACAAGTCTGGCCATACCTTGTCTGCAGAAGAGTCTAAACCCAGCAACAACACAGCACCCCCAACTGCATTTGGCATCCTGGGACTTGATCGCAAAAAGCTAGAGGCAGAACGACTTGCACGCGTTGCAAAGCGCAAGGCAGAATCCGGCATTTCACCACCGCCTCTGCGACGTGAAGCCAAACTAGTTAGACGAGATGTCTCACCTAGTGCAAAGGAACCCAAAAGTGCATTTTCACCACGCCTCTCACAATCACCAGTGAAAGCTGTCGACACAAAGACACGTGTAACCATTGATACGGAGGCAAAGCCACAGGCAACAGTGCAGCCGTCTTCAGTTCCATCGCTGCAATTTCCCAAGGGGGTTGTCAAGAAGACCTGGGCGCTCGGCTGTTCGAGGGGTGGCGATGATATCAAAATCGAAGAAGTCTTGCAGAGCGCTGACGTGGAACTTGCCATTTTGAGTGCTTTCCAATGGAACATGGAATGGCTTTTTACCAAGTTTCGCACACGTGATACCAGATTTATGTTGGTGATGCAGGCCAAGGAGGAAGCTATGGTAAGTATTTTTATCCTCAAACTCCTTTCATCCCTCCGCCAACTTTAAGAACACCTCAAGCATGGTGTATTGAATGTTGCCTGACTGACCTCCATGGCTACAGAAACGGCAATATGAAGAAGATACTGCCAACATGCAAAACATTCGTTTATGCTTTCCGCCAATGGATGGACAGGTCAACTGCATGCACTCAAAGCTTATGTTATTGTTCCATCCTGAGTATCTACGGATTGTTGTTCCCAGTGCGAATCTGGTTCCTTATGACTGGGGTGAACAGGGCGGAGTCATGGAAAATGTGAGAATGCCGAACGAACTAATAGTCATTGCATGCTTGACTGTATGGGAGTTGAGACTAACTTCATATATATATAGACCGTCTTTTTGATTGATCTACCCAAAGCATCAGACGACGCCACTGCCAATGCTTCGAAGACAGCATTCTATGAAGAGCTAGTCTACTTCCTCAAAGCCAGCACACTGCATAACAGTCTGATAGCGAAGTTGTCCAAATTTGATTTCAAGGAAACAAGCCGCTACGCCTTTGTTCATACTATGTATGTGTCATTCTCTCTCTCCATTTTCGGTTAATTTAACGGGTTTTGCAGTGGAGGTTCGCATGTTGGCGAATCCTGGAAACGTACAGGCCATTGTGGACTTGGGAGGGCTGTACGCTCGTTAGGTCTGAGAACACAAAAGCCAATCAGCGTCGATTTTGTGGTGAGTCCTCCCCCTTCTTAACGTGATAAAGAAACATGAGCTAAGTCATTATGAGACATCATCTATTGGCGCATTGAGGGACGACTTCATGCGGTCCATCTATCTCTCGGCACAAGGTTAGTGAAACCCCCCTACTTCACGTTTTGACCAGGAGGCAGAAAAAGAAAAGGAGAAAAGAAAACCCTAACAAGTTCAAAATATACGCGCAGGAGACGACGGCTCAATCGAATACGCACTGCGCACATCAAAGGCCTTCCCCGTCACAGCAGGTCCTGATCATTCTTTCGTCCAAAGCAACACCGGCGCAGAATGGAAGAAACACTTCCGCGTCTACTACCCATCTGAGCATACAGTGTCCAAATCCAAAGGCGGATATCAAAACGCAGGCACCATCTGCTTTCGAGAAAACTGGTTTGAAGCTGCTAGCTTTCCTAAACACGTTTTGCATGACTGTGTTAGTCGACGCAGTGGATTGCTGATGCATAACAAGGTTGGACCTCCTCTTCCCTATTGAAGTTACTTAAATCAAGAATAATCATTAACATAATGGATGATGAAATAATAGATGCTATTCGCCCGTCCGACAGACACAAATGCAATCACTCGACCTGACGGTTCCAACTGTGCAGGGTGGGCGTACGTAGGTAGTGCAAACCTATCTGAGAGTGCATGGTCAGTCGATCAACTAGCTGCAACCACAGTTTATCCAAAATCACCTCTACTAACACTCCAAAAATCTCAGGGGCCGAATCGTCCATGACCGCACTAGCAAACAGCCCAAACTCAACTGTCGCAACTGGGAATGCGGCGTTCTCGTCCCTATCGTCCTCGGAGATGCAGAGTCAGAGTCTTCTTCATCCGCTGCAGCATTATCGAATGGAGAATCAGCTAAACAAGGAGGAAAGGAAAAAGATATCACTCAGATCTTTGGCACTACGGTCCCGGTCCCAATGCATGTTCCCGCACCACCTTTTACAGCGACATTGAAGCCTTGGTATGGTGCATGGTAACTAGAGAAAGAGAGAAAAGGAACAGAAACAAGAGCAAAGCGTTGAATAAAGGCTATTTGCAGAGCAAATTCTCTGTGCTGTTTAGTATTTTGAAGTTATGAAACCTCTTCTATTGCCTATTAACATAGAAAAAAACTCCTGGCTGCCCTACGTACCACGACCACCAGTCTAGTTTTCAGATACATCAAAAATTGATTATAACAGAAAGACTTATTTATTTGTTCGATCGTCCGGTAGATACAAAAAAAATAAACACTTGTTGAGATCCGAATTTTGGCCATTTCTATGCGTGATTAAATATTTAAAACAAGATCCCTCCCCAAAAAATGAAAAAGATAGAAAAAAAAACGAAAGATATCTACCATCCAATCTATATGCCACGCTGAAATGAAGAAAAAAAGAAAAGAAAGTAGATAAACAATGAATGACCAGAATATTTCAATCCTCAATTTTTGTCACTCTTCCTCGAAAACAACTTCTTCACCCCATTTTTAATACCACCCATAACCATAGAAATAGCACCAAAAACATAGCCCATTCCAAATGACCAACCGCGGATGCGGACGGTGTAAATGAAGAAATAAACAAGCACCCAGTTGATAATGACAAAGGCCAAGAAGATGCCGAAGCAATGCCATTTGTCGTCATCCTGCACATTCAGGGTGTGCATGTACTCGCTGCCATTCTTATATGTGCAATAGCTGCAGTCTGAAGTGGCGTCTAGGTTCTCCAGGTAGCCTATCTTAGCGATGTTGGCGACGTAGTTGCCGGCGTATGACTGGCAGGTTTCGCCCGGCGGTGGGTTGAAGTAGGTCAACTCTTCGGCTGCGCATTTCACATTCTCTGTACCAGGAAGGACGCTTGAGAGTGTGCCGCGGATCCACCAGGTCACTGGATTAACATAGTACATCCAGTATTTCCAGAAGACGGGGTAGGAGCTGTAGGGCCGGACAACACCGTTGAACAAGTTGCACATGACGAAGAAGAAGGGGAGCACATTCGAGATAACAGTGAACGATGGCGCAAAAGCGCAGATCCATTGTCCCCAACTTGCCTGGAAAAGGAAGAAGAGCATCACCATCAAGAACACATAACCGGCAGTGCTGGCATCCGATGGCAAGCCAACAGGGAAATACCACAGAACAAAGTAGATGACAGAAGTCAGTATGGCCATTGGGATCTCGCAGACCACGTTCGCTGTGCAGAACGCAACCCACCCATAAATTCGACTTGGATATTCACGCGCTTCCCACAAAGCCCGGTTGATATAGAACTTCGGAACAATACTATTCAAAACAATGGGAGGAATCAAGATGATCAAAAAGACCGAGAACATTCGATCCTGCAGATCTGATACCGAATTCCCCAATTTCCAAAATGTGAATCCGTTGAAAATACCGATGATGACGCTGACAAAGATCTTGCCGTAGTAGTAAGAAGGATCTCGCCAATACTGGAGAAAGACACGTTTCGTAAGCATATAAATCTGTGTGGTCACTGGGGCAGCAAATTCGGTCGGCTGCTGTTTGGCAGTATCATCGGCTGAAGCTGACTGCTTCTGACTTCGCTCTTGGACAAGTCGTTGGATTTCAGCAAGCAGTTTCTGGTTCTGTGTCGAATTACGCCATTCTTCATTCCAGTCGATTTTCTTGCCGTTTCTGATCACGGGCTTCGCTGCGGTTTCCAGGATGAATTCGGCCACGTTCTTGGAGGGAGGGCAGACAACGCCGCGGTCTGCAAAGTATTCGACGACGTCACGTCCATCTTGGCCAACAGGACCGAAATAGAAAGTATTGCCACCGGGGTTCAAAGCCAAAATCATATCAAATTGCTGAATGAGCATCGACGAAGGTTGGTGAATAGTGCACACAATAGCCTGACCAGCGTGTGAAAGTTTTCTCAAAAACCGGACGATGGAGAATGCCGCCTGGCTGTCAAGACCGCTGGTGGGTTCATCCAAGAACAAAAGCAGACTTGGTTTCGCTGCCAGCTCGACGCCAATAGTAACACGTTTCTTCTGTTCGACACCCAACGAGCTGATGAGTGCATCCTGAATATCTTCAAGTTCAAGAAGGTCGATGATGCGGTCAACATAGTCAATTTTCTCCTGGTAAGGCGTTTCTCTATCCTGTCGCAGGACAGCGGAGAATTCAAAGGCTTCGCGAATTGTCGCAGTTCCGTCGTGCAAATCCATCTGTTCACAGAAACCTGTTCCGCGCTGGAAATCAGGGCCTAGTGCTTGCCCATCAACAAGCATGTCGCCAGAAACCACACCCATCTTCTGTCTCTGGGCCAGGGTATTCAGTAGAGTTGTCTTTCCAGCACCAGATGCACCCATCAACGCAATCATAACTCCAGGCTTCGCGTATCCACTAACATTGTTGAGGAGCTTTCTCTCGCCGTTGCCGTAGGGAACAGTGTATTCTACATTAGACCAGGTGAAAACACGATCGCTGGTAGATATGGAATCCATGATCTTCTCATCTTCATTCCCAGAGGACGAGTTCACGGGCAATGTACCTGTGTTTGTACCTTCTTCATCGTGGTTCTTCTTGGTGGTTTCGGCCAAATTCTTAGACCGGCGGGACTTCTTGAAAATAAGAGCGCCTCCTCCACCATGGGCAAAGGACATTGTCTCATTGGCAATAACTGTAACAAGGATGTAGAGCACCGTAAAAGCAATGAGAACACCAAAGTTCCGCCACAGGTGGCTGCGCGTGAATCCGAAGGATGTCTCCAGGTACGCAGCTCCTGAAACTTCGGTCTGGTCCATTTGAGAGCCTGGCAGAGTGCAACTCTGATAGCCTGGTACAGCATCAGGGCCTGAGGGAACGAGCATAGATGGAGAACAAGACATGTTACGGTTCGAGAACTCATTAGTAAGGACGGCTTCGTAGGCATACGACACAGGGTTGACGTAAATCAGCCAACCAAACCAAATCGAATCATCAACGAGGGTAGGTTTTGGAATGACGTATCCCACAAAGATAAGTAGCAAGTTCAGGGCTATTCCACTGAATCGCACCGCGTCATCGATTGTAGGCGACAGGGCCGCAAACATGCGATACATTGATGTGATGCAGATGGTAGTCGTATAGACGAAAAGCATATAAATCCAGAACTTGCCCGCATCAACGTCAAGACCAGACAAGAAGTACGTGATGATACCGAAGATGACAACCATCGCAGCTAAAAAGGGAAAATCAACGACAACTCGGGCTATCGATACTGCTGACGGTCGGTAGAAGGCGTAGTCCTTGTGGCGTTGAATGATGTTGCGTCCAGATACGGCGGGCATCAATTCAGTCATCTGCACCCAACCCAGGAAAAGAACCGAGAAGAAAAGAACACCGCCTCGTGCAAAGGCACCGCTGGTATCAAGGGATTCACCGTAAAACAACGAGCTCACAATCAAGGCATTTGAAACTATAATGAACAGTTTGGTGTACAATGATGTCTTGTCGCCCCACAACAGCCACGCCTCTCGCTTCACACAGGCAGCCACTTGTTTAGGGAATGAGACCGTGTAGGAGGAGTTCTTTGAGACGGTCTTACTCTTCGATTCGCCAACAGTTCGCTGGAATCGTCTGGTGTCCGCTAGCTCACTCTCAGCCAATTCGCGCTCGTATACAGTGACATCGTCAAGGATGCGTTTGTAAACGTCGCTCTTGCGGAAAATGGATTCCAGCTCCTCGGCAGTCTTGGGCGTAGAAGCCTCCTTGCCAGGTTGAAACTGGCGGGCATTAGGGTCGCAGAGTGATGTCAGGAAGTCGGCCGTTGTTGACTGTGGCGGGCAATAGAAACCAAGGTCAACAAAATACTGCTTGGCTTCGGTGGCAGGGCCCTGGAAGAGCATTCTTCCTTCGTCAATGACCATCACCTTATCCATCAGCTCGTAGATACCTTCACCGGCTTGGTAGAGCGTCACAAAAGTAGTTCGTCTGCTGATGTCGGTCATAATACGCAAGGATTTCGCGTAATCCAAAGCGGTGCTGGCATCCAGACCTCTGGTGGAATTGTCCCAACAGGCGACTGTAGACTTGGATGATAAAGTCTCGGCTATGCTGACACGTTTACGTTCGCCGCCTGAGACACCTCGAACATACTCATTGCCTACCTGGGTGTTTTTGGTATGGCTGATACCGAACATTTTCAACAGAGCATCTAGAACGATAGGCACATGGCCCCGCTCTCCTTTCTTCGTCTTATTCATGAGTGAAAACTTTAGGGTTTGCCAGACTGTGAGGGTAGCAAGATGCTGGTCGTCCTCTGGGTTATAGTTGACCTCACCCCGGAAGTGCTTGTGTTGTTCTTCGGCCGAAATGCCTCCATAGCTTACATCTCCCGAGACTGCGGCATAGCCCCCGCGGTCGTTAGCAATAGTTTTCAGGAAAGTAGTGCAGCCGGCACCGGGTCGTCCCAGCACCAGCATCATCTCTCCATCACGGACGACGCCATTGAAATCATTAATCAAAGTTCTGGTGGGAGGCGGTTTGCCAAAATGAAGCTTTGGGACAAAATGCTGGATAATGCGGTACAAATCCGGACCAAATGTGCCAATCAGCGCATCAGGCAAGGTCCTGGCAAACGACGCTGAAGCCTGGACGCCTGTGACTGTGAGACCCTTGAAAACAACTCCTACCTTTTTGGCAGGCTCGCCTGCGGTGGTTCTTCGCTCCAAGGTGCCACCCATCAAAAACTCGCCGAGATCAAAGCTGTCCGGGATAGATTCCGACTCATCTTCAAACCCTTCTTCTCCTGCTTTCTCGGCATCTCTAGCGCTTTTGCTTCGCTGAGAGATTGCCGAACGCCATCGACTAGCCGGATGGGAACGGCGTGAAGCCTGGGAGCGAGTTCTCTGCAGACTCAGGCGGCTGAGCTCCTTTCGCATTTCATCAAAGTCCTCCATTGCGCCATGGCGAGACACAGGCTCTCCGTCACATTGTTCCCCCCATCGACCCTCAATGCTGAGCTGTGAGGGGCTTGCCAGGGTGGACTCTGCAGCGGATTCACCACCGGTAGTATTGCCATTGTGGGTGTGTTCCTCAGATTTAGTAATGTTGGCATACTGAACTTGATCGTCTGAGCTCGAGGTGCTGGTATGGTGTTCCTCTGTTCTTTCTGTTGTCGTGATTACCTCCTCCGAGCTTGTCTGGTTCCTATCCTCCACGATGCTTGGAAGGTCGGCCATTTTGAGTTGTCTTTGCTTTGTTATCGTATATTAGACGTCAATTCCATCCCAAAACGATTGCAATCCCGATTTTGGCTGCTCTGCCGTCTTCTACTTGGATCCCAGGGCAAGCCAGGTAGGATGACCGGCGGCAGGTGTCGAGGGTGGGAAAGAGTGGAGAGTGTCTAGGGGAGGGAGAGAGACAGGAGAGAGAAGAAAAGAACGGAAGAAAAGCACGCAGGCTTAACTATAAGCTGCCTCCCACCGGACATAGCAGTTACAGACGATGCAAAAGCCGAAGAGAGCCGGATTTGTAAGGCGGGCAGATCTTTTTGCTAAGAAGTTTCCATCTTTTTCTTTTTTGGCTTTACTGTTTGGGGCAGGAGCCACCCGCGCTACGTCAGGGAAGGAGGAAGGAGCTACATGAGGCAGGCAGGCAGGCAGGAGCCTTATCCATGGGAGTCGCTAAACCCATTCAGCTCGCTTAGAGTACTTATCAGCAGAAATGCTGCCAATGGGCGTGTTCTTGGTACGCAGAGGAAGAAGAAAAAAAAAAAAAAAAAAAAAAAGATCGCCGGGCACCCGTTCTGGCCCAAGTGGAGAAGGAGATACGCAGCTGCCAGTCGCCAGTGGCAAACCAAATAACCTATGAATCATATACTCTAGGAAGAGCTAGCTAAGGCTGCTAAGCTCACTGACTCGTGCTAAATGGATTATTAAGTTATTAACGGAGTTAGTGCGGAACTTTGGTATCGCCGTGTGCAATTAGCTTTGTCGCGGATGTCGGGGTGGGCATTAGCCTTTGACTGTCTTAATAATCTGGATCTGAATCTGACACACACTGGATCTAAGCTAGTAGCCAAGTAGTAAATACTATATAAATACAGCCCCGCGAGGATGGAAATTGAAGTCCGCTCGGGGGGTGACCGAGCCGGGTGGGAGACATTTATAATTTAATAATTTCTTTTTCTTGCCGGGTGGGAGAGCCGCTGCATTTCCAACCAATCACAGCCTCGGCATAGTCGGATTAATAATAACACTCGTTGAGTACCCTGTCAGCCATTAATAATTATGATAATTATGATTCAGAATGAGTAATCTTGAGGTGAATCTGAGACAGCATCTCGAAACACGCACGATTTCATCCTGTCAGCCTGATTCGACCGAATGTTGTCCTCTGTCCGCGGCAGTCGGCACACCTTCCCCCACGGGCTAAGTGATGCGTCGTTGCTGATTGGTCAATTCCAAATACTCTATTTGATATACCTCACATTCGACGAGACTGTTCAATGTTAACAATGCGAAGATGTTGTTTATTCATCCTTCGGTCTGATTGGCAATGTCCATAAAAGAACAACTCATCTGACGTCTGCAGATGCCAGAATGCCATACACCATATGCGCATAGCCCGGCACGTGCATGTGATCTACCACATGTATGTCAGAATGTCTCCGTCTCCCACCTCGCTTAATTTTAAGAAGCGAGGAAGTTTTTAAAAAATCGACTCGTCAAACGGAACATTTTTTTTGTCTTGTACAACCATAAAGGAAACTAAACAGAATGCTATTTTACATGCAATGCAAATGCGGTCCAACACATACGTACAGCCATATACACAACGCACACGCACATGCTCTCGGAAGTTCGGAAGAAAAAGGAAGAAAAGGAAAATTAACTATTTGTTCTGGCTGCCTTTTCCACGTGCAATGCGTTGTTGGATTTCTTTGTCGGAGAGAATTTTGACCGCATCTTTGGAGAAGACATAGCTCAGGCCGGACCAGAGCGTGGTTGCTGCCACCAAGTATCTGAATTGGTCAGCAAGAATGAAAAGAAGAGAGTAAAAATAAAAAAGAAATGCCAAAAAACTGCAAAAAAGTATTTAATGCAGAAAACGGCAAGGGCTCCCGCCAGCCAAATGGGTGAGCACCAACATACAACGGCGCATATTCGCTGGTGCTCACCCACAAAACGACCAATCATTTTGGCAAAAATAGACCAAACAGCCAATCATACATCAAAATAGAGCAAAAAAACAGCAAAAAAACATACAACAGACGGGATTCGCTGGTGGTCACCCACCCAACTACTAACCGGCCGGCGTGTGGCTTAAGTACGGCTGAGCGGACGGGAAGCCCTGTTTTCCACACCCTATGGTCGTATGTGGTAGATGATACAAAGAAAGGGTACATATAGCGGGGAGAGTCCTGCATACAACGTGCAAAAAAAGAGAGAATAGGAAAAAAAAAAAAAAAAAAAAACTTACTGCAATCCCACAAGCCCATCATGCAACCCCCATGCTCCCGCTAACGCTTCAGGAATAACAGGAAGAGCAATGGATGAGCCAACCAGAAACAACTGCAGCGCAGTATTCACCTTCGAAATGGCAGTGGGTTTCACTTCGGCTGAAGGAAGCGAAAAATCCCAGTATCGTGCCATGGTCTTGGGCGGGGGGAGAGATATCCATCGATAGTATATTGCGGAAATGCTCAGTCCGATGTCTCGGCCTAGGATTAGGATGGCCAGCCAGGCTGATTTCGAAGTTAGCAACATGTTTTCTATAAAATAATTAAGAAAGAATTACCAGGCATCGACCCATTCAGCCCCAAACACACCACACTGATCGTCATCAACAGCTTATCGGCTGCCGGGTCAATGATAGTTCCCACAACGGTTTGCAGGTTGTATCGTCGAGCAATCCATCCATCTACCAGGTCCGTGATGCCGGCGTAGGCGAACAAGGCCAGTGCAGCGGTATGATGGTTGTGGACAAGAAGATAGCCCACGGCTGGTGCGGCAAGGAGGCGCGAGAATGTGAGCAGATTGGGCACTGTGTAGATGTTTTCATGAGGCACTGGCACAGCAGGTAGTCTAGATAGTAATCCAGATTTGGCTTTTGGTTTGGGTTTTGTTTCCGGGCTGTTTTTAAAGGTCAGCTATATGTATTGTCAACGGTAATTCAGTAGGACAGTCTTACTCCTCCTCCGGCGGGGGCTGCTGCTTGCTTCCATTGCGTCGTCTTTGATTCAGACTGACCATCCTCGGATGAAACAGTAAACTTTTGGAGTTATAGTTGAAATAATTCCTGTCGAAGCCCAAGTCCATCTGTCAGCTCACACATACATATTCCGATTGGAAACTAGATATGGCCACATACCTCACTCCCAACCGCCTCGGGGAGATATTAGACGCCACCGCCATATTCACATGACTAGACCTTAATTGAGAGAAGACATAACAAGACCTGGCCGGTATAATAGACCGCGGTGACCGTGATAATAGCAGCGATAAAACGCCATCGCTATAGCGAGAGGCGGCGCATTTTGTCGATGACAGCGATAACGTGTGCTGCGGGGCGAAGAATTTCATTTGAGTGGATTGCTCCTGGCCACAATTCTTGAGGCTGTTAATGAATTGCCCTCTTAATCCGATCTGATCTGACCTGGTCTGATCTAGTCTGAACAGCCTCGGAATATCAGATTCAACACCAATTACGCCGCAAGCCCCAAAGGACCCTCAAATGCTCAACTGGCTGCGCAGTAATACAGTTAGGCAGCCCTTCCAAGTTAAGAGATATATCAACTACGCAGCAATGTTAGTCAAAGCTTCAATTAAAATGAAGAATAGGAAGGTATCATCCCAAAGATTAAACTTACACTCCGTCTCTCCGTCCGGTTTTACGTGCAAGAAATTGAAATAAAAAAAGCCCCAGAAATAAACGAATGAATCAAATCACACCAAATAAATGCATAAGCTGGTAATTAGGTAGATGAATGGATGGATGGATGGCAGTGACGGATCGATTGATAGACGGAAGCTTTTCTGCGACGCTAGCCAAGTTAGAGTAGCTGGCCCTAAGCTGCTTTAGGCACTCCGATTGAAGTTTGTACGCTACTACGCGGATGCGCTTATTTTTACGCGGAAACACGTGACTTGTTTCTAAAATAGACCATCAGAGATAATCTATGTATCGAATCAGAGACACTAATCGTGCAGTGGATGAAGAGCCCTTGATCTGAAGCAGAATGGTTTGTTTACCTTGGAAATGGTCTTTGATAAATAAATCCATGAGCATGCACATCGATCAACTATCTGAATACTCACATCGAATCCCATCACAATCCCGACCATAAACCAACCATAAAATGTAAATATAAGTGAAAGGAAGAAGTATAACCCGCTCAAAATCAAATCGTCCACTCGAACAGATAGTAATTAAATGAAAACAGATGACTCAAGCAGAAAAAAATAATAATAGCGTATATCAATTAAATCAGAAAGCCGCCCCAGCCTAACCGTCAATCATTCCGACCAAGCATTGGTCTCATAAAAACATCAATCAAACAGAAATTACCACCGCAAAACTCAAGAAACACCCTATAAAAGAAAGCAACTGTCCACCCCTGATGCTTTGTAAAGCCGACTACCCCTCCCATGTAAAGTAAAACACACCCATACACTCCGTAATAAATGATCACGCTGAGCACAAAAAAAAAACAACAAAGCAGTTCTGAATGGAAGGGTATATATCCAGTTTTGATCCCGCCGAGTCCATCCGTCAATTCGATTTTCAATAGGCCGTTAGAATGAGAAGAAGGAAAATCATATCACATCTGAGGATGAGCAGGCGCCGTAGTGGTCCAGGCAGAAATCGGTTGCGCAGTGGGATAGTTCGAATGAGTCACTCCAGCATAATAGCTCTGTCGGTCAGCACCGCCCGTGTAGAACGATGGAATAGCTGCCGGTTCTCGACGGTGGATCGTGGGATCAAAAGAGGTCGATGTAACATTGCGCGTTTCAAATGACTGGTGATTTGTATTATCCAACTGTCCCGGCATTCCGTAGCTATTTCGCGAGTATGGGGTAGTCGACGTGTGTGGTTCGTTCGGGGATGCCATGTCCCGAGAAGATAGCGGAGTGTTTCGATAAATGCCGGGACTTGTGGATTGCTGATTACGACTCCGGTCTAGCGAGGTAGAAAGGCCAGTCGTGTTCAAAGCCGGTGGTAAAGTCGTGGGCAGATGGCTTTGGCCCATGGCGTCAAACGGTGCACCGTATGATCCGCTGCGAAAAGAGCCTTGATCAGGTTCTGGCTTAACAGATAGCTGCGAGGCACTACTAGGGGTAGGCAGATATGGATTCGATCCGGAATGAGGGGGTAGAGGTCCGCTGGCATAGGTCGAAATCGAGCTTGCTTGAGTTGGGTGCGAAGCATACGGCGAATTGTGCATGTAGTCATAGGAGTGCGCGTTCTGCATGCCATAATTTGGCGTAGGCATCATAGCGGTCCGGTATCCATAAAGAGCCTGTGCGGTATCATTCGCTCCCTCCAGTCCCGTGTCTACGTCGTCAATTGGGGCACGGAAACTCTGCTTCGAAATCAACTCTCCGCGAGGCCGAATGTAACGCAACTCGTCGTGCATTGATGGCGGGCTTAGAAGGCCTTTAATCACGTCATCCACACTGTAGTAAGACACTAAATGATGAGTGACTCCGGCCACTGTGACGCTCATAGTCTTCTTGACAAGCCCAGAGTCTTTGAAGCCATACGAATCCACGAGAGAGCCGACTAATGCCCGCTCAAGATCGGTCTGCTGCGGGCGATCTCCACCAAAGTTTGACGAGGGCGTGGCAGGCGAATAGGACTGGCCATTGCTATCTGACCGGGGATAGGGGTCTCCAGGGCGAGTTGACTGAACTGGCCGGCGGTTTCCCTTCTTCATCGCGCGTTTCTTTTCGCCTGGTGGAAACGGCTTGTCGAGTTCGCGATAAACCAAAAAATTGCCGAGAATGCGACTTGGGCTCCAGGTCACGCCGTCTGTCCATCGTTTGATGCCAGAAGTATTCTCTTCATAAATAAACACGCTCCCGCTGCGGACAAGATGACTGCGCTCTCGGTCGTGTGGCCGTCGTGGCACATGAGGAAGCACACCCGTCAAGCAAGCCTCAAATAGAATCAGCGCATCCTGTGTGGTAGCCACATACCCATGATAGGTCGGCTCCAGCACTGCGGTGCCGCCTCCCATTCTCGAAGCCTATAAGGTTTGAATCTAGATTCCAGGCTAGTCGTAAACTGGGACAGAAAGAGCCACTTTGAATGCCAGACGCGCTATCTCCACGAGCAGGCTGTCATAAAGGAGGCGTTTTGCAGTAGTAGATTTTTTTCCCTTAATATATAAAATGGCTGCCAACGCACGTAAGGAATTCCCGGTATAATGCCTGTCTTCCGTTTTCCCACAGTATTTGGTTGTTTGAGGCGCGGGTTTGATAGGACGAGACAAGCTTTATTCCAGTAGTGTCGAGTTGATGTGAAAGCCACTAGTGACAAGTTCAAAAACAGCTCGAACGTAGCGTAGCAATAGTAATAATAATGATGATGACAAGCAATAATAAATCAGAAAGGACAGACAGCAGGCGTGAGAAGCAGGATCTCGCAGCCAAGAGAGGGGAAAAAGAAAAGAAAAGTCAGGTTCTAGATGAAATCCCAGCAAGTACGAGGATGGGGGTGAAAGTTCAGAGATCACGATCCAGACAAGGTAGCCGTATCCAGCGGACACGGCGGTAATCGCGCCGACGTTTGGAAGTCTCACTGGAGTTTGGAAGTGGAAAAAGTCGCGCTGGTGTACCCCGGGTAGAGGATCGAATCCATGGATGACAGACAGATGAATTGGAGTGAGATAAAGAGTACAGAGTGGTAGATGACAGGAGGTAGACAGGTAGGGCAGAGCAGTGGATGGGCGAACTAAGTTAAGGTAAGAAGTTAAGGTCAGGAAAGAGGAGCCCGTAACGTGGTGAGGAGGGCTAGTCCCAATCCACTTCGGTCGTCGAGGGAAAGTGCAGATGGAGCCCACTGCCCAGGCAGGCGCAGGCGCAGGCGCAGGTAGGCAGCTCTGTCGGGCAGGGCAGGTTCCCACTTGCCCAGCGTTGTTGCTTGTTTGGATCGACAAGACAAGCACGGGCCGGGTTGGGTTGGGTTTCGGGGGGGGGGGGGGGGGGGAAGGAGGGAGGGAGGGATGGAGCAGTGCGCAACTGCAGGAAGGAAGGCGTGGTGGGCGTGGGAGGAGGAAGGAGCGAATGGACCTCCTCTCAGTCGCAGTCTCTCTTCTATTACTATTGCTGCTACCTCCAGTACGCGACTGCCTGGCCCGCCCAGAACCGCAACAACACAATTTATTCCTCTGACGCATAGTCGGACTACAGATCTGGATTTCGTCTCTCCCTCTCTCTTCCTCGCACTACGGAGCTTTCCGGACTAGCTCATATCGCGCTCTCCTACGGCTGTGGTGACTGGTCCCATGGATGGCAACGAGATAGCGCGCCACCCACTCTGGCTCACCCGCTGGGGTTTTCTTCATCAGTCTGGTTCTGGGACCACAGAACGTCGTGAGTGTTGGTACATGGTACGCCCCATCTCTCGCGTGTGTTTTGGGACAGCCTAATCGTCCATGACAGGCTAGCTTACCTGGGCACGGTTAACCAACACCTCGAGTCGACACATAGCCATTTTCCCTCAGACGGTGATCTTGTTTCAACTGGAGAATGTTGGAAAAGGCGGATCTCATCCGACAGTTATCGCACGGTTCCACTTCATCTCCTTCACGTACGTACAGTGCTGAGTGCTGCATTTCGCTTAGATTTTCTCGCCATTTGCCACAACCGGTTAGAGGACCTCCGACAAAGAGAGGTGATGCATCACCTCATTGTCTTCTCTTTCCCCCACCTCCAGAAAGAAAACTACATACGGCGTACTCCGTACGGAGCAGGAGATATCTATACAAAAAAGCAAAAGCGGGAAGAGATCATCATCCATGTTGGAGGGATATGTAAGCCGACGGTACTCTGCTCCTCCTTGTCTGCGACCCGCCACACAGGCAAGACCCGCACACCATGCGCGCATGATTGTCCTCCTTTCAACTTAGTACCGAGTACTTTCTTCGCACTTCCACTCCAAGCTTAGAGTCGTCAGTCTACTAGGTCTAGAGGCTGAACGGGTCGTCAGCCGAGAAACGCACGACAATGCCTGGTCGCGCTAATGGGAAAGTTTGTTAGAGATTTGAGGAGTGAGCGACAGCCAGTGCTCTGCGTGCCTAGGGATGCAATTAATAACGGGTTTACTATTAGTGACGAGTGGAAAATGAGATAATACGAATAGGGACGGGCAAGAGTTGCCCGTTGGGCAGTTGACACTAGACTGCTGCTGCTGCTAGCCAGAGGCAGACCGCCAACTAGGAGGTCTGAGCTGCTGCTCCTCATGCTAGCCAACTACGGAGTAAGAGAACAGCAGGTCCAAGACACAGGACAAGAATGATCGAATCGATTTGCCGCAGGACGGAGTTGTCATAGCGCAGGCTCAGCCAGTCGCAACGACAACGCTCCCCGCCAGTAATGTCTGTCACTTCTCCGGCCGCGGAGGTCTTTTAAGCAGACACATCGACTGGCTGGCTGTTTTTATTTTAGTTTTTGAAGTATACGAGTCGAGCCGACTTCGAGTGTCCAGCGAGGGGCAGCGGCGCTGGATGGCCAATGGAAAGGGAGGGCGGAGTCGGACTGGCGGGGAGACCCAAGAGACCGTCACCGACCACCTGTCCATCTGTCATTCACCAGCATCATCACGGCTCCGTGCTACTCCGATGTCTTTTTTTGTCGCAGTGTTCCCAGCATTGACACCGAACTGTTAAATTGGAGGTAATATCAAAAATTGATGGTCAGCTGGCAGCAGAGTGGGTAGTCCGAACTGGTTGCTAATATTAAGAAAGGACCCGAGGCAGAGGGCCACCAGTCAGTGGCAGCAAGCGGTGGAGCAGCAGCAAACTACCGCGTTGCATGCGTCATGAAATTTTATTTTAGTTAGTTACCAGCTGTACGGGATCTTACTAGCCTTATCCCTATCCCGTGCTAGCTCGGCGGGCTGGTCGCCGTAGCGCAGAATGCCGTTCCATGGCCCGCTCAACCAGACCATGGACGACGACCAAACAGTCCCCGGAATCAGCCAAATAGAGGTGAAGACTAACTCGCTCGGTCCATATGACGCGAACAAGTCATAGCTTGGTATTAGTTTCATTTGCTCCTACCGTCCTACGTCGTACTCCGTCGCAGCTGAGTGAGTATTCCAAATCAAATGAAAAGGGCGGGAAGAATCGACGACGTAATCTGTCTGAGAACGTCTGAAATGAAATGAAAAGCAAAGGGAGAAAAGGAATAGTGCTCTGTTGGTCGGTGGAGGAGCTCAATTTCCCTGCAAATGAGAGACGATACGCGTTGGATGTACATACGATACGATATGTATGGCAGTACAGATGCAGATTCATGCCAAGACCATCAGCCCTTCGTAGTACGTACAGCATTTCCCACCTGGAGAGCGCTTCTTAAATTAGGTTGATTACTGTCATCATCGTCATGGATTATTTATTTGTTTACTAGCACGTCCATCTCGGTCAATCAATCTGCCAAAATTCTAAAGCCGAGATCTGGTCTGAACCCTAACCTAACAACCAACTTAGTGTTAGTTAATTCAAGGTTAAGTTTCAAGCCCGGACAGGGGACGGACAGGGGGCAGACATGGGACAGCCCGGACAAGGGGGGGGGAGGAAACCTTGGACTCCGTAACTTTGTCTTTTGTCCTAAGACTTAATTCCGGAGTCTGGAGTAGTTAGGGCTCTGTCCGGTGTGTGCCGTGTTGACGCCCTTGAAAATAAATGAATGCTCGGTTTCATGATGATATGCGCTAGTCCTCTTTGCGCCTAGGAAGGCTAGGCCATGTGGAGGGCTGCTTTTGATGAACACCGGCTTGGCGTGGTCTTGGCGGGTTCTCAGTCCTCTCAGTCTGCTCGGATTTCTCCGGTGTTGTTTACTGCAGTATGGGTGGCCAGTTTGGCCTACTAATCATGACTGCGAGTGGTATGACATGGTTAATTTCATCTGATGGACTGGAATCCGTGGATTGCGAACATGCGCCGCGCTAACCCCAATGCGGGCCATTTGCATGTACGGTAATTTGTAAAGCCGATACGATCGCTCAGGCATTCATTTTGCCAGCCTGCAGGAAAACGAAGCCGCTAGCGCCAGTCTCGTTACGTACAGAGTCAAAGCGGGGCATCTGTAATAATAACTGCGCTATGATTGGCCGAGAGGCTTTTCAATTGGCTGACGCTTGAAAATGAACGGCTGAACGAGATCTCATTTCTCTTTCTTCACTACGTACTTCGTACTCGACAAAAGGTGCAAAAAAAATGAAGACTTTGCGGAGACTGCCGGATGCTGGTGGCAGTGCCAACGGTTCCTGGATGCGCGCGGACCGCGGTCTGTCAACTCGCAACTTGTCCACGGGAACTGCGTGAATCGAGGCACAAAAAGACCAATATAGAGCCATGGCAAATCTACATTCTAGAGGACTAGCAGCCGGCTCTTCCGCAAGAGTGCATCACAGATGACGATATCTGGCAAACGTCTTTCTTACTTACTCTCAGACCCCCGAGTCCTAGATATGAGAAATGATGATCGATATGTTGAAGATATGCACGTACGGAATTCTCCGTTATTGCCCGCGATATCAACGGGGTTATACGGGGGCTACTCCGTATGCACCACAGAAGAAAAAGGGGGGGACAACAAATTAAGCATATAGCGCCGTTAGTTACCTAGCTAGTTAGTGCAAACCATTTTTTCATCTGTCTGTGCTAACAAAGTTCCAGCTAGTCACCACATCCACTGCCCCGGGAACTCTAGTTGTTTAACCCTTGATTTTGCCTCTGCCACAGTTGGACAGGGCGGTGCATACTAATAGTATATAGTATATGCTTTCCAAAGTTTAACGGGAGATCTGCTTTGATCCATCGTCTACTCCAGTCACTACCTACGTATACGTATATTGATATTCACCGTCCTTTGTCGATATGAGGAATTCGCCAGTCGGATCTACATTGCCTACTCTGGTAATTATAATTGCGGCCCAACAATAACACTAGCTGCTACCTGACTAGCTACGTATGTAGAAACCGCGGATGGCTACGGTGTTTGTTGCGGTTTGTCTGTCTGCCGCAGTGGCAGCGGTCACTGAAGGTGGCCACTGACCACTGACTCACTGACTAGTTAAGGGCGAGACTAGCTAAAACATGACAGCATCTGGCCCCCAGTCCACCAGCTAGTCTATCTTACTAAATCATTTAACGTACGTAGTTTCAACATCCAAGGTCCCTATGGGAAAGAAGTCTTCAAGACATCAGACCCCGAGTCGCCGAATGCGCTCGACTCGGCAACTTGGCGAGTCTTAGTAGCTCGGCTTAAGCCACTAGCCAGAAGCCACTGAGCATTGGCCAGTTATTTGGTATGTACAGTATTTACAAGTTATGTGCATGCGGAATTGACAATTCCATGCCGTGCCTATCAAAGTTCATGCTTGTGAGCCTCAGGCAGCGCGCTTACTTAGGGTTACCGGTTTAGTGATTGATGTGCTGCCGTACTAACGATAGAATACTAATAGTGTATTACCATCAACCATCACTAGAAATGGGCTCTGGCATAGTACGGCTTTAGTATTTACCGCCAAATATAGCCAATCATGATCGCCATTTCGCGCAACGGAGATAGGCGTTCCAGATCTGTATGTCGGCAATTCCGCGAAGTTGCCGAAAACGAGAATTATTAGTTAAGCGTGTTGAGTCAGCGCGGAGGGTAGACTTCCGTCGGCGCTTTTTGTCACATGTATTCGCTACTTAGTATCCACCATTCACTATTCACGCTAGAGTCACTATGGAGTGTGGTTCCAGAGAACGATGCTCTTGATGAAACAAAAAAAGTTACACACAGACCGAAAACAGGCCCAAAACGGCAAAAGACAGGCCAGACACTAAAGGACGGCCCGCTCAACCAGCGCGACCCGACACCTTGGGGCCGGAGGCGAGTCGCCTGCTCGACGATGAAACTCAATTTTTCAGCACAAAAAGCACTGATTAACTTAAACGCTTACGGAGTTGGGTCTGCATGCTCCGTATGGAGGGGAAGATCGAGGAACCAAAGGCTAATCTGGATCTTGTGCGACCATCATCTACTCTACTGAATAACAAATATACTATGAAAAATTACGACGCACAGCAATGATCGGCAGCCAGTCAATGACGTCTTCTAGTCATGCATGCTAGCTTAGTTTGACTGTTGCAACTTGCAGGGAGGCATACGATGGGATGCATTTCCTGCAGTTCAAAGTTGCAGCGACGATGTAAGCATCTCAATAATGACAATACGGTAATTTAACTAATCTTGGGGCGTATTGTAACGGATCGTCCCCGCCTAAAGTAGCCAATCACAGCTGCCCGAGCATAAGGCATCCAGCCAATGGATCATGACAAATCACGAGAACCGCACCATGTCGTCACCTGACCAGCTCCTCCTCCCTTTCTTGGTCTTTGCGGAAGTCATCATCCGGAATATTCTGCTTATGTCCAGTCGCCACCTCAACCGCAGTGAATTGCATCACGACATCTGCTGCAGAGTATCAGCGCATCTCAGCATGCACGCAAGATCAAGCGGCATTTGATGGAAATATGCACGTCTCTGATTGACTCTGCCTGCCTCGTCGGTGGGGGTTCGCTGCGTTGCCGAAAGTGGGTTTTGTCTACGAGTCGTCCTACTGACAGGCTCAGCGTCTCATCCCACAGGAGTCCAGGACGACTAAGGTCAGGACTAGAGTCAGCCAGGTCAGTGCACGCTAACTAAAATCCTGGATTGTCCATCATTTCTCATCCCTCGCTTAATTGCCCCTTTGGTCAGTCAAGCGCATCTTCACTTTAGTTCCTCTACTAAAAGCTAGACTAACTAGCCTGCAGCTGCTAGTTATCGACTTTGCTGGTAGGCTAATCACTAGATACCAGATATGGATAAAGGAGGGGCTGAATCGCGTGGCTGAGCAAAATCGCGGCAAAGATGAAACGAAAGTTGACCATGGCCCATGAGCAAGGGATAGAAGTATGGATCATCTGAGGATTCTCATTCATGCTTAGTGCACTGTACTAAGTCACCAATCTGTCAGGGTTCCTTCCTGGCAATCTGCATCGTTGTCTAAACGGACTACTCCGTAGAGTTATGACAATCCATGCCCATGTGCAAATCTCTACAACGACAGAGTAGCACGGAGTACCGCAAGTCTACAACTACCAGCTGAAGCAACTCGTCCCGCCAACAACACGGCAGCAAGTGGATTAGCAATTTGGCTCCAGAGTACTCCGTAAATCATTATGGAGTCCTACACGTGCGGAATGCTTAAGCGGCATGCCCTAACTGTGGGATCAGACCGTCAAAGCTACACGCTAAACACGCAGTCTTGAAGTTTTTTTTCCTTAACCAGTATTGAATACAACGTCCGGAATATGGAGTATGGAGTATGGAGTTGCGCGTTATTATTGTACCGGAATGTAAACCAGCCAACGAGGTGATATATACGCATTGGATAACTCATCACCCGCAAAAAACTACCACTTTTGTCCCCTTTCAAGCCGTCTCTCTAGACTCTATGTAGCTATTAGCTACCTATACGAGATTGAGGCCAACAAAGTTGGTGCTCAGATCATCGCTTAATGAGTTGGTCAGGTCCCATCTTCAGCTAATTTGTTCCATTTGACCTCAATTTTGATAATATCCTGTACGTAAAAAGTCCCGGAAAAGGGGCATGAAGGGATGACTTGTTGGGGTTTCAAAATAGGAGCTATTGGTTTTTCTCTGGTAAGCTAGGGGACATACGTATACATGGAGCTATATACAACAATGTTGGTATCTACAATTCTACGGAAGTGACTCTGAAGAAGAGGAGGTATACGTACTAGGATATGTAAATCGAGTCATAACGTTGCAAGATAGTCTGCTTAGACTGTAGTCAACGGCACGACGGTGAAACCCGGTCTCCGCCCCGTACGGCCGACAGCGTTCTAACTTCTTTGACACTTGTTGGCTTGTTACCTGCTGAGTCAACAATGCATTTCGATATCTAGCTGTAAAGTTAATTATTGCCTGGAGCTCTAGCTTTGTCTAGGTATCCGTCTGCCTATCGGAGTTGATTCCAAGCGCATGGCTATCTAAGCCACGCTAATATAGATCTAGCTTCTGACTTCAGAAGTCAAGCTAAACGCTATAAATAACGACAACTCTAAATCTATAGCGAATCAATCAGACACGCAATTTGTTTGTCCAATTCTGCCGGCAGATTTGCTGAGTATCTAGGTGGCAACTAGGTACGCTATTAGGATGTGGTCAGAATTCAGACGGCATCTGAACAAAACGAAGCTATTCAACACTAAAGATATAGTTCTTGAATCATCACCTGTCACTGACTAGCTAGTGTATCTAAGTATGTAGGTTGACCCACAATCTGCCATCATCGGTGAATGAAACAACAATACTAACGGTATATGCCTCATTGACATGGATGATCTCGGCATGCCCGACAGAGTAGAGTAGTATTTCAGAAAATTGAAGTAGCAAGCAGGACAAAGAGGCATGAAATCAAAGACAGGGAGGCGAAACCCTAAGTTCCCTCGCTCGCGATCTGCTCATTCAACAACTGTAACAACGCACCCTGTACATCCTCCCGGTCCATGAAGACCTCAACTATTCTCAATCCATGCCCATTACGTATGTATTCATTATTCAACACATCCCCGAGTTCTGCATAAGTTGTTGCACTGAAGGTGTTTTTCGCTGCATGGTCCTCGTCTGCTCCAAAGAAGTTCAGAATCTGGGTATGCCTCCAAGATGCTATATCATTATATGCTTGCTTTCTCCCGTGAATGGCTCGCTCAATGGTGTAACCCTTATTATTGATAATGAAGATAATCACATCAAGTTTCTCTCTGATGATGGTGCTGATCTCTTGCACACTCATCTGCAAGCTTCCATCGCCGATAAATAGAATAGCACGACTGCTTCCACCGGCTTTTTCCAATTCACGCTGTGCCATAGCTGCTCCCAGTGTTGCTGGCAACATATAACCAATTGATAGCCAGGTGACTGCCCCAAACAAACGGACTTTTGGGGGTAGTTCGAAGCCTCGTCCTCCATGAGCCGCAGTGCCAGTCTCTGTAAGAATGACGTCTCCAGGGCGAAAGAGAGGATTCACAAATTTATAAAAGTGCTTTTGAGTCAGGAAGCCATCCATTTCAGCTACTGCTGCGTCTTTATGATTCCTCGTTTTCAGAGGCCCAACAGGCCTGGGGAGGCTGTCCCAGTCTATCATTTCTGTCAACCGCGACATGAATGAGGTGGACATATCTCGATAGATATCGCTGCCAATCTGGATGATGCCTTCATATATGGCAATGGTAGCTGAATTATTTGGAATCGTTGTAAACCCCGAAGTGTTTGTATCGCTATGATGAGGCCCAAAGTTGAAAATCAAATCCGCAGAGTCAAAGTATGCCATCCACTCCGAGTTGCCCAGCTTCCCGGTATATGCACCATAGACACTGGGCAGTTGCTCGTTCACTAGGCCTTTTCCAAAGACTGTGGTCCATGTTGGCCACCCCGTCAATCTGACCAGACGATCGATTTGGTCGAGAACATCAGGTCGTCTGCTGTCACCGTCGACAAGGATAAGTGGACGTTGCGCCTGCTGGATCCGATGTAGAATTTGATCTATGACCTGCTGTTCATGCTGTGCTTCTGGCCTAACAGGTACATCAAGAACAATCTTCAAATTCGATCCTGATACAACCACATCAACCATGTCGTCTGGAACCCCGATATATACCGGTTGACTACAAAGCAAAGCATGCTTTATAGCCGAGTCAATCTGCTCAGGAGCTGCACGAGCGTCTGTCAAGTTAACCTGGAAACATGTGACATGAGAAGCCATCGTGACAAAATGACGATATTCGCCATCAGCAAGCGTGTGATGCATCAACGCACGCGACTGCTGGAGCATTCGTGAAGGTGTTCCAACAATATGGATGATGGGTGCTTTCTCGGCATATGCGCCAGCAATACCGTTGATAGCAGAAAGCTCTCCCACGCCAAACGTGGTAATCAACGCGCTCAATCCATTGATCCTGGCATATCCATCTGCGGCATAGGCTGCATTCAATTCATTGCAGTTTCCTACCCAGTGCAGCCCCGCCGGTTCTACAAAGTCCAATAATCGGAGATTGTAATCACCTGGTACGCCGAAGACGGATCGAATACCTAGCTGGCATAGTCTGGTGAAGAGGTAGTCAGCTACCTTGATCGTTTGGTCCGGGACTGATTCTCGAGCCATGGTTGAGAAGAAGCTCTAGGGCACAAATATAAATTGAATGTCCGAAAGCTAACAGATCAAGCAACAGAGTCCTATGAATGGATATTCAACGTGCTGTAAACCTGTCATGCATAGCATGGCAATTAGTATACAGTATTGATATTTGTAACACATTGGCTGAACTCTTATACTTAATATCAACCTGGAACATGTGGGATCTTTCTCCGCACCGAATACTCCGACTCGAAGTCTCGTGTCCCCAAAATCTATCCAACGACTATTATCCTCTTAGAGTTAATTGGACTGCAAGTTGCTACCTTCTAGTCTTGTTAATCTTTACCTCCAATTTGCGAATCTGTGCCCAGGTGGGCATCGTGTTGACGGCTCGGAGAGTTGGGATCGGAGAGTTCGGAGTATTTGCTAGTCAGTGGAACGATGCTAGCGCCACATCTAACCAATGTGTAGATTTTATAGTAAGAACAAAAGATAAAGATAAGCAAAAACATTGGCTGACTGATGGTATCAGTCTATGGTTCCACTATCTCTCCTGGAATTTGTTTGGTTTATTCGTTGAAAATAAACGGAGTTAGGGCTAGCCCCCACGCATTAGACAGCCATCGCGGCTTAGTCAATATATGTTCAAGTAACCAACGAATCGACGTTAGAATATGAGCTACATTTTAACTGTTATATCACTGTTTTCAAGTCCCAATATGTTCGTACTTCTCTTTTCGCCGGTTACTCCGGTGGGATGCATCCTAGAGCTCTCCGAGCTGCTGTGCATAAATCCTGAGGACTTTCTCTATAGGCTCACCTAAAGGCTCAAAAAATACATTTATTTCGCCGAGCTAAGATGCCCTTGTCAATTACTGATATTGGGTGCCTCCGTGCAAATTCAGCACCTCTACCAATGTCAGTCTCACCTTTCGTATGCTCGGACTCATTCAAATCCCCTCATACCCGCGAGAAGCCAACCTCAAAACCACTTGACCATCACTTTAGCAATAAAAGCCGCGGCTTTGGGGGGTCATCCATGAAGAAACCCGCGTGTTCAACAGGAAACCACAAGCTCATCGCTTTGGGAACTGGGAGGCCGACAGCAGACTATTACCCATGGGAGTTCCTGATTTTCCAGGGGATCCCACCTCGACCTCACTATGATGCAAAAGATGGCATTCCTGCAGAGACCGTCACTAAGTCTGATAACACCTATAACCTATCCCTTGCCTTGAACTACGGCCACGCGGCAGGCTCGCCTCCCCTTGTACGTTTTGTAACCGAGCACATGGAAATGGTTCACAATCCTCCTTATGCGGACTGGCAGGTGTGTCTCACTTGCGGTTCAACGGCCGCATTTGAAACTGCATTGAGGATTTTCTGCAATCCTGGGGACACCTTTTTGACAGAGCAATTTACCTATCCAGGAGCATTGGCAGCTGCAATGCTGGTTGGTATCAAGGCCCAAGGTATCGCAATGGATGCAGAGGGCCCAAAGCCGGATGATTTGGAACGGATATTGAGCACCTGGGATGATTCTATTGGGAAGAGGCCAACGGTCTTCTATACGATTCCATCCGGGCAGAATCCGACGGGTGTTACCCAGCCTCTGCAGAGGAAACGAGAGATTTATGATATAGCTGAGAAGTACGACTTGCTTATAATTGAGGATGACCCATACTATTTTCTTCGACTGGTGGAGTCTCCAAAACCAGACAACATCGATGGAAAAGCCGGGATTGATGAAAGTCAGGAGAGACCATGGGGTATTCCCTTAAATTTAGTCCCTTCATATCTATCTCTCGACCGATCTGGACGGGTTGTACGACTTGATTCAATATCTAAGATTGTTGCACCGGGGCTGCGGGCAGGATGGGTAACAGCGAGTGCTCATATCATCGACAAGTTTATGGCGTATCAGGAGGTTACCACAGTTGCAGTGAGTGGTCCCTCACAACTGATGCTGTGGAAGTTACTCGATGAGAGTTGGGGCCATGATGGCTTCTTCTCCTGGCTTGGATACCTATCAGAAAAATATCGAGCTCGGATGAAAATATTCATTGAAGCTTGCGATCGGTACTTGCCAAAGACTATATGTGACTGGGAGCTGCCCGGCTATGGCATGTTTCTCTGGATAAAAGTAGATTGGACCCAGCATCCTTCCCTGCAAAAGCAGGTGCTGCTGACTGAGGGAGTTGAGAAGTACATCTCGGATCTTGAAGAGAGCGTGGCGCGACTTGTACTCTCAAATGGCGCCCAGATCACAAAAGGCTCCTTGTTCCATTATGACAGGAAGCATGACCGTGAGCTTCATTTTCGACTGACATTTGTTGCTGCATCAGAAGATGTATTAGAGGAAGGCGTAAGGATCTTTGCAAATGCAATAAGGGAAGTGTTTAAACTGGCGGGCTGAACATAAGAAGTCCATTTCCACATATTCCATATATTATGTGGTGTAATGAAGAAGGAATCATTATGCATGCCCAAGGACTTGCGAGCATTATGTGTGAGGCGGTATCTCTCGATCAGTATCTGAGCACTTGTGCACTTTATAGGCGGAACAAATATTCCACAGTCGTTCATCCAGACTTTCCTCACATCGTTATACATAGTCATTTTTACCATATTTGAGGAGACTAGCGGCTGTCTACCAGAAAAAAGTAGGGAGGTAAAATTTCAGGGCAAAAACGAAGGATGATCCGCAATATTCTCCCAAAAACTAGTCTCAAAGTCGCATAAATCCTGGTCAAATAACGCAGCCCAGTCACTGTCTGCTTCCATTTGATATGCAGTCTCTCCAAAAGGAGTCTCCTCTCTCTCACGCTGAATGGAGTCCAGAAATTTGTCGATTGCGAGTGTGGCTTTGTGAATTAACGGATAATTTGGATCATAAGGCTTTACAATGCTTCCAGCCTGAACCTGAGCAGCTAAAATGCCGAGATTAAGCAAAGTCCTGGACCACGGAGTCTTTTTTCCACCGTGGATGCTCACTTGTCTGAGCATCGAAAGCAATATTATCCCGGCTGCTGGAAGCCCGTAATGTGCAACCTTATGTCTCCCATCAGCTTAATTATTTCAGAGCTGGGGAGATACATACCTTCCAAACCAGGCTTGTTCCAGAATTAACGAGCTGATCTCTAAGGAGTATGAGCTCAACCACAAGGCCAAGCATTTGTTCGGAAATTTCAATCATAGGTATGTCAGGCTCGGCAGGTGTACCAAGCTGAAGTAGTCGTAACAAAAACAAGACATGTAGGTGATTGAGGCGCACCCCAGCTAAAAAGTCACGCTCAAAAGGATTTTGATAGCATTCTCTCAGACTGCACTCCAAACGGAAAAAAGGAGGAAGTGCATTCCAATGAGCGTATGCTTCGTTTTCAATGATACTGAATTCAATGTTCTGGTCAGCAGAGTAGTCCATTTGGCCCAACACGATGAGAAAAGACAGACATGGCTCTCTGACTATGTATTCCACGATGCTTATCCCGAAGCATTTCCAGGATATCTTCTTTCAATGAGGCACAAAGGGCAGACCAGCGAAGCTCTGCTCTATAACCGAAAGAAGTGTTCAAGTCCCACTTAGCTATATCTTTACGGTTACCTGAGGCATCTGGGCTCTGACCTGATCCTGTTGGAGTCAAAGGTAGCTGGAAATAACAGAATCGTTTGCTCATCCGTGGCGGTCGCCCGAGGAATATTGCGACATTCTTGTCTGCTGAGTAGATAGTAGCGAAGGCTGTCTTCCGTATTTCAGCGAGGAATCGAGGCAGTGGTGGTTTGGTCTTCTCGACATCTTCATGATATCCATGAGCAGACATTGATGATATTACATTTCCAAGTTTGGTCCATGAACTATAGCCTGATCCATTCCAATTAGCCACGACGATTTCTGGAGGATAGAGACACTCACTATGGTCCCCATGTACGTGGGAATGTAAAATAAAGTTTTCGTACTGCAAAAAAATCTGTAGGTCGTTTAAACAATCCAGCGAAAGAGCAATATCCAAAGCAAGACTACTTAATTTCGCGGAGAGGTCCCTTAGAGCAATTCGATCCTTTTCCGTGGTATACAATGATGGGAAAAAGGAGATGTCGGTTGTGGCCCTACTGATTGCACAAAGAACGATCCCAAAACTCTCCCAGCGAAAATTTTGATCCAGAAATTGTGCAGAAAAAGCATGGATATCACACGACTCGCCAATCTCCAACGGCTGATTCGAATTGTGCAACAGACGTTGCGCATACGCAAGGTGCCATTTCTCCTCATTGACAAATCCTGTAAATAAATGATCTATATTTTCAGTAAGTTGCTTTGTAAGAGGTTCCGCAAGAGCTAGATTTGCACCCATTGCTAGCCACAGGAGAACAAAATCTTTCATCGCAGATAGAGAAAACGTATTGAAAAGCTGCCTTAATATATCGGCTCCTTGTAGCAATAGTGGGTTTTCGCCACCAGCCTGTGGTTCCATAGATGCCGTGATTGAAAAATTCGCATCAGATTCATCGTTGTCCTCTGAGGAAATGTGATTGAAAATTGCGACATGGCTAGAGGACCCCAAAAATCCCGGGTTTGGATAGCGATTGGGTCTTCTCTGGGCGAACGATGGCGAAGATTGAGGTAATGGAGGTTGACTACAAAATAATTAAGTACCCTATTATAAAAGATTTCGGGAAAATACTGCATGCTGGGATTCTCACATTAAAGTCTGTTGCGTAGATGGAGGGGAATTCTCGGTCCTTTTCCTTTTGAAAGGAGACGCCCTGTATATGCAGATGGCTGCATTATTGTTTGTTGAACAGCGAGTACACGCAGGCCGCTTATGGTCACAGGCAAGTTTCGCTTTTCTGCAGGCTTCGCAAGCTGCTAGTCTTGCAGTCATCTCGATCAAAATGACGCCGAAGGAAGGAAGCGAAAGTAGAAAGTACAACGGGTACGGCGTACTAAGCCCCGTTGAGGACAAATCAATTGCTGAGGTCACCCTTCAAGTTGAAACGACAAGAAGTAGAATCACACATATTGTACTAGAATTTATATAGCGTCTGAAGAAGATGGTCAGCTTCAAGCCTACCACGTGATGTTCGTTCGAATTTTTTTCGCGATTAGCCCTAATTCCTACCCTACAGATGTCTTTACTTACCATGTCCTATATCAAATCAAACCCATAGGGATCGTCACTACACAGAAATTGAAGAAATTTCTTTTGAATAATTGAACAAGTATATACTGTACACAAGGTTTATGTGTATGCCCTTGAAACTCCGCAAGCCTTCCAAATGCGCGCTATGTATGCATCCATATGTCGTAACAAAAAATAACCATGTGACGCGGAGAAAAGAGTGTTCAGCAAATAATTATAATAATACATGCAGTGGCTGTATCTCGTCTTCGAAAACTACACGCCACTGGAAGCTGCCAATTCTCGAATGATATCCTCTTTATCACTAGGGACTCGTTCCATCCTGCGAATATGCATCAGCAATCGAAGTGCCCCATTAGGCGTGATACCCTCAATTCGTCTCAGCATGCCAATGCTTTCGGGTCGAACTCGTTCCAATGCCTGTCTTTCCTCCGTGCTAAGTCCATGGATGGTCGAATAGTCCAGGTTTGCTGGGAGGAGCATTTTCTCCTCCCGTTTGAATTTCTCGGCCATGAGAAGCTGACGTTTTACGTATGGGGCGTATTGTGCTTCAATTGCTACACGTTTCCTGATTTCGGGGTCGAAATATCCGGCTGAATATCCTTCCTGGCGGCCATTTGCTGTAATATGCGGTATAAGCTGGTCGATTTGGACACCATCAAGACACAACATGTCCAGACCACTACGGTACGACGTGTCGACTCGCGTCTGAAATCCCAGACGAGACCATTGGTTCGATGTGAATCTTGTTCGCTCCAATAATCCCGAAAGTTCATCGATCTGTGCTTTGGTCTCTAAGAAATGATCCCAGCGTTTGTCAGAAACAACAGACGCTTCTCGGCCCATGGCTGTGAGCCGGAGATCAGCATTGTCAGATCGGCTGGAGATACGGAACTCGCTGCGAGATGTGAACATGCGATAAGGCTCCGAAACTCCTTTTGTAATCAAGTCGTCCACCATGATGCCAATATATCCGTCCGCCCGGGTAAGGACCATAGGTGATTTCCGCTGTGCGGCCAATCCAGCGTTTGTGCCTGCCAGTATACCCTGACCTGCGGCCTCTTCATAGCCAGTCGTGCCGTTTATCTGGCCGGCTAAATACAAGCCATCGATGAGTTTAGTCTCTAGCGTGGGTTTCAGATTGCGTGGATCGATGTAGTCATACTCCACTCCATATCCAGGTTGGAGCATGCGTACATTTTCCAAACCACGAACCGTTCGCATCATGGCTTCTTGTGCATCCGCTGGTACTGTCATAGATATTCCATTGGGGTATATAACTTCATTCGGCGCAAATCCTTCGGGCTCGAGCCAGATCTGGTGCTCCTTCTTATTCGTAAAACGAATAATCTTGGATTCTAGTGATGGACAATACCGTGGGCCCCTGACGGTCTCGCGGATGTGAATGGATTTGTCCAGATTTGCCCTTATAATTTCATGAGAAGCTTCGTTGGTGTGGGTCAGCCAACAAGTCAATTGGCCCTCATCGCCCACTTGAACAGTTTTGTTCATATAAGAGAAAGGGCTAGGAGGTGAGTCTCCTCGTTGGATGTCCAACGATGAAAAGTCTATCGACTTTGCGTCTAGCCGCGGGGGTGTTCCCGTTTTCAAGCGACCTAGTTGGAAGCCTGCTTCCCGCAAGGATTTACTGAGACCGTGAGTGGCCGCTTCACCCATGCGTCCTGATGGGTACGCCTCAAGGCCAATGTGTATTTCTCCTCCTAAAAATGTCCCCGTGGTAATCACCACCCGATTCGTAGGAATCACCTGGCCAGAGTCCAACCTAATACCAACGATCTTGCCGGTCGAATTCGGGGTCTGCTGAATATCATCTAGAGAAACGACAATATCCTCCACTTTTGCTTCAATGATGCTGAGATTCTTGGTCGAAACTAGTTCTTCCTGCATATATCGCTTGTATAAATCTCGGTCAATCTGTGCTCGGGGTCCCCAAACCGCCGGTCCTTTTGATCGATTCAGAACCCTAAACATAATACCCGCTTTATCAATTATCCGCCCGGCGACACCGTCTAACGCATCGATTTCTCGCATCATTGTGCCCTTTCCGATGCCGCCAAAGCTGGGATTGCAAGAACAGACTCCGATGTTGGAAAGAGACGGAGTGACGAGAGCTGTACGAGCTCCGGAGCGAGCAGCAGCAGCACATGCCTCCGCACCGGCATGACCACCTCCGACGACAACGACATCATATGGCCTAAACGTATATGCGGATTAGTGGTGTGATCAACAAGTCTGGATGATTGACACCAGCAACTTACCGGGCATCGGAGGAAGTGGCTAAACAACGAGTTTGGCTTGCAGCTCGATTATTGGCGCGATGGCTTAGACGCCACAGCGTCGTCGAGCGGGCTCGCAATGCCATTGTCAACCACCGAGTTGTCCTGATATGTTTGTTGTCAACACCGAACGAAAGGACTCTTTCAAAAAAAAGCTCCTGGGCAGATAGGAGATAACAGACCACGTGACTGCCCTTTTCCCAAAATAGTCTGGGCTTCTCCACTAGATGCATACTTGATACGGCTAGACTGGAAATTGCTTTTTCTCGTATTTCTGATTGGCCCGACGCATCATTGCACTGGGTGCGCACGTCATTTGGTGGTTCAAGTTGCGAGTGGATAATTTGCGTGCACGAGGCAGGCGCATTCGTTGGGGAGTCGCGACCAGCCCATTACTAAAGCTTCTTCTCTCGGCCGTTGGCTTGGTTTCTGTATATAAATTTAAAGACGCACGCAATATTCCGGCCGTAAGCAAACTCGCATCGCTTCATAAGACCGTTCATTCTACACCTGTCGACGCGAAAACAAAAAAACTATTCTTCCTCCCTAATTCACAATGAAGGCCTACTGGTATGACAATGCTCCTGTAAGTGACCAATTTCGCGCGGCTGTTGAACTGCCTCATTCCGTATCGACGCCAATTCGCGATGTCAACCCCGCTACCCCTCACCTACTCTACATAACCCCAGGAACGGAAAAAAGGGATTTCTAAAGACTACAAACATATGAAACAGGTTCAAAAAGGAAAATTGCTAACAAGCTCCCTCACCAGGGCGATCAACGCGATGACCACGACTCCGGCCGTTTGGTTGATGAGTCCTACCTCGAAACCCTAGGTGTCGTCTACCGACGACTCCCTCAAATCTCAGACGTCGATGCCCTTGCCAAAGAACGTGGATACAAAAACCGCGATGAAATCACTGTTTCTCCGGACAAGATGGGCGCTATCTACGAGGAAAAAGTGAAGTCTTTCTTCAGCGAGCATCTCCATGAAGATGAGGAAATCCGCTACATTCTTGATGGAGATGGGTTCTTTGATGTGCGCAGCGCAGACGATGCCTGGGTGCGCATTCGGTTGGAGAAGGATGATCTTCTTATTCTTCCTGCGGGTATTTACCATAGGTTTACTACCGACTCTAAGAACGTGAGTCCATCTTCGTTATGACTACTATCATGAGCGTCATATATATATATATATACACATACGGAGACCAAAAACTGACGCACACATAGTACATCAAGGCCATGCGTCTGTTCCAAGATGAGCCGAAATGGACTCCTCTCAACCGCGGCCCGGAGGTTGATGTCAACCCTCACCGTCAAACCTATCTCCAGACTGTGGTTGCGTAATGAAACCAACGTTTCATCTTCCGCATGAAGATAAATGAAGCTATACGTCAATAATGTTAAATAATGAATCTAACCCCTTATACCATTTTCCATATACAATCCTCGTTTCATCGTAATGAATATTCTTTAATATCTTGAGGAGTGAATCACATTATATTTTATGTATTATACAAGAACACGACAAAGCATATTCTGGGTTCTTTTCTAGATATTACCATTATTATACAAAATCATAGCGTAGGAACAGGTTTAGGTAACGAGCCAGGTATGTCAAGAGATTCGTTGCCCGTAACGGAGGCACTCCCCCGGGTATCATATTCCTGGCTGTAAACCGGATTCGAATGAGGAGGAAGATCGTGAAAATTCGTAGAATCGTATCTTGCTGGCCCGCGAAACCTTAATCCACCTTGCCCTGGTTCATCCTCGAGAATGGCCTCCTCAGATCCCGAAGTCACGTCGACTGTTTCCGATGGACTAGCTCGGGACGATACAGCTGCCGCTGCAGCTGTCGCTCCGGCCTCAACATCATCACCGGGTCTTACACCCGTACGTCCCATTCTCGGCCAGAAGTCAGGCAGACCGACAACTTGTACCCGTGGCTCTACAACTCGTTCCTCAAACCAGGAATGAATACGGGCTTCGACAAGTTGCGCCACCTTGGGCACGTCTTGTAGTCTACTCCTAGACCCAATTAGAGATCTCACTGACAAATCCAATCTATAATCAGGCAGAAATGAGAATGCCAGGTTTGTTTTAGGCACCCCTTTTTTCTCTGGATTTGATGATGGGGACGCCGCTGTTCCGTTCAACTCGGCAGATATGTGCTGAAAAAGTGAACGCATGCCTATGTTGCTAGCATCCGGTGTTAGGGCAGAGGAAGAAGTCTGTGATGCTGACGTGCTAGCCGGGATAAGAGAGATGCAAAGAGTACCGGAGAAACGGACCACCGAAACCGACAGAGCGACTGGGAGAACGGCAGAGCGTGGTTTTGGATAATTCAAGATCAACGATGTTTCAATAGCAAGAGACAGACTGTCGTCGCTCAGATCAACATCCATCAACGCTTGTAACCTGCCCCCATCTGAATTCGGATCATCAACAGCGATGACACGACAATTGCTGAATATAGGGAATTCCTCGCCCAGGGATATATCCGTGACTTTAATTGTGTCGATAAAGGATGGCTTCTTCTGAGGGTCGTTAATCGCAGCAGATAGGGAATCAAGGATCGAGGATGTGGGAGAGTCTTTTAGCATGTATGCTGTTTGACGATATTGAGCAATAGTCTGTGCGATCAAAACATTAAACCAATCCAAAGATTCCGGCTGATGCGTGGAATGTTGTATCCTATGTCGACCTTGTTTAGTATGAGAGAGCTGAGTAGGGATGGCATTGTAGTATGTTTTTCTCAAGATCGAACGCGTATTAGTTGCGGATGACGGTACGGGGCGGAGGACATTGGAAGTAGACGGTTTTTCTCGCAATGACCGTGGACTGCCACTGGAGTTGCTGTCTCTGTCGCCCTGATTTATTGAGTATGATCGACGATGTGTTGCGGTGCGACTGGCTAGCCCACGCGATGGAGGTGCTGGTGCTTCGCCGAAGATGAAGAACTTGATGAAAGCTCCGATCAGTAGGACGACGGAAAGCTGCCCGAGGAGAAATCCTTGAGTGAATGACAACCTTTTGAATGAAAAAGAATTTATATTAGCAAATTTCCAAATTCATATGTCCACTCCTATCAGAACGCGAAGCTTACGAGGGCTGGACAAGAGCACCAGGTGCGTCATCTATAAAAAAGTGAGGATCTGGTTAGTAGAGGACCCTGGAGAAAAAGTAGTGTCAGCTACTGTATGATAGCTCACTTTGTGGATATTGAGACATGATAGTCTAGTACGTCTAGATCCATCAAGTGCCCACCATCCCTCTCCGGAATTGGGAGATTGAACTCGAGTTGAATGATGAAGGGTCTGGTTCCTAACGTGTATTTCGGTTGTTTTTGGCGGGAGGAAGCTAGCTACGTTAAGCGCCGCCTTGTTAACAAGGCATCACGGCTAGCTCTATTAGGACTAGGCGGGGCGCTTAGAGGCATATCATCACATCTGTCACATCAATAGGAAACACATAAATAATGCTCCGATTTCCATCATCTTGTCTGAAATATTATTCTTGGGCTTTAACGCAAACTGGCTTCAAGTGTGGTGGAGCTGGGACAAGGATATCTGTCATACTGAAATCAGTAACCAACATCAACCTTGAACCCACCAGCTGTTGATGAGCTTCAAGTCTCATGGTTATTATTTAATTTTGGACGTCTACCAGAATTGAAGTCCAACAGACAAATCTGTGGTATCTATTGGATTGAAACTGTCCCCACGTTCTTCAAACTCGGCATTCCAACGAACTGAGGCCACGTTTACTGTCTCCTGGTTTTCAGGATAGGCAGCAGCAGCTCTAATGCATGAAGTAACGCTCTAGCACCAAGCCTCATAATCACATTTATCAGCACGACAATTAAAAAGCACTTCTTTCAATTGACAAACACCTACGATAACCCAAGCTGCAACCATGAAAGCACTGTTTATGACTTATTTGCCTTTCTTGCTGGCGCTATTCCCAGGTGTACTCTCTGAAAGGCCACCTGGCGAAAAAGCCATTCTACTATCCAATGTCCAGACACTCACATTGTATGCACGCCGAATGACTTGGTATAACCGTGTGCCACCTATACACCAGTTGAAATGTGCTGGCCCGTCCAGGATCTGCAACTTACATGAGATTGATGTAATGCGCTGCACAAACCAAGGTTACGACTATGATGAAGAAGACGTTCAATGGAGCTGCACTGCATCCCTCCCGCCGGAGTTCAAACTTGGTTCAACAGATGTCATCTGCGAGGGCTATAGAGACGCTGACGATAAATGGGTACTCAAAGGTAGCTGTGGAGTAGAGTACCGTCTCTTGTTGACAGAAAAGGGCGAGGAACGATATGGGCGTCAGCGTGATTATTCCAAGTCGTCAAAGACTGATGAACCTTCCATCGGCTGGTTTGGTAATATTTTGGGGTGGATAATCGTCGTCTTCATTATTTGGATAGTAGTATACGCTGCGTGCTATGGTGGTAATAATGGCAACCGTCCAGGAAATAACCGCCGGGGTTGGGGTGGAGGAGGCGGCCGTGGTGATGATCCGCCTCCCCCATACGACTATCAGCCTGGACCCCAATACAAACGATCCGATTCAGGGCCAGGGTTTTGGACAGGTGCTGCAGCCGGAGGCGCGGCTGGAGGCGCAGCTGGATACGCGATGGGTCGCAGGCACAATCGACAACAAGAAACAAGGGCAGGACCGTCATATTACCACACAAGATACAGCGACCTAGATAGAGACGAGCCAAGATCATCCCGGAGTTTCTCTCCTCCAAGGGACAGCACTGGATTTGGGTCCACAAGGCGACGATGATTGCAGGACGAAATAATCGCTTCTGATACTTTCCACCAAGAATGTTATTGTTGAAGCAACTAGCTAGATGATATCAAATGCAAAGAAAAGGCAACCACTTTTCCAAAATACAACAAACCGCCTCATGTTCATAAAAAAAACAGCTCGTTATCCTCACTAAAGAAAAACACGCTCGATTGGTATATAAAAAACTTGTAGGCCGTCACTATTCATGATAAGCTGAGATGATGTGCTATTATATCCACGTTTGATCTAGAATTAGTCATGTTCAGGCTCTGAAAGAACAGACTGGTAATGCCCATGCGGAATATGATGTAGCACAAGCACTGTAAGAAAATAATATCTGTTAGCAATGATCTATACGATTCAACGAGAACTTCGATGGCATAGTTTTAAAAACATATCCTGATCGGTCTACTTGGGACTGTACCATTGATGGTATTGCATAATGCCGTTATCTATTCACGAGTGGTGGTTAAGATAGACGCATAGTTTATTATCTAAGTATAAAACGAATCAACGAGGGAAAAAAGTACTAGGGAATAGGGAAAAAGCCACCCTGATAACATAACACCCCTCTCTGAATACTCCGTGGATGCAAGTCTCCGAAGCAAGTTGAAATACCTCCCAGAAAACGCCCTGTATCATTATCTAATATTCATAATACCATTAGGATAGGATATATGTCCAAAATTGGACATCTAAAAACGCCTTCGAGGCCATGAATTGAAGCAAAAGTGTCCACCTCTCCTTTGAACCGCTAACGGCTTTTTGAGGTGGAATTTCTTTTCTTCATAGGAACATTCTCAATACTCAGCACGATGTTTGTGTCATTAGAAACACCGCCTGGATTGCGAATTTGCTCATCATGTGCAAGTCTCTCCCTTGCATGTTGCTCCTCAATGCGCTTTTTGTCTTCCTCCAGTTCCCTTTGTATAACCTCGGGGTCCTCATAAACCGTGTTCGTCAATTCCGAGTATGTATGAATGTCAATAGACTCGCGCGGTCCCAAGAGTGTCTGCTTGATTCGGTCAGGGTTCCGACGCTCCTCGTTATTGAATTTCAGTTTGATTTGACGGCGAGATCGTCCTGGAAACATATTGCTAATAAGCGAAAAGTCGGTACCAAACATCCGTAGACCTCTGTAGAACAAATCGGTTAATTCATCATCCCAGGACTCTACTTTGGTCCGTTTGCCGTATGTAGCCTGGTTTACTTTTCTGTTGAGACGATTTTCATGAACGTCTTCCATCTCCCCAAGCTCGCGGGCAGCTTCTGCACGCTGGTCAAGTTGCAAGGACGCATTGTCAATGACAATCTCACCATTAACAATTCTCATGCGTGGTCCAGTCTGCGGCTTTGAAGGTGTCGTGGGACTTCCGCCGTTTGCACTTTCCACATCTGGTTTGACTGGCGTACTTGATTGGCGATTCTTCTCCCGAGCTTTCTGTTTGCGCTCCGCATCTGCTAATTCAAGGCTCCGTAATTCTATTTCGCGCTTTGATTTCTTGCCAGTCCTCAGATCTTTACACAGTTCGGACATCCTTACAACTTCCGGTGCGATTTCGATCTGCTCTGATTCCTCTGGTGTTGGCTCACGCTTCCTCTTTGCCCGCGGCTTTCTGTTCTTTCCCGCTTCGTCGCTTGTAGCATTACTTGTTTCTGTATTACTACGCCGCCTCTTCTTTTGTGGTAGGGCTGGCTTCTGAAACTGCTGTGAGGCACTTGCTGCCGTGTCATTCTCTGGATTGACTCGGGTCCCGTCTTCAATTGTATTCGCGCCAATGATTGCCTCAGTCTGATTCGGCTCAAGGTGAGTGTTAGTAGTGGCGGCTGTGGTCTGCTTGGTTGGTTTAGGAGATGGACGCGGAATCGTTGTCGGTCTCTCGCTATGTTTATTGCGAGATAGTTCACCGGGAGTAGTCGTAGGTTGGGTATTCTTCGGCTGAGCAATGGCATGCCCTACCTCAGGTGGAGACACATCTTGATGACCGAGAGACTGCTCACGGTCTGTAGCAGTTGTAGCCGATGGAACTGTAGGAGACAATTCAAGCGCGGTAGTATTGTTATTATCGGATACTGCTACTGGAGATTCTTGTGCATGTTGGGCTTGTTGAGGTTGTTGAGGCTGTTGAGCAGATGGTTGCGCATCCGGATCGGAAGCAACAGGTGGGGCATGCGCTTTGTGTGTTTCAGGCCCTGGTGTGGCAGATGGCCTGCGATTGTCAACGCCAGTTGTGACTGCACTGGCTACATTTCTCGGTGCTGCGGGAGCGCGACGAATAGGCGCCTTTGGCGCAAACTTCCTTCCTGACTTATCTGCGAGCAAGGTGGTTTGCGCATTAGATAAAAAGGAAGAGTGCAGATGCGGGGCGCGATCACTCACTAACTGCAGAACTCGTGAAGGACACCATTTTTGCACGAGTCAAACCATCGGTTACATATTTGGATGTCTGCAGAAGGACGAAAGAGACAGGACTGTGCGGATTTGCGTGCTTATCGTGCTGCTCGCTGGTGGTGGTCGCCTACGGACTGGGTTGACTCACTGAGAAATCTGCGGAGAAGTGGGCTGGAGTCACGTGAGAGGCGCTAAAGGACGCTAACCAGAAGCCGAAGTCGAAAATCCTCCTGGCCTCCTCTTCCGCTGTCCTTCCCGGCCACACCACGCTTCTCATCCATTCCGTTGTATACGCGTGCTTGTCTTTCCTAGGGGGAAGCGTTCAATTTGTCGCGTGCATCTAGCTGATATAAGCGGCTGTCTCCAACCGGAAGTCGCGTTAGCCACTGATGCCGGCCGTCGAAGCAACCCCCGTTTCATCGTCTGAGCCCGGTCTGATCAAGATGGAAGACCGGAAGAGACCTGCCGGCCAGGATCAGAATGATGCTGCGCCGCCTTTGAAAAGACAGGCGACTTCGGTCAATGGGAACAAGCCCCATCCGGATGCAGATATGCCATACAAGGATGACCTGGAGGTAAGCCTACGCCCACCCCGCGATGACCATAATAATCTCGAAAAATAGCACAAACAGGTGAGGATAGTTTGCTGATGGATGAATTATATAGCGCTTCACAAAGGATGCCATATTGCGTCAGATGCAGGAGTTTAAAAGGGAGAAGGTCACGTTGGAATCAAAGGTTAAAGAAATGACGAAAGCCGCCACGTTTCATCAGGATCACCTGCGAATTATAGATGCCTGGTTTAAACAAGTAAGATCCTACACGGCGATTTCGTGAATGACATTGCGGCTAATATGTGTTTGTTCTCAGTTGATCGATGAAGTCAAGATATTGTTTGGAGATGTTGATATGCAAGGTACGAATAAAATGCCATCACGATCGCTGCTCAGAATATGATGTATACTGACCTTTTGCTAGATCATCCATCTTTCCAAACTTCACTCTTATTCGACGATAATGACATTTTCAAAAAACACCTGCAGAGCCGATCCGATGACATCAAAGACACCCTCTCCAAAGTAATCGGAAATGCGCCAAAGGCAGCTCAAGAAGTGGCGGAATTGCAAAGTCAATTGACAAAGAAGTTGGCTGAAGAGAAAGTCACTATCGTCGAGCTCGAGAAGGCTGTATCTGAAAGACAGCAGTTCGAGGAGCAGTTGGAAGCAGCCTCTTTGCGGTATATGATGGCCGAGAAGAAGCTTGACAGAGCCAGGAGTATGACGGTTGCCAAGTTGGAAAAACAGTTTATTCTTGGTGCACAGCGAGCCGGAGGGGATGGGTCGTCATCTGCTAATCGCGAAGAAACTACACCAGTTAATGGCACCACCCCTACCGCCGAAAAGAATACCGACTTGGAAGAAACTTATAACAAAACTTTGGCCCTATCTCAGAAGCAGAGAGAACAATTGGAAGCGCTCGAAGCGGAGAATGCGAAATTAACCAGTGAAATTACTAGTTTGAGCGTAAAGGTTGGTCAACAGAATTTATACTACGTGAATGTATCTGAGCAAGGTGGCTAACTTATGGGTATTTTAGAATTCGAAACTCACTGACGATGACTATGCGCACACGGACCTTTTCAAACAACTCAAATCCCAATATGAGGATGTGATCAAACGGGTCAATCATCTCGAAGCGTTGAATGTTCAACTGAGGGAAGAGGCTGGGAAGTTGCAAGCTGAAAGAGCTGCCTACCGGAATTCCCTGGATGCTGAAAAACAGAAGGAAATCGAAGAAAAGGATGCCCAATTGCAAAAAGCGGAAGCCGATCTCGCAAGAATTAGGAACGCTCGGGACGAACTGCTCGCTGATCAGCAAATGAGAAAAGCCGCCCAGGACCAGGAGACGACAGCGGCGAACAAGGTGCAAGAGTTGGTAGCGGCGAGAGAGGCACAAATCGAAGCTCTTGAATCGGAATTGGAAAGATTGCGTATCAAAGTTGAGGGCTTGAAGGATGATAACACAGAAAAAATCGAAGAACTTTCGGTGGAGGACTTGCGTACGAAGTATCAGAGTATTGACCGCCAATATGCAATGCTCAATAAAGAGCTGGCTTCGATGCAAACTGTGTGCAAGAAATATTCGACTCTAGCGTCACAAAAGGTTGTGGATTTCAGTGCCCTTGAAGAGAAAGTTCAGCGACTGGGTGCAGAAAAGTCCAAAGCCGATCAAAAATACTTCGCTGCCATGAAGAGCAAAGAAGCACGCGATGCCGAAGTGCGCACTTTGAGATTGCAGAACCTCAAGAGTTCGGATATCATTTCTCAGCTTAAAGATGCCGAATCCGCCACTCGTTCACTTGTTGCCAATCTTGAAAAGCAGATTGCGGAAGGGAAAGAAGCCCTAAACTCGACTTCCAACAAATATCGCGCCTCGCAGCAACAAGCTAACGAGAACACCATTATTATAGACGGCCTCAAAGCACAGGTCGCTGAACTTAAATCTCTCGTGACGGCAAAGGACGGCACATTAGCTACTGCGTCAGCTGCTCGTAGAAAAGCCGAGACCGAAGTAGAAAGTCTCAAATCGACACTTTCTGATACAAAGAAGAGCCTGGAGAATTGGAAGACGAAGTCTCTAGGTAATTCTTCGTCTGAATATGAAATGCTGAGGGTAGGTTTCCGTGAAAAAAAAAAGGTTGTGAAAATGTTAGCTAATAGAAAAATAGACGCTTGCACTTTGCACGGTGTGTCGACGCAATTTCAAAAACACGGCCATCAAGACATGTGGGCATGTCTTCTGCAAAGATTGTGTGGAAGAGCGCCAGGTCTCGCGGTCACGAAAATGTCCAAATTGCAACAAATCATTTGGAAGCAACGACTACATGCATGTGACACTTTGATTAACGGGATGTCAATGCATGCTTCACGTTTTTTGCCTTTCATGTTTCAGCTGTACACTATGTATTTTCCCGTCACTTCTTCATCTGTAAAGATTTTCACTCGAGGCGTCTATTGTGGACATCGTTAGCGTGGGTCTGTTATTTGGACTTCGAAAGCGATCGGCGTTTGGCAGTTTTCTGGCTCCTTCAAAATTCTTATAATCTTCCAATTCAACTTTTTTTTTTCCCGATGAAGAGCTGATACTTCATCACTGCCGAGCGACACTAGCGGGCAAGAAGAGGGATGGGTTTCTTTTTGGGTATTGAGACAATGCGTGAGATGGATGCAACGCTTAGCGCCGTTGCAAGATGTACGAGTACTGCAATATTCAATTTCAGATTTTCACCGAACCGAGTTGTGTTTCAGCTGTCCTGAAATAAGTAAATCGCACTTTCTTCGACCTGAGGGAAGGGGACGACCGACAGGAAGAGCCATTCTGTCACGAATTGAATATCCTGCTGTAAAGTAGTTCGTGTCTTCCTAGCCATAAATCGAGCACTGGGGTGACCTGACCAGCATCTTCAGGCCGTAAGTAGAAGTCGTGCTTTATCCTTTCGTTTATGAGACTGCGGATCTCGTCGCTAGCAAGAATGCTTTGGGCTTGATAAGGACCCATGACAGATGCTCGCACAGCGGCACTCAGGACTGCTTTTGCATGGTTCAGCATAAAAGTATACGCAGTTAGGCCGATCTCAATCCCCATTGCAGCGCAAACAACACCCCACAAAGGAGCAAAATGGCCGTTTGGCCCTAAGACCTCGTCATCATATCCGCCAGTTTTCAGCGCTTCGGAAAACTCTTCGATTGCCGTCATAGCAGATTCAAGGCCGGAGTCAGGGCTGGGGGCAGTAGAATTTTTATTGCTTCTGAGATATGAGACACCAAAGGACTTCTCCCAGACGCCTATTAAAGCTCTGCCCTGGGCAACGCTTGCTCTTCTGGCTACTGTGCAAGGTGTTGATGCATCCAAATCATTATCTAAGGTCTGAAGCTCCGATGGAGAGCGATAAGCCGCAAGAAGATAGGGTAAAGAGGTTCTTGATACAGAAGATATCGACAGTTTTAGGAATCTTTTGAAGGAGATGATATGTGGAACTGAGCCTGGTAGTGCTTTCTGATGCGCTATGAAGGACTCGAGGCCGCTGGAGTAAGCAAACGACCCGAGTGGTAGAGCGGAGTCGGATATCAACAAGAGCGAATGCACGAATGGCGACAATTGATATTTAACTATAAAAGTCACTCAAAGAGTTCATTCTGGGAGATTCTTGCCCATATATAGGTGATGACAACATACTATCTGTGAATTCTAAATCTGTAGAGTCCTCATTAGTGGAAGGCTCATGTGCTTCCCGTAACCGACTGCGAGCATTTTTCAGGCGGAGTTCAAGCTCGAGTATTTCATTCTCGAGTTCTAGGCGGTTATTCAGAGCCATGAGTGGTTGTATATTTATGAGTCGTTGCTTCGACGTGAGGCGGTGATGTTGATTGAGCAAGTATCCTGATGAGGCGGCAGACTGCGCAGCTAAACCCGGAAGGGCGGGAAGATAAGGCAGAAAATGTAAATAACTGCCATGCATCAATCGCACGTCGGATGAAGTTCTTTGGATCACACTCAATTGAAGACGCGTGCCGCTTTTTTTATTTATTCAGCATGTTAGGACCATAGCGGAAAGGAATATTGGTAAAAGATGGCGGGAAAGCGGCTTCTTGATGCCCTTCAGTTTCTGAATGTCGCCAAATCTGTCGCTGGCAAACATCTCGCTATTCGACGGCAGCAATTAGATGTTTATACACGCACCTCTTCTCTTACCAAGGGACTGAAAGAGCAAGCGGATAATTTGGTAATTACTGCTCAGGCTGCTTCCGCTTTAGCTAGGCGTTTCAATGAGACACCATTGTCTCCTGATAGCCGAACTGCGGAAGAGGAATCCCGTCGGAATACTCAAACTACCGAAAACGCCAATCAGAATGATCTGAATTATTCCTCAGATGTTCATGCGGGAGGCACATCTTCTGCCAATGGGGCGGAACAACTACAGCGACAGGCGGAATTCCAGGTCCCAGCGAGACAAGCCGTCCATGCCCCAGAACAGACAGCCGATGATCTGACTGTCAGCAATGCCCAGGATACATTTTATAGTCCTTCTTTGAACTCAACCGCAGGTGTTTCGTCACTTCCTAGGGTCAAAATACCAGAGACAGTTGGTGTTGACCAGGCAAGTGACCCCCATGTCGCTTCCGGGTCTATAAATTCGGACGTGTTTCATTCTCCTAAAAATACACTCGAAGAGCCATCCGAGGAAGTTTTGCAAGGCGCATTCCGTAGTTCAAGGGTTGCAGGCTTGCTTCTTTCGAAGAAAAAGAATCCCTATATCTCTCATAGAGAATCTCAATTGACGCAGGCTGAGTTAGCTCAGAAGAGTACCATTGACATCTCTAAAAATGGTTCCGAAAAAAATCACGAAGTCCTTGTTTCTGAATCAGCAAGAATAGACGAAAAGAAAGCTGTGGAAGGAGAATTGAGCTCTACATTGTCTGAGCCTCTTCCAGGGGATATCAAGGTTCGTCATCATATAACGTTTTGCTCAATTACGGATTTTCAAACTAACTGTTGAACAAGGAAATTACTATGGATGCTCCAGCCGTTGAAGAAGCTCCTTATAAAATGCTAGAATCACGTGTCCCTTCTACTCGTCTGGGCAGGATCTGGCAATACGGGGGTCTCGCTACCTCAATGGCCTTTGGCGCCTTTGGTGAGACCTTCCGAAGAGCCACTGGAACTGGGGACGGGTCCAATGGATCAATAATGTTCAGTGCTGGGAATATGGAGCGTCTGGTTGCGAAGCTCTCTAAAATGAGAGGCGCAGCTCTGAAATTAGGTCAATTGATGAGCTTTCAAGGTTTGTTCACACAAAACTTACATCCCGTAATTAGCATTGGCTAATCGCAGCGATTAAGATTCCCGCATGTTACCCGAGCCTATCGCTGTTGTCTTACAACGAGTTCAAGACCGTGCGGATTACATGCCGGCATCCCAAAGAGATAAAGTTCTCGTTGAAAACTTGGGATCTAACTGGCGAGATCTATTTGAATCTTTCGAAGAGGTTCCAATGGCCGCCGCTTCGATAGGACAAGTCCATGGTGCGGTCCTAAAGAAAGATGGACGGCGTGTGGCTGTCAAAATTCAGTACCCAGGAGTTGCTGACTCCATTGACTCTGATCTGAACAATCTATCTATTCTTCTAACCGCAACCCGTCTGCTCCCAAAGGGACTTTTCCTTGACAAGACTATCGCAAATGCGCGTACAGAACTGGGCTGGGAGTGTGATTATGTCCGTGAAGCAGAATGCGCGGAACGGTTCAGAAAACTGCTTTCAAACGATTCTTCTTCCTTTGTCGTCCCAGAAATCATCCACGAAGCATCTGGAAAACAGGTGTTGACAATGGAACGAATGGACGGGATAGCCGTGACAAAAATAAAGGACTTCACCCAGGAACAACGTGACTGGATTGGCACGGAGATTCTTCGACTCTGTCTGCGAGAAATCTGTGATTTCCGTTTCATGCAAACCGATCCCAACTGGACTAATTTCCTATACAATGCAGAAAAGAATCGGCTTGAATTGCTTGATTTCGGTGCCTCCCGCGAGTATCCCGCAGATTTTATTGAGACCTATGTTGAAACTCTCCTGGCTGCTGCCCGTGATGATAGGGATCAATGTCGGGACCTCTCAGTGAAATTGGGGTATCTTACGGGATACGAGTCTCAAGAAATGGTCGATGCGCATATTGATTCCATAATGACTCTCGCAGAGCCCTATAGAGACTCTGCTCCCGACATTTACGATTTCCATAATCAGACAATAACGGATCGTGTGCGGACATTGATTCCTACAATGCTTCGCGAAAGATTAGCCCCGCCACCCGAGGAAACGTACAGCCTGCACCGGAAATTGAGTGGTGCGTTCCTACTATGTGCCAAACTGGAGAGTCGGGTGCCTTGCAAGGCTTTGTTTAAATCTGTTGTTGAGACAGCCAGAAGTGCGAAGTCATAAGCACAACCTTTTCCCTCCCTCGAAGCCCATGTCATATCACATTTTGTATATTAATAGATTTGTACTATATTCCAGAGCATGGCCATCCATTATCAAGCGTTATGTCTCAATTTTAGCAACACCATTTCAATGCAATACTCACACTGCTTAATACTGCTCTATTTGTCTAAATGAGTCCTTCCTCTGTTTATCTTTTCACTCAGAAACGAAGACAAACCATATTAAACACAAGTCATTTCGTTGAGCTGCTGTTTCATAATACAAGACTATTGGAGCGCGGCAATATTTCCCGAAAAAGGTACTGTAGTTGGTTCATTTTTCAAAATAACAGTAAAAATGAAAGAACTGTACACATAACAAGTCACCCAGAAAGAATATCGTCTTTCCCTCTTGTATTTAACAAGGCATCGTCATTTTAACTTATATCACCAGTCGGTTTATACAAAATAGTAGTAACATACTGTTTATACGAATTAGTGATACATAGTAGTAATATCGAAGTCCAGGGATATTCAACGTACCTTTCGCTTGTATCGTGTTGTGACGCTCGTCGCCAAAACTCCATTTTTGATACTGCTTGTGGCAAGATGATTGAGGACCGTATGATTTGGATAATTCAAGACGCTGTTGTCATCTTTCATCGGCGTTGTTCCGTTCAGGATGGATCTGCCTAAGAAAAGAGGTAGAATGGGCGGAGTAGTAGCATCGGCGATGACATTTGCAGCTCTTTGATATTCAGCGCCTTCGTCTTCTCTATCAATGTCTACCAAAAACTGAGGCACTGTGTCGCGGAAGTTCCCCATTGGGATTTCCTCTTCAGGTTCTTCTTCAGCTTCATCTTCTCTCTCCAGAGAATCTTGGGTCTGCTGTGCGGTTAATGTTTCAGGAAGCACTTGCGGTGGATGAACACCTGCAGGTATCATGGCTCGATCACTCTCACGACGCGATCTTTGCCCTTGCAATTCGTCTGCGACGACTTCAATATAATTGACCAAATGATTCGTAAAGTCAACAGCAGTTGGAAGGTTATCCGAAGCTCGCATATCCCCATCGACAATGAATTTGAGATGATGAGTTCCTGGTCGAAGATGCAAGACGGTCGTCTTGACAGTTGATTCCGTTTCACTGTAAAGCGCATTAGAAATAGAAATAGAAATAACGGGATATGTCATAATGCCAAATATACCTTTTATGTAGCCTGAATTTCTTCTCCCAATTTACGAATGTACCAGTAACAAATACGCGGTCTCCGGTGCCTCTCCATTCAATCACAGTTGGTACAGCTTTGTTGCCCGGTCCCTGCATAGCATAGGCCATCATTTCATCGTCAACCTCATCCTCATCAACCTGTGTATCATCGAGTGATATTGTTGCTGTAGGTAATTTGCTGTCCAGCAACTCGAAAGGTTCCGAATCTACCTGAGAATCCGCCGGTGCCATGACCGGCGAGCCTGGGGTAGCATTCGCATCCCCGATAGGGAGAGGCAACCGAGGCGGCCTCTGGAGGTGAGATGCTGAATAATATGTATTTGCAGGATTTGCCGAAGAGGCAGTGGGCATGTAGCCTTCATCTCGTCTCGGGGCCGAACGGTTCGTTGCTGCGGGTACCTGAACAGGGTTGGAAGGCTCTACAGCCGCCCCGGCTTGGTAGCGGGCATTGAATTTGTTCCCATTGCTTCTGTCGGGCACCTCGTAAATAGGTTGGGTTGGCTGGGGGATATTTCGCGACTGCAGACGCTGTTGCACCGTGGGCACGCCATGTGAGGCTGGTTGGCCTGTGGCGCTCTCTTTTGAAGCGGAAGGGTCTGCTGCACTCGCTTTTGTACCGGACAATGCATTAATTGAAGTCCGCCTGTTCACCCTTCGCTCTTGACCGGAAGCATTGTGAGGTCCCGCTGGCGGAGCGTGCGGGTTTCCTGGCGGACTCTTGGAGGGACTGTTTCCCATCTAGAGCGGGGAGTCGCGCCGGCGTTTGCGGGGATGACGGATGGGGAAAATCAGCGTGCCAGCATTCGACGACGGGGAGTTGGGAGAGGGAAGAGGGACGAGGTGGGCGGAGGTCGACGAACAGATCAAGTTGATTCTCGCTGGATTTCTCAGTTGGTGAAACTTGACGGGGAGCACTAAATGATGGTCTCTCTCTGTACGGCGTGGTTGGTTAGTTAACTAGTTGGGAGGGGAGATCTGCCTCAGGCCTGTCGGTGTCCTTGGCGGAAAGTCCCACCCGGTATACTAGTCTATACTATTTACGGCCTAGTGCGATTTGCCGGTTCAGGAAATCAGCCAACACCACGCCAAGACCTCGTCATCAGTCGACGATTTTACTGCAGCAACTGCCAACAGCTCCCTCAATCGACGCCACGCAGCTGACTGCTTGATAGGTAGGTGTCTATACGAATCTGAGGCAAGTCTAGACCATCTGTGCTGACAGCTAAGCGCGGTCACTGCCAGAGATAGACATGGATTCCAACGTGTGGCTCGGCGCCGTGCAATTCTTAACGGCACTTCTTTATTACATCTTATATCCTATATTCGTGTTACTATGGGGACTTTGGACTCTGTTGGGAACGCTTCTAGCCCCAGTAGTCCACCTTGGGTTAGCAATTCTTTATGTTATTGGAGCGCCGTTCAGATTGTTGGCCAGATTCGAGGTAAGTTTGTCTAAAACTGCTGAAATAACTTGAATGTGATCTGATCCAACTTTCTAAGCCACTTTATTTTTTCCTGGGCTGGGCGGTGCTGATTGGCGGAGCTACTGGTCTATTGCTCTGTATAACACATCGATCACTAGGACAAGCGCTAAAACTGTCAAACAAGCCCAAAAGAGCACCACCCAAATTCAAAAGATCGCCGTCAGCGGATTGGGCTCGACAGATGGATAGGAAATCAGTCCCAGTCTCCACTGGAACCGACGAAAGTCACTCTCGTGGCCATCAGTCGGATGGGAAACCCAATAACCGATTCTCACTGAGTGAGTTTTACACTGACTGGATCGATCAAGATAATCCCATTCCGTCCACAGATACGGAACTGATATCAACAACGATAATAGAAGAGGAGGATGACAACCCAGAGTTTGGGTATTAAATGACAATTAACATGACAATTCTTCGTTGCTGTGGGCGGTGATCATAACCTCTCAAAGCTCACAAGCAGAGCGCGATTTTCACCAGGGGAAAAAGAGAGTACCGTCATGAGAAAGAACTTCGTGACTGGACGCCGGCCATATATACAGCAACTCAGCGCCTCGTGTCGAACCAAGTTTTATTCCCGCCAACTAACGTAAACGTCATCCGTTCGAAATCTTTGAGTGCATGTTGCATCCTCAAGTGGCGTCTTAAATCCTTGCTTGTATGCCATCAGGCCAGCCTGCGCAATCATGATGCCGTTATCAATGCAATAGCGCTCGTCAGTGGCATATACATAGCCGCCTCGGTCCTGCGCCATGAGAGTCATCATTTCTTGCAGCCTTTCGTTGGACCCAACACCGCCAACTATAAGAACGTCCTTTGACCCAACATGAGCCATTGCTCGCTCGGTGATCTCAACCAGCATAGCGTATATAGTTTCTTGTAAGGAGAAGCATAAATCTTCCTGAGTAATTTTATCATCGTTGTCGGTATTGCCGTTTGTCTCTGATTTGGTCGAATCAGCTAGAGCAGCAGAACCTTGTCCGGCGAGACCCAGCGTGTTCGCCAAATTGTCTATGAAAGCTAGGATTCCCGAGAAGGAGCAATCCATGCCTTTGACAGTATAAGGCAATTCCACCAACCGTTTGCCCTTTTTTGCAAGTTGTTCGATATTATAGCCCGGTGCTGGGTCGTTTGAGATGTATATTGTCCGTGCAAATCTGTCCAAACAATTCCCGACTGCAATATCGAGTGTCTCTCCAAATATGCGGTACCGTTTGGAGCTATAAGCTATGACTTGTGTATTTCCACCTGAGACATACAAGACAACGGGATTCGTGGCACCTGTTACTTGTCGCCCCATCTCAATATCTGCAGGAACATTAGCTCTGTCCCTTTCCCAGAAACGAAGTCTGCCAATCGAAACAAACCCCTGAATTGTGGGGAAAGCGTCTGCATTTAAATAGATGAAAGAGGCATACGTACGTCCAACACAATGATTCACGCCTACCAAGTCCTTTCCCCATAGAAGACTCAACATACGCGCCGCAATAGCTGCACTTTGAAGCGGAGCTCCCATACCAGGGCCCTTGGTGTAGCAAATGCAGTCCACATCATCCACAGTTATTTTGGCCTCAATCATGGCTTGCTTTACCAGCTTCACAACCCATGAGCGATGATGCTGGGCGGTATCTTTCGGTAGGAATCCTTCACCTGGAGGCGATACATATGTGTGCCTGATATTTGAAAGCACTTGAGCGGGGTCGCCATTCTTGGGATGAAGCATAATGCCCACGCCGAGCTTGTTGGCGGACCCCTCCAGCCCAATAGCAATCATCTTTCGACGCCGAGAAGGCCTTTGAGCAGATAGGAAATATGCCTTAAATAGTTAGAATAAATAAAATGCAATCCGTACAGTTTTGGGGAGAAATAACGAAAGAGTTTAATTAACTGCGTTGCATTTGATGCTGATAATAATCAGTTTTTGGTGTGGTTTGGTTTTATCTATGATGGAGTTCTCCGTCAAAAAATGCTTATCGATTGGCCACGAGGAACAGGCCGGCCGTTGATCCGCCGGCACTTGTGTTTATCCGAAGCGAGCACAGACTATACACACATCTGTATGAGAAATACTGCTGTTCTCTACACCCCAGTCCTTTTTGTCTTTACACAGTACATAGTCTCCTCCTGGCTCCTGCTTGCTCTGTGGAGATAATTACCAGTATTGTCGTGGAATTCTTAGTCTCCACCGTGCAGCTCTTCACATACCATGTCTAATTCAGACCATTTCTCTGAAGCTGCTGACTTCCAGCGTCAGAGCGAGGATTTCACGAGCTGGCTTTCGCAGCAGGCACATGTGTCGATAAGTCCCAGTATCCAAATTCAAGACCTCCGGCATCAGGGTTCTGGGCGAGGTGTTGGTAAGTTTATAACCAGCCACGATATTTTTTTTTATCGTTTCATTTATTCTCTTTCTCTTGAACCCGCAATTTTCTAACCAGCCATATTCAGTCGCCAGCCGCGATATCCCGGAGGGCGAAGACTTATTCTCCCTTCCTCACCATGTCATATTGATGGTGAAAAATTCTCGTTTGAATGATATTCTCCCTGGAGACCTGGAAGATCTCGGTCCTTGGCTGTCTCTTGTCGTTGTGATGATTTACGAATATTTGCTTGGCGAGCGTTCTAACTGGAAGCAATACTGGGAAGTCCTCCCATCGAAGTTCGACACATTAATGTTCTGGTCCGATGAAGAACTTTCCAAACTTCAAGCCAGCGCTGTTACCCAGAAAATCGGAAAGCAAGGTGCAGAACAGGATATTCTGAAGATCATACTACCCTTCGTGCAGGCCCACCCCGACCTCTTCCCTCCCATACCCGGTACGACGTCCTATGATAACGATGCAGGCGCATACGCATTGCTGGAATTGGCACATCGAATGAGCTCTCTGATCATGGCATATGCCTTTGATATCGAGAAGAGCGAAGACACCGAGAGTGATGGAGAAGATGGATTCCTCACGGATGATGAAGAACAACTGCCGAAAGGCATGGTTCCATTAGCTGATCTGCTTAATGCGGATGCTGATAGAAACAATGTGCGTGCATGTCGGGAAGACTTCAATACCACTTTGACTGACTAATGGCGTGTAGGCTCGTCTCTTCCAGGAGGAGGATGCACTTGTTATGAGAGCCATCAAACCCATCAAAAAAGGGGATGAACTCTTCAATGACTACGGGGGACTTCCACGTTCGGATCTTCTTCGAAGATATGGCTATGTTACCGATAACTATGCCCAATACGATGTCGTCGAGCTGCCTTTGACTGGTATCTGCCATGCCGCTGGCCTTGATAACATAGAAGAGAAATCATATGCTCAGGTACAGACTGCCCTTGCGACTTAGAAAGCTTTATCTTGATGCTAATGTCAAAGTCTAGCTTCAACTTCTTGACGAATTAGAAATCCTTGAAGATGGATACTGTATTCTACGGCCATCACCGGAGGATTCCTTAGTCGACATACTACCAGACGAGCTTCTCGCACTCCTGAAGACCTTATCTCTCGATTCCGAAGAGTGGCAAAAGTTGCAGTCCAAGAAGAAGTCCCCCAAACCAGTTCTGTCAGCTCGTGAAGCTCGCATATTACTTGGTGCAGCAACTACCCAATTGTCTCAGTATGGGACCACCCTTGAACAGGATAAAGCGACACTGCAGGGATTGCCTTCGGCAGGTACCTTGTCAACTAGCGACCGCCGACACAAAATGGCTATAGAAGTTCGTGCCGGCGAGAAAGAGATCCTTCAGCAAGTCTCTTCAATGCTTCAAGAGTTCCTTGTTGCCGAAGAAAATGAGAATGGAAAACGTACAGCCGAGGATGGATCTCAACAACATCAAAAGAAAGCAAAGCTTGAGCGTCATTGAAGTAGGTGCTGACCAGCTCCTCTATTTCGAGTGGGAGAATTTCTGAGATGTTGGCTACAATAGGTAATGAAAATCTGTCAACATCTAGTTGTTTTTTCCAAATCATTTTTGCTAACGATTTATTTCTAGTCATACAGCATCAAACCACCGCCTGGTATATATGTACATATTATCAAGACATCACTCCGCGCTACACAAAAAATAACAAAGCCCAAAGGGTAAAAATTATCCTGCTCTGCCTATAATGAAGGCAAACGTGTTCAAGGATAAGAAGAATCAGGAGTGGACAAAATTGAAGACGACCGGAGAAAAACTCTAGCCACGCACAAGAAGAAGAAAAAAACAACGATGAACGAAATTTTTCATCCTGAAAAGCATGAAGAACGCCCGCTATGCAAAAACAATCGATTGATACAATTCGTTCATTAGGTGGAAGCATTTTTGGCGACTGCCCCCGAATCGGCATTGGAGCCCGCTGCTGCATTGCGCTCCCCGAGCAACTGTCGTTGAGCTTGGGCCTGTGCCTGTGCGTGAGCTTGAGCCTGCATCTGCGCTACCTCACGAGCCTTGGCAGCCATGATGGCACGATGTTGCATTATTTGGATATCATATCTATCACGCTCGAACACTATGTCGTCATCGTCATCATCGTCACCATCATATTTGAACCGGTCAAGTATGATGGGATCAATGTCCGGTTTGAATTTAGGCGCCAGATTACGACGATCTATCATCACCCGTCCACCTCGACCAACACGTCTCCTGAAAGATGGTATCTTGGCGGTATCGTCATCCATGTCCAAGCTTGCGAATCGATCACGGAAATATGGATGCAAAGAATCCAGCGTGACTTCATTTACATCCGATGAATCGGAAGATGGCGGTGTGGGTAATTGTGTCGTGATTGCAGGGCGGAAAGCAGCTTCGAAGGTTCTCTTGGGAGACGGTGTGAGTGGACCAGTCGTCTGGTCGACATAGCCCTCGTTCCATTTCAAGTGCTTCTGCAGATTCTGCTTGATGTCCCGGATAATCTCGTTCTCCTTCTCGGCTTGGACTTCCTCCAACAGCTGCAAGTCCTCGGCAGCTTGGGTGCCAGGCCGCTGGGATATGCGAAGCTGTGGAGCGGTAGGCCGCTGTATGGCCGGCACTTCGACTGGCTTCTTCTTCGGCTTAATAATGTCAGTAAACAGGTTTTCAAGATCAGGCAGCGAATCCCTTACCTTCTGGTTGATGAGATCCTCATCGTCATCCTTGATTCCGAGTTTCCGTTTCATATCCTTAACTTGCGCACGCTGTTGGAAGACTTGCTTTTCGATAATGAACATCTCTTTTCTTGCGAGCTCCCGCTGCCGCACGAAAGCAACCAATTGGCGCGCATCTTCCAACTCTTTGCGAAGTCGTCGCAGTTTTTCCGCACTCTGTGCGTCCCTACCACGGGTCTTGCGAATCTGTCGCACTTCGCGCCTACGGAAACATACGTATGGATCTCCCTCGTCGGTCTCTTGGCCCGTCTCGAACTAAACATAATCAGATTTTGGTTCAAGAGAAACGAGGCGGATAAAAGTCTTACCTTGAGAGATGGTTGCAAGGGGCTATTGCCAGTGCTACTTCTCCTCGACTTCCAATGATCGTATATGGTCTTGGCAAATCTCTTGATGTGTTCGTCAACAGCAGCATCGAAGAACTCCTCAATCTCTGCAAAAGAAAGGACAGGTGGATGATCTACAGCTGCAAATGGTTGTTTCGTGTGCGCAGTCTCTTCAAAGAAATACATGACTTCTTCGAACTGATCTTCCGTGCACGGCGGACTAGAGGAGTCCCTCTTCTCATTCATTATCTTGAGGAAGACATCATCTTCCTCCACAAGATCATACGTACACCCGCAGCAATCCTCCACCGTGGAGGAAAAGCGAATGTATGTCGCTGGTTGTGAGAATGTTGGAGGATACAGCTCATCATATCTAATGGAGCTAAGGACGGTTTCGGGCGTGGGGATATTGGCTTCGCTAATTTTCCCGAGAGCTACGGCATTGATGGCAGCTTGAAGATGGATTTCCTAATTTCAAATCATTGATTAGCTGGCTATATTGGGGACATATCGCAGAAAAATGCCATCGCGAAATTTTTTCCGAATGGCATCATCCGGATCACGTGATATGCACATGCACGGCCCGGACGGGGATGGGAAACACGTACCGATTCTTCGGCCTTTTCAACGCCCGTCTCGACCTGTTGGAGAGCGGCTTGGACATCCTCATCGATGAAGTCTATCTGGTCCTCCCTCACTATGGGGATGGACGCCTTGGAAGTGAGCTTCTTTGGGCGCGTCCTCCCCATACCCGCGTACCTAGTCATGTGGATTTCGGGACGCGATGGTGGGCGCAACCATGCGAAAGGGGGGGCAAAATTAGTATTAGACGATAGCTTGAGTCATGCGATTTCACGTAGTCGTATTTTTGCGATGAAACTCGATGAAGGGGCGGAGATAATGATGATAGAAGATTCGTAGTGACACGGCGGCCTGTTGAGTTGACGTTGCCATCTCCCTGCGTGGCGGCCTGTTTTGGGCGGGTGCACGGCCTCAGGGGCTCGCTTGACTATCCAGATGCGGTTAATGCGGGGACCCGTGATATCAAATTCCTGGCGCGCTGCTCCTTGCCTCATAGTCCCGGCATCAACGCTAACTAAGGCTTGGCGCTGCTATCTATCTGCTACGTCGAGTCCGCGCCGCCTCAAGTTTAACCTGCTGCATCTTTCTCATTCGAGAATTCCATCGTACTTATTTCAACTTTTCACACCCTGTCCTGGACTGTCAGGGAGGCTTTTGTACCCCGCGGTATCCACTCGCCACTCTAAACGCAGCGAAACCTTCCACGTTCCGAAGAGCCTCAGCCATGGATTCCCACGAACCCAACAGCGCCGCCTTGTATAACACCCGAAGACGACAAGGATCTATTGGCGGAAATCAGGTTCTTGACAGCATTATATCGGCTTCCAACTGTAAGATGACTGCCCGGTTCATTCTTTTCTCTCCCGGTTGCTGTAGACCGAAGCTGACGGTTTAATTGCGGATTAGTCGATCGAGATGAAGTCGACCGCCTGCGAAAGCGGTTTATGAAATTAGATAAAGTGAGTCGATTATCGTTGTGGTGTTGGCCAACAGGGCGGGGAGATGTGCGGCATGACTGATTTCGAAATACAGGACAACTCAGGTACAATCGAACGAGAAGAGTTCCTTTCACTCCCACAAGTGTCATCCAACCCACTTGCTCCACGGTATTTTCGCCTCTGGTCCAGTTCTCTGAGTTTATAACATTATATAATCAATACTAACGCGCCTTTTTCTCGCTTCAGAATGATTGCTATTTTCGATGAAGACGGTGGTGGCGATGTCGATTTCCAAGAATTCGTCTCTGGGCTGTCCGCATTCAGTTCCAAGGGAAATAAAGAGGAGAAACTGCATTTCGCCTTCAAGGTGTACGATATTGATCGTGATGGATATATATCGAATGGTGAACTGTTCATCGTGCTGAAAATGATGGTCGGCAGCAACCTGAAGGACGTGCAGTTGCAACAAATCGTCGACAAGACCATTATGGAAGCGGACAAGGATCAAGATGGCAAAATTAGCTTTGATGAATTCAAACAGATGGTGGAAACTACTGACGTGAACATGAACCTGACATTGAGTAAGTGATATCTGCGAGCAAAAAAGGATCATGTCCCTTCTGAAAGAAATACAATGCTGACTCGCGCGCTCCCTAGATGAGATTTAATCTTCTCTGGTACATACTTTTTTCTTTTCATTACGATTGATATGTTGATCATCAACCTACTTTTGGGAGGGTATATTATGCGAAATGACTTATGATTGTATCAACTAGTTCTAGTATTAGGGACATACTTGCTCGAGAGCAAACTATACGGATACATACCTTTTTGACCGTATTCTTGTTCCAGTATGCTTCTTCTCGTGAATATTAATTCGCCTGATACGTATGCCCCTTATCCAGACCTGAATCAGAAACCTGGTTGACATCTGGGGATCCAAATTGCAACATCCCCTTTTACAAGGATCAGGGATTAGTTTGCAAAATCCCCACGATTCTCAGATACATGTCACCCAGGGCTTCTCCTTAATGGTGCCATATTGGGCACCACCTAGGTTATGCACGCACTATTTGTGTTTTGAGGGCTTTGTGCAACTGTATGCGAGCCATGGTTTTTGCTTCATGAGCTTTCTCGTCATTATTTAAAACACTTCAACGCCTTACTTTGTTGCTGCAAGTTATACAAATCACAACTTGCATGCATAAGGTTGCTGTTTGTGAATGTTATTCTTGTAGAGTCTAATTCTACCTGACAGAAACCTGGTTTGCAGGAAAGAGGACAGAAAAAGATCGGGGGAAGAGGGAGGGAAAATGTTTTTCAGATACATATCTAACGGATCTCGAAGCTTTTAAATTCTGTCTAATAGTAACAGATTAAAACATAATAGCGGACTAAAGAGCCTTTTGCTATCTACTTGTTTCCACCGATTTAGTTGCTTGCTTCGCCAATATGGCAGGAGTGAACCATTTTTAATTAATTTGTATACTCCGCGCAGTCATCTCCTTTCTCTTCATTTTGACTTCCATACAGCGAACACGAACTTCGAAGGGGTTGACAAGTTCAGATTTATCCAATCAGATATCAGATAGCATGGCAAATGTGCCTTAGAGCCCAGACCACAATGATCGTAGATCTAAGAAGAGATCTGTTGACCATGCCGATCTGGTTCCGCCAATCCATGACTATTTTTAGGGCTTCACACCTCTTCAAACATGAAACAATGATCTACCTGATGCGGCAAGATCTCATGTGGCGACTAGTTGTTGCCACCCCAAAGATCGGCTTAGCGTGATTCCATCTTGGTACGTAATCGGATGAATCGGTGGTGCTCGTTTCTCGGGGGCTGTGTACAGTCGTTCTACCACTGACTATTTCCGATAAATGAGTTGGTGGTGTGCCAACCTTCATAATGATGTTACTGCCTTCTAGATAAAACTTAGTCGGGGTTACTCATTTCTGCATGTTGCAGATGATCTGAATGCGCAACCTGCAGCCGTGGATCAAGAGTAGTTCCAACATGACGACAAGAGGTGGATTGATATTTTTGTTTCTCTTTCTTGGTTTTAAATCCGACCTGAGACTCGGTACCATCTGAAATCAATGGCAATCTTGAATCTAGCCCGGCAATCGGGAACAGGCTCCACTCGCAACATCAAATCTGGAATTCGGGACGGGCGGGAACGGGAGACGCCTCCATGCATTGCATACTGTCTAATTTGACGTCAACCATCTAATCGGTTCTTGCCATTGAATGCCTCGTATGAACGGAGTTGTCCGTGCCTTCATGCAAGTTGATGACAGTGCAAATCCCAAGGATCCTCAAAAGTCAATGCTAACAACAAGACTCAAAAAAGGAAAATCATTCGCTAGCGTACGTCACTATCAAGTTAGCGCCAGAGCTACGTCCATTAGTCTAAATAAATGATCTGCCTTCCATCCATCGTCCTTAATTGACATCTTTATAGATACGTACGCACCTCGGTTGGCTTTGCCCTGTCGAGGCTGGTGTGGTGCCATTATCCCGTACTTAAAAGCAATCTTATCATCCTGGCTGATGGAGCAATCGCCAAAAACCAAACATAGCCTCTATGTTGGAGCCGTGGACCAACCGTAAGCCGATCAGCTCTGCTTAGAGTTTGTACTAAAAGAAAGCATTGACCTGACCCAAAAATTTGGGTCGGCGCTACTCGGAGATAAATGATGGAACTGCGTAGACTCGTACGTCCTTCGTTCAGCAACCTACTCCGTACAGCCGTCCCTAGTTTACTAACAATTATTATCGGCCTCTAATTCTATAATAGGGCTATACTAAGATTTCACTAAAGGATGAATACATCCGTACTCCATAGTTCGACTCAATTGGTAGTGTATCCCTGGGATCCTCCCCCTCCTTCCCCGGCAGGCCGGCTCTCGGGGAAAGGAAATAGTCTTAGATGCTATACTGTATCAGGTGTATCTCAGCGACGAACTCCTACGCACGTCCTATGGTGGCCCCGCCTCGTCCTGGCAGGCCCTAGCGCCATGTCACAATAGCGAATATCAATGCGTGCCAAGTTGTAAGCAGGCATATTCGATGAGGGCAAAAGGAATATGATTCCGGCCCCCCATCCAAAAAAAAAAAAGAAAGGAAAGGTGAAAGGCATGTCAAAAACGTCAATCTAACATAACCACCTTCCTAAATAGGTTGTCACTTATATTCAAGATCGTGGGGGATTTTCTTTTGTTTCTAGATTAGATTCACTGCATTAGTCTCAATGCTGATCACATGCAATCAGCAAGATTTCTATCTCGATCTGGTATATGCATCAAAACCATATTTCCCCCCTCCCCACCCCTTTTCGGTTTTTGGATCCATTCATCGGCGAATCGGAACTATGCAGAGTCGCAGATGTTATATTATGTGATTAGTAATTCCTAATTATTTATTTCTGAAACAATGATGTCGACTTTCTTTTTCTTTTGGTGAAGTGAGGCGTTCCTCGAGAACTAAAGTTACTTTTATTCCTTCTTCCTTACTCAGCCACATCTACAATACTGATAGGCCATGAATGAAAACACTCATAACTAGCTTTTTGAAGAGAGGGAAAAAGGACTGTGATCAAAACCATAAAGTCAATGTTGAAGACTTTCCAAGTATTGCCTCTAGCAATTCAATAGACAGATAATATACACAGGTAAACCATCTTTCAATATGAAGAAAACAAGATGGACATCTATCTAATCTGTACAGAGAAACCAAAAGCAGAAAGAGAGAGAAAAATGGAACATGTTGTTTGTCCCACGTTCAGTATTCCAAATCATTGCGCCCCAAAATCCAGAGTAAATTTCGAGTCAATAAATACAACAGAACGTAGAAAAATGACCAATAAAAAAAGAATTTTAGGTATAGTAACAACATTCGTATGGGTTAGTCGTACAGATAATTGGCTTGTCGTTTCGATCAGTCGAGACGGCGGCGGTTCTTTCGTTCCCGGTTTTAGGGCTTTTTTTGCTCGTGACGGGATCATGGATGGATAGAGCGACGTGCGTGAACTAGTTGCCCTACTGTTCAACTAGATCGAGACATTGGCCAAGAACTATAATGATGACAGCAGCATCTTGGTCAGCCGATCATCATATTTAAACCAAAATAAGGAAAGTGGCAGAGTTAAAATGGGTTCTTGGCTCGGTACGTACTATCAAGGATTTCTTCCTCCCATATGCCCAGCTCATAATCCACCAATCCATGCTGCTCGACTCTGTCGCAGAGTTGGATTAATGCGTGTCCCATATTCTCCATAACTTCGGCATTCAACAAAGTCGCAGGTAGGGCTTGGCCGGCGCCCATAAATGTCTCTGTCAGATCCTTTTGCTTTTGGCATAGCGAGAGCCAACAAATATTGAAGTCGTTCCACAATTGGACATGCTTCACATGTTGGTTTGGATCGTCTCGGAAAAGACCTAAGGAAACAAGACAGGTACAATTTTAGTTTTGATGTCTTTCATGGAGGTAAAGATCTTCTCACTGTACATCCCGTATGGAAAATCATTTGAGAGAAAAAGAGGGTGCCCTTACCTAGATCCCGTGCGTTATCAATTAACCACGCCGACAATTCAAGCAATAATCGACTAGCTTCGCTTAGTTGTCCCCTTTGCGTGTAGCCAAATACCGCGATTAATGCTTGTTGGTACTGATTGTAAGCATTCTCAACATCCGCCGCGGTCAAGGTTGTCCCTACAGCCCCCATAGGGTTGAAATTGGCCATTGTATTTGTATTGAATGGTGCCGCCGTTTGTTGTTGCTGGTAGGCCGCAAGCTGCTCCTGTGTAGATAAATATTGAGAGACACTTTCGTTATGTCCAGCATGCGAAAAATATTGTGAAACACCAGGAGATAGAACGACAAGAGGTTCGGCCTGACGAGCTGTAAATGTGTCTGGCAGGGGCATAGTATAAGGTATCTGTCCAGCGCCTGACTGGTCAAAATTGTAAATGACTCCTGTGCCATATTGGCCAGCCACGCCAGGAGAAAGAGAAGTGGGAGGTTGCTGAAAGTGGATTGCCGAAGATAGAGATACTGATTCCGATCCTGCGGTGCCAGATGAACGAAAAACTCTCCTTCGTCCTGATGCAGCAGCGGAAATTTGTGCTCTGCGAGCGGGAGCGGTTGGCCGTCGAAAACCCTCCGGTGAATGCACAGGAGACAACTGCTGCTGTTGTTGTGCGACGTGCCCAGGCACAGACGGGTATTGGTAGTAGCCACCATGATGTTGCTCACTCTGATGGGATCCCTTATCCATTCCACTTTGACAGTCTTCGTAAAGCCCGCCTCGCAGTGGAGGCGAGTACGGAGGGGATGGATACAGGTCCAGCTTTTCGGTTGGTATGGATATTGCCACAAGGCGGAATATATAGAGAGAGATCAAGCTCTTCCAAGATTGAAGATGCACAATAGACTTCCCCGAACGAGACACAAAGCGGTCACACTGACTACTAGTCGATCAGCTATCCGCTCCCGGGATTATCCCAGTAGCCGCGAAAGGGTCAAGTATAGAAAAGTCTCAAGCCAGAAAGAACGGCCAAACGGTGTTCACCAGAAACCAAGGAAGTAGTGCTCGATGGAGAAGAGGTAAGCAAGAACATGAGAGAGCTTTCGTGATATCCAACATGTATATATAGGAATTGTCTTGTTTTCTTCGTTTCTTTTTTTTTCTCCGTCGCTATAGCCTCGTCCGGATTTCCCTTCACATCATCAGGTGAGTAGATAGATAGAGCAATGTATATTGTAGTATTAGTGAGCTGATTCAAGTACTATCAGCCACAACGTCATACAAACTATGCAGCTGTTGGGAATGGATGCCTTCTTTGGGTGCCTGGAGATCGATGTACCAAGCTAGGATTGGGTGTAAAGAAGAAATCCAAATACAATCGAGCAATAATGGGGAAGTATTATTGTGGCAACCACCCTTAGATCTGGTTTTAGCATGGCGGGGCTGAGTGTGTTTTGGAAAAACCCGGAGGATTGGTAAAAAAAGAAAAACTAGGCAACTATGTACGCATAGTGTGATGGTAGTATGGTTGCAAGGGGACCATTGTGTGACGAGAAATGGATACATACCGAGGTACGGGGATTTTTATGAAGGATATGACTATAAAGTATCTTTGTTTTCTTTCTTTTTGTTCGCATTCTTTACTTGTTTAGGCAGAGCTGAAAAAGCATTTAATGCCTATTTCTCGGTTCTTGTAACAGGTTACAGCGGAGGCCCAGAGGCAAATCTGGTCACAGCGTTTTGTTCTCATGTACAAAATAAATGGAAGCTTGTGGGTCCTTGATCTACAATAGATGCTGGGAGAAAAAAGCAAAGTTTATTAGGTGTGTCCCACTATGTACGGAGTAGTGTACTCAGTAGTCGGTGGTTTATTTTCTGGGAAGAAGCCTCTTTCCGTGATAATTCCGTAGAAAAGCCGAGAGTATAGCATAGCTAGTCACCAACAGATGAAGCGCAAAATAGGGCGAATCAAAACGGGTGAGGCGAGGTGAGGCAAAAAGGAGAAAAAAGAAAAGACGCGCTCCATGCTTGTTGTGTATGTGAATGGCACGATATGGTAGTTTCTTGCCTAGGTGCTCTTAACCTCGTTCAATTACGCCGCGTGTACGGAGCACTCTGTGGTATAAAATGTACAAAAAAAAACATGGCATTTGGGACAGGAAGCAATACCGTTCCAGTAAGAAGGGGGCCTATATCAAAACGTTTTATTAACTAGTAGCATAGTACGAAGTACAGTAACACACTAAGAGCGCCTAAGCCCCAACCCAATGCCAGAGCCTGAGAGCCTAAAGGTGCCGTACGGGTGCATGACTCCACCAACTACTTTAGTAGTATTAACGATGGATTATAATAATCAAGAACTGGAAAAAGAATGTGGTCAGCCGACTAGACGATAGTTAGCAGCGTTATTATGCCAGGGTTGTCGGAGATCAGGTGTAGTCGTGCGTATTTGTTCGGGCCCCAACCTCCAAGCCCTAAGAAGTATTGTTAGCCGACGTTAGCTGTGAAATCGTTAGATCTATTGATCGCCTCCATCGGCATATCTTGAAACGTCGTTCCAGAAAACAAATCTGCAAAAGAAAAGAAAAAGATCGAAGAAGATCGAAAAAAGAAATGCCATTCACTTTCTTTGTCAGACCGGCTCGTTCTTCCCGGGACCTGCAGCAGGGCTGCAAGCCGCCGCAATGCGTGAGGCCATGTATCTTGTCGATCGCGCAGTGCTTCTGCACTGTTGCGTCAGCCTGAAGTACGAATGCATGCCATGGACCTAGGCGCCCCTCAGCTGTTTTGCTTGGACCCTCGTGCCTAGGCGATCTACGCTTCCGTCGGACTGGACGTGACTATCCAATAATCCATTCCAGAGGTCACCATGGTGTACTACATGCTAAAATACTGCTACTTAACAACCAGTTTTGTGATGAGGCTAGTCCGGGAAAGCCGGGACCAATTTTTGGTGGAATCGCACGGAGTAAACACGGACCTCAGTCTCGCCTATTCATAGGTATTATATAATATTCTATTGCTTTTGGATAGTATTGTTCTCTATACGAGGGTCCTTTGTATTTTCGCCTCTGTGGAACAATCTTGAAGTCCTCCAGACACTCTTTTGAAGTATTAATCTACTCAATTATTTTCATTCTGCCGGCGAGTCTCTTTGCACCTAAGGGCCACCATGTTCAGCTGCGGGTCGACCCGTTGAAGCGACTACCTAATCTGAGTCAATGGACTAATGTTTCATTAAATCTACTACGTACCCCCGTAATATTTAGTATTTTAACACTTGGGCACTGTTTCCTCGTAAAGGGATTACTGACCACCAGAAAAGCCGTTTAATTTTCAAACCAACTGCCTGACGTATGTCGCTCCGTGCTAGGGTTACAGGTGAGTGGGGTGTTCAATGAGTTGCCAGATTTGGGCCTGATATCATTGTCTGGTCCGACAAAATTGCCTCAAACGAAAAGAGAACATGCATTTGCCTACCGTTTTCACAAACTGAAACAAAGAATATTGCGGCGTAACCGACAGCTCATTACGAGGTGATGGCTAGCAACCCTAGTAGTAGGACTTTTTAACCTTTGAATGACTCGCGTGGGTTTTATGGTTATATTAAGGCTTATACTTGGATGATATTTTTAGCATGCTCATGGCAATAACCATATCATAGGTAATTAATTACTACTACTACTACTACTACTACTACTACTACTACTACTACTACTACTACTACCTAACTAGACGTTTAGGCGACAATGTACCCACCATATACTCTGTACGTACTTATCGGATAGGTACCCCAGATATCGGTAATCCAAAGATGCCCAACAATCCATACCACAGTTGGAAACAAACGTGAAACAATGGCTTTGTTTGCTGCAGCGAGTTACGGGAGCCTGCAGTAGCGCACTAATCACGAAGTAGCCTAGAGCCGTAGAATTAAGTAAACTTTAGTCCGGATGCAAACGTTGTAAAGTTGCACATGTCGAGTTTGATTTGAAGTGGGTCTAAATGCAAGGCATAACAATGAAAACCGCATAGATTACTCCGTAGTCTATCAGGACGTTCCCTTGGGGTGAGGCTTTTTTCCACCATGTGAGTCGGATATTGTCTTTGCCAGAGTTTTTTTTTTTTGTTCGGGCATATCTCTAACATGCCAAGGTTATCAGCGTAAGAGCAGATAAAAACAAGAGTTAGTATTGCTTACGTCTTTGATTTTTAATGCTTGATTGACGCTATGCTGAGAAGCTTACGAATGCGAAACTAAGCCATGCTACAAAGCAGGTTTTGGTAACTCACACATGAAATGTAACGATTCCAACGGACGCACATACGACGCAACATACACATAGAAAGTGAGGCTAGACTTCAAAGTCACCAAGTTCGAAATGCCTCACCCGGAAATGAGTTCGGAACAATCGCTGAACTGGAACAGGGACCAGTGTAACTAGATCTAAAATTAGAAAACTAAGCACAAAGCTCCAAACCAGCTATATACATACGATTGTATCTCCTTAGTTAGTCAGTGAGTTCTTTGCAGTGAACATTGGGCAGACGACTCTCTCACGGCTTTTTACTTATCCACCTAGTCATAGCTCGTACGTTGTAGAGTCCGCAAGTTCTCTCGCCCAGCCTTGTGGCAGGGTGGGGCCCATCGGGGAATTTAGCTCTTGGCCCGCCCAATCAAACACGGCGCCATCGTCGGGTATATCCGGCATCCCGTCCTCGGGAAAAGTAAAGATTAACCAATCATTCCCCGCCTGTGGCTCTGGACCCCCCACTATGAGATTAGATACTTCGACGACTCGACCGTGTGTCACATTTGGTAGCAAGCTCTTGCTCATATCAATGCTCAATCATGCCTATCAATTTACCTGACTATACTGTCATTGTCCCTCGGGGGGAGCAAACAACAAGATTGAATACGAGCTGTCATTTCGGCGAAAAGTAACAATCTCATCATGCACGCGGCCGGAGCCGATTGCCGATGGAATATGGCTGTAGCCGTTTGGGGAGTGAGGCTTGTCGCATGGTTTGATCTTTTGTTGCTCTAATCTTTTGTGTACCAGGAATTTGAGTTCTGGACTGGAGTGGAGGTGAAGCTAAGACGACGCCAGTACCGGCATTGCAGTGCGGTCGGTACGTACATTCTTACTTGTCAGTTCAGTCAGCCACATTCAATGGGCAGCTGAGACTCTCAAAAGACTTATTGCTCTAGCAAGTGCCAATTAAGTGCATTCTATTCCCAAGGCGGTGCATGGCCTTTCTTTCAATCAATTCGGCGATGGTTCGGTGTCTGTGGTAGTCGTCTAGTAGGTATCAAACGTTCATGTCATGCGACATCATAGTATGAAATAATCCTGCCAGTCAGCATATTCTCTCTAAGCTTTGTTGCAGGTGAAATAAGCGATAGTGGTCTACTCAACAGACTACCAAATCCTGAGTCATAACTATTGGTTATTGTATCAACTTTGGCGCAATTTTCCTTGTGCAACCAGAGCACGTCACGTACTGGGAGTTTTTTTTTTTTTCTTCTGGAAATATAGAAACAGCCCAGCGAAGGGAAGAGAGTTGCCGTCTTTTGGTCGAATTGCAACTATTGCTGTCTTAAAGGGTACACGGAAAGATAACTTACAGCAGATTAACCAAATATATATAAAGGACCATGAGAAGTAGAAACAGTGGAAATTCTTTCATGATTTGGAACAAAATCCATCATAGACTCGGAAGCACCCCCTCACATTAGATCCAATAAAAATGACGACTTATACAAGAACACTTTCCAATACCAACCCGGCCTGTTGATGAATCTTTTGCTATTTCATTGCATTCCAGTATCAACAAGCCTCTTATTTCCCAATAAAGAATCCATGGAGAGCTTTAGTCTAGGGTAGATTTTGTTGATGCGCGTTTCTTTACGACCTAGACACAATGACCACCCTGCTTGATTCCATACCTAGGTATGCTCTCTTGGACTAGGCATGTGCTTTGTCGGGGTTGACTGGTACCTTGTAATCGATGCTAGAATGTACTACCTAGGTAGTAGATCTATAGAAAATAAATATAGTTACTCTGCAAGTAAAGCAAGATAAATCTCTGTCATACCTACCTACATTGTCTTCTTTGCGTTGTTGCGAAACCTGAAATCATGAACAATTATTTCACGGGATTTGGGATCCAAACCGGTCCTATAATCCTCAAAAGAAGCACTTCTTGAAACACAGCAATGACAGCCCCATCCACAATGCATCAATAAACCAGGCATTCTCGAACTTGGTCTCTCCTTATAACAACAGCCACCAAGAGCCTTACATGCCATCTGGATTTCTTCCTGGGTATGTGATAAACGCCCATTTTGATATAGCTCAAACCCCCCAACCAACGAGCCCCTGGGCTTGTTCAATAAATGCTTGTGGCGATCTCCATTATGCTTCCACCATAATGCTCCTAATTCGTTCATCTTCCCCTTTATTTCCGCAAACGATTTCATCTCATTTTCCGTTAAACCCTTCTCGAGATTTTGGAATTTCTCTTGATGTATCAATTGGGATCCATATTCCTCAAATTAAATAAGGTGAGTAGTCTATCTGCCGTTATTGATTTGTTCTTGAATCCACTTTTTCTGTTTAGGTGTAGCGCAAAGGAAGGATTCGATTATTTTGGCAATGGTTTGCCCGTCAGGGTACTCCGAATATGACCCCGATCCAGCAAGGCTTTCTCGATATGTGCGAACATTCTCAATGGTTACAGGCCTAAGGACTAAAGACATAGGCAAAGGAAGAAGAAGGACAAAAAGAGTGGGAAGAAGGAATAGCCAGATACCTCTCTAGGCAGCTAACTACTTGCCAAACCGGCGCCATTGCATTGCATTTAGGCCACAGCATGTCGATGACGATGTCAGCCTTGTATAACAAGCTTCACTTGATATCAACATTCCATTGCAACTTAGGTTGTATAGGCACGAATATAACAGGCAACACTATTGACGCATTTCTCGTGGCTTCTTCAGGGGCACCTCCCTGGTGAAAGAATCAAAACCATACTTGCACCTGCCCGACTCCTCATACAATAGAATATAAGAACGAGTGGGGGAAAAAGAGAAAGAACAAGGCTTATGTTATTACATCATGATAGCCATGAAATGCTGAGGTTGAAATAATACAGGAAAAGAAAGGGATAGATAGTATTGACATTGTTCCACACACGACCCTTTATCGCTTGACCCAGGTAGGCATCTTTCTTGCTTTGACATGACCAGGCTTCTTCCTCTCGACCCGACGAGCATCGACTGTGATAACACCAGCTAGAGTAGAAAAAGAAAAGAGTAAGCATCTTGTTTGTATTCAAAATTACGGGGGAAAAAGAAAAAAAAACTAGAGGAAAAAACCACGTACCTTGTCGCAGAACCGGCTTGAGTGCTGGCTCATGCACCATCAATGCTCGAGCAACAGCTAATGTAATGGCTTCTGCCTGTCCTGTGACTCCTCCTCCTGAAACCTTTGCCCATACATTATATTTATCAAGCCTTTGTGTGCACCGCAGTGCCCACAAAGCGCTTTCTCGATCGTGTAGGCGAGGGAAGGCATCCACAATGTTCTTGTCATTAACAAGAACCTCGCCCTCGCCCTCGACAAGGAAAACGACAGCAGATGACTCCTTTCTTTTGCCTCTTCCACGTGCCCGACCAAATTCGTCCACCTCCCTCGGGGTAGGCTTGTTGGCATAAGGGTTACCGGGACGAACATAGCTATTCAATGCGTGCCGAACCTCTTCAGGCAGTAGGTCTGGTTGGATCCGATTCAGTCGTTGGAGCACTTTTTGAAAGTTCTTGTACTTTTTCGCGGGAATGGGTTCGCCCAGGAGCTCCCGAAATTGCGCGAGTTTGAACCAAGCCATTCGCGGCGCTTCACCAGCTGGTAGTATAGGCAATTGCAAATATTTTTCTAATAGTCGTTCTAATTTGATCCGATGATCGATGAATTTAGGACTGCCCGAAAAGTATGCCGGCGAGGCAGGGACTATACGTGCCGGTTGTATGCTAAAATTCTTGAAGTCGATCTCTGGGGCTGCCCGAATCACTTCGACTTCTTCAGCATGGCGTCGAACTGATGTAGAAAAGGGATTCTGTTGTCTCCTTCTGTGGAGGAATTGGAATGAAATACTGGGCGTCGGTCGTTGGACAGCTCCGAAGACACTCTGCGCTGTCCGCGCCAGGCATGTCGACCTTTGTAAAGCCATTGTGTATTCCCACACAGCCACGAGCTGACTTTGCTGGGAATCAATTGGCGCTGCAAGTCGATGATGTTGTGGGACGCAACTTGATCATGCTTAATCGCTTCTCCGTGACGGCAGGAAATTTGGCAACGGCTAGATCACGTGGTCTGGAGTCTTGGACAAAAAGATTCTCCGCCGCCGATGCTTAGCCTGATTCGCACAAATTTTCTTTAGGCTGCTCAAGCTGCCACCACCCTTTTCCCAGCCCCTCCCCGCCCGCCTCTTTTTCTTTTTTTCTCTCCCTCCTTAAATTCACCCTCATCGAACCACTCTCTGCGGTCTTCACGATGTCTTTCGGAAAGCTCTACGGTCTTCCTGTAAGTTTCAATCGTCAATCATTCTTTTGTTTTCGCTGCAAGATCGCATATCTAACACAAACGTCATCAGGGCCACGGCCGTACCATCCCAGCTTTGGTGGCTGCCAAAGCCAATGGACTCGACGTTGAACTGGTCGAGACCAAAGGAGGCACCAAGACTCCTGAATATCTCGCTATAAACGGTCTCGGCAAGATTCCTTCTTTTGTCGGTGCAAACGGCTTCGTATTGAGCGAGGCTATTGCTATTGCCGTCTACAGTACGTATATGCTTTCTTTCCACAGCAGTCCTTTCCCTTGCAACATGATGATGTATTATAAGTTATCCCTGGCAGAAAGAATCTCCAAAACAAATTACGGAAGATCTCATTTGTTGATAACCCATTAACTCTGATATGCGAAATGTCTATGTCATTCAAAAATTCTTTTTCATTGCTTAAGACGAGAAAAGAAGGAAAGAAGAATGCGTGCATTGGCTAACAATGAGTTGATAGTTACCTCTCAGAACGAGAAGACCACTCTTCTGGGCACAACCAAACAGGACTATGCTTCCATCCTCCGTTGGATGTCCTATGCAAACTCCGACCTTCTTAGCCGCCTCGCCTCTTGGTATCGCCCTCTTGCTGGCCAAGACCAATACAACAAGAAGAACGTTGATGAAGCTGCCACCTCGTCACTCGCCGCCTTGAAGGTTCTTGAAACCCACCTCACTGCTAACACCTACTTTGTCGGTGAGCGCGTCACACTTGCCGACATCTTTGTCGCTGGCCTCCTTACCCGGGCATTTGCCTCTGTCCTCGATAAGAAGTTCCGATCTGAGTTTGTTGCCCTGACTCGTTGGTTCACTACCATTATCAACCTGCCAGACTTCAAGGCAGTTGTTGAGAACCAGGTGCTCGTCGAGGAGGCCATTAAGTACACCCCTCCCAAGAAGGAGGAGAAGCCCAAGAAGGAGGCCGCTAAGCCTGCTGCTAAGCCTGCTAAGGAAGAGGAGGATGATGGTGAGCCCAAGCCTGAGCCCAAGGCCAAGCACCCCCTGGAGGCTCTTGGCAAGCCCACTTTGATCCTTGATGAGTGGAAGCGTCAATACTCCAACAATGACACACGTCCCGTTGCTATGCCCTGGTTCTGGCAGAACTACAAGCCGGAAGAGTACTCTCTCTGGCTTGTTGACTACAAGTACAACAACGAGCTCAAGCTCACCTTCATGGCCAACAACCTGATTGGTGGTTTCTTTGCCCGTCTTGAGGCCTCCCGCAAGTACCTCTTCGGTGCTGCCTCTGTCTATGGTCAGAACTACGACTGCCTCATCCGAGGTGCTTTCTTGGTCCGCGGCCAAGAAGCCATTCCCGCTTTCGATGTCGCCCCTGACTGGGAGAGCTACGAATTCAAGAAGCTCGACCACACCTCCGAGGCCGACCGCAAGTTGGTCGAGGACCTCTGGGCATGGGATGTCTCTGAAGTCCGCGACGGCAAGGAATTCCCCTTTGCCGATGGCCATGTCTTCAAATAAATGATGATACTCAACCCTTTTCTTCTTGCCTCGCGCATTCTGTTTCCTCCTAATATACCAAATGGGATGGGTGGATCGTATTTTTGGTGTGGGTTCGCAAAAGATTTCTACCCCAAAAAGATTATCTTTCCTCCCTTTCTGCCACGCTCTTACGTTTTAGAATCCTTCTATGCCTAGCTCCGTGTCCTCTTCTTTCTTCTTCTGCGGAAGTTTGATCTACGGAGGCTGGATAACGGGTGTACTGCATTTGATATGATTTTCCTTTGTTGCCTAACGAGAATTGAAGACGAGAAAAAAGAAAAGCTTACGTGTGATGTGACGCGATGTGATGTTACCAGATGATAGGTGGAAGGATGAGTTATGTTATGGGTTTATGAATTAAGATAAAACATATCACTTGTCATCAAATAATGATGTCAATCCAATCAAGATTGGTAACTATCCAAATCTTCAGACTCAATGAAATACGTAAAGCTAGTAGTGGAGGAGATTCACAGAGTATTCGACTCCTAGAATAAAGTACGACTATAACAACCGGAAGAAGGGAGACAAAAAGGTTTGACAGTCTCATTCAGTCATGGCCACTGGTGCCGTAGCCACTGACGCTGGATCCTGCTGCTTCCTTGAATCCTTATTGGGGTCAGCACTAGGACCGGCACCACCATCAGCATCAGTAGAGAGACTTTCATTGAGTTCATTCCACGCCAGCCTCGTCTCCTTCCTGTATTTCCTCTCTTGCCTCCTCCCCTCCCTCTTAGCTGTCTCCGCCTCCTTCGCTGCCTTCTTCTCGGCCTTCTTCTCGGCTTTGCGTTTTGCTACCTTCGCTCGTCTGGCTTCTTTCTTAGTCAAGTTGCCATGCTTATTGCGAGTGATGTTTTCCATGATAGAAGGGCCCTTGTCAAGACCAACGGGCACGATATCGTTTTCCGTGTTAAAAACCATGTTTCCCGTTGGATAGGGCAATTCTTGGGTAGATTCCTTGAGTTTTCTTGTTTCCGCGGCTGATGAGTCGTCGTCGGACTGTGAATCGGAAAACTCCAATATATCGTTCCGGTTGATCCTAATGCCCTGCTCTTTCCAGGAACGGAGTCGTCGACTCACATTGTTCGACTTTGCGAGAATATTAATCGTTTTCAACACCGCTTTAAGCACCGTGTCATCATCATCGTCAGGACTATTGGTGAATTCGGGGACTTCAAGAATATTGTATGGATTGCCAGCCGCTTTGAGTTCGCTGTCGTCGATGAGTATGGTGTTCGTTTGATCCCAGCGTTTGTTCTTGGCGCCCGTAATTTCCATGTCGGTGAGGATGCCTGGGTCATATCTGTCGACATGGAATATAGATTTCCCTTGCTTCTCCTTTTTGGTAGGGTATGTGCTCTGAATGTGAGGGTCTGCCCAGATCTTTTCAAGCTCTTTATAGACTTGCACTTTGGAATTAAACTGCTTTGGGGTGAGTCCCAATTGATCTCGATTCCATCTTGCGACTAATTTCTGTTGCTGCTTTTCAGAGAAGATATCCTTGCAAATTGCATCTACTGTCTGTCGTCGAGAGCTCGACCACACCATGATCTTGTGTCGGCTGGTTATTCGCTCGAGGAAGTGGTCGAGCGCCGGTCGTCGGACAAATTGAGGTGGGAACTTCTTGCGCTTCCGGTACAGCAGTGTGCCGTTCAAGTCTAAGATGATAAGAAGTGGTTGATAAAAGTACAAGTCTTGTGGTTCTTTGTTTGCCCCATCCAGATATGACGGACTAGGAATAGGGGCCACTGGTTCACTCGGTTCTCTTTTTATGTGCTGATCGATGGGCCGATTGATGGGAATGTTTCTATCTTTGCTTTGTGTTGCTCCCTTTAACATTTGTTGCGTAAACCGAATATGGAGCAATTGAGCTTTTTGTAAAGCCGAAGGTTCAGCTGTTTGATCGACCTTGGTCTGCACCAATCTGAAGTTGTTCATGTTTTTTGGGTCCTGGGGGTTGCTGAAGTCGTTGCCTATCGTGTATGGACCTGAAGCGGTGTTCGTATTATGATTGTGGTTATAATTATAATTGTTGAACGGAATGGATATTTGTGGGGGAGCTTGAGGAATATTGGTATGGCCGCCTTCCCTGGCTTTCGACAAAGCATCTCTCTGTGCTCTTTGCTGTAGTCGACGCGACTGTCTAACCGGCATACCACTTGTATTTGTTGTTTGAGGGGTCAATTGTGGAAGTTGTGCTTTCTGGTGTTGATCCTGTTGCGGCCTGGTGTGAGCATCAAGGGATCTCTCTTGTCCTTCAGCCAGTAAGTCTTCTGGTTGGGTCCCATCATTAGTAGCAATATTGACGTCTGTATTGTTATCCATAGTACGTTGTTCTTGACTCTGTCTGTTGTCACGCAACGCCGCTGAAGCTGAACTCATATTTCTCCCACGCGCCATGGCAAAAGAATAAATCGGGCGCTGTATTTCAGTAAGTAAAAATTGAGGGAAGAGGAAAGAAAGAGTAAAATACCTTAGCGCCCAGTCGTTGGCTATGCGCAAAACATACACGTCTGGTGAAAGGATTGAAGATGCTGCCAGAACTGAGACTGTTCAATGAGTGCCGCCACATTTAAGCGCAGATGTGCTGATATGCAAGTAAAAAATTCCAGCAATCCACAGAAAACTCCTGTCGAAAAGACAATATCAATATTTACAAGAAAATGAATGGGAGAAAAAAAAAAGTCAAGAGAGGATGAAAAACGAATGTATCCCGATAAAGGAAGGCACCACTCGGAGGCTGCGATAGGCCCACCGCCTCCGATCACATGGCAAAATTAAAATAAAAAATACTCCGCCAAAACCACATTGTTTTCTTAACCACAACTTGTTTGCTCGTCCATATTGCAGGCTTTGTTTTAGGTGGCGGTGGTAATATCTATACTGTTCGACCAACCGAGCAGTCCGTCATGGCTATTTCAGATTCATTGAATAAGCGACTCCGCGCCCGCCGATATGAAGAAGAGGACGAGGACGACGTCTCGGTCTCGTCAGACGTAAACGAAGATGTGGAAAGCAATTCTGATGATGAAAATGAGGAGTCTCTGCAGGAAGACTCAGGTTCAAATGAGGAGGAGGAAGATGAAGACGAAGACGATATGAGTGAGGATAACGACTCGGCAGACGACAGGGAGGCAATACAATCGGAGTTCCGCCAAATATCATTTGGCGCATTAGCAAAAGCACAAGACTCTATTGGGAAAAAGAGGAAAAGAGGAAGTACAGGAGCACCAGAGGACAAAGAATCGCCATCGTCGTCATCGAAGACATTGAATGATATAAGAGAAAAACTACGACTGGCGCGCGAGCAAAAAGGGAACCAGCAACAAAATAATGATAACACTACGACTTCAAGGAGCAGCAGAAGCAACGACTCAAGAATAACGAAACCATCCCGATCTTCCAAACATGCACCTCAAGTCCAGTCATCCAAAATGGCTGTTTCCCGCAAACGTATCGTCGTGGAACCTCCTAGTGTACCCAAAGCTAGAGACCCTCGCTTTGACCCAACGATAGCAGCTTCTTCTTCTTCATTTCACCATAAAAATTCCTCTTCTGCAACAGACAAAGCCTACGCCTTCTTAGACGAGTACCGTGCCTCCGAGCTCAAACAACTCCAAGACCAACTCCGGCGCACAAAGGACGCCAAAGTCAAAGACAAACTGCAACGCGCCATAACATCCGCAACTGATAGGCAGCGTGCGCTCGACAATAAGCGGCGCGAACGCGAGGTTATGAGCGAACACAAGAAAAAAGAGAAACAGCTGATTCGAGAAGGTGTCAAGGAAAAACCGTACTTTTTGAAGAAGTCTGAGTTGAAGAGGGAAGTCCTCAAGAAGAAGTATGAGAGTATGGGATCGAGAGAACGTGCCAAGGCGTTGGAGCGTAGGAGGAAGAAGGTTGCGTCGAAGGAGAAGAAGGACTTGCCTTGGGCTAGGAGGGGAGTTGAGCAGTAGATACTGTACATACATACATATCAATCAATGATTATTATTTTTCAACCTACAAAGTAACAAGATATAATAATGAGGTGTAGAAACCTCACCCTACGGCCTGGCTATAGGATTATAGTAAAAGAACCAACAGAGGGCGCCAAATATCGCTAATGGAATGCATGGTATGATATGATAAGAGATCTCCTATATGATGACATTTAGAAAGTGTAAAAGATAAAGCTTTGTACGAAATACAATCCCATCTTTGCGAAATAAACAAAAGAGGAAGAAGAAATAATAAAGAAGGGGGAAATGATGCCTCCCTCCCTACCAGCGGGATAGTTTGCATCGTAGTAACTAGGATCAGACGATCAGTCTAATCTACTTAGTACAAAAGAGAAGAAATATATGGAAAAGAAAAGAAAAGAAAATCGCAATAAAACACTGCGAGGCCCAAGGGGAATCAAAAAGAAGATAACAAAGATATAATCATGTGAGATTGTGCATATGTCGATCATAAACATCCGAAAAAGGAAAAAGGCGAAAGCACATGGTATAATAAAATAAAACCAAGGAGAAAAAAAAAAGTCGAACAGGGCCAACCATAGCAAGCAGTTCGCCAATCCCAAATATTATATTCCCTTTCATGCCTCATCCTTTCGTTCGTTGCAACAATCAAATTTTGTTGTGTACCGTATAAACCAACTTGATAAAACGCGCATTCAACCCAATAAGTTTTCGATGAACCGGCTTAACGCAGAAGTCTTCGTGAAGAAATAAGAAAAAAAGAACCAAAGAGAGGAAGAGAAAGATAGGCCATTCGAATACAAATGTTTCGGATCAAGATGAAGACAGATCTGTCGTATATATCGCAAAGTCGAACACAAGTCCATTTCATAACTTATATATTAAAATTGGCGTGAAGAAGTTGCTGTTGAAATTCAATTTTTTCAAGCCATCATGAATGGAAGAGATCCCATGCTCGTGCGCACAGGGACAAGAACTCTTCCTTCTTCTTCCGTTGCGTCTCCGGTGAATCGCGTCCAGCACCAAATGGCCCATACGATGATGACAACGATGGCCCAGGGCCATTGCGGAACCTCATATCTGGACCCGTACCTAATGGTGGACTACCATTGTCTTGTTCATATTCATTTCGCGTCCGGCGACGAGCAGTCCCCTGACTTGGAGGAGGCACATGTGCCTGTTGTGCACCCGGAGCACCATTTCCATATGGCGAAGGGGGAGTGGTTGGTTGTTGATGGCCGTTGTAATGAACAATGCGGGGTAACAGTTCTTCACGGCCACCAGAGAGTTCGTGCACGGCTTCTTCAGCTGACCGATATTCTCGAGGCCGTTGCTGTTGATTGTTACCGGGGGAGGAAGAGAATGGAGGAATGGTTGTATTAGTAGTCGTGGACTGTGAGGAGTTAACGCCGGAGCCAGGGAATGATGGTCCGTTGCGTTCGCGCTCTCTTTCGCGGGAAGCCAAGTCAGATCCAAAGACGTCGGAAAGCGGTGGTAGGCGATTGTTCGTTTGCGTTGCTGGCACGTGGTGGATGTGAGATGGTGAGGGGAGATTGGGAGTATGGTTGATAAGGTGACGAGTGATAGGCGGTGGGTCATGGCGACCGGTAAATGTCTTGTGTAAAGGAGCGGACTGCACAACCCTTTCGTTGGCAAACTGGGAAGCTGAAGGAGGAACGATGGAGAGACCTGGAGGCGGGCGCTTCTTGGCAAGCTTTAATGAACCAAAAGGACTCGAGTCGGACAGCTTTGAATCGCTGCCGTCGCCTTTAGCAGACTTTTGCAGTCTCGATTCGATGATAGATCGTTGCTGGTCGCGCACTGCCATGCTTCGCTGTAATTGTTCTTGTCGGCTCGGATCGTGCGTTTGAAAGCCGGGAGATAGGCATGCCAACCCGACCTCTTGCATTCCCAAGCCATCGCGGGCTGTCATTGGGCCTCCTGGGGCGCGCACTGATAATGTGCTGGCGGAAAGATCGAGTTTCCTGGGGCGGGGCCGCGTATGTGTAGACATTGTGGGTGAGGATGGCGGTTCTTTCTTGACAATTATCTTTGGTGCAGCATTACTAGACAATCCAGTCAGTTAGAGATGATGAGCGTCTTGACAGAACTTGGTCAAGTTCTACGTTGCGTTGAAAATCACTTGAGAAGGCGAGGTACTTACGAGTTGGGAGTCTTTTTCCCATCGGGGCTTGACTTCCCTGTGGCTGCAGCTCCGTCCTGTGGACCGGAGGGCATTCGAGAAGGCGGCACCGCTGACGATAGCGAGCCGGACAGCGCAGTATAACTCTTTGGACTTGCTGCTCTATCAACGTGGGAAGTGGCCAAGGGTGCGGCCGTTGCAGGCGCGACGGCAGTAGACATACTGGCGTGGATGGGTGATTGAATGTGCTGTTGACCAGCACTTGCTATACTTTTTCGCCGTGTCGTACGTACGTATGTACGTAGTAGTAGACTATATTTATATGTATGATATAGTGTCGAGTATCAATGAGAGACAGCGCTGGGACGATGTCCCGAGGGACTGGCTGTTAGCCGGAACGATGACCTTGGCTAAGGCGTGTTCGAGCGAGATGATATGTTGTAGAAGTGTTACGTCTGAGGAGAGAAGAGGTTTTGTGTTGTGCTGCGTTGGGCGCTGGTCCAAACGGGTTGCAAAAGCAGCGAGCGGCGGTTCAAAATTCCCGGGCAAGGCCTCTTGACTGATTCGCGGCTAAAGAGCAGGGGTCGAACAGAAAATAATAATAATGAGTCTGGCTAGGCTCCCTTCCCCGTCCCTGTTTGATCGGAGGGTGTCAACTTCAATGGGGAAAAAAAGAAGGAAAGAAGAAGAACGAAGTGTCGTGTCTGCTGTGACCTGTCTGTCTGCCACGGTGTGCTCCGTACTACTGAGGAAATCGCGGCGCTTGCTCAGTGTGCACCAGTGGTCCAGAGCAGCTGCGGGCGCCTATGTCTCAGGGTTACTAGTCAGAGCGGGTCTCGGCCCTGCGAGCGACAGAATTTCTTTGGTTTTGTGGTTTTTCTGACACCGACGGGCTGTCTCAGTCTTCACAATCGCAGGCTCTCAGCGCTCGGCGGGCCGGTGTGATTGGGCGAGATTGGGGGCCGAGGGGCTGCGGGCTGCAGCTGGAGGAAAATAGAAACAAGGGAACAGGGGGGGGATCGCGGGACAATTTCATTCCTCTGGATATATCCGTCAAAGAGGACAGAGCGTGGTCCAATGGTGCACTGGCTGTCTGTCCAGTGTCTGTCGTCGACATAAACGAGGGAAAGTCCAAGACGACGGAAGGGCGGCATCCCCGTGCCGCCAGCACCTGCAGCCATGCACTCGCGGGCGCTTAATCGAGTCGAGACCGTCATACGCTGCAATACGGTAATACGAGTACGTACACTACGTTGAATGGCATCCGGAGTAGAGCTGATATCCGAGCTGCAAGTATAGACACCGACATGCATTTTGTACGGAGGATACTCAGCATAGTGATACAGTAGTAAATTCTAAATGCATTTGCAAAATCTCCGCGAAGTACTTGCCATAAGTGCTGCAGAGCATAAAATACATATCGAAACTAGATCAGCATGGCGATTGGCCGGCAGCGTCAGCCATCGCTCGTGGTGAGACGACCAACGCCGGACGAGCGTTCCTATTCGCCCTTGGCTGAAACATGGATTGATTGCTTTTAATAAAGAGATGACTAGTGCCCAGCTTAGTCGGACTAGCATCTCGCCATCGCCTGAGTCGGTTAGAACGGAGTACTTCGTCCTACGCACGCACCTCTTTTTTCGAGCGGGCGATCATAGCATGGCGACTTATTGTGCTGCTTGATATACCAGTCGGATTCTGACTACATACTCGAGGCCATCTCCAAAACCGAGCCGATTTCTGGAGTGATACCGACACTGACGCTGACTATGTAGTTATATGGTATATGGCAGGCATATATATGTATGCAATCAAACGAGATGGCTGCCTGAGGACCAACCTGCCAACTCTGGCCAGCAAAATCAATAGTTCGAGGGTGCGCCCCACTCGGCGCGAATCCAGTCGGTCGGTTTGGCGATTACCCGTATGTAATCGCCGTACCGTATTGTATTTTTCGCTCACGAGGAAAGCCAACCCTAACCCTGGTCTCGATTAGATGGCTCCATTCAATAATAGCTGCCCATCATTATTATTGTTAATCTTAAGTTCTTTGCATCAATCATTCAATAGTCAGCTGTCCTAGCAAGTTACAGGGGTTAAATATATTAATTATTAAATAATCAATTTGCCAAGGAAGATCTGTGCTGGGCACTAGCCGCCTACTAGGTAGTACAGTCGTTGCATCTAAACATCCTCTGCAGTAACAGTAACATTCAAATCCTGCCTGGTATGTACGACTACTTCCTTCACCTGCACATTTTTGCTCCGTACACTAACATGGTTATTTAGTATTTAGTATTTAGTATAGAGTATAGAGTATTTACTCTTTTCTATCTAGTTGAATCTCGCATACTCGCAAGTCGGCGACCACCTTGAAACTAATTTGGTGCGAGAATCTGTATATCGTTAATTTATCTGCGTCTTTAGGACCGCCCTTAATTATTACGTTCTTTGTCGAACGGTGGATTTTCCACGATTCTGTGCTGGCCGTCTTTATCTTACTTCTACTAGATTTGTATTAACCATAAAATGTTCATTCCCCCACGTCGATATTCGCCATATGGTGAAATCTGAGGCTGGATGCATAATTTATATTAAGGCAATCTCCGAGGTCCCTAGCAACAAAGCCCATGCAGTACGGGAATCATGTGAGCTCTTCTCAGAGCTAATAGCCAAATAGCTAATCGCTCGTACAGAGACCTTAAACCGACGTGAGGACAGGAATACGCATTCAAATAGACCGTTCAACAGACCGGTTTGCAGATCATGCCATCGTTCATCGCCCCCATAAATCGTGACGAATACATCCACGAAGGGCCTCGTCACTTGGAACTTTCATAGCTTTGGAAGAAAAGGCGGGCATTGCGCGCACTACCTCAACATGACCTACCTGCCTCTACCGTTTGTTGAAGGTCTCCCGATGGCCCGACCAAACCAGAATGGAAGTCATTCCGAACATCCAATGATAACGGCGATGATCTAATATTCAATAAGTAGTTTTGGCTGCAGTGTCGTAGCCATTAGAAGCAGTGTCGGTAAATGATCGCCTCGAGTAGTTGCCTTTTTTTTCTCAGGGCCACGTCAGTATAGAATTGTAAGGCCTCAAGGCACCAACCACCGCACCAAACAGCATACGAGAGTAATTAGCAACGCCAATTACGGTGATCGCACGGAATATAAACTTTGCACGGCTGCGCTGCCTGAGGCCTTCAACTCCTGCCTTACAAGAATCGATCTCGATCGCCTATCAACTCTGTCTTCGCCTTAGGAGATATATATATCGGACTTTGGAATGAATGGAGCTGCCAAGGCGCTTGTTTTTTTTCTCTTGCATTCCTATTCCAAATTACTTCGATGATGACGAGCTTGAAATGAATCCGCATTTTCACTATCAGAAAATAATATGGGGAGAAAGAAAGAGTATGAAGCTGTCAAGTTCTATGGACATAGCGACGGATGGACCCACTATATCGCCACACCCAATCAGAAGCCGGCATCCCACCACCAAATCCCTCCCCAGCTCTTCCTTTATCGATAACAATTTTTTATATGATTTTTCATGCTACATACACGACACTACACCACGCCACATAGACATTTCCTGCATTATCGCGAGGCTACTTTCATCAGACTACGCCAAATAATCCATATCGACACGCGCAAGATACATATTTAAGCCAGATACATAGAAATGCCTTCATCGGTCCATCCCGAAGACCAAGACCAGTCCATGGTCGATGTTGACGGCGAGCAACAAGAGCAGGTCGACCAAGTGGATGGAGAAGAGGTATTTGAAATTGGTGAGAACCGTATCACTGTGGTATGTATTTACCTGTTTTTCTACCTATACATAATTATTCGCCTCGCGTCAGCTCTGCCAAGTCTCAGATGCGAGCTCTAGAGCGAAAACGAGAGAGAGAGAAATGAAAGAACAGCAACTAACATACTCGATTCCCCAACTTAGCTATCCGGAGCAACTGTAACGGCTGCCTCATTTCAATTCAAAGAGGAAGGACACACCCTTGGAAATGCGCTTCGATATGTGATAATGAAAAAGTACGTCTTCCTCCCTTCTCATCAAATGCAATGCAAGATAGAGAGAAAGGTCCATAACTAACCAATTACACAGCCCTGCCGTAGAGTTCTGCGGATACACAATTCCACATCCATCAGAGGCCAAAATGAATATACGAATCCAAACATATGGTAATATTCCCTATCTCTGTCCCATTTTTATTGGCTTGACCTCCTAGAATGAGCAATGATCTAACACATAAATTGACAGACAATACGACGGCCGTCGAAGCCCTTGAAAAAGGTTTAGAAGATCTTATGGATTTGTGTGATGTCGTTTCGGACAAATTTACCGTTGCGAGGGATGCGTTTAATGCGGAACAGGCTAACCAGATGGCTGTTTGATTTTATATTTTTTTCACTTTAAAAAAAGATGGCGTTTCGGATCTGTACTTATATATATTCTCATTCAATTATTCGAAATTTTGGATATTCCGTATCCTTTTAAGATCAAACTCGACTGTCCGGGAAAAGAAGGTAGAGAAGTAAAGATATTGTAGGTCCGTCTGAAAATGTGAAAAGATAAAATAATCTTCAAAACCAACATATGGATACAATGAAATGATTGTGTCTGTCAGAACTGGAATTTTTCTAATAAAAACAACAACATACTTATATACACATTTCGCAGAAATAAGCTCGAATAATAATATAATTTTCCGAGACTTTTTTTGAAAAGACAGTAACTCGGCATGGGAATTGGCAATACATTAGTTGCGACCCTATAGTAGAAAAGAAGACGTTAGTCCAAAACAGTTCATATTTGTGAGACATCCTATGTTGAAGATTCCCTACCTCCAAGAATCCAGTGATGAAATTCCGTGGCAATCTGGCAGCGGGCTCTTCCTCGGCTCGGAAGTATTTCATGACTTGAGAAAGTTGCTTCCAGTAGTTCAATGTTTCCTAAGCAATCGGCAAAGCGGAGCAGTTAGTTATTTGAAAATCCAACATTAATGAGAGGTCCAATATATCATGGATATATATGTGACCCTTTCTTCCCCGCTTCTCGACTTCTTCAAAGAACGTGATTAATGCTAACCTGGAACTCGGCATGACTCTTGTATAGGAGCACATCAACAACGTTGATCTGGCTCACATATCGATGTCTCTCGAACTCTTGACGAATCTTTGTGCGGATTGCGGAGACTGGGAGGTTAAGGGAGTACATAGTTTGGATTTCGGGGGACTGTATATATATATTAGCCATTTGGTCCGGTGGGTGCATTCAATGCGATGAACGAGGAAGAGAGAGAAAATCAAACGAACCGATCGGAGCCATTCTCTGTAAGACTTGCGCACTCTGGCCCTGGCGTCTGCCCAGTTGATAGCTATATTTTGAAATTCATCTTGTCAGCAACCTGTACATGATATGCATCTGCCTCAATGGACAGACAAACAATCTCAACCGAGGAAACGAAGCGAGGGAGACACAATGGCAATGACAATTGACATACATTGGCGCGTCCGCTGAGCGAGATATGTGGGATTGATAGTCATGATGACTGCCAGTAGAGTTGCAATTGCTCAGACTGGCCGAAGGAAACAGTAAGAGACTATGCCCGCGTCGCAAATCGAGGGTGCAAGTCGTGGCTATCCCAAGGTGGAGTGATGTGAGGTTCCTGCGGCTGCCGCTCGCCGACCGAATAAGCGTCTATGCCGTATGCGGGATTGGTGGACTGGGGTGGTGTGGATAGCGCTTTCACCGCCTGCCGTTTAAGAAATTTTTCATGTCAACTTTGATTTTTCTGGCAGACATCAATTCACACGATCAAGTCATTATCTCGTTTGAAGCTTTCTCGGAGTAGTGTAATTGCTGGAATACCAAGCTTTACACTCGGGTATTATTCTTGCAGTTTTTCTACGGCTTGACTAGAGAGAAATAGAGGCAGAGAGAGTCAACGCCATGGCGCCAACACCCTCCAAAGGTCCCAGCAAAGGGAAAGCCCCCTCCAATAAAGGCAGCAAAGCATCGTCAGGATACAAAGTCAGCAAATCCAGTTCCAAGGCTAAAGTGAAGCGCCCGCCTCCGAAAGAAGTCAAATCGCAATCTCGCAGCGCGCCGGACCGACAGAAGAAAACCAAGACGAGGACATATACAGAGAAGGAGTTGGATCTACCAGCTTTGAATATGATCACGCCTGTTGGTGTGCAGACTCCGAGGGGTAAAAAGAAGGGAAAGACGTTTGTGGATGATCAGGTTAGTGATCGTCTGGATGGGAGCGGTAGAAAGAAAAAGAGAGAACTAATGAATCTACTACTACAGGAAAGCATGATGACTATCCTCGCAATCGTCAGCGCAGAGAAAGAAGGCCAAATAGAATCTAAGATGATAAAGGCTCGCCAAATGGAAGAGATCCGAGAGGCCAAGAGGAAAGAGGCAGAGGCTAGAGCAGAGAAGAGGAAATCAAAACTGGTACGTGGATGTTTATTGATGTTGTTTTTTTACCCGATTTTTTTTGGCTAATATTCTATTTTAAAAACACAGGAGAATATCAAAGATGAGTTGCGAAACAAGAAAAAGAGAAGATCAAGCGATGGTCCCGAGAATAAAGAAAAAGGTCCGAAATCGAAAGAGAAGCGAAAGAGCGTCTCATTCGCTTGAAAATAAAGCACTTGTTTTAAAAAAAATTCATATTCGATCTAATTCTGAGCTGTCTTTGGGTATCGTCATATCATTCGTTTGAAGGATTTTCTGTTTTCGGGTCTTGCAGGGCGTAATATGTGTTTCCGAAAGGCTTAAAAAGGGCATGGCGCAAGAGGTATTTCTTTTTGCCGGTATTTATCGAACGCTCAAGCAGGCTTCGTCCTTTCCAAAGCCATTCTGCGACGCATTGGGTAGAAACCAACCGGTTTTTGAGAGAGCTTGTCAAGATTGCCGCTGGGATTGGATTCTCCGTATAGGGCCTCTGTACCCTTCTCGGGAACTGGGGTGACTGTTAGATCAATCGTTTTTGCCATCAGATCCAGGAAGTTCGCCGCCTGAAAAGAAGATTGTTCTATTTAGTCTCGATCTGGCTAATGACCGCACATTCAGGAGTGGATTCATACTGGTTTGGTGAACCATCGACAGCCTCCCACTTCAAACCAGCCGAGGTGGCCACCCCAGGAGGTGGTTAGCAAAACACCATATGGTGTTTGTTTGAATTCACCGTATGGGATTGCTTCTTTGGCAGATATCTGTTATTATAAAAATGAGCCCATGTCTCGTGAAGCAAATAAAAACATGTACATAATGATTGAATAGGTATACTGACCGGATCATCTTCGGCATTTATGGCCAGGAAAGGAATCCGTATTGCCAGCAATGAATCTGATGATGAGGCATCACGATAGTAGGCTCCTTCAGTTGGGTAACCCCATAATGGGCATTGCACGGCTCTTTATGTTTATATTAATGAACATTTCGCTGGCTTGGAAAGCATAGAAAAGGGCCGAGGTTCAAATACCTGTCAAACTCATGTAGATACTTCACTTTCCTCATGGTGTCAGCTTGTAAACTCGGATGGAGTGTCAATTCATCAGCATGTCTGGCGTATTTTCAGTCAGCAACAACGAACATAAGTCACGGCGCAGAGGGGAAAAAAAAGCCTCTTTGCTTTATGCATATACATACTGATTAAAGAGTGCTATAAGACTTTTAGCCATTGTTGCCGAGTAGGCTTCGGAACCAATCCATGTCCGCTGAAGTCCAGCATTCGATATGTCCAGATTCCATGGGTTGGCGCAAACTACGGCAGCGTTAAGGAGACAGTTTTCTCCTTCTTCGCCTAGATACTATATCCCATAGGAATGATACACAATTAATATCTTCTCTGTCATGTCGAAGGAGATAGAGGACATACGTTTGTTAGAATGTTGGCACCTAGAGAGAAGCCAATGCCAAACAAAGGACGATTCGGAAACGTCTTTCGAAGCCATTTGACTAGTTGACGAACATCCCATGTTGCACGGGCATTGAAAAACACTGAGGTGCTAAGTTTTGTTTGTGCGCAACCTCGACCGTTGATAACACATGCCTCCCAGCCTTTGTCTTTATCCAGAACGAGGGGGGCCAGAGCTGACCTCAAGTAAACCTCGTGCGACCCACCGGTCAACCCGTGCATGGCAATAAGCATAGGTTTATTGTCGTCGGATGGAAGCACAGCTAACTCATCTTGGGAGAAGAAAGTGGTTCGTGCAGGAAGCCCCGAGGCAAGTGTGAATTTCCTAGCTTCATCCGTAGCTTCGGCGTCCACTGTCTTCTCATATGCCGGGACAACAAAATCAACAGCAAACTGTCCGGCGAGCTCTGGATCTTCCTGCTCGAATATTTTGCGCTTGTAGTAGATAGGGATTTCATTGACCTCCTTGACTGTCGTATACGCGGTTTGCAGATGCCCGTTGAAGAGCAAAGGGTTGAGGTTGCATGTTGTGGGAGTAGCTTCTCGGCATAAATCTATCAGTTTAATCTGATTTTCTTTCCTGTCTGATGAGTTGCCATCAACGGTATCTGCATTAACGCCTGCATCGGCATTTGCATTCTTTGCTGTGAGCAAGAGTTGGTTCTCTTCGCAGTGAGCCAGCGAGATTTTGGCGCTCGGGGAAAGCCATGACAAAACGCCCATATCTAAACAATGCACGGGAAAAAAACTTGAGACCGCAAAAAAAAACCTCAGAACAACCGTAGAACCAAGTGATTCCTCTCTAAAGACGAGAAACTGATTGAGACCGACGCTGAAGAGAAATTTGAAACGCTGCGTTCCTGCCCTTCTCAGGTACCTCGGCATATTGTGGTGGCGTAACCAGATCGGGTAAAGCGCGACACGAGGCCAGGGGCCAGGGCGCCAGGCCTTCTACTGATAAGACAAAGCGATAAGAAATACAAACAAGGCAAACAGCTTTACTATCTTTTTATTTTAAGAAGCACAAACTATCTAACCTTTACTAAGTATAGTAGGTTTGTAAGGCATGTCATATGAAGTAGCAAGGCAAGCAGAAATATTGTGTGCTAGGCAGTTTTAATGAGAATTGAGGTTTGTTCACTCGTTGTTGAGCACAAAATAAATTACATGAGAGCCCTTATTTCGCCCCAAGGGATAAGTGCCTGGATAGCGCTGTTGTCTTCATGATATCGCTGCAAGTAGGTGCAAATCGCTGGAAGCTCATATCTGGCGCGAAGGTCAATCCACCAGACACTTTCACGCGCTCTATTGTACCACAAACATAACAACACAAGTGCTACAGGGTCCTTCCTCTCCAAGCAGGTCGCAAAATCACCATGCATTTTGCCTGCGGCCATGAATACCTTGCCTTTCGACGTATCGTCCTTTGGTAACATTAAAAACTGGGAGAGGCCATGTGCAACTCTAAAGTAGGGGTTGTTCTCCTGTGTTGATGACTCGTCAAGTCCGCATAGGTGCACTAATTCGGCTAACACGCCATCAATACCTTTGGCAGGTAATGGCAGATGCATGTTTTCAAAGGTCTCAGACATGGTGCGGAACACACTTTGTGGCCGTAGAGGATTCACAATATGCCATAGTGCCATCTTGCCAGACCCGAGCCGTAACCATTCTAGATCGGAGGGGTCAGGTGGCCCGAGAGGCCATGCTTCCTCTAATAAACAAGCATTGATTGAGGCAAATGTCAAGATACCCACAGTACCAGCTGTAGCCCAGATAGGATCTTTGTGTTCTTCCTTGATAGGTTGCCTCAACCACTTGTTGAATAAAATTGTGCATTGGGACGTGTGATATGATTCTCGCAGAGACCGGCGATGGGAGGGCGTCACACCAAGATAGCGATCATGAACAGCTGCCACCGCCAACGTCCCATGCATCATGAATGGACACTACAGAATTCATGTCAGCCACGTCTAGAGTTTGTCCTCGGCATCTTCCTTTTCAAAACAGGCACTGACAGCAGCCCTGGACTCATTTGACTCACTGTAAAGGAGACCGGCAACATGTATTTTTCATATATTTCCACCATTTCAGATCCACCGAGGGAATATAAGGTTCGGTTTCGAAACCGGTTGAATAGCTCCTGGTCTTGCACGTCTAGCATGAGAAATGTGGACCCGTTGCCAGCCCATATGGCGTTGGTAAGAGCCGGCCGCGGCGACAGCAATCCCGATCGCGATGCTATCTTTTGTCTTGCTCGTTCCTCAGAGAGCGGCTGGAAATCAGGCACATTGAACCCGAAGTTGCATAGGACCCCATAACTACGGCATCGCACGCAATGTGGCCTTGTCTCGTCACACTGTAATAGCAAGTGTTATTTCATTATTCAAGGCGAGACAGCAGAAAGGTCACCTACCTTCAGCTTCCTCAGCTTGCAGTTTCGACAGCCAAATCGCGACTTGCGCCTACCCTGGCACTTCTTGTTGGCAATGGAAGCCATCATGGAACCGCATATATGACAACGTGGCGCTAAGCCTAGCCAGGCCAGGAAAACCGTTTCAATCTGCCGGCAGCGTGAGCAGTGAATACTGAGCAGTGTCGTAAAGAGGCATTCGGGCAAAATGATCCGGTGTTCGACGATCCGCTCGTTATCTCCGGGCCGATCACTAACCGCCTCCGGGAAACCCCACTTGCACACACTTACCTCTGCTCGGGACCGGAGGGCTATGATTGGCCCGTCTGGGATCCACAATCAAACTCCGCTGGGCACTTTATTTTTGACATCATCAGATTAAGAAGCAGACAGACCTCGAATTCCTTGGAGACACTGGGCATGTGGGCTTCCATCAACTAAAACTTCCCAGCTGCGACCCTGTTAGCAAGGTAGTAAACCTCGAGAGTTCGGAATGGATACTCAATCCCGTATTAACATGGAGGGTGGATAGAGATTCATGCAACATGCTGCCATCATCCATGTCCAACAGGGAGTCGCCAGGTCGCTTAACCAAGTGAACCACAATTGGGGACCCATAGCCAACTATAGATTCCAATAGCGTTGTTCAGGAAACCATAACGACACATTTAAACGAGGTTAATTTGCATTCCCCGTTTAAGTCCGTTGGCCACTGCAGACTGCATGATTGCGACGACTATATAAATCACCCACGACCCCTCCCCAAGCACATAGATTCAAGCGAACAAAGGGTTTTCTTTACACACCAAACGAAATTCATCTCTCTCTCTCTCTCTCTCTCTTATTTCTACTTAATCATCTTCCAGTATGCGCATCTTCGTCACAGGCTCGACCGGCTTCGTCGGTACAGCCGTCGTCAAAGAACTGCTCTCCGTAGGACACACAGTCGTCGGCCTAACTCGCAGCGACAAGGGAGCAGAGCAGCTGAAGAGCCAAGGCGCTGAAGCTGTGCAAGGAACTATCGAAGACGTTGAAGTTCTCAAGAAGATTGCCTCTGAATCCGATGCTGTCATCCACCTAGCTTTCGTCCACGACTTTGCCAACTTCGCTGCCTCCTGCGCCACAGACCGAGCGGCCATCACTGCATTGGGTTCCGGTCTGGCTGCTGCCGGCGGTGACCGCGCCCTGGTCATTACTTCAGGCACCATGATGCTGGCACGCAGCAAGTTGAACGACGAGAACGAGAAGCCCGATCTGACTAACCCGTTGGCCGCAGCCCGCGGTGCCTCAGAGACTGTGTGTCTCGACTTTGCTAAGCAGGGCATACGCACCAGTGTCGTGCGGCTGCCACCCACCACACATGGCCCTGGAACCGCAGGTTTTACGGGAATGTTCGCCAACATCGTGCTACAGAAGGGTACCTCGGGGTACATTGGGGACGGCGAGAACCGCTGGGCTGCCGTCCATCGCGACGACGCTGCCAAATTGTATCGACTAGCAGCTGAAAAAGCAAAGGCCGGATCTGTCTTCCATGCAGTGGCCGAGGAGAGTGTCACGCTCAAAGATATCGCGACTGCGGTTGGAAACGAGCTTAATGTTCCCGTTGTCAGCGTCCCGGCGGATCAAGCAGAGGAGCACTTTGGCTGGTTCCTTTTTGGTGTCCAAGCCGACAACATCGCCTCCAGCGCGCAGACGAAGGAGCAGTTGGGATGGACTCCTACGGGCCCAACAGTGATTGAGGATGTCCCAGTGATTGTCGATTATGCGAAATCTCAGGCAGCTTCGGCACACTAGACATAGTCATTCCTATATATAAAGACAGTCTTATGAGCGCTAACTATTCTACGCATTACCAAATTTTATTTTGTACAGAGCAACTACATGTTTGTGTTTTTTGCATTCAAGTTTAATCTCCCCGAAAGTGTTTTGCTTGAGTCCATATTTACGATATATATGAGAAAATTATCAAAATTCAGTCGATTACTCTTCAAAAAGAGGTGATTGTAGCTTTCAGTGAACGATCCCATATATTTACCGATAAGGACGGCGATAAGAAAGAGGGGCGTGATAAGAGCGATAAGAAGGGCATACTAAGCTGGCTCCCTGAGAGCCATGCCTTGTGACCTGTCTGAACAGCCAGCCTCTCACTAAAGAAAACAGAAAACAAGCAGAAGTGTTCGCATCGCAAAAATCGACGAGGAATCTGCATGTCGAGCGGTCACGGCATTATTCATTCCTTTGTTGCTAAATTAAACCCGAAACCTGCTAATGTTTCTGGTTCTGTTGCCGTTTGCGGAAATCACGAACCACCCGCAGTCAGCGCAGTTCAAAGAAAAAGTCACGCTGCAAAAGAAAATGATATTGTCAGCTGTTGGTTGCAACTGACTTGGCGCACCTGTCAGACTAAACCTAGGGGAATAATGCCTAGACGGACGAGGAAAAATAACCTTCCCAGTACACGCAGAGATAATGGATAACACACATGTCATCCTGATTCAGCCATGAAGAAATGCTAACCCTATTAACCGTCGTCTTCCGTGTTCGTAGACTTTTGAATTCCACAATTCGATCTGCCTAATAAAAGGATCCTCGTGGCAGATTCGCATGACTTCTTTCTTCTTTCTTGCTCTCTCTTTTGCATATACATGAATAAATCAACCCTTCTCCCTGCGCTTTTTTTCAACTATGATATTTATTGCCCAGAAAATAGCTATCGTGCAGAAGCAGTGAAATTCGCCCGAAAAACTAGGAAATACCTCCAACATTGATTGATTATACAACATGGGATTACGTTCCTTGAATTTATTTGCTAGACTCAAGGTTTCAAGAAAGCCGAGTTACAATGGTCAAGAAGGGAAATCGGAGAAAAGCATGAGCGTCGACCAGGAAAACAAGTGTTTCATCATAGAGCTCCCTACAGAATTACTGGCACTCATATCTGCACACTTGGACCCTCTCTCCGAGGCATGTTTGGCCTTGACTTGCAAGCGCCTGTTGCTCATATCCGGCGCATCTCTGGTCTCGGAGTGTCTACGATTCAAGAAGGACTTTGCGCCTCTCTTCCACCACTACCGGTCTTCGCAAAGCTTTGCTACCGAGCGCTGGAAGCTGATAGAAAGACTCGAAGATGGGAGATGGATAGCTTGCTCTAGGTGCTTGAAACTTCATCCGCGCGTGGCATTCGCCCCCAAAGAATTGAGATGCTCACCTAGTGCGCGGGTGTGCAATCTCGGCGATTTAGCAGGGTTGGTGGACCTGTGTCCATGCGTGAAATTGACCTTTCAGGATAAAGCAAATCTTGTGAAGCTGTTGAGGGATCGCGAAATGTTGGCGAGGCTGCCGTCGAGTATTTTCGGAAGTCGGAATTACGACGAGAGATTCTTGTGGCATTCATGCACAGCATCGTACGGTTCGACCGATGTCAAAATTGACCTATACCCCGAGCTTAATGACGATGGGAAGCTCATCATCCGAACCGAGTATCGAATGGAAATGGAGCCAAATATGCTGGGAAAACAACAAAACATCACGCCCCGTTTTGGCTGCGCACACCGGTCAATGGATTTGTGGCTGTCTAGTGTTTGCCAGACTCTCTACTGCCACCAATACGACACGTTCTGCTCGGCGTGCAAGAGAATATCGGCTTGCAGCACATGTGAGACGACACTAAAATGCCCGCAAAGACGGCCTCACCATTGCTTGGAGAACAACAAAGTGGCGTACTTTTTCTGGACCCAAAGATGCCTCGGCAGCTCAACAGATACCCCAGACGAAGAGTTCGCGGCCCAAAGGATACACCCGGTTAATCCATGCGTTACTTGGAATAACTGTCGAGAACTATGCCCATGGACAATGAGGTTGCATCCTCCGCCAACCCAAGCCCCTGCACTTGGCAATGATATTCTGGAGCCGGCGTTGGTGGGTAATAATTTTGCAAATCAGATGTACACTTCGCTTCAACTCGAGTAGGTACAGTTAAATGTACCATCTTCATCATCACCCCATGTCCAAAGAACATACAATGACTGTCATGTGTTATCAATCTGTAATGATCATTTCAACGACGAGGCATATCAAGGAGTCGGCGGGCGAAAGGGGTAAATAGGGTTTTATTTGCTTTTGCTTTATAGGTAGAAGGCGCAAGTGTTGCTGAATATTATTTTGTTTTATTTATCCCAGGGCGTTGCTGGCACGATAACATAGGTACACGCAAGTAATCATCGTCGGTGGTTCGCCGATAGAGTGGAGCACAGTTTCTCCGTTCCGACCTCCGCAGCGTACAACAACGCGCATCATCGAACATTTCGTGACGCTTCATTTATAGACAATCCGCGTTGCAGAAGTTCGTCTCCATGGCCGATCGCATGATATATCTGCAATACTTGGGTCCTTCCCCCATACTTACATCGCAATAAAGTCAAAGGCAATGAGTTACCCACCGCCTTATAGTGAGAACGGGCAATATCGATATCCCTCACAGTACATGCAACAGATACCTCAAAATGCCTCGAATGTTCGACCACCGGCGCCCATTCCCCAATCGCAACCGCAATACAATGTTGGTCCCAACGTTCAATACATGAACTATACGAATTCTTTCCCCTATCCTCAAACTTTGGTGCCGTCTTATGCCCCCGCGTACGGACAGCATTCACCACCGCAACCTCTGCCACAACAGCGAGGACTGGCACCTACACTTCCTCAGTCGCCTCAGCAGCAGCAACAACAACAGCAACACCTTTATCATCAGCAACAGCAGCAGCAATATGGCTCTCCGGTAATTCAACAGCATCAACACCAACACCAACACCAACACCAACCTCTATCGAATCCTTCACCACAACCCCTACCGCTGCCATCACCCCAGCAAAATCAGCACCTGCAACGACAGCAACAACAATATGACTCTCCGGTTGTCCAGCAAAATAGATCCCCATATCAATCTTTACCGCATCCTTCTCCGCAGCACCTACCACCCCAGCCTTCACCACAGCAGAATCAAGCCCAACAGCGGCTGCCTCAGCAATACAACTCCCCGGTGATTCAACAGCACCAAGCTCTATCACACCCGTCACCACGACCCCCGCCTCAACATGTGCCACCGCAAAACCAACCTCAACAACTGCCGCAGCAATATAAACCCCCAGTGATTCAACAGCATCAAGCTCGTTCGCACCCATCACCACAGCCCCCATCTCAACCATCACCGCAACCAAATCAACCTCAACAACGACCGCAACAATACAACTCCCCAGTAATTCAACAGCACCAAGTTCTCTCACACCCGTCACCACAACCCCCATCTCAGCCATCGCCACAGCTAAATCAACCAGTGCAGCAGCAGCCCCCGTCACAGCCTCCACAGCAAGACCCTCCAATATTATTTGTGAACCCGAGTGATACGTTTACAGAACCAGCACGTGTATTTTCAATCCGTGACGTCGTGACCACTTCGAGTCCTTCGTTGCCCTATCAAAATGGACCTCCTCTAACAGCGCCCGTCACCCCGCAGCATGACACAGTGCCTGCTATCGTGCCGCCCGCCTCAGTAGCATCAAATCCTGCATCGTACAAAACTACTTCCAATCAGTTGCCAAATACACATGGCCAATACGTATCTAGTCCACTGGCATCAACAATGTCTCCTTCCAACGAGAAGACAGTGACGCCGTCTCGACCGGCCAACCAAAGTCGGAAGACATCCTCGCAATCCTCGCAATCCGCCACTCCTTTCAGAACTCCGCAAGTTGTCATTCCATCTCTATCTAGTATTCAGAAGATACCAGCACCCAAAACGTCTGTCAAGCCGCCAATGGCTGCGCCTCAGACAGTCCAGAAACCCCAAAAGACTGCTCCCGTCAAAGATGTGGACTATCAGACACTTCTATTAGCTCTTGCAGACGAATATTTGAATACTGCGCATAGCAAAGGAACAATTCTCGCTTTGGCGAAAAACGAGGCTGACCTCAAAGACTATTATAAGCTGGTAGCAACAGGGCTAGGTTGCTTGGAGGCTGCACAATCTGTTCGTATACCCTGGCAGTTTGTAAAGTATGTTTCAATGCTAATTATGAGTAATACAACAGAATTTCCGATTGCCGCCACTCACGGAAGCCTTGACACGATTGCGATATGCACGCATACTTATTGAGGAAACTGATAATGATGTAGCAGCGGAGACATCATTGAGTAAAGGAGTAAGTCAAGTTTTGTTCTTGCTGTTTCGAGCCATCATCGTTTACTAATTCTCGTACAGATTGAAATATGTGAACGGGTTAGTGATTTGCACTTTGGTTCTAGGTAAAAAAAAACTGATTTCAAGACAGAACAAGCTCGTGGACCTCAAATATACGATGCAACAGCTTTTGGCTCGTATGCTTCACAAATCTAATCCCAAAGCGGCAGCGAAGACTGTCGACAATATGATTCAAGAAGTTGAAACGTGCGTGGCCCATATGTAATGTTTTGATCTTAGGAACAATATATTGACGACGATGAGTTTAGATATCGACTTACACCCTGGGAATACGCCTTTCGTCTGCTTCGAGTCAGCCTCGCGCTGTCGTCTACCTCTCATCAGGATTTCGTTGTTGCCATTCACAATATCCAGAAATTGTCCAACCTGGCCAACCGCAACGGCGATAAGCTGGTATCCGTTATAGCTGCTTTGATAGAAGCGCTAGCACACTTACAGCAGTCCACCAGCCCTGATTCTGTCGAGCATGCGCAAAATGCATTGGCGGTAGCGCGAAGCCACCAGTTGGATCCTCGCGTACAAGAGATTCCTCAAATTGCCTCCTTGCTCCAGATGGTTGATATCTCATGTAGCTTGCTCGAATACGACCTGAGTCAAGCATCCCAGAAATTACAGATTATGCAACGTATGATGGATCAGCGAATTGATGATTCGCGATGGCGAGAGGATGGGTCATTTTCGATTCCTTTGAACACCCCAGTTACTCCAAAACCAGTCGAAATGGGAGATATTTTGGGTATTGAAAACGGCCGATTGTGTTTGACATTACACTGGCTTCCTCAGCATGATTTATATTCCCTCTGCTACCTGCTGAGCTCAGTGACGCTGGGTGCCAAGAATTCTCACGATGGTCGCAAATCCGAGAAATACCTGCAGGAGGGTCTGCGTATGATTCGTGGTAATTTCAAGGACCCTGAAGAAATCACCGAGTCCCTCGTGGCTGCCGGCAAGCGGCTTGAATGGCGACGGATCTTACATTGCAACATACTGCTGCACCTCACATTTTTAGCCTGTGCAAGGACCGATTGGGAAGCTGCTAGTCAAACTCTGAAAGAGCTCAAGGAAGTTTCCAAGGAATTGGGTAACGCCGTCCCTGAAACAATTTCCTGTCTTGTGCAGTACGCTACCGGGGTTATTGCACAAGGCACTGGTGATCTTGCAGCGGCACTAAGGGCATTTGACTCTCCACTCCTTTCACTCGCATCATCGACGAACAGAACGATGCGCAATGATCCCCGACGTGATACAGCGATCCTTGCGGGCTTGAATACAATTCTTATACTCCGAGAACCTTCCCATCCTTCCCATTCCCGTCTCGATCAGGTGCTATCTTTAGTCGAGCCACAGTGCCTAAGCAGCTCCAACAAATACATACAAGCCGCTTACTATCTAGTTTGCGCTACAGTGCATAACGAGTCCACCATTCAAACAAAGCAATATCTCCAGCAAGCACTACAGTCAGCCACAGCTATTAGCAACAGCCAAATCACATGCATGACGCTGACGTTTATGAGCTGGAAGTACTTCCGCGGCGTGGTTGGCGAGCAGTCCGAGAAGAGTGCGCGCGCGGGTCGAGCAATGGCTAAAAAGGCCAACGACCGGCTTTGGGTTAGCGTGACTGATCAGATGCTGGCCGAGACTTTGGAGCGACAGGGCAAGGCAGATGAAGCGCGTGTTGTGCGAGAAGAGGCGGACCGACTATTGACGGGATTACCTGCGGCATTGAAACGGACTGATTACCAATGATCATTATTTCTCATTCCCTTACCACAAACAGCATTTCGGTGTCTTTTCTTGTTTGGCGGCTGGCATATTTGACATTTAGCAAAGGAGTTCTGATTGATTGATTTATGAAAAAAAAACTATGAACTGTTGGACTAGCTTCTGTTCTCTTGCTGGCGTTCAATGTTGATATCTGAGAAGCCCACCATAGCAAATATTATTACCCTAATGAACCTGAACACCCCCAATCCTACCACATATGTACCTATAGGATGGAAATAGATGACAATTCAGTTTTGCACGAAGGAAAACATAATCATTAGCCAGTCTTTTGCAACTGTAACTCGAATAGATTAATACCTGCTTTAAATATAGGTGAGCTATTCCAACAATACCAACAAAAACAAACCAGACCACCAAAGCCATGAGAAGCCACATCAGTGAGAAAATCCAGCTCAACTCCTTCAAACACCTTCGCCGTGGATGTATCATAAACATGGGATATGTAAAACGCCATTGCCCTTGCAAAACAAATTATAGTTTACCCTCCTCTTTTCAATTCACACGCATCAATTAACCCAATCCACCCCACATCCCCCGAATTCTCCTGGCCAGCTGAATATCCTTCTGCATTATCGTAACCCGCTTCGCGTGGATCGCACACAGATTCGTGTCCTCAAAAAGATGCACCAAAAACGCCTCGGCGGCCTCTTGTAAAGCTTGGATTGCGTGTGACTGCCATCGCAGTTGCGCGCCGACTTCGGCGGGAAGCAATTCGAGGGCGACTTCGCGCACGAGACGTGCAAATGGGAGCTTTTGGATGAGTAGGTCGAAACCTCGTTGATATTTGCGGATTTCTTTGAGCGCGACGGTACCGGGCTTGTAGCGCCGGCGTTTGCCTGTGGGTGTTGGGTCGCCGGCTGCAAAATAGAACAGTCAATATACATACAATGAAGCTCGCCTCGGGGGAAAAAAAAACTTACGTTGAATATTCGACACGCGCGGCCCCTTTGCTGCTGGTCGCTTTTGTACTCGGTTCGCTGGAGATGTAGTGGTAGTAGACTTTTGCTTTTTGCTGGTGGATGGCGAAGCTGGCACAGTTTTAGATGAAGGGCCACTTCGGCTTCCGCTTGCTGGTCGAGATTCTGTCGCGCTGGTAGAAGCCTTGGCTAGCGACGGCCGGCCTTTCCCAGTCTTTGGTGGCATATTTTGTGATTCAAGTGACCGAGTATAGGAGTAAAGGTGTCGCAAGTCCAATGTTTGGTAGAATCCGATTCGATGGTAAACAAATCGTTGCGGGTCGCAATGCTATCGGTGCAGCTTATTTGAAGCTTGATTCTGAAGCAGAGGAGAGAGGAGAGAGATTATTTAATGGAATAGAAAAATAGAGCTATAAAGGAATCTGTGAATGAGGTCCCAGATTCCCCAGCCACCCTCTTTTTCGCGCCGCATATCCCGCTGTCGCGTCAAAGCTAGTCCCAATTGGGTTATATTGTGTGGCGCACGGAGTCGAGGCGGTGCGCTAAACCACGTGACTGACAGGGGGCGCTAGTCAAGCAGCCAATCTGGATCGCACGTTTCATTCAGATATCCAAAGCCTAAGGCCACCTCACTTTTAAGTTGTGCGTTAACTCTCCGCAGATTGCGCCTCTTCCAATTCAATCGCCTATAGACATCTTGCTCATACTCGTCATACTGTTAATGGAGCAGCCTTCGCATGGCATCTCGGTCTGTTATTAGAAGCATTGTCTTTCCACGCCACCCAACATCGTAACTGGTTATCTGCGGTTGCTATCTTAACTAGAGCCCCGGCGGCCCCAGCTTACGTTTAACAATTCTCGATCGCAACCAAGCAACTATACACAGTCGCCTGTCATGGCTGCGGTTTTTGGAAATGGAGGCCAAGGACAGTTTCCGCTCGAGCAATGGTTTTATGAAATGCCTCCTTGCACGCGGTGGTGGACAACTGCCACCGTGGTCACCTCCGTCTTGGTGCAATGCGATGCATTGTCGCCATATCAACTATTCTACAGTCTACCCGCAGTATATCTGCGGTCACAGGTTAGTTGACCACATTTAATGGAAGCCTTTGCTCGTGATAATAGGCGGCTGACCGTACAATGTTATACAGTACTGGCGTCTGATCACGGCATTCCTATACTTTGGACCCTTGAATCTCGACCTTCTCTTCCATGTCTTCTTCCTACAACGGTACTCGCGTCTGCTTGAGGAATCGTCGGGACGATCTCCTGCATACTTTTCCTGGCTTCTATTCTACGCCATGAGCTCGCTGCTGATTCTGTCGCCGTTCCTGTCCCTGCCGTTTTTGGGCCAGGCACTTTCTTCGAGTCTGGTCTACATTTGGAGTCGCCGGAATCCGGATACGCGCTTGAGTTTCTTGGGTCTGTTGGTATTCACTGCGCCGTACCTTCCATGGGTGTTGATGATCTTTGCTCTCATTGTACATGGGAACATTCCGAAAGACGAGATTTGTGGAGTCATTGTAGGCCACGTGTGGTATTTCTTTTCCGACGTGTATCCATCCCTACATGATGGCCATCGACCTCTAGACCCGCCGGCGTGGTGGAGGAGACTCTTCGAAGGTACCAATGTGCGCACTAATGCCATACGCGACGAGACTGATGCGGACGACACGCAAGCTGCGAATATCAATCAAGACATTGCGGCGGCAGCAGCTCCCGAGGTACGATAAGCTCATATTTCTTTTTAGCCTCGCCACAATTGCGTCGAGTGTCCAAGTTTGAGTCTATAAACTTCAATAACCTTGCATATATTTTGGGTGTTCTATTTCGGATTTGATACCCAAGGTTAGGGAAACGAACACAGCAGGAGTTTTTGTTTTTGTTCTTTCTTCCTTGCATTTTTCTTTATTGGCGCGAAGAAAAGCATGTCGGCGCTTGGGTTGTCTTTTTCTTCTTGAGTATGGTATAAGCAAAGCATTTTGTATTGATTTTTGTGCTTGTGTTCGTCTAGTCTAATAGATTTCAAGCTCGCTTTTTTTTTGTGTATCGTGACTATCGTCGCAAACAATGATCATCGCTATGTGTTGGTCCCCATCATAACATCCAACACCTGTCAAGCTGAGTTGCTGAACCAGTGAACGACGTGAACGAGAAAACCAACATTCGCGGTTTGGTTAGTGCTAGGGCTAACGTCTCAGCTCTTCAAAACGTGGCAGAATGACGTAGAAAAACCTGTTGGTTCTTGCCGCTTGAAGACTAGTATTTTATCGTCGGATCGGCGGTTATCAGCCACTTGGTATCGTATCTCGTATTCGTATATTTGAACATTTGCAGTCGTAATCCAATAAATACTTGCACTTGGCATGGCATATAATTCGCAATAATATTGATTATGACCCAGATAACGACGTCCTCGGATGAAGGGGTGCAGGGCCAATAGAGGGTTGCCTACCCAATATATATCGACCACGCCACGCGTCGTCCTGCACGATTCTTCGCTATTAAAACCATGGCTATGGTGATACGTATCTTTGATTGGCTGGATAGATAAGCTAGTAAGGTTATTCAACTATTATTGGCCAGTGACTCGCAACAGATGGAGCCAATACGTACTTGGTTAATATTTGTGTCATACGAAATACAAGACGACTTCAATACTCGAGAAGTAGACTGTAGGGGGGAAGTACTTTATCTTGGCCATGTTTCCCTGACTACCTATTGATTTAACGAGATCTTGCTTGGTGCTGACATTGCAGACAGATACGACAGATCAACATATCACGTGATCGTATCATACGTATGCCATGCATGAGGAACAGGCTGTGCAGGCTGTAGAATGCTATAAACAGCACATAGGGGTGGCTGAGAGCCAAGGGGGGCTGCCGCTTGCTAAATCTGGAATAGCCGTAAGTTTGAAAACTGATTACCTAACTGGGCAAGGTCGCCAACGTCCAAGCTCCATCAACTTTTACTTCTTGTGGAAAGTCTTGCGATATTCAGCAGAGAGTCGATCGATGACGATGGATCAGATAAAGATATGTAATTTATTCCTACGGAGACTCCTACGGACCCTACGGAGTCGACCCAAAAGCACTAATTGTTACATAGAGATACGGCGTCGACTTGCCATGCACATTGCGCTTACGGCCTTGAACTTGGACTAAGATCACGTGGTGGCTGAAGTGCTCGTCATTACTGCTATCTGAGCCACCACCACCACCACACCACCAGCGTCACCATCACACGACTGATATAATCATGTGTCGTTGCGTTTTGACAGCTTTCCTTGGAACGACGGTTTATAATTGCAGACCTATACCTCGCTATCAAAGCAAGATAACGCATGAACACAGTACAAAATTGCCAAATATGGGGTAAAATTACGAAATACGTCGGAGTACGTATAGAAGGAAACAGGGCTCGCCAGCCAAACGTTTTCCTATATTAGCCTAATTCAGAAGAAAGAGCGAGCGGAAACTAAGTGTAAAATTTAATAAAGTCGGCCCAATCTCATACTGAGATACTCCGCACTAAGAAATTAACATGTCACCAGCTCCACGCTATTGGAGCAATCTCTCGTTAGTGGTTATTTACGCGTGTAATTTACTGACTCCGTACTGCTAGACGGACCTTCGTAAAGCTTAGCTTCACTAGCGCTTGGCGGGGGACGGAACTCCGTCTCGCCAACTGCGGGCAGATGGTTGGAACTCGTGCGAGACTTGTAGGAGAAGTAATATCTGAGATCAATTGCGTCAAAAGATTGTAGAGTCGGTTTTCAACTGCGCTGTTAATACATTTAATGATACTATCCTGCTACTCCCTTGCGACGTCTGCACGATGCATCTACATATGCATCAGCATTTCCATACATAATACGCACTATGTAATACAATACGTTCAATACAACAAGACAGAATACGGACCGTGACGACCACGTACGGGAGACTTGCACGGCTACAGCCACGTCGTAGTGGGTATTTGGTACGGGGCTTGTAACACTATTCTTACCAGCGAAAAAAAAGGGCCCCACAACGGTGACCCCTGGGCCCCCAGCTTGACCATCCACGGTTGATGCGAATCACCGTTCTTCCTTGACCACGATGGCGCCGCAGTTTTCCACTCCCTAAAAAACTCCCTGGGGCGACCTCTTCTCTCCTTCTTCTCCTTCTTCTTCCACTTTCACCTTGCACCTCTTTCTTCTTTCTCACTTATCTAATATAATATTTTAATTGGCCTTGGCGGTTCTCTTCGTCGTTCCCTCCGTCCGTTCTCCTCGCCGACCTTCGCCTTCATCCCCGTTGTCGATTCATGGATCCAACCGAGAGCAATTAATCTATTTGAATAATTTGCGCGCCACGCGTCCATTGACGACCGTCTACATACGGAACCACATACACTTATATAACTTCATGCCATTGCCCCTCGCTGGTTCGGCACTGCTCTTGACCACCTTGGTCGCCGGAACACTACTTGCTCCCAACGCTGCTCTGGCACATAGCAGTTGATATCCATAAGCCTGATATATCGTTGCGGCCAATAAACGTCCTTACCCCGGCACAGCAGCGGTCAGCCGGAAGCCTCAACTTCCCGACGACACAATGCGGCGCGGAGTAGTCATCTTCATCCTTGTCAATATCCTCATCCTTACCTTCCTCGTTCGAAATGTCTTTACGCTGTTGACACTTCTCATCGAGGACGCCTCTGAGGACGCCATACACCGATCTGATATTCCGTCTCCAAACTCGAGTCTTCTCGAATCTCGACCTCAAATCATCCCCAAGATCATTCACCAAACTTATATAAACGAGTCTATTCCAGAACACTGGAAGGGTCCTCAACAATCATGCATCGACCTCCATCCTGATTATGAGTACATGGTTCGTACCAAAACCTTCGGTTATTATTTGTTTGGAAGCGTAACTAACCCGTCGCAATTAGTTGTGGACAAATGAAAAATCAAGAGATTTCATCGCAAAAGAATACCCTTGGTTTTTGGAGACGTTCGATGGTTACAAGTACCCCATTCAGCGGGCGGATGCAATTCGCTACTTTGTGCTAGCTTACTACGGTGGCACTTATCTTGACTTGGACGATGTGCGTGTGATACACTAGTTTCATCAAATTCCATTGACTGACTTAATCTCTATAGGGCTGCCAACGACGTCTCGATCCTCTTCTTTCCTACCCGGCCTGGGTTCGCCGAACCAAGCCAACTGGAATTTCTAACGATGCTATGGGCTCCGTCCCACAACATCCTTTCTTCTTGCGCGTCGTTGAATCTCTCCAATCTTACGATAAACACTGGTTTTTGCCCTACATTACAGTAATGTACTCGACAGGTCCGCTGTTCCTGTCTGTGGTTTGGAAGGAGTACATGGCCGAATCCTTTGGCATGGACAGAGTCCGCGTTTTGATGCCGGACGAGTACAACCGATTCTCCTGGAGCTTCTTCACGCACCATGTGGGCAACAGCTGGCATGGTAGCGATGCGCAGTTGATCTTCTGGGTAGGCTTTCCTCATGGATTCAGATCTCCACTCGACTCGAATTTGTGCTAATATTAATTCCCAGATGTCATCACATTGGGTCATGCTGACTGTTATCGGCTTTATCCTCGGTGGATCCGTCGGCTTTTGTATGTGGCTAGTCTACGGACGTCTTTTACTGCTAGGCCAGTACCGACATCGATACATCAGACTGGGATCCAGCGGCTTCTCGGCCAGCAAAATGCGCCGACGACCTTTTGCTATCATGCCTAGTTTCTTGCGACGCATAAGTGCGTCGTCCATCTCATCAGATGAGGAACTCGGTTCACTTGGTCGAAAGGAATCCATGTATTCCGAATAACGCCTCTTTTTTTCGCTTTATTAGTGATGTGACGATAGAACAGCGTGCAGTTTTTTTACATTTATATTTTTTACTCCCTTCCGTCAACCTCCCAACGACAGAGAGTTGTGTGCGTACTTGCTTACTTCTCTTGCAATTGCATAATCAATGACCCTTGGTTAAAATTCTCCTTTGTTTTTTTACAGCAGCATCCTTACCCTTGCACGGATCACGGCCTTGATTATTATCATTCTGATTCTTATTACTGCTATTATTATTTTTGTGGTCATTGATTCGGCGCCCTTGTGACAAATATTATCGTTATATGTTGTGAAACAAGACAAATTTGTCTAAATCGGCGTACCATCTCGAAGAAAGTCTTGGAGACTTGCTTTTCCCCCCGCCTTTGTTTTTATCTTCTTCAAGGCAATGCAATAGATGCTATTGTCATGTGTGATTTACTCTTTTATATCTTTCGGGGGAGGTATTACGATTACTACTATTTTAATTCAATGAATATATTCTGATTACATACATATGCATACACTCTGCACGTATCTTACTCTACCCGTCTTATTGAGTGCAGTTTTATGCATAATTACGAATTTGAGAATAATGCAATGCACTGTCAGCCCTTGGCAATGAGTTTCAGAGTTGAACATAGCCACGATCCTAACGTAGGGGCCGTTTACTACACAGCACGCCAGGCATATGCATGCAGCAATGACTTGTACAACAATTACATATGGTGAACACTGAACTGTGGGACAGAAGAAGCGATTGTACGTATTTCGAATGCTCTCGTCGGCTATAATTACTGATTGGCCAATATCAGAATTCACATTCCTCGATCATCGCCAACTGCTAACTACGGGCGTACATGCCAGCATCAATAGGTTGGCCATGAATGGACGAATGGATGCACAAGGTCCAAAGCCATTGTTTATTGATCGAATGGGTAGATAGGATGACAACAAAAGGTCACTTGGTAGGGGTCAGTAGATGATTCATTATACCCTGACTACTTCCTTTAATGACTGTTGAAGCAAAAGCCCACCCAGTTTTAAGTCCTTGTTCTGGAATTTGAGAACATTTTCCGTCTTCTCCCTTTCTTCAGTCTTCCTTGAACTCTTTATTTACTCTTTTTCTTGTTTCTACTTCTTGTGATAATCAACAAATAACAACCATCAAACAAAACAAAACAAAACAAAACAATGCATCCTCAACTCCCCTTCGTTATCTCCTTTGCGGTGCTGGCCACTGCAAGCCCACTCCTTTCTCGTACTCGTACGACTGCTGCTGATAACAGTGCACTCGAAGTAACCACCGATCAACTCCTGGCCATCGCACCCAACTCGTCAACATGCGACAACCCGCCTGCAGCTGGCGAGTGCGCAACAGCAGACGAGGCGGCGCCGTATATCAGCGACTCGTTCAACACGTACAACGTCGACTCGCGCGCGGAGCAGGCAGCGCTCATCAGTTTAATGGCGTTTGAGACCTTGGATTTCAAGTATAATCACAATCATTACCCTGGTGTAGCCGGACAGGGCAGTATGTTTCCTTCTCATCCATGCCTTGCTTCCTTGCCTAGATGGAGGATCCTAGAGAGAGATTGAACTAATGTGACATTATTTAATACAGCACGCAACATGCAATCACCGACCTACAATGACAAATACGCCTCCTCCATCTCCGCGCTAAGCGACGCATACAACGCGGCAAAAGGCAACGTTTCGGCCGTGTTGGACGTGTTGCTGTCCGATGAGAAGTACGACTTTGGCTCTGCTGCGTGGTTCCTGACAACCCAATGCAGTGACAGTGTGCGCACAGAGCTGCAGAAGGGTACTGAGGATGGGTGGCAGGGGTATATTAGTTCTTGTGTTGGGACTACAGTTACGGATGAGAGGAAGGCGTATTGGACGAAGGCTATGACTGCGCTTGGTGTGAGTGCCTAGATTGTGTCTGTATCATTCAGGCATGTAGATTTATGTGGTGGGCTGTGAGGAGTTTACTGGTCTGGGAGAAGGCGTTGCAAGGAGAAGTGAGAGGGAGGGTTCTTGAATTATTGGCGTTCGGATTTATTCCTGCATCTATGGGCAAAAGGAACTGTGGTATCTGGATATTAGAGACTCTATTGATCTAATATTAATATATTCTTATTGATTGTGAATGCTCTACATAGTATCTTAATATGCAAGTGTTGCTTCGGGGTCCCGTGCCGTGATGAGCCCTAATTCGTATCTAGTGAGGAAGTATGGCTTTGAGCCCCCAGTCAGAGTACTAAATGGAGGAAAGAAAGAAAGAAAGCATGCCGGATAATTTCATGATATCGATTTCAGTAGATGTATTATCTCTAGAATAGATGTGAAAATTAGGAAGAATCAAGGATATCATTGGTTACGCATTCAAACAATCTATCCATACTACAGCACGCCCTTGGTAGAAACAATATCTCCAGCTCCCACCTCACCGGCGACCCGTCGCGAACACGCAATACGAACTGCAACAGCCAGCGCCTTAAACGCACTCTCTGCACGATGATGATCATTCGATCCATACGAGCAGCCCACATGCAACGTGACACCAGCAGCCTGCGCAAAGCTCTCGAGTCCGTGCGTAATCATTTCCGTGCTCAAATCCCCAATCTTTTCGCGCTTGAATCCCAAATCGATCACCGCATAGGCGCGGTTTGATAAATCGATGACGGCCCATGACAATGCCTCGTCGAGCGGCGCATCGCCGCGGCCGAAGCGGACTAGGGATGCTCGCGCACCGAGCGCTTTTGTGAATGCTGCGCCGAGGCCGAGGAATGCGTCTTCGGTTGTGTGGTGGTCGTCAACTAGAAAATCAAGTACGTAAGTTAGATGTTGTCATACATGCCATCTTGCTTTTCTTCCCTGGAAGGACAAGAGGAAATCTTACTGTAAAGATCGCCCTTCGCACGAACTGCCAAACTCCAGCCAGAATGCTTCGCCAAAGCATGCAACATATGATCCAAGAACCCAATTCCGGTATTAATAGTGATTTGCTGGCTGGAGGTGAACTGTGTTGCATGAGGGGCATTTTTATCAGGAATAACTCCGGTTTTTGCGGCCGATCTGTCCTCGGCGGATTCTGGTAGGGGGAAATGATCGCTTTCTTCGAATGGAAGCAGTACGCCACCGTCTAGCGAGAGGGAAACTTGGATCTTGGTCTCATTTGTAATCCGTGAGATGGACGCCGTGCGGCGGGGAAGAGATGAGGAGGAGGCCATTTTTGTTGTGCTCTGACCGTGAGAGGTTGGTGGATTTACTGGCGAATGAATTGGTCGATGCTAGAGATGAACTGCGCAGACTGATCAATGCTGGAGACGTGGTCAGGGGTCCTGAGATTCTTGAGATCGTGGTAATCGATTCTGTGAAACTCTCTCGAGGAAAATTGGTTAATGCGGAAAAGCAGCTTGCTGATTGGCTGGGCGGGGGAATCAGCCGGGCACGCCTCCCATTGGTCGGGCGGTCGGAATTTCATCATCTTCCCTCCTTCCCTCTCTCTTGCTGTCAGCCTGTCCCTCTTTCTCTTTCTCTTCACTCTTCCTCGCGACAACTGGATACAACACTGGCTGGCCCAGCTCATCGTCAGTTGGACTGATACCTGCCAACAGCACCGACAATTCTCATCCGGACCAAGCCACTCGGCATTTCCCACCCCCAAACCAAGCATTCGGATCTGCCGAAAAAGCAAACATATTATTATATGTTGCACCAATTCGATCTATAATTTTCTGCGGCCTTATATTTCCTTGTTCTCTCCCTGTCGCTTTCGGTGTCACAATCGAGTTATAGCTAGTGTAGCCAAGACTTTGCTATTTGTTTCGTCTTGCAGCTGGAAAGCTATTCCTCACATCATGCCGCCACCATCGAATCAGCGAGCTCACGTTGAACCGCCCGAGCAGGTCACCACGGAGGCGGTCAAGGGATTTGCTATAGGTGCATTACGAGTTGGTTATCTTTTTTTTTTTCACTTGAAAGTCTTTTCTGCAGCAACAGCAACTAACGTACTAGATGCGCGTCTGTAGTTTGGCTCCATGTCTATTCTCGCACACATGATACTGATCATGCCTCATCCGTTTACTTTCAATAATGCTGCTCCTCCTGCGTCCGAACAAGGCCGAGCTCCCTCACGTTTCTCGTCTGCTGGCATTCGAAACAATCTATTCTACAGACCGCTTTCGTCATTGTCGGAGAGTATAGGGCCGCTATCGCGCGTTTACCGCGGATTGACACCGCAATTTAAAACTTTTCTCCAAATAGCAGTCATGACGCTAGGTGGAACTATCTGGGCTGAGAGGAGAGTGAACGAGTACCTGAATGCGCTTCGGAAACTTCGACGGGCGGAAAGAAGAAGCCTCGAGCAATAAAAAAAAAAAAAGGAGAGGCAAGACAATATTAGATACTAATGAGCTATGGCCGACTGTAACAACCCAATATCCAGGTATATATATATATGCCTTCACCGCAAGGCAGATTAGTTCCGGTTCTGCCTAATGTTGATTCTTGAGCGAGGGAAGAACGGGTTAATATTATATTGGGCAGTTCCTGCGTGGATCATGCTGCTTGACACGCATATATGCACTCACCTGCACGTGCTGCATTCGAGCCTTATACAGAGTACGGAGGAGTGAGCCAAACTGATGGATAGTAAGGGTTGTGACGCATCGTATGCAGACGATCCCAACAATCCAAATCAACTTTTGAACATACTACGACCCAAACATGGCATGCGTAAATGCAGGATTTTAAGTTTGATCAACAAGACATATCAGTTGTACAAAGGCTCTGTCGGTGTCACTGTTTTTGCATTGCACGGAGTACGTACGGAGTACTGTGTTGAGACTCGAGGGGATTGGAAGCACGATCCGGTCGGTTTCACTATAGTCGATAAGGTAGATCAGATGACTGCAATTTCAATTTTTTCATGTTAATAAAAAAAAAAAAGAAATATGGTATACCAAACAAAATAAATAAATACTCCGCCATGCTGATCATGGCGTGATTGTCGTCATCTCCCATGATTCTGTCGTAGTCATCCATACAATTTATCCGCATACAAAGCACAAGCTGGCCAATCAGTCCAAGCAATTGAGTCGCATCTCAAAGTTTTTTTTGTCATTGTTTTGTTTTGTTTTATTTTTGACACGGTCGATCAGGCTCAGCAGAGGACATGCGCATAATCATATATTATGGAGGAGTGGCTCGGTCCACCGCAAGTGTCTCTGCCTCGTCATCTTCGTCGTCAGTGCAGTTTCGTTGAGTTGTTAGCTTGCTCTAGTTAACCACGTCGCCGACTAGTGTGCATGGATATCGCCGCCTGGTATCTGATAATCTACGGAGTAATGGTTTCCAGATCAAGGCAGTAGCATTGGTGGAACACAGCAGGCTAGAGTGTATGTGGTATGCAATTGCATTGTAAACGTACAGAGATCAGAAAGATAACGGCTGCCTCAGGTCTCAAAGGCGTCCAGGCATCAAATCAAGGCGTCAAGGTGTCTATCGCATGTCTCAAACTAGCTCAATCTGGTTCAGCCAATGAAATCGCCCTGATCCCCGCCCGCGCCCCATGCTTAGCTGCAGTGGGCCTAGCGCGGTGGTGCTGGCCAACCAGCGACAAGCACGGCAGCCCCGCAGCCAGGCACGCTGTGCTCTGCTCTTTTTCTTTAAAGCTTCTCCTCGTCTTCTGCCGCCTTCCTTCCTCGCCGTCTATCTTCGTTTCTTTCTTCTTTCTTTTTGTCGTCGTCCTTTTGCTCTCCTCTCTCCTTTCATCCCTTGTCTTTTTTCATTTTGCCATTTTCCTCTAATTGCTCGTTTCTTGCCCTCCGTCTTGCCATCTCTTCTGCTCAGGGGAGCTCTCCCTGCAGATCTTCCGCTTGCAGCCCTTGACATCATTCCTCCCCCCCAGTAACGTTAACAAATCTCCATACGTACCTTATGTACCAAAATAGTCGTTCCTAGAAATCTCCATTTGCGGACATTTATTATTGTTCCTGTCTTCCTCCCTAGTACCTCGCTGCGCCCCCCCTTTAAACCATCATCAGTGATTGTATAATATTGTGCCATCGTCCCCATTTGCTTCCTTGGCAGTCCGCATTCGGCTCTCCTCTTGCCTCTTGCTCTTTCTTCTCTTTTCACTCTCTGCTTGTGGCTTCTCCGGATCAAAAGAGGATCTCCTCCTTCTTTCTCCTCATTCGGAGAATCCTCCCAAACCAGTGGGAACTGGAGAATTCTTTCTCATATTCTGCGTTCTTTGCCACCGCTGCAAATTTTGTATCCGTCTGCAGTAAGATCAGGTGCTTTCCATAGGCTCTGGCCAGTGGCCGCTCACTACTTCCTCGCCAACTCACAGCAGCTGTGAATATCCTTGCCATCAATGGCATTTTAACCATCAGTAGGTTGCATACCTCTTTCTCCTAATGCATCCAGCATGCATCATGCATCGATGATCTATGAGGATCCAGCAATGCATACTGCACTTTCCACCCTGCTCTTTGACCTATCTTGATCCCCTCCCACTAGGCCCTCTAACATAGCTCTTTGATTCCTTTGTATTCTGATGTTATTATTCTTTGCATCTTCTTCTTCATGCCCTGGTTGGCTATCAAATGTTAATCTCTACGCTGTGTAACAGATCCGACGACACATTCGTCGCTGACAACACCACGTCAATTCACATCCCACCCATAGCTGGACACCCCAACCAGTAGCCAGGCAGAGCCTGCCGAGCATTCAGTCACCATGGCTGAAACACTGGCTGGGAAGAGAGGCCGCAGAAAGAGCTTCTCTTTCTTTCACACCCCTCGGCTTTCTTCCTCCTCCACCACGGCCCCCGTCTCCTCCTCGCTCACCCATGACCGATCCTCTTCAGATGGGTTGTCGACACTGAAGAGAGCTCGTCGCAATTCCTCGTCGTTTCTTGGCAGTCGCGATACCAGCCCCAGACCAAATGTCCTGCGCCGCCCGCAGACGTCAGAATCCGAAGTCATGTTTGGAGCGCCGGATCCTTTGAAGCAAAAGCGCAAGTCGCTGCAGCCATCGAAGCGATCTTCCATGTTTGGCTCCTTTCGTTCTTTGCAGTCTCTGGAAGACGACGATAGAGCTCTGGCCGGCCAGCGATCCCGTGGTCCTTCGATCGACGACACCGATATCTCACACTTGCCCTCGATACATACAAGAAGACTGCTGGGCCACGTGGTTTTTCATCATGGAGAAGTGCAAACCGCAGGGACAATGTGGCGAAAAAGGAACCACTATTTGGTGCTGACTGACACTCACTTGATTCGCTTCAAGAGTCAACACAAAGCAGCCGATCTGTTCCCCACCATCACCGTGCCTTCTGGTCGAACCACCCCAATCAACCGCCAGTCTATCGTCTCAGTTGCCTCAATGCAAGATCATACTGTCCCTGCCCACAACAGTGATGTTGCCGCCATTGCTCTGAATAGCATCGTGTCTGTCAATGGGCTCGAGGAGGTGCGAAATCAAACCACCATCGAACTATCCTATCTGGATGACCGCACCAACAAAGCAGCGTTCATGGCAATTCAACTTACCGACCCCGAAGAACAGAACCTGTGGCTGATTGGTATTCGCTCTGCTGCTCAGTCAGCCCGCACTGCCGAGCCATTACATTTTGAGCCGAAAGCAGTGGAATATGCTGTGCGAGTTTTGGAACAGGACCGGGACTACGACCCTGAGAATTTCAACCTCTTTCGCGTCGTCCAGAGATCCCCCACCAAGCAAAATATTCGATCGTCAACCGATGATTTGGGCAAGCTGTCGGCAACCATGTGCTATCTCGCAATTGGTCTTCACAAGATCCACTTGATTCCTCTGCAAAGAGGATCAAGCCGGTCGTCTCTTATCTCTCTAAACGAACTTGACTTAGGGGCATCTCTTGGTTTGATGTCATTGTCCTCTTTGATGGTACATTCTGGTGATGATAGATTTCAATTAGTTTTTCGGTAAACTTCAACTCCTGGTTAAGCAAAATCCCCTTTCTATAGCTAATTAACTATATCCTCTTACAGTCTTCCACTACAAAGCTCAACGCCAGTGAACTTGGCTTCCGTCCATTCAATTGATATCGCATTATGGATTCGTCAGCGCACCGAGTTCCTGCGTCCGCTCTGGTTACACCAGCCATACGAACTAATGGCTCCATCGGAAGTTGTGGATGAAAATCTTATTACGACCACTGAATTTGATGAAGATTTTGGCTGTTTTGATAGGACCCTTGTTGCATACTCGGCCAGTTACGACATTGATACTTCCAACATCCGCTATACCATTGATCTTGAATGTGAAGATGCTCCTTGTTTTAGACTACTCCCCCCTGCCTCAAAGAAACGCAGCCAGTACAACGTCTTGGAATTATTGGCTGTCATGCGTGCACTGCGATACAATGAGTCATTTGTCTCCATTTCGTTCAGTGGTATCAGTCTCGACGTCCTACAGAACTGTCGCGAGCGCTATGGACCAGATCGGAATGGTTTCTTGACTCGATCTGGAACCCATGTTAGTATCGCTGGCCAGGATCGATTGACAGTGTTGTCTCAGGAGATTCGGGCCTTGGCTTTGAAGAGCCAGCGACTAAGAAGACTCGACTTCTCCTTTTGTCTATCTCGAACTCCGATTTCCGATAGAGGTGCCCGTGACCCTGGCTGCGGCATCCCAGAGGCAATCTTTCCTCTTTGTCGCCGCCAGCTTACCAACGTGGATTGGATCGTTTTGAACGGAATTAAACTAGGTGATTCCGATCTGGATTATATCGTGGATGCTGCGTCACAGAGAGCTAGCCATCTTCGAGCACTGGAAGTAGGAGATTGCGGACTCTCCGTTCACGACCTGGACCTTGTTTTGTCGACATTGACTGCGCAGGAGACAACATTGGAAGCTGTCAATCTTTCTGGAGTCCAAGGACGTCTCAGTCCGGAACTTTTCCAGCAGCAAATTGGCTATTTTGGTCAGATACGGAAAATAAATCTAACTCGCGTCGCCAGGACCTCCGGAGTGGAGCCCCTGATTGCCCCTGAGACCTTATTGAATTGGCGGCTCGAGGAGTTGTCTCTCAGTCAAACTGCAGTCAATAAAGAAACCGTGGAATCGATCGCGGCCTATTTAGCCAGTGACCATTCTTCGTCCCTTCAGAATCTACGTTTCGACCAGTGCGGACTGACAGGTGGAGATGTGGCTACTTTTCTCCGCTGCATGACTCGCCCGGCAGATAAAGTTCGCAATTTGCATCTCCATGTCAGCGAAAATCATTTGGACACCAACTATGGCCTGCTTTTTAAAGCCATTGCGGACAACAATACGCCAACACACTTGTCTATGCGCATGATTGATTTCAAGAAGGAGGATCATTTCCGAGAGCTAATTGAAGCGATGAGGAAAAACACAACATTGAAGTATTTAGATATTTCGAAAGCGTCCCTCCCTTACGATGCCGGTCCCGAGACATGCGAGGCATTACAGCTAATGTTTGAAGAGAATGAGACCTTGGAAGAGTTGGATATCAGTGGCGAATATGCCCACCTGGATGTTGCTCGGTACGGTATTGGGCTGAACCAAGCACTGACAGGATTAAAGAAGAACAAGTCCTTGAAAGTACTCAGAATTGAGCATCAGAAACTAGGGTTACAGGGTGCCAACACTCTTGCTTCCGTCCTGGAGGAAAACACAAGCTTGCGAGAGGTTTACTGTGAGAATAACGATATGAATCTCCAGTCCTTCACTGTACTCGTGAATGCACTTCAACGGAATGAGGCCATCACTTTTCTCCCTGCCATGACTGCTGACCGGCATCAATCTTTGGAAAGAGTTCGCCGAGAATTTATCAACGTTAAGCGCGATGCACCATCATATCAACCGAGTCTAGCTTCCACTTCCATTCGCCGTTCGATCCATGCAGCGATGGCTATTGGACAGGTGTCTGGTGGTAATAGACTCTCCAAACCAAGTTTGGCTTCCAGGCCACAGAAAGACAATTATTACTCATCCAGTCATACAATGCCAGCGTCTTCGACTCCGGAGTCCATGGGCCAAGAGGTCGAAAGCACGCTGCGCTCTTTGAACAGAAAATGGGATATCGAAGTCCAGCGGCTGCGTCAATACTTGTACAGGAACTACTGTGTATTGCATGGTATCCCCTTTGATGCTGCAGAATACCAGGATTCGAGTGCCGCCGATAAAGTAGATGATTCTCGCCCGGTCACATCAGCAAGCCTCGCAGTAACGCTCGGCGAGCTTGATATAAACGGGTCGATTTCCGGGCCTCTGTTTGAGAGCGAAAAGGACGCCATGGAAGACAACAATAGTTCGGGCAGTTCCTCGCCAGTGGTCACCATGTCTAGCGTCCATTCCACGCCCACCATCGAATCACTTAAATTCATGGATACATTACAAGCACTCTCCCCGGCGTCGAGTGCATCAGACAAGGCTTTGCTTCCTACTACTGTTCCTAGTAGTACTACTATAACCGACTACTCCGCTTCTCCATCGCACACATCATCACCCCAACTATCCCTCCCAATCCAACCAGTTTTCCGAGCCCCTCCCGTCCCAAACGACAACACTGCAGCAAGCATCCGCAGCAACTGCAGCTCAAGCAACATGTCATCGAGCACAGGACCTCGAGCGCCGAGTTTCCGCAGCACGAGCGGTGGCAGCGGCTTGAGTGCGTCTTCGCTACGGAAACTGCTTACCAGTCGTCCCGCGTCTGCTATGCGAGGCATGCGTCAGATCAGCAGTCATAGCAACATCTCTTCTTCTATGGATGTGCCAGCAAGTACGTCTATCACCTCTAACGAACCGCCACGCATTATCTGGTCGCCTCCAGAGGTGAACCTATAAACTGCCTCTTCTATTACTTTTCCATTGCTCATGCATGTATGCCACGATACCATGACAATCATGAAACCCCCGATACTTGAGCAACTAGATGTTGCACATTCTTTTTTTCTTCGTATTTTGTATCTTGCACATGAATCCTCTTTATTCTCATTTTCTTCCTTTTTAATGCCATATCGTGTCGAGTCGTGTCCTTATCGTCATCGTCATCAGAATCATTCCTCGGAGTTGTTTCTTCTTTCTTCATTTTCTGAAAAACATCGTGATACCATTTCCTTTTCGTTCCATGTTTCATCATTCATTGGTCTTGTCGGATTACTCTTTCATTATTCATCGTCAAGGTTCCTTTAATAAGTACCCGACATCTATTTACAGTGTTCGGGAGGGAGGCAAATTTGGGGGTTTTGTTTATTTTTCGATTGTTCTGTTTTGTCATGTCTTGTGTGGGTGTATCATAAAACTTTTTCCTTATTCTTAAGTTGTGTTGGATATGCAGTACCTGTGTAGTAGGTACTGGAGCAGCGAGAGCTAGCTACATACATAATACATCCAAATATATCCATCCATCCATCCATTCATATAACCGTATAACCATTTTAAACAAACCAAACATGCATAAAAGAACAATCTAATCTCAAAGTGGCAAGAGAGAGAATGATCAAGCATCCCACGTCTCCAGCCCAGTCAACACACATCCTTCCCCGTCTTGTCCATCATCACGTCTCACCCTCAACTCGCCAATCCGATAAACAGTCTCACCCTCCTTCTCCAACACCTGCTGCACATCTGCCACATGCTCCGAATCAACCACCAAAACCATACCGACACCGCAATTGAAGGCGCGCGACATTTCGTGAGCTGCTACATTGCCCGTGCTCTTGAGCCAGCGGAATACAGGCGGTAAAGACCAGGCGGATACGTCGATGTGTGCTGATAGAGTGGGTGGGAGCATGCGGGGAACATTTTCGAGGAGACCGCCGCCGGTGATGTGTGCCATACCTTTGATGGCTGTTGATGAGGACGAGGAAGAGGAGGTAGAGACGGTCAGGGCTTTGAGGAGGGGTTTGACGTAGATTCGTGTTGGGGTAAGGAGGGCTGTGCCGAGGGTTTGTTTTCTCGTTGATAATGCTGGTGAAGAGGGGGTGAATGTAAATGGCACATCACTGTCGTAGTTGAGTCCAGAATGCTCGACAATCTTGCGCACTAATGAGAATCCATTGGAGTGCACACCAGCAGATGCAAGAGCTAGCAATGTATCACCAGGTTTCATGACGGATGTATTTGGCAGAAGAGAGCGGGCGTTCTCGCCGTTGGTGTTAATTGCGCCCACTGCAGCGCCAACTGCATCATAGGCTTCGTCGAGGAAAAGACCTGGCATTTCGGCCGTTTCTCCACCAATAAGTGCACAGCCTGCCTGGAAACAGCCCTCGGCTACACCTGTGACGAAAGACGATGCTGTCTGCACGTCGAGTTTACCGCATGAGTAGCAGTCCAAGAAGAACAGGGGCTCGGCGCCCTGTACCACGAGGTCGTTAACATTCATGGCCACCAGGTCGATTCCAACCGTGTCATGTACACCCACAGCGTGGGCAATCTTGAGCTTGGTGCCAACTCCATCAATGGCTCCGATTAATGTGGGCGAGAGTGGGTGGTAGGCTGGGTTGGCAGCTGCCAGGGAGAAAGTACCCCCGAATCCACCAATGACAGCATCAGAGCCTGGACGGCGCGTGCGAGCAACCGAGGCTTTGATCTTGTTGACAAGGTCATTTCCGGCGTCAATCGAGACTCCAGCGCTGGCGTACGTGAAGCCCTCGGTGCCTTGCTTTGCGGCGTCACGGAAAGCTCGGTGTGCGATATCCTTGCGGTAGTGCATACCCTGGAAGTGGATGGTGGAGACGCCCACGTAGCTTTTGCGGACTGCCTCTTGCAAAGTTGGTGCTACTGATGTAGCTGCAATAACACGGCCACCAGATGTCTTGAGTACATTGTCGACAAGAGAAGTTCCGGCATGGAATATCAGGGTGTCCTCGGGAACAGGGTCCAAGGTGATAGGACGGCCCTTTTCGTATGATCCTGGGTAGCCTTCTGCGACGGCAATAACGGTCGTGGAGAAGTTTGGTTCAATGGAGATCGATACTCCATCCAACCAGTGTTCTGTAGATGCAACCATGACCTCTGCCAAATCGGTGTCCTTGCTAAGGAGAGGAAGCAACGTCTGGGTTTCGGGATCGCCGCCGCGGACATTGTATTCAAGGACCTTGGGGCCGTTCTTCGTCATCATCAACCCTGTGAAGAGTATTCCGACAAATGGGAAACCTTTTGTAGAAGTGTCGTTAGTACGTGAATAGCTAGCAGGCAGGGCCGGATTGAACAAAGTGAAATGGGATAATACACACCTTCCCTTCTCATTCCGTCGATTGTTGGTTGGACAATGTCTCGATCAACCTCTGCTAAAACCTCTTTTGAAGCAATAAGTGTTGGCGCGTAACAGCCCATGCCTCCAGTGTTCGGACCTTTGTCGCCATCGAAAATACGCTTGTGATCTTGTGCTGGCGGGAGAGATTTGATAGTATAACCATCACTGAATGTGAGGATGCTGAGCTCGTCTCCCTCGAGATACTCTTCGATAACAACCTCATCACCAGCGTCTCCAAACTGATGATCCAACATGATCTCACGGAGAGCTGAGTGTGCCTCCTCCTTTGTAGTAGGTATAATCACGCCCTTGCCCGCTGCCAGACCGCTAGCCTTGATGACAACGTCGTGTGTAACCGAATCGAGATATTTGCGCGCGGCTTCGTAATCAGTGAAGTTCTCGTAGGCTGCCGTGGGGATGTTGTGTCGTTTCATGAAATCTTTGGAAAACGCTTTGGATCCCTCCATGCGGGCTGCAGACTTTGTAGGACCGAAACATCTAATGCCAACTGATTGCAAAATTATTATCAATGGGAGAGTCATCATTTAAAAAAAAAAGCCCGAAAGGGTTATGGACATACCGGCTTGAAAGTAACCCTGGATACCATCAACCAGAGGAGCCTCGGGCCCCGGAACAACCAATTTGACATTATTCTTCTGGGCGAAAGCGACCAGACCCGGATAGTCGTCCGACTTGACTGCGACGTTAACGATCTTCGAGGATGCGCCTAGCCCGGTGCCGCCGTTTCCAGGAGCAACATAAACGACTTCCACAGAAGGTGACTGGCTCAGCTTCCAGGCAAAGGCATGTTCGCGTCCGCCGTTTCCGACTACGAGAACTCGCAAAGTCTCTTGGAGCATTTTCAATTGTGCTCGCCCGGGGGCTGACCTGTTGGATGAGTCAGATCTTTTCTAGGCATGAGATCGGTATCAGAGAGCAATGCAGAGAAGACAAAAATCATAAACAATAGACAATCATGGCAGTACAATTGGACGTTTGAGTCTGCGAGAAAAAAAAGACAAGCAATCGAAGTTGATCATCAATTGATTACTTCTGCTTGCTAGACAATATGAAGGAGGGGTAAAACTGGCAATGCCAGAGAGCAAAGCGCAAAAAGAAAAAATGCAAAGGACATATATGAAAGTTCGTCCTAGTAGGAGATAGACGACATACCTTTTAAGCAAAAAATCACCCACAGAATTCCTGAGTAACAAAAAACAATCGATTGAGGACTTGCAGAGTTGCCCGCATTGGGGAACTTTTTTTTTTTTTTGCTTGGAGGGGACGGCTAAAGGGTTTCTCCGACCCCGCAATATCAAATTGCGGCGCGCTCTGCGATAGGACGAACTTCAGTAGATAATGCAAAACCCATCCATATATTACATCTATATACATGCTGAGATATCTTCAAAATGCTATCTAAAAAGTTTCATCTCTTTTTTCAAGGGATGAAACAAGATTACTCCGCTGATCCACCTTTCCTCTCCGTATAAACAACAACACCGTGCTCTTCATCTAATTTATTCTGCTCCTCTCTGAACTTCTTGCCCTCTCTTGCCAGTTTCGATAGGATCTGCCCGTAAAAGGATTTGCCTTCGTCCTTTTTGAACTCGAGTGCTGATTTGCGTCGTCTGCTCATTTTTTGATAGCGTTGCAGGACTGATGGCGGACCTGCGTCTGGTAATTCAGTGAGTTCGTATTTCACTTCCCACTGTTGGCCTGGCTTCATGTTTCCCGGTCGTACAACTGGGTTGCCGTCGATAAGGTTTGTGATAGAGAGTTCCATAGCGAACAGTTCATCTGGGATGGCGTCCCTTTGCTTTTGCTTTTGCTTTTCCTCCTCTGTTACTTTTTCTTCTTTCCGAGTAGAACTGGGAATAGCAGCGGCGGTATCACTATAATCATCCAATATTTCTTCGCTTCTGACTCCAGCATTTGCCAATGACGAATCAATTGCAGCATCAATGAATGAATCAACCCCCCCTGAAATGTCAGTGTTTTTCGTTTCGGCGGTGGCTTCAACTTTGAGTTCTTCCACAGCAGCGGCGGTATCATTGGTAGCTTCAGCAGCAGTAACGTCAACATCGTTTTGGTCAACGGTCTCCGGATAAAGCAATTGTCGCTGAATTTCATCAATTTCTGACTTATTCCTCTCTTGTATAGCCTTGATCTGTTCATCCGTCACTGGCTGCACAAAAATCGACATTTTCGCGTCGTCCAGTTTGCCATCTTCAGTCTCAAAATGCAGACGTAATGACCTCCCGGGAAATTTGGCTGTAGCCTTAGCAAGAATCTCGTTCCAAAGCTTGAGACTTAATTGAAACTCCCTGTCGCCCAGTGCCGGATCTGTAGTGCCGTGCAATGCCAGATCCATCTCTGAAATCGGAATATACTGGAATCCAAATATGCGCTCGGTATTGTGAAAGGCAACAAATATCCCATCCATGCGACCTATACGCACCTGGAGCGAGTATTTAAGGAATGCTGCTCGAATCATGTCGTAGTATTCACGTTCATAAGATTCGAAGTTGCCGAATCGATTATGAATTTCATAGCCCAATCCATTTTGATAATCACTCACATTCATGCGAATCGATACTACAGCACGGGTTTTGAGATCAAACATGCCGGTTCCTGGAAGTCTGGGGTCATGGGCATCCAATTGTGATCGCATAAGAAAGTCGTCTTGGATTGAATAGTGGTGCGATTCTGGTAAGGCATTCTCTTCTTCAGGTGTGATCTTATTGGCGTGTGATCTGCGATACCGTTCAAATTCCTCCTTTGGTAGTGTGAGTAGCTTTTCCATCGATTTACCCAGATTCATGAGAATATTTGCATTATCAAACTCTTTATCCGCGTCGATCGCATACACCCCGTCTTTGTGATGAAGAAACACCGCAGCTGGTCCTCTCGTTAGTTGCGTAAAAGTCTGCAAGACCTCACGGAACCCTTGAGAGACTGTACTCTTGTCGACCGGTCGCCATTGAGACAGCAGATAGTGAAAATGAGAAAGGACTGCCGTCATGCTCGACGACGATCCAACATATTTCTTCTTTTGTTCTCGACCGAGCTGAATAAGAGTCTCATCTTTCGACGACGTCTTGTACTCCTTGAGAGTGTCGAAGTCAAACTCAGTAACAGGCATGATGTTTCCTAAGTAAGGGTCGAAGTTGTAGACTCGTGACCTCGGGTCTCGAAGTTGATATACGCCGGGACTAGGAGAGCAGTCAGCATTCACCTTTTTTTCGCATTTCCTGAAGTCTTACTTGAACAAGACTCTGTCCAACCCGAATGCCAAGTTTGGAACTGGTGGGGTGTCGACATCGAGAGCTGTGAAGAGAACAAAAGTTAGATCACATTATATAGCACGGTAAACCTCTTAAATGGGTCGAGTTTTACCTTTGAATTCTAGATCCTCTGCATTTAGAGTCCCGGTATGCACATTCAAAGGTTCAGGGACAATTTGAATCGGATCTTCGGTCGGTATCGGTGTTTCAACTGTATTTGGAGAATTCTCTATAACTGTCGCCACTGGAAGTATCTTCACACCACTATTCGCTAATGGAGCTTTCTTTGGGGTTAACCGCCTAATTGGTAGCGGTGGACGATCGCTTAACCTTCGCTTTATTATTTTTGGTTTGGCGGACTTTCTAACCACAAGCTTTTTGTAAATGGTAGCCTCAAGCTTTTTCAGCACGATAGGTGGTGTCTTCGAAGATTTCCTTTTAACGAGGTGATTCTCAATATTCTCGCCACTTTGTTCATTATCCCCAGTTGCCGGAAGTCCATCGTGACGATCTTCGGGGGTGGATATTTTGTCGGCGACTGGAGTAAAATTCTTTTTTTTCTAAAATTTTGCGGAAATGTCAGCATTTGAGACACAGATGAAGCGTAGATAAGATGAAGAATGCATACGGTTAAGACCTCATCCAGTAGCCTTATAGAATCTCCCATAGAATCCGCTTGTGACGGGCGATCCTTGTCATTTTCTTTGATAGCGGTGGTATAAAATCGACTGCTACCATTGACAAGTCTGGTCGAAGACAGGTTGCAAGAGACGCATACATGACTGCGAACAGGTCTTGAAACAGACCTTAACGTGTTGTTCAACATTCAGGCGGAAAAGGTAATGCCGAATTCAGCGCCTCATAAATTCAAAAGAAGAAAAAATGAAGGAAGAAAAAGAACCCCACCCCACTTGAATCGAAAGGAAAGACCGAACCAATTGGTGAAACTTGACGCTTGAAATCAGACTTTTTTTCGAGGCGAATAAAGCAACCCGGAGTTGATGCACTTTTTCTGCCGCGAGCGCGCGCTTTCTTTCACTCCTTTTCACACCGCCTGCCTTATTTATCAATAGTACCAAGGTATAGTTCCTGACGACTGCATATCTACTAGGTATACTTGTAAATAATTATATGCAATTCTAAATATATATAGCTTCTCACTGACTCAGAAGATATTCTTAAACATCCACAGTGACGTATATGTAATAAAACACGGTTTCCAAAACGAGCTTGGAGAGCCGCACGCTTTTATAGAGCTCGACCACAGGCATATCTTCGTAGATCTTAGATAGGAATGACCAGAAAGCTGTTTTTATGGCTTATTGATTACACCAAACGACCCAGAACAAAGAAAGCTCTTTTCGCTTTTGGAAAAAGTCCACCGTCATCATAAAAAGAGAGAGACAAGCTAGAAAGATAGAGAGAGAGAAAAGGCGAAAACGGAAAAAAGATAAAGATGAAGAATTTGAAAATATCAATTAAGTTGATCAGGTCCAGGTTAGTATAGAACAAAAGCAGATCTTACAATCAGGTCAAGTAGAAAAAGAGGCGAGGGGGACATTAAAAAGAGAAAAAGAAAAGGAAATTTCTTCATCCTTTAAAGAAACTTTCTTTGTCTCTCTCACACACTCTTTCTATTTCCAATATTGTTTCTGCTCACAATTTCGCAACTCCCCTTTAATCCCCCCTTTTTTCTCAAGTCTTAAGGGTTCATACTGTAGAGAAATCAAATCCACCCACCGCAATTCGTATCATATTTTCGTACACCAAGCTAGGAAGAACAAACATGACAGCACCCGAGTAAGAATTTGACAAATTTGCTAATGGCTAACTATTCGACAAGAACAGAGTTAGAATAAACATATAATAACCTGAGAAGAAGTGTTTTTTATTTGCATACCTTAGAAACACTTGCGGTGAACAATGGAAGGACCGCTCTCGTCGTACTCCTGCTTGGAAACCCACATCTGTTGGAAGGTCGAGAGGGAAGCAAGGATAGAACCACCAATCCAGACAGAGTATTTACGCTCAGGAGGAGCAATGATCTTGATCTTCATGGAGGATGGGGCAAGGGCGGTGATTTCCTTTTGCATACGGTCGGAGATACCTGGGTACATGGTGGTACCACCAGACTAAAAATGGAACAAAGAAATTTAGCAAATAAACTTGAATAAGATGATAGACAATGGACGAAGAAATCTCGTATGAAACTCACCATGACAATGTTTCCGTACAGATCCTTACGAACGTCGACATCGCACTTGATGATGGAGTTGTAGGTGGTGACGTGGATACCACCGCTTTCCAAACCGATAACGCTAGGCTGGAAGAGAGCCTCAGGAGCACGGAATCGCTCGTTGCCAATGGTGATGACCTGACCGTCGGGCAATTCGTACGACTTCTCCAAGCTGGAGCTCTGGGAGGCGGTCTGGATTTCTTGCTCGAAGTCGAGGGCGACGTAGCAGAGCTTCTCCTTGATGTCACGGACAATTTCACGCTCAGCAGTGGTGGAGAAGGAGTAACCGCGCTCAGCAAGGATCTTCATGAGGTAGTCGGTCAAGTCACGTCCAGCCATGTCAACACGGGAAATGGCGTGAGGGAGAGCGAAACCCTCGTAGATGGGGACAACGTGAGTGACACCATCACCAGAGTCCAGGACGATACCAGTTGTACGACCAGAAGCATACAGGGACAGAACGGCCTGGATGGAGACATAGAAGGCAGGGGCATTGAAAGTCTCGAAGACAATCTGGGTCATCTTCTCTCGGTTGGACTTGGGGTTGATAGGAGCTTCGGTCAAAAGAACAGGGTGCTCTTCGGGAGCAACACGCAGTTCGTTGTAGAAGGTGTGGTGCCAGATCTTCTCCATGTCGTCCCAGTTGGTGACAACACCGTGCTCGATGGGGTATCTCAAGGTGAGGATACCACGCTTGGACTGTGCTTCATCACCGACATACGAGTCCTTCTGACCCATACCAATCATGATACTACATTTCACCCATTAGACGATTTTCCCCCTTTCACAGACTGTACCCCACACTAGACTGCGGTTGGTGGCACAGCCCAACAGGTATAACCAAAGGGCGAAAACTTACCCATGATGACGCGGGCGACCAACAATTGAAGCTAGAATGATTATCAGCGCCACGTTCCTCGACAAGGTTTGCACGAGTCTAGCGATACGCCTGGACGCAAGGGCAATGCGGGCGCTATCACGATAGTTACCCGGCAGAGGTCGTGGAGGGTTAGAACTTACGGAACACAGCTCGGGGTGCGTCATCACCGGCGAAACCGGCCTTGCACATACCCGAACTAATCAGAACGAAAATCAGTCATCGATTCCATCAAAGTTATCGAGGCACACGGTCTCTGGCGACGAAATACTGGCGCAGCAGAGGTTGGATGGTAGGCAACCGATTTCCGACGACCAGCGCTCGCAGCTCCAGGGATTCAGGAGAAGCCCAAAATGGCATTGTAGAATAACATACCCATTGTCAATAACGAGAGCAGCGACTTCCTCTATATACAGGAACACGAATTAGCATCCACATGGACTGAAGCTCAGGGAAGCGCACGAGGAGGCGGCGCCTGGAAAGGAGGGGGCAAGGGTTGTGCGGGCAGAAGCCGCTGAGGTGTCAATTAAACAAACAATGTGGGCGCTGGGGAGCTGGCTTACCTTCCATGATGAGGGATGTGTGTGTGTATTAATGGGGAAAAACAGCGACGAGAAGGAGTAAGAGAAAGGTGAGGAGGAATTGGGAGATGGTGGAAGGGTGGATATAGGGATGTCAGGCAAGGAAGCGACTGAGTCTTGGGTAGGAGTGGATGGATGGATGATAAGGAAGGCGAGTGGGAAGCGAGACGACGCATTGGTGTGAGTGTGTTTTGGTGGTACTAGTCTGGGCTAGTAAATTACGGGGCCGCTGCGCTCTTCGTCTACCATGGGCCATAATACGAATACGCCAAATACAGCTAGCTAGCTACCCCATCGTCAACACCGCCAAGTTTGCTTAACGCTGCTGGCTGACCTCGTTCGCTATGCAGGCGCCTAGCCAGCTATTCAGCTTACACATAACAAGTAATACTCCGTACAGTACAACGGATTGTTGCTGGCTGCTGCTAGGCTGGAACTTACTCCATAACTGCGTGCGCGAGCGAGCGAATCTTTCCCTCGGTGGGCCTGGCACTGGGATACATTGCCCACACTGGCGAGCCACTAGGGGAGTGTTAGCTGACTAGTCTTATAGCCAGTCTGGCCGCTCACTGCTCATCACAGACCACGGCCGGCCAGAGGCCATCTTGATGAAATTGAATTACGCAGTTACAGGTTTTTGAGGCTGTACCGTCAGTCATCACTGATCAGTGATCTAAACTGGGCCTTTGCCAACAGAGCCGCGTCATACAGTTAGGCATAAGCATATCCATCGAATGCGAAACAACAATACGAATGGAAGAAGGGCATTGCCGCAGCGACCCTCCTATGTCATTTGTCTGGTTTCCTCCAATCACGACTTGGCATCCCGGTGGTTGGGACAAGTCTCGCGGGGCGGTGGTTAGTAAAGGGCTGGATTTTGTCTGGTTCGTCTCGTCCGTTGGCCACGGAAACCGCACTGCATCATCTGAACTGCTGCGTTTTGCCTTCGTGGAGACCTGGTACGTACGTACAACGCAGACCAGGCAGCCAAATAAGAAGTGAATTGCGCCTTTGCGCCGGCGGTAATATTGAATATTAAATATATTAACCAGACAAATGCGAAGATCGCATGCAGTAACGGTGGCTGGGAAGACCTAAGAATAACACCGGCACTGCCCGCTTACGCTTACCGCCATTCCGCGCTGGAATGCCATCCTGCTCAGGCACCCACTGCGCCTGAGGCACTGAGGGACCGCGGGGTCGCCTCGGACTATTTTAAATCCAGCCGTTGTTCCAGCCACAACTGGAGGGGCATTTCAAGCTGAAGCCGTTGTGATGACCTGTGCAGCAACGAGCATCGATTATTATAGGCAAAGAAAGCTCGTGTATCTAGCAACGCTTGCAACCAACTTCCTACCGTACCCATAAGTCCAGCTGAATAGAGCTTGTAGAGTGTAGAGTGCAGACCCTGTCAAAGTTGGCAGCCCCGCCACATTTCATAACGACCACCCTGATTGGTAGAACTGCAGAAAGCCATGGAAGGAAGCCGCAACTGCGAGAACCTCCTACCGTAGCTCCATTGAAAAAATAAAACAGCTGCAGACAACAATAATTTGACCAGCTCGCTTTGAATAACCGTTTTCAATCTCTCTACCCTCTATAGCCTGCCACGCTACGGAACGAATCTCGTCCCAGCAACAATAAAGCACGAACACGAAAAAAAAGACAACCCAATCATCATGGACCGCGGCTTGAATGAACTCCTCAAATGGAGTGTCGAAAACTCAGAAGCCTCGAGGGCAGCGGCCAATCCCGATGAGCCATCTTCGGTGCCTGCATCGCTTAACGGACTGAACGAAGATGCATTGAGGGCGTTGATGGGCGGCCCATCAGATGCCGATCTCATGAGAGAATCTATGGCGGCTCTGCTCTCCGATGAGGTCGACTTGGAGAACAAGATGATTGCGTTCGACAACTTCGAGCAACTCGTGGAAACAATTGATAATGCCAACAATATGGAGCCTCTGGGTCTATGGACGCCTCTTGTGGGATTCCTGCAGCACAAGAAACCAGATATGAGGCGCATGGCTGCATGGTGTATAGGAACTGCAGTGCAGAACAACGAAAAAGCCCAAGATAAAGTGAGTACAATCGCATTGTAAGCTATTGCCCCTCTCGCCGAAAGCGCGTACTAACGTCTGTCTCTCTTTCTAGTTGCTCGTTCTTAATGCCCTCCCCGCTTTGGTGTCGCTTGCCACCACAGATCCAGACTCGAAGGTCCGCCGAAAATCCATCTACGCGATTTCATCTGCGGTCCGCAATTACCAACCCAATCTAGACGAAGTCATGTCACACCTGCCTTCGGAATACAAGACAGCGGAAAGCGTGGATGCCGGGGATATGGAAGCCATCGACAAGATTTTGGATAAGCTACGAGGAGGGCCAATCTGAGCATGTCATATGATGAGAGAAGATACGAGACTGATATAAGAGGTCTTTGCATACCCGGAACAACTGCATCTGCAGTTGGCCAAGCATGGTGGCTCCCTATTGCTTCGCCAGGCGGCAAGATAAGCCCACAGGCAATACCGTTGTCGCTCACCAAGTATAAGCTGCTGGAAAGTTCGGTACTCAAGTGCGAATTCCTGTAGGGAGTAAATACTGGTGCCTCGGATGATGCGATGGACAGCGACAGGCCATACAACACTACATACTATGTATATACATGAGTAGGGTGTAGGGAGCATGACTCTGGCAATAATTAGAATGATAATTCCTTGAACCTATTTACATGTTTAAATAAAGATTCAAAATCGATACCAAAAATAACGGCGTGCCAAGCCGTAAATTAGTTAAACGTGACCTTGCGCTAGTCCGCTTTAAGTTGCCCCAGTCAAGGTGCCGATAACTACGTAGTAACGTAGCTTCGCAGCAGCCTGAGAGCTCCGAGAACACCAGTGAAAGCAGCAGCGCAAAGAAGTCTAAGCAACGCGTTAAAACATTACTAGAATAAAGCGACAAGCATCATGGAGTCAGAAAATCGTCTTTGGCGATTCACAAAACCCGAATGGCTCAATAACTCGACCGTCCGAACAGCCGGCGTCTACACTTCAGGCGCATTGGTATGTCTACCACATCAAACTCATATGGTGATAGATACTAAGAAGATACAGTTCTCTCTCGGCCTATTCTTCCTCATCGATGCCTCCGCCTTCTCCGCCAGTTCCAAAAACGGATCCAACGTACATGTGAAATTCGTCGATTGGATTCCCGGCATCTGCTCCGCGCTGGGCATGCTGGTGATCAATTCGATCGAAAAGTCGCGTTTGAGTGCCGACAGTTTTAGTTATAGTGGCAGCGGAGTTGCTTGGAAAGCGCGGTTTGTGCTCTTTTTGGGCTTTGCGTTGTTGGCCGGTGGGTTGGCTGGGAGTGTGGTGAGTTTTTCCCCTCTTTTTCCTTCTTGCTTCGATAGGAAATTTGGGGTTTATGTTTGAAACTAACTGGTTTCAATATAGACGGTCTTGATTCTAAAATATGTCATGAAAAACTACCCGCTGCAGACGATGTACTTCGGTATTGCGAATGTTATTGCCAACGGCCTCGTCATGCTCAGGTATGTTTTCTTCCCTCCGATGCTCATCATAACAATCTTATGCTAACATCCCCTTTTTTTCAAAGCTCCGTCGTTCTCTGGATCTCCCAAAACATCGAGGACGATTATACATACAACCTAGCTCTATAAACTTTATCGAAAGAGAGGAGAGAGAGAGGAGGCTGCCATTAGCCCACTACTATACCAATCTCAGGCATTCGCGCAACATAATCTGTGGCTGAAAGCTGATCACACTTTTCGTTCTGCTTGTATTCTTTTTTTTTTCCCATTTCAGGCAGCAACTTCGACTTTTGGCGTTTGAACTTGTATGGCAATGAATACATGTTTTTTATATCGTGTATCCTTTCTGTCTCATTGATCAATGCATTCAATGTAACAACATATTAGCTAAGCGTTTTGAGCCGAGTATTACTATTGCTATATCGTCATGAAATATAGGGTCTTACGGCACTCTACTACCTAACCCCATTCATGCTATACCACTATTAACATGTTGGTTGCTTAAACACAAGTAGCGATTATAAGCAAATTGGTTGTTAATTCATACGTCGTAATAATTCGTTATGACCAAAGTACACATACGCCTCGCCATGCAAGTTTCCAGCCCAATCCTATATAATATATACACTTGCAAGAAAGAAATTCAACGCGGACTCGGCTTCAGATTATCATCACAAAAAAATCTCAGAATCCCATCTATTATATTAGTTGCTGTATCCTTGGACAATACCATCGTGTCACAATCAACTGCTACTTTCAGGTAATAGCGAAGAGTGAATGTTGCAGCTCTGTATGTCGCATGATACATAGCTTTGAATTCTTCTTCTTCTGTTGTTATGGCAGTATATTCTGGAAGAACGTCTGCTTCCTGAGTCGGTTCACTTGTAGAGGGTTTGGTGGAACGGCTTGCTTTTCGGTGATACCCATATAAACGCATGCAAGTCAGAATTGTGCGAGTAACTAGATCTTTGTTTCTTGCCACAAGCGCTTCTGCATCAGCTGGTGGCGACGATGATAATAGCTGTGACTCTGATTTCGGAGGTGCGTCGTTTGGTGATATTGGTTTCGCAACGTCAACACTCGGAGGCGGCACGACTGACTGACTGCGCACTTCATCGCTAGGCGCATGCGGTACATTCTGTTTAGGTTTGAATTCTCGGCGGCCAAGTGTGCTTTTAGATGAACCAGGTCTACTCTTCTCGCCCATGGCTGTGTTTTCGGTCATCTTGCTCAAATGACTACCACCGAGAGAGAGCGAACGGGCTCTGCGCAGCTCCAGTTTCTCCAGTGTCGGACTGTTGAGTTCATCTGTTTCTCGCTTTAACTTTATCGAAGATACCTGAGACGATGTCTGAGATTTTGAATTGGCCATCATTTGAGAAACTGCTTCACCACCCCGTTGTCGGACACGGCGATGATGTTGTGCTGCGCCTTCGAACAGGGACAATATCCGCTTGCGCTTGGGACTTGGTGAGCGCAGATCCGGTAGGAAATGCGCAAATGTATCTTTGCCTGCTTCCATATCATCTTCAGCCGCGCTCGAGGGCGGCGAAGGTAGGTCTTGTACCTTCTGCACATAAGATGCCGCCAGCGGCACAGCGTATATTTTCAGGTCTGTTCTAATCTTCAAAACATGTTCGTAGGCATTACCATCTCCAACAATAGAAGAGGAGTCGGGAGGTGAAGGAGGCCGAGTTTTCGCGTCATGGCTAGATGATAATATCCCGTAGATGAGAAGATCCGATATATTGTTCGGAGCCGAATGGATTCGGTTTACTTGCGCGTCCACACCGACCAACAAGCCCACCGGGCATTGGATCGTGTTGAAACGCTCAAGAATTTCCCCGTCCTCCTCATCCAGCCAAATGCCTCCAAGTAGCCGAGATTTTAGCCATTCCGAAGTCTCTTCGGAATTGGAATGGAGTTCGACGCTGGGTCCCGCTCGTGCATAAAGAGGGATCAGGGCTGGGTTTACCAAGCTGCGCAATGAGAGCTTGGCTTCTTTTGGTAGGCCAGTTTCTCGTCGTTGGGATGTGTTTATGAGCTTGATCTCTAACGTAAATCAGATCAGAACGGTGGACAGACAATTGAGAGGCGCGAGTCAAGGACAATGACGTTCGGAGCAACTTACTGAGGTCAGAACTGGTGTCGATGCTGATACTGCCCGACCAGACTTCCATTCCGTCTATATTGAAGGAATTATAATGGCATCACGAGCTAAAGTTCTTGTATGGATTTTTTTGCGTATCATATACTCTGTTGTAACTGATTGAACTTGTTCCGGCGGCACGCGTCGCGACGATACGCCAAGTCACGTGAAAATGCATTTCATCAGCCATTCTTCTCCAGAAGGCAATAGTGGCATAAAACTTTATCAGGTATGGGTAAGAGTGATTGGTTTACAAAGATTCTTCAGAAATGCATCAATTTCCCTCCAACAGTCATATTGTACATCGTAGCGCGAAATAACACTTGGGAAATCATTGCATTGCTTTACGAGAGAAAGCATATTAAATCGAAATAAGACCATGCTCAAAATACAAAATACAACATAATCCGATGCCGATTCCATCAGGCCTCAAGTCCTCATCCAGTTGCTGACTGTAGGACGGCCTTAAAACGTCTCATCAAACACGGCTAGCAGCAATTCGAGTGCGGCGATTTCACTCGCCGCTTCCCTTCCTTTCCATTAAAATTCCTCCTGTTCTTGGAAAAAAGTAGTGAAGCTGATGATCGTGCCGTAGATCAAAAGACCGCCGAGAATCGACATTATCATTGCAGGGTATCCGATAGCACCGCTGTGAGCCAGGACTGTTGGAAGGGCTGCGTTGCAATCAAAGTTAGCATATCCGGAGATCAGACCGTTGTATATATTTAATGTTCTTTTAAACATGAAGTAAACACAGAGGAAAATGGGATCATCCGCAGATTGCCTACCTATACCCATAAGGACTAAAAATCCCGTCATGAAGCGTCCAAAATCCACCACTGCGCTGCCCGAACTCTCCATGAAATCATCCGGATTGGCGCAGTGACTGCAAATCCAGTTTGGCAGTGGCGCGAGGATATATGTTGCGACGACAAGGAGCGGCAAGTACTGTTGCCATAATGCTGCAGAGAGGATGACTAGGAGGAAACCAATAGCCAAGATCTGTGAGACCGAGGGTTAGTACCTTGTCTTCTGCTCTATTAAATCTCTTGGTGCAAGGCTCGACTCACAAATGATAGGGCTATTATGGTTCGCAAGCCCTGGGTCGCCATGTCGACCACCAGATCTGGGATGCGTTATAAATGGAAAGGCGGAGGTGTGAGCGCAGCGCCTCGGCTGGCCGCAAGCTTGAAGATGAGGACGCGAGGAGAACTCCCGTAAAGTAGCTCCTATATAAGCAGGTGTTTAAAGCGTTATACAAGAGCGGTTCTTGAGGCGCTGGGCTATATCAATGCTTGGTGGGAAGCTGGCATGGTTGCCTCGGAGTGTCGATAAGAGTAGCTGCGGATGCCAAAGCTTGGCACTGGTCATTTCTGCAAACAAAGCAAACCTCCATATGTCATCGTATCTTTCTGCTCACTTCTCCGCACATTCACTTCTTCTTCTTATTCTTCTTCTTATTCGGAGTTTTCATATTCATTTGCGTCATTGATTTCGGCGGTATGGACCACTCACAAGATGTCCACCTCGAAGAAGTCTTTTGGCGATCGCCTCAGCACGTGCAAATGATGGGGGGGTATCTTCATTCGAACAACAGTGAGTGAGAATGACTGTTTACTTACTGAAGCATCGAGTCCTAACTATATAATAAGTTCTTTTCTATTTTGCCGAATCACCATTCTTTGACGCAACTTCCAACAATGCATCGCTCGCGATCCAAGCAAACTATAACGAGGCTTTTCGCCATTTTGTAGAAACGCGCGAGGTTTTTGAGGGTAGACTCAAGACAATGCAAGGACTGGAGTTTATGGTGGCATACGACCCATTACAAGCTGCTGCGTCAGATACACAGCACGCCCGTGAACCATCGAATATCTGGGTTATTCGCAAACAAATGAGGCAGAAACGGCCAGGGATGGAAGACGATGTTGTTGTGCTCTCAACGTTCTACGTGGTTGGCGACGCTGTTTACATGGCACCTGCAGTTTCTAGTGTCATTGGGAATCGCATAGTGAGTGCTGATCTTTTGCCGAGAACCCGTTTCCAAGCTTACAATATCCCAATCTAGCTTTCCGCTGTAACATCACTTACGAGACTCATGAATGTTGCCTCCCCTCTTCCTATTTTCACACCGTCATACGGACATACATACATGCCACCGGGTCCTAAGGCGGCAGACGCTCCTCAAACAGCGTCTCAAGCACAACTAAGCAAGGAGTCAACGCCAATGCCCGAGTCTCAAAACGCTGCCAAGGCATCGCTGTCTACTGCTGCTGCTACGAATATTAAAGATACCTCATATCAAGACACTCGAAGTTTGATGGAGGCATTGAACCTTCTCTCCAGGTACGGAGATGAATATATGGACGAAACCCCTTTAACCGGCGAACCGGGTTCATTCATATTGTCCAAATCTACCGAGGCTGCTGGCAGTAGTAGCGGTGGTCCTTCCAGGCGAGGTCCCAAGACAAATATGCATGCGCCTGCAATTCCGCGAAAACCTGGAACTCCTGCAGTCACAGAAACGTCGACTCCCTCGCGAGGCATTGAATAGATGCAGTGAGGCTATTCTTTTTCTTTTTTCATCTCGGAGCGATAATTAGAGGATTTTGATTGATACCCGGGAAATTCATTATTCCCATGTTTTAGTTCATGTGTTATCTTCAGCTTCTATTTCTTTTTCACATAGATAGAGAAACTGGTGTTCTTTTTTTTTGCAATTTGAGGTGTGCAAGATTCAGACCACTACAGAGACAGCATATACCCCTCTTTGATGTGGAATGCTGTGAAACAAAGGCTTTTTTATTTTGATCACAGGATCCAGTCTTGACACACAAGAAATGATAAAGGCAGTTCCCTGAATATAACAAGCACATGTATATATTCCTACCTAGAGCGAGAGAAGGTATGTAATTTCCAATCTAGGCAGGTGCCTAGCCTCAATATACGTAGTCGATGCCTTATCTGGCAAGAGGGGGAGGCTTTGTTAGAGAGAAAAAATGCGGGAACGGAAGTGAGTCATTTCCATATAAAGAAGCCACCAACAATAAATATCTGCCTAACTGTTTACTTTTACAGACTTCGATATAGACAGATCGCAACAACGAGTGCGGGGCTTTACGTTCATTTCTTCCCTGTTTAATTTTACACTTTCTAGGGAATAAATTTGCTGCCTAGTGAATTGAGGCTTCCTAACGTGTCTGTGGCAGGCGCGGATTGATATATATATCCCCTTCCCTACCGAACCAACCATTCTCGAACTCAGACGTCGCAACCACATCAAGGTTATAATTGTGGTATCTCACCACTGTCTGGAGAATTAAAAATATAAAACGAAGCCAAAGCAAGAAGAAAACGTGAAAATGAGCGCAACAGAGGCATCCCAGGAGAAGCCGGCGGTTGTCTGCGTCTTGTAAGTGTGTATATATGTGATTACTTGAACTACGTAACTAACACTCTTATCAGCTGCGGATCCGTCGCAGGAACCAGCCCAATACACATGCAAGCCGCCAAAGAGCTTGCGCGGGCCTTTCACGAGCAAAACGTGCACCTGGTATATGGCGGTGGTACCAATGGTATAATGGGCCAAATTGCGCGCGAACTAGTTGCCCTCTCAGGTCCCGAAGCTGTGCACGGAATCATCCCCAAGGCTTTGGTGAAGGTTGAACCTGGATACAACCAGAGTGAAGCTGCAGCAGCCGCCAAGAAGGGCGAAGACAAAACGCAAGAAGGCGCTGGAAAGACCCACGAACGTGTAATCGGACGAGACAAACGCACGGAAATCATTGAAGCTGAGTACGGCATTACCACCATTGTACCAGATATGCACACCCGTAAACGACTCATGGCCGAGAAGGTGCTGGAGGGCGGACCTGGTTCTGGCTTTGTCACTCTTGCAGGCGGATTCGGCACCATTGAAGAAGTCATGGAAATGACGACTTGGAACCAACTGGGCATCCACAAGGCGGGTGTAGTGCTGTTGAATCTGAATGGGTATTGGGATGGAGTGCTGGCGTGGATCAAAAATGCGGTGGAGGAAGGTTTCATTAGTAAGGCGAACGGCGATATTCTCGCATCGGTTACGGAGGTGAAGGATGTTTTGCCCAAGCTGAAGAGTTATAAGGCGAGTGTTGATCGGTTTCAGTTGACCTGGGGTGAGGAGTAAACTATATATCCTCATGCCTAAGTAACTGTTATTGTTATACGAGTAGTTTTATACATACCTCGGTATCGATGGATAGAACACGATGAGTACATGAATAACCTTAATGATATACCTTTATATGCACATCAAGCACCTGGGCAGACTTTTCGTTACTGATACGCCATGGATAGATGAATACTGTCAAGAGATTAAGTCACAACTATCGTATAGATTAGGACATGCTATCTAAGAACGAACGAGAACAGATTCATCTTCATAATGATTACTGTGTATCCACTTCCATTTCACCACCTTCCTCCGTAGCGGCACCGTCCAGCGCCTCCAGCAAAGCCGCAATATCCTGGCCATCATAAAGCTTAAAATTCTCGAGTTTCATAGTCTTCACAGCCGAAGATGACGCGGATGTTGTTTCCTTGGGCACCAAACCCACAACTCCAACCGTAGTATTATCAACCGTGAGCTCCTTATCCTGAGAAAGAGTCTCCCTCAACGCTTTGAGTCCATGATTAATCAGTTCCTCGCGAGAAGAATCCGCAAACTCGCTCAGGTTCCTCTCCAGGTAAGTCCTAGCCATCTGTGACCGGGCGCCAATCGCACATGCCAGCATCTCCTGAGTAAGACCCGAGGGCTGGAACTCGAACAAGTGAGGGCCTGCATCATCGACGCCCGCAACGAGAAGCCCGACACCGTAAGGGCGCTTGCCGTAATGCTGTGTGTTGGTTTGTGCGCGGTCGCCAATCTGCGAAACAATTCGGTCCAGCGGGATTGCGCGGCCATATGTCATTCGTGAGCCGAGAGATTGCTGTTTCATGAAGTTGGAAAGGACGCGAGCGTCGGAAGAGAGACCGGCGATAGCGATGCCCAGGTGTGAGTCGATCTCGATGACTTTCTTCTGGTAAGAGGATAATTCTTCTGCATTGCGCTATAATATTGTAGAAGTAATGATTAGAAAACGGTATTTCCTGATCTAAAACGGAGAGTTGAATCAGAGAGGAAAGGGGATATGATGGAAGAGCATACCTTCAATCCCACGAGAACAGCATGTGTCTTGCTAACTAATCCGACCACAACGGAACCTTGCTTGACAGCTTCTTGAGCATATTCCACCTGAAAAATACGGCCTTGCGGTGAGCTGTAACCATTGTCAGCCACTCAGATCTTCTAAGCAGATATCATTCCAAAGCTTGGTTTGGGGATGAAAATGAAGCTTGCGAGTGTTTCCTTACAAGGTCACCGAATCGTTATCGTAATTGTTTCTGAACATTGCTGTGTAGAGATGACGGAGACGAATATAATAGGTAGAATATGATTTGAGATATCCTCGTTCTACAGCTCTTTCACGTTCAATGTAGAGAGGTCTGTGGTGTGAGTGTTGGCTGACAGAAGGTGGCTTTGGTTGGGATCGGTTTGCTAGCAATGACAGTGATGTTCCAGGTCCGCTCCCCCAAGGCAAGGCAGTAACAACGCGGTGGTGCCTTAGAAGTTAGGCCCACCGCCTAGCTCTTAGGCGGGCTAGCCCCGTTTGGGATAAGTGTGGATAGCTCGTTGCGTCGTTGCCTGAGGCCTCAGGCCGCTTAAGCCGCAGCTTGTGATCTACATAGAATTAGGAGACTTCACTTTAACTTCACTTTGACACACAATTCTACATATTATCGTTTGATGCGTCAAAGAGTCAAAGCACTAAGATTATTATCAAAGAAATATGAATAACTTCTGTACGTAAATTAAAAACACAACTTATCTGAAAATCATTGATGCGATAAGCTTTATACTGTACCTCTATTCTGTCATCTTTAAATATCCATCTATCAAAATCAACTCTCATAACAGCTACGAAGCCCGTAAAATTATAGGGTTAGGGCTATTAGTGAGCCATGCAGGACAAGATAGTGGTATTGTAAAGCTTTCAGCTATCAAGCCTCCGCGGCTCAAAGCGGACTGTCAGTTAGCCCTATAATGCCCAGGCATATTTCGGAGATTTAGTTTCTCTCTTGGAACTTTCTGCCTTTGCACACATGTTCGAACCCTTGCATACTTCTTATCCCCTGTATTCAGTGTACCTCGACAGGACCGAGGGCCCGGTAGGTATGGTGCCTTATGCCGAGCCAGTTTACTCTCCGTGGCGTATATTAATCTCATGTGTGGCGGTCCGGGAATACGAGTCACCTTTTTGGCTGGCGACAGGGGTACGAGGAAGCCATGCTCAAATCATCAGGTTATATTAGACACTTCCCCTTGGAAATCTAATATTTATCTATTACTACCGAGGTTTTGAGTATATCAAAAGGTCATTCAACATGCAATCAATGGGTGACTTTTAGCGGATAGGGAAGATATCATATAAACGACATATCTATGCCAAGGATCTTATATTAAGGCAGAGTACTTAATATTCCGGCATCAAGAAAGAAACAATTATAGGGCTAGCTCTATAATATAAATCTTAAGTCCAAATATCTCCCCGGCTGAGAGCCTTTATCTTATTATGTTATATGTATAGTCCACATATTTATCTGTATATATTAGGAGAATAGATTCCGTCATAGCAGCTACAGTAGCAGGCGTGCTGGAGAGGTATAAATGCTACTATTGCTGCTGCTGCTACTATGCCCATGTGTGTTTTCAGTCAGGGACTGCACCTGGCTAGTCCCCTGATATACATGGGTAAATAGTAAGCATAGTTAATGACATAGCCAACTAGTCTCTACATAAATGAACAGACAGGATATTAAAAGATCTACTAATATTCCGCAGCCCTGTGACATGTGTAGGCTAGACACTAGGGCAGGAAAGACCAAGCAACACGTAACATCAAATGCTCTGCTTGGCTGATGAGTAAAAAGCCCACACTACCTTCTCTTCCCCAAGGCATTTCTCGCGTTTTTCTTTCTCGAAGAGGATCAAACTATGAGAGACATGTTGCGAACCGGAGACTTAGAAAAGGATATCTCAAATGCGCAAGATATGGCGAGCTCAGGAGATAGGCATGGTTGATTCTTAAAGAGCTGCACACACCCACGTCTCTTAACTAAATTCATCACCCTCGTCGAAACGTTTTCAACAGTTGTTTTGGTTCCAGCATGTCTTTTGGAAAGGTCTACGGCAACAGAGTAAGTGTTAATCACCAATAGCTTTCATTTCATATCTTTCCCAAAACCCTTAGAAAGGCTAATATAAAATATCATTTATTCTTAGACTCAAGGCCGTACCATCTCGGCTTTGGTGCTTGCCAAAGTCAATGGCCTTGATCTTGAGCTGGCTAATACCATAGTACCAAACAAGACCCCTGAATATCTTGCTATCAATGCATTGGGCAAGATTCCAACGTTTGTCGGTGCGGATGGGTTCAACTTGAGTGAGACTATTGCCATTGACGTTCATAGTACGTATATCCTTTTTTATCTTTACACTTTCACCTATTCTTGTTAGGGTTCCGGGTTGGGAACCCTAGTTCCCGCCTGGATTCCTGATTCCTGAGGCTGCTTTATATACTCTGGCTTGACGCCTTGGTCTTTTTGGCTAGACTGAACGTACCAAAGAATATCCCCTTTCATAGTCCCGTAACATTTCTTTCCCAAAAGTTGCAGTATAATTTAGAAAGGGATGCTTATGCTATGTCATGTCACAGTTGCCTCCCAGAACGAGAGCACCGGCCTTCTAGGCAAAGACAAGAAGGAATATGTTTCCATTCTTCGATGGGCGTCCTTTGTCAACTTCGATCTCCATAACCACCTTGCTCCTTGGTTTCGCCCTCTAGCTGGTATAGCCCCATATGTCGAGGAGTCTGTCAAGGAAGCGGAAAGATTAACGCACGCTGACCTACGGGTTATTGACAACCATCTTGCCACTCGTACTTACTTTGTTGGTGACGCTCCAACACTTGCCGACTATTTTGTTGCAAGTATTCTCAGCTTGCCATTTGCACACCTGTTTGATAAGCCGGTGCGCGATTCGTTTCCGAACTTGACGCGTTGGTTCATCACTATTGCCGACTTGCCGGATTTCAAGGCCGTTGAACCGACAAAGTTGGCAGAGAAGGCGCTCACGTATACTCCCAAGTAAGGAGGTGACGTTAAGGATGAGGGCAGGGAGTATATGACTGAAAGGCAGGAAGATGTATTAGAGAGTCTCGGTTTGCTTAGTGGTTATGAATATGCGTCCGACGATGTGAAACTATAATATGGGGTGATACCAGGACGATCAATACTTCGAGGTGAAATTTTTATCCTAAAAGGGTTATCTGTTTGTTGCATTCTATTAGACTAGCACCTCTCAAGCTCAATCTATAAAGTCACCAGTTCAACATGCAATCCGGAATTCTACATGTTCTCGCTTGAGAGTCGAAGAGTTAAAGCACTAGAGTTACCGTAGAAGGAAGCAAATTACTTCTGCGAGCAAGCTAAGAATGCAACATCCTCAAGTCATATATCATTATCTAGGTACAGGCTGACCAGCAGTTGGTATCATCAAAATGTCAAGAAAAATATCGAATATAAACAAGTCTAAAATCCCAGATCTCATGCCTCTTTCTTTCCGCCATCTATGGATATCAAAAAATAACCCCTTATAACAGCCACGAAACCCATAAAATTATACCTAGATATCAAGTTAGATACTAAAACCTCTCAACACGCATAAAACAACGAAGAATACACTCACACAAAACCAGAAAAGGCGGTGGACTGAATGTATGCGAGCCATTTGGCATAATTTCCATTATGGAGCTTTCGTCTTGATTGCTTTGGAGTATTCTTAGCTTCATTCACATGGTACCAAGGTAAAATACATACCTACCTTGACAAAACAGTTGGCCACCCATCGTCGTAGTTGAGATAGTTGTACCCCAACAATGCGTCCTATTCAAATAAATGTGTGAGCAGATTGAATTACCCCTAAGTGGCACATAATACTAACCCCGTCTGAAATGCCAACACTCGTATTCACTGAGACCAGTTAGCTACGACACACGCAAAAGAGTCAAAGTAGAAATATCGAGCTTACGGTAATGGTAAAACAGAACATCTGAACCAGAATCAACAGTCAAGACACCGGAGCTCCCAGGAGCGTAAACTTCGCCGTCATGGTTGGATCCGTAAACCAAAGATCCACCGCCGTCCACCAGCGACGTATTCGTCTTATCCAAATATGGACCGGAAACAGACAAAGAGCGGCCAACTCGAATAGAATATCTGGGAAAAAAGAATTCAGCAGGATAATAGGGAGAGAAAATTTTGAACTTCCTATAGATGGGAATTACTCACTCGGTTCCTTCAGCAGGAAGACCCTTGTCCATTTCACAACAATAGCCCCTACTATACCACAGATAGTAATAAGGGGACTTGTAGCTAATCCATGACCCTTCTTCCGCTGTGAAGGTGGTATTCATAGACAGATGCGAGGCATTGGGCTTGTGTGCGTTTTCCACCGTCATCAAGTCATCGGACAAGGGCACCTGCCATAGATCTGTCCAATAACTACCAAAAGTTAAGTGCGCCTGGCCGTCGCTATCAACGAAAACGCTGGGATCAAGCGCATTGGAGACACTGTACGGGTGAACATCGGCATATTGACCCGAGACAGTGTTGACCAGAGCCCCGTGGTCGGTCCAGGAGCCATCTTCAAGGGAGTCCGAAGTTGCAACGCCAATAGAGCTGTTGCGTGTATCAATTAGGGACACACAGTAGAAACAGTAGAATGTGTTGTTGTACTGAATCACCGTCGGGGCCCAGGGTGAACTGGAATCTTCTTTGCCAATGATGCTGGGTTTATGGCCTAGCACCTTGCCGGCAGATTCCCATGGCCCGCTCAGATTCGAGGCCTTGAAGTATTGGATTCCCTTGGAGGTTTGGAAAATGTAGTATGTACCGTTGTGCTCAATGATGCTGGGGTCGCGGGCAAAGTGGTTTGTTGTATGGGGAAGTGGGAAGACGGATGAGTTTGATAATGTCTCCGCTGTCGTTGAAGTTGCAAATAGAATTAATAATATCAGTAGTAATGTATAGGGAGCCAGTCCCAAGCCACCATGGGCTGACAACATCGGAAGAGAATGACTTTTATTTTCCTATTGCATGGTGAAGAATTCACAATTTCTTTTCAATCTCTCATGCAGTCGTAGAAATGTCAAGCAATGTGTAAAGCAAAGGAGGGGAAGAAGAAAAAAATAAATACATCCATCTACGCACTAATGTATGAGCATGTTATAAGCAAAGAAGTGGATATCAATTTGCAAGGCTGTCCAACTGTTGCAACACCGAGACTACGCTCAATCACTGCCACCCGACAAGAAACAGCAAAGTGGGTACAATGTATACGAATGATACAAGGAAGAAGTACTGATAGCCAAGATCTAGGCAAGGGCATGTAGCATGCTCCCATGGTGTTCCGGGCGTTCAGTCTCGTCTATCAATTGGCCTGCGTTGTCAGCTTCAGAGACGTTTCCAATCGGTCTCAAGGGGCGCCCTCCTTCGCTGGAATGAAGTCGACTAGTCGGAGTCCACCGCAGACCGAACAATGCAACAAATGCATGGCATGATGCAGTGTACAACTCACGGGCCAGTCATGGCGACAGGGCTGTGGATACATTGGGCAGTCCTGGCAGTCTGAAGAAGACGTTGTCATTGTTGCGCTTTTCAGCTGCCTGAAAGCTGAGGCTGCGTTCTGCCTAGTGCTTGCTTATCGGCATCTAATCTACCCGCTAGTCTAAACCCAATCGGGCGGCCGATCTCTCGAATTTCCTGATCTGGACTAGCTCGGCTCTTTCTAGGCATGAGGTAATTGACTGCCATTCGCAGAACTATACACTTACTATACACACACTATAAGAGTGAAAATAGTCTGTGCATCATATCATGTAGGATTTGATGACCGGTACCTCCGGATCCGGAGCCAGCGTTTCCTCGGCGATGTGGCGGTGCCGTTTTGAGCACCGCCTAGGGCTCCTGTTTTGCTTCAGCCACGCGTGAGATTCGTTGCCATGCCATGATACAGCTTAGCAAGTGTTTCCCTTTGTGTGCCATATAATCCTTCAAACAGATTAGGTCTGAGATAACAGCATGCAGTGGACTTCAATCCGAGATAGTGTTTTGGCCGAAGCTCTTATCTCGGACTCGGAATTTCCAGAGTTATTCGTTGTTGATATTCGGAACAAGCCTGTGTAGTGATTTGACCCTTTTATTATTCCTGACATTCCCAAGGAACTGGTGTTATGACAATGGCCTACTTGAGCCCGAACCTCTAGAGTGCGGTTCATCTGTGAACTAAGAATATATTCCCAACGTGGAGTTGATTTATCGACGCAACTGCACGAAGAAGCGGGGGATAATATTTGATCTACAGAATCCAGAGTATACAAAGCACTCGTTCTGTGCTGCGATGCTTAGCCGCTGAATATGACGGCCGTCAGGGATGATCAGGAACGATGCTCTCGTTCAGCCTTGATAGAGGTCAAACTTATCGCCTTGTTACACTTAGTGAAAGCTAGGGAGTGTGTATCGAGGGAGTGGTGTTAAATTCGCCGATGAATGATTTTGTTATGTTGAGATGGCAACTTGACAATATTAATAGCAAGAATGGCGCCTATTACGGGATGCTGATCAAACGCGAGGCGGTTAAATAGCGAGACGTACCTTTATTTCTGTACCCAAATTAATTTTCTTGTGCTCAAAAAAGGATTCTCTATATTCTCAATCAAGTTGTACACGATCAACCCTGCCACGTCAGCTAGCCCTAACTGGCGGGTTGTATCACATAAGGTTTCATCATCATTCTCCTTCATTTCATATTGCACGTTCATTGGCCATGGCTTTAGGGTTGGTTGCCGATGCATATTTGACAGGTCGATATTAATTTATCTTATACTGTTTTGATGCATTTAAATAAATTTCCCAAACGGCAAAGATAAGTATTGGGCCATCCCCGGCATCGCCATCACCGAACATACCGCGAACTGGCCATGCTACTCAAATTTTTTTTATTGCATCTACATAAAGTAGATCAGATAGACGAAGAGTAATAAAATGAGGAGATTCATGGCACACAGAACTATTGATTGCTACACTACCCTTGCATATCACCATCCGACACGTCATAATCCATAACCGCTATTCGACTGCGAATCTCCGAAGTCCACACCCACTTTCTTATTCTCATCCAATTGCCTCAATGTGGTCTGTCACAATGCAAGTGTACTCACTAGTGCCATAATAGATAGTGTTACCATCATCCGGCGACTCGCCAGTACTAAGAGTATCTCCGTACTGCCAAAACATATCGCCGCCCATGCCCGTTGTGTCAAGAGAAGTGGCTTGCCATGGCGCCTCATACTCGCATTGGTCTGTGGTTACGCCGAATTCTTCGAGAATGCATGGCTTGCCAATGGCTGCACATGCTGCGCCGTGCGTCGATACCCAGCTGCTACCCCAAGTTTCGGCTTCGCCCCCTGTACGTTTGTTCATGTTAGCAACTCAAATGCTTCTTCTTTCCAGTTTCATCCAACATAAGGGTTATACATACAGCTGTCTGGGTACAAATGGATAGTGCCAAAATCGATAGTATCAATGGAAAGGAGGGCTGTAAAGTTGGTTCCTTCGTCAAACAAGTACGGATATGAGCCGTCGGAGCCAGCAGTGAGACCAAATCCCTCTGTTTGAAAAAAAAAATGAGCATGTATTCTTGCATCTTAATTACGTATTGATAGTTTACCCACCATCACCTATAGTGACCATGTGATTTGGATCCAGAGACTTGATGTAAGCGCTCGTGCTCGCGGCCCAATCCGTAATAACCGACGTATCGCATCCAGTACAGCGAGGCTCATTGGCAAGTTCCCATGCGAAAATTGCCGGCGAGGAGCTATACCTACTAACAACAGCCTTGATGTACGCCTGATACGCATCTTGGATCGTGGTGGTGTTATACCAGCTGGTCTGCGAACCTCCGAAAGCAGTCACATATGCATCCATGCCTCCGTAGTCATCCCAATTATTCACAAAAGGAATGATTAGCTTGACATCATGCGCCTCGGCGGAGCTGACAACGTAGTCCAGTCTCTCAAGACCATCAGCACCCGTGTTTATTGTTGCCGTGCCATCCTCCAGGAGCTGGAAATAAACGGTGCCAGAGGATGGAACGGTGTTGACATCGTTGAAACCCCAGACACGAAGAATCCTCAATCCAGAGGAATAGATGTCGGAGAAGACGAGGTCTACATCATCGTTGTCAGTAAGGAAGGCAAGCCAGTAAGCGTTGGTGCCTGCGTAGTATTTTGTTTCTCCGTCAATTGTGAAGTTGAGTCCAGTCACCGTGGAAAAGGCTGTTGAAGTTGGTGCTGATGCAGTCGTAGTTGTGGTTGTTTTTGATGTTGATGATGATGATGATGATTTCACCGTGGAGGTTGTGGACGTTGAGGTCGTGGTGGCCGACGTAGCAGTGCCTTTTAATAATGAGTTTACCCCCATGACATACAATCAAGGGCAAACAGAAAGGTTGCTTACCTGGAACACATTGGCTATAGAAGGGATTCTGGTATGTGCATACAAATCCTGAAGCACAAGTCGTGGAGCCTGAATAGTTTTCTCCTCCACATTGACCGTAACCAGCCACCGTCTGGGCCGATGCATAGCAACCCAGGAGGGTAAGCGTAGCAAGAATTGATTTCTTCATGATCTATAGCCAGAGTTGTGACTTGACTTGACTTGCAAAACTGAAAAGTTTCTCGTTTCAGTGTTGGGGAATGCCGGAATTTATGTGTTCCAAGACATTGTCAGCACTTGTGAGGAGGAAGATTTTCGCATCAATTAGAGCATTCTCACCATTTCCCCGCGTCTTAAACAATGCAAAATCACTATACCAAGGCCGCTCATATAAACGAGTGTATTTCTTCACAGGGTGGTAATCCATTGGCGTGTCTGCAGCAGTCCTTACGTCGTCGCGGAATGCCGGCAAGGAGAGTAGCAGTGCAGCCGAGCCATGCTCACCCGTATGTTTATGAGGTTAATCTAACCTTGAAACATTCGCGGGGGAGTATATATTGTTTGTAGCTTCCTTTTCGCTCAATAGGCTGCTTTTCAGCAAGTGGGAATTATACGTACTCCGTTCAACAGCGCCTCAAACACGCCCAGAAATGCCCATCGCGTATTCTCGTTCTCGTTGTCCATCTCAATCTGTGACTTGATTGAACAAGTAGGTATTTCCAGACTGGCAGGCTGCTCAAAAATACTAGACTATGTATGATTAAGGCTGATAACCTTCTAATTATCTCCTGGATGATCGGCATGATGCCGTATATCATCCTTGAAATCCAAGGAAGTGAAAACGCGGGGCCCCATTGACTCAATCTACAATCTAATTTCCATTCTCCGTCTTTTTTCGTATGTGCTGACACCGTGGCATGCTTTAATTTATGCTTAGGTAGGATTTATGAATCCTTGCAAGGTTGTTCAACTGTATCTATAGCTGTTCCTATGATCAAGGCACACGGGAGGTAGCTTACCAACCTAACTTGATCTTTGATACTATGGCATAATAATTAATCAAATAATACCTCATAGCTCTTCTACAGAAATGGACATTTATGGGGGAAGACAATATATAAATTCGTAGGACAAAAAAGGAGGTTCATCAATCCATATACAAGTACAACATAGCGTACTCATTCATGGCTCAACAAACCCCATTTTGTCAAAATAGTCTATAGAATGCCTATTTTCTGTGCTTCTTCCCCCAAAACCTGAGCATTCAGTCAAAGAGAGCGACATACATAACAATTATGATCTTAATCAAATATATTAGAAAAAAAAATGCAAACCCCTAACCTTCCTCCCATCTAGATTTTATACTGACTTCCTCTTGGAAATTCAGTTCTCAATGCTGTTCGACATTGCAAACAATGTCTAGCATGTATGCCTCCCGGAGCGTCGTTGAGATTTTAGGAAAGCAATACCCCAGATTCAAGCACCGAAAGCTTTGGCGATGAGTCTGGGGAATGTACCAGCAGAAGGAGTAGGTACCGCAGAGCCAGATGGCTCTGGGAATGGGTCCCTTGGTGGAACAGGGAGTCCAGAGGGTTCTGGGAATGGGAATTGGCGGCGTACAACAGAGCCAGATGGTTCTGGGAATGGCTCCCTCGGTGGAACAGGGAATCCAGAGGGCTCTGGGAACGGGAACTGGCGGCGTACAACAGAGCCAGATGGTTCTGGGAATGGCTCCTCAGGAGGAGGGAACGGGAACTCGCGACGTACCGCAGAGCCAGATGGTTCTGGGAATGGCTCCCTAGGTGGAACAGGGAATCCAGAGGGCTCTGGGAACGGGAACTGGCGGCGTACAACAGAGCCAGATGGTTCTGGGAATGGCTCCTCAGGAGGAGGGAACGGGAACTCGCGACGTACCGCAGAGCCAGATGGTTCTGGGAATGGCTCCCTAGGTGGAACAGGGAATCCAGAGGGCTCTGGGAACGGGAACTGGCGGCGTACAACAGAGCCAGATGGTTCTGGGAATGGCTCCCTAGGTGGAACAGGGAATCCAGAGGGCTCTGGGAACGGGAACTGGCGGCGTACAACAGAGCCAGATGGTTCTGGGAATGGCTCCCTCGGTGGAACAGGGAATCCAGAGGGTTCTGGGAACGGGAATTGGCGGCGTACGACAGAGCCAGAGGGTTCTGGGAATGGCTCCCTCGGTGGAACAGGGAATCCAGAGGGTTCTGGGAACGGGAACTGGCGGCGTACAACAGAGCCAGATGGTTCTGGGAATGGCTCCTCAGGAGGAGGGAACGGGAACTCGCGGCGTGCAACAGCAGAGCCAGATGGCTGTTCTGGGGCTGGCCCCTCAGGGGATGGCGCAACCTCAGGAGGGAATGGAGCTCCAACCGGGGGAACAGGTGGGAATTGGCGGGCTTGGAATTGAGGAGCAGCCATAGCCAGATTCATAACGGCAAAAGCCGTTGCTGCAGAGATAAACTTCATCTTGATAATAGACGTAACTTGTGTGAATTGTCTATATTTAATGGCACGTCAGTCCTTCTCGTTCCAAAGGTGAAAAAAGTGAATATTCAGGGAGAATCCTACCAATTGATATTGAAAGAAGAAGATCTCTGTCAGACTTTGTTTTTTGACTGTTTTGCTGATCTTATTAGATGATATCCAAGAGTCTCGAGCAAATGGCAGATATTCTAGCTCCTTATATATCCTTGAGATTCATCCGAACTGATAAGGAATGGATCAATGCCTTGCAGTCTAACGTAGTCATGTTGCTTGTACTCCGTGCCTGCGAGAAGTACTTGTAGATCACCCAAAAACAATACTCCGTGAGTCCGCATATATCTTTTCCTTTCTTTTTATCGACGATGACATTCCAGCATTGGTTAGTCAGTTAGCATTCAAAACCCAGAAACTATTGGCAAATCGCAGCACGCTTAACTCCGTACTCCGTTTCGTCCATTGGCCGTATAGAGGATAGGCCCAGCGTTCATCTTTACCCCCTTTTGCTAATGATGATCAATGGAATAACGTGTTTAATAGTCGTCGAGAGATGATCCCATCCGAAGAAGTTGATTAAATTGATCTTGCAATCCAATCACAGGAGCTCACCAGCCCAGGCAGGCTCATCCTTGGTTCTGATACGCATGATGACGAGGTGGTTCGCAGCAGAGCATTCACCGAAGCTTCAAAGTTCCTGCAGAGTACAGCGGAGTATGAAAATTGTGGTGTTTTATTCAAAAGGTGACATGTCGTGTAACAGTTTTAAAATTACTATACTCCGACATCCGAATCAATTATTTCAATTGGAAGCACGTATTGGACAGGCCAGTCAATCCATGTCGTTTTCAGGTAGGTAGACTATTTGATCGGATAAAGCCCATTCAGGGGCTTCTTCCGTCCAATTAGACACAATATCCCTTGTAATATTCACAAAAATATTACATCTAGAATTGTTTGCCCATAATTATGCCAACAGAGCCGTTTTTGACGATGGACTTGTAGACTGGATTTTTCCCCCGGTCATCCAGAGGCATGTTACTCCGCCAGAAGGAGGGCATATCGGCGGCTAATTTTGACGGCTGAAGTCAGAACGCAAAGAATCGATTTAGCTAGAATCTCGGAGCCCGAGCCGATAGTTCATCGATTTTTTGTTGATCTAGGCAATGGTGGAGTCGCTTTCTGGCCGAAGCCGAAGATCAATTCATCTGGAAGTGTCTTCTCGGTCCTGAGATGCCTGATTGTTTGTCAGTGCAGCCAGTGCCCGATGGAGATACTCCGTGCTGGCAGTTACTCCGCGGTGATTGAGGGAGGAAGGAACCTGAGTACGAACCTACGTGCGCTGTTCAACTGTTAAATGGCGTACCGAGTCACGTGTGCTACCATGGCTAAATAACAAAATACAGTACCTAGGTAGTTCTCTACTGTAGGTTTATAACAGCGACTGCTGCTGTCCGATTGTTGATAGTACTGCATTTTGGCCTCCTAGCTGCTACTAGAGCCATTTCATTTAATCATGCATAAAGACATTATGAGTGCAGTTGTAGATATCCTTAGAAAATGCTACATACAGGTTTTTGAACTTTTTGTTGACAAGCCAATGTGCGGTCCATCAAACGTTCAAGACATGCTTCAATATCATACAGTCAACCATACCCAGTCCCACACTTCCTATCGTTCGAACGCCGAATCCCCATCCTTTGCCGAGTAAACGCTAAAAATGCATCGATCTTGCAATTATGGGACAGAAGAAAAAGTCGAGAAAGGTCGTCAAATGATCACATAAAACGTAATAACTTGTAAAGAGAAAAAAAAAAGGTAATATGGCATCTCGTCACTAGGTCAATAATTCATAAGTGGCGCGCCGCCGCTGGAATTAGTATGGCCATTGCGAGAATCATATGCGCCATCTGTACCCGTCTGCTGGTCGTCGAGAGAACGATAAAACCCAGTGTTCCTGTCTCCGGCAGCAGAGCCACCTCGACCACGACCGCGTCCTCCACCGCGCGATGAGTTTCCTCTTCCTCTTCCAGGGCCGGAGCCACGTCCTCCTCGGCCACGGCCTCTATGGTAGTTATCGCTCTGACTGCGTGGGTGGGAGCGACCGTGTGGAGAAGTTTCGTGAAGTGGTTGATAAGGATTAGAGTCATAGGTATCCCTGCCCGCGTTCGTTATGTCCTCATCTTGGCGACCATGTGGATGACGTCTCTTGTTGTTTTTATTATACCCACCCTCCCAACCATTGTCATCTTCCACGACATTGAGAATGGCCTTTTCACCGACGACAGTATGTATGATCAATGAGTTTTCCGGTCCTACAGGTTGCCAGTTTTGGATCCGACTCGAGTCGACAGGGCGTGCAGTTTTGCCGCGAAGGCCAAGCACGACAACAGGCACTGAATCCTCCGTATAGAACTGTTCATTACCAGACACAGGCTGAACGCGCGCTGCCCACACTTTGTGATCCCAATGTCCAATGCCCGTGACTTGCCAGCTAAGCTTTTTACCGAGTCCGCCAACCCTGTCAAGAATAGCTTTCGGTGCTGGGCGTGGAGAAATCAGTATAATATTGGCCAATGGTCTCACTTCATTGCTATCTGCCAGCCCAACGGGCAATGTAGGCTGTAGAAACTTCGATATCAACCGAGATGAGTCTGCATTGCTTATGAGGTAGCCCGTATAAAAGACGGATCGTTTGATTTTTAATCTCCCATATGGCGACCTCGTGATATTTCTTGCCGGATCGCGATGTCGCAAATTGTGCTCATTGATCATTTTCTGCACTTCGGCAACCTCGGTAACCGGATCAAGATGACGAGTGCCTTCCGCGATATGAACGACATCAGCAACGATTGGTTTCCTATTCTCTCTCAATTGAAGAAACTGTCCGTTTAATTTCGAGAAGAAATCGCGGAAGCCCTTGACACTGTAAAGAGAATCAGCAATCCACATCACTGAATTGTTTGTCTCACTTACTGCTTTATTCGATCCTCGTAGACGCGGATCTCCTCTGCCTGGGTGTACGTTGATATTAGAGCGTCCAAGAACGATTGTTTGAACACCATGGTTGATGGAAATTGTTGACTATTTGGGCCAACTTCTGGTTTGAGACAGATCAAATCGAATTCGAGTTGCCGGCTAGCAACAATCCGCTTGATAATGTCTGCGAAATTTGCTTCGCCACGCCCAGTGAGGAGGACAGTTAAAGCATCTTTCTGTTTCATACTCAGTTCCACCAATTGGACAACGTGTTCGTTCCACCAGCCCTTCCATGCACGGGTTTCCTCAATGTCAGCACCTTCTCCAGTGGCTGAGAGGATATTCTGGTCATGCCACCAGCCTCCTCCAGCGAAGCCTTCCCAGGACTGGAGATAGCCTATGGTTGATCCGCTCCATAGCTGGGGATTTGGCAAAGGACTGCTGAATACTACACAGAGTTAGGCAGTGTGCTAGCAGGATGGAAGTTGTTAAGGCTTACATGTGTTGTCGAAGTCATAAACATGGATGGCCTTTATTTGCGAAACGGCTGCATGATTTTGGTTAGCGCGGCTAACAAAGCGCATTGTGTGGGAAAAAAAGAACACATGGCTTGTAAACTGTAGCACGTACCTGGAATATCGCTGCCAGCCACAGACCATCTCTTCAGGTTGGTGATTGTGTTGGCTGGCCCATGGCGCTGGGACAACGCCATGGTGTGTGAGGGAGCTTGCGAACGAATAGCACCGACTACACTTCTGGCCGACCTCAGCATGGCATTTGGACAGATGAAAAGATGAGACGGTGGGATGCCTGTAGCTCAGATGCCAGAGCAGATATGAGGCTGGAATGAATAAAGTAGGAAGGAGGAGACCAGAGCATCCAAGCTTTAAGCTTTGCCGTCGGGGAAAAAACGTGACTTCCCGATTCGCCGCATGGTTCTTTCCTCCCGCATCTTTTCTCTCTCCGCTTCCTCCTTCCCACTCCGCAGCTCGCTTTCTGCATCATGGACAAACACTGACTGGACCGGGGACATACTCAGTTTCCGGCTGTTTCATGGCTGACGATGTTAATGTCCGGCAAGAAATTCTCAACAAGACTCTTCATGAGGTAGCGCTCGAAGATGAAGATGGCTCAGGCCCTTGCGTCATATGCTTAGACGCTGTTACCGAGCCGGCTGTTGCTATACCTTGCAAGCATGCCAATTTTGATTTTTTGTGCCTCGCGAGCTGGCTTCAACAGCGTCGCGTATGCCCGTTGTGTGCGTGCTTCGTTTTGTCTTCCTGCGTTCGCGTGGTTCTCATCTAATACCTACTGTCGTGCAGGCAAAACAGAATTAACCGCAATCAAGTACGATCTCCAATCAGCAGGAGGCCCCAAGCTCTATACCCTGCCGCCAGACTTGAAAGATCGCAACGCTGCCTCAAATCTCGGTCCCAGCCCGATTCATAACAGACATCGTCCTCGTCGAAGGCATTTCCAACAGCGGGCCCCTCCCTCAATACCGAATGCCGACGACGCCCTAGTGCGACGGCGCCACGTTTATCGCAACCAACTATTTTCGCTTCGTGTTGGTTCGAATCGTTTGTCGCAATATCGCGAACTGACGCCGCAGTTATTTAACCGTGATGAGAATCTGGTTTCTCGTGCCCGTAAATGGATTAGGCGAGAGCTGCAAGTTTTCGAGTTTCTGAACCCAGATGGTACTGAGGATAGAGAGTCACACGAGAGAGGAAGACCTGGGGAACAGAGGCTTCAGAATCGACGAGCCAATAATGCAGAATTCCTTTTGGAATACATCATTGCTATTCTTCGAACAGTAGATGTCAAAGGAAGTGCAGGGCAGGCAGAAGAGCTTTTGCAGGAATTCATAGGAAGGGCAAATGCTCGGTTGTTTTTGCATGAGTTGAATGCGTGGTTGAGGAGTCCTTACAATTCACTTCATGACTGGGACCGCCACGTGCAGTATCGCGACGACATTAATGCCACAAGCAGATCTCTTTCTGTTGCTGGTGACGTGCCTGATTCAGGATCTGATCAACGCCCTGCATCTGGATCACCTCGAGTTGGGCTTGGAAGAGTCGTAAAACCTCACCGTTCCAGAGAGAGCCGCCGTGATGACTCTGCAGCACAGGCACGACGGGTGCAGCATGCACGACAGAGATATCGACCTGACTGATTATCTCACCTGAACTTCAAATGGAGTCACTTGGAAGAGAGGAGGCCTCATGAAGTTTGATAGTTAGCAGAGTGAAATCTTATAGTGAGATATTGGTCAGGTTGAGATGAGACCGACTTGTCAACGACAGTAATATATAGAATTAACGTGACAATGCTTGCATTAATTGATTTCTATATTACATTTGATTGTGCGTAGCTAAAGAGCACTCATATTAAGAATGATACAAGTTGATATTTGAGGTGCATTTCAGACGGCTGCAAAATATACGTATGTTTGTTGACGTACGAACATCCCAACATAACCAACAAAGGGGTCTTCGAGATAAAACAAAGAGCGGCGAAAATCCTAGATTGGACGAACAGCTATATACCTAAATCTAGGCAGCAACGAAGTCCTTGACATCTAAAAAAAAGTTGATAGTCAGTAACTGGTTTAGTAAAGGATCTGGTGGGATGAACTCACTTTCAAGCCAGCGAGTGTACTCCTTCTGCTCCTTAACCGTGATATATTCAGGGATGATATTGGCAAGCTCAGCATCGAAGCCGCGCTCTTCCAAGTACCGGTCAAAAAGAGTCTGGAGTTCCTCATCAAGGTTTGCGTAGGCAGGGCCGCTGTAAAGGCTCTGGCGGAGCCAGTCCTTCTCAGCAGTCTCAGCTTCGGCGAGATCAGCCTTGGCAAAGTGTGAGACCTCGTGGATTTCGAAAAGTCCATCCTGAGCGGTAGTTTGGACGAGGAGAGCGCCACCGCCTGGCTTTTCGATGGTAATGTTGACGCGAACGGGGAAGCCAGGAACAGGCTCGTCATATTCCCGGTCAGAAGGCGCAATGCGGTCTTCAGGGCGGGTAGTAATAGGCTCGCCAGGTCCACCCTGGTTCACAGTAGACTCGTATTCGCTCTCTGGAAGGTCATCAAATTCGTCCTCCTCGGGAATGTTTTGGAGATCGGAGACAGTGAAGGTGACTCGAATGCTAGAAAAGGAGATTTCAAGTCAATAACCGTATCATACTGAGCAAGTTACATTAAATGCATGGATTGACAAACTTTTCATTGCCGAATTTGCGAGTCAACACAATCTCTTGCTCTCCAGCGACGTCCTTGACCTACATTGTAATACGTTAGGACAAAACACAATTTCGCTGAACGATCGCCATATACAAACCTTCCATGGGCTGCTTTCAAAGAATGCTTGGATAGCTGCACTAGCTTCATCCAATTCATCAGAAGCCTTCTCGTGGCTAAGTTCCTCCTCCAACTTTCCGTTCAGCTCGAGGTCACCTAAGTTATCGGCGGTTAGCGAACAATAACCATTTCGTTAGGGTAAAAAAAGGTAGGCGACGTACCTTCTCCAGCAGGCTCTCGCAGGATTCTGGCCGTTGAGAAGGCAGGATATTGGTATCTTGTGACTGACTTCTGTAGCAAAGAGGGTCTCTGGAAAGCTGTCGATAGTCGAGCTGTAGGTCGAGCGGCGACGGAAAAGGAACGGGAGAACGCACGAGGCGCTGAGCGGGTGAATGCACGGAGCGACAGCATTTTGTCGTTGAATATGACTTTGAGTCTTAATATTAATTAATTATCAATGGGTGTGAGGGATGATTGGAATGGAAAGAGATTCGGTTGGTTGGAAAGATGAAGCTATGTTGCCGCAAAGTTGATGATGATGCTGTCAGGAAAACTTCGGGAGCCGCCATCCCCTTTTCAGCATGAAGCTCGCCGGGGCGCCAGCCAACCAGCGACGGCCAATATTCGACATTGTGATGTCAAGGCCAAAGCCACACAATTATGCAGAGAGCTGGACATAAAGGGGAGTAAATATACAAATAAGAACGATAGCATTGATATATGCATAAGAATAGAGTAGGTGGGCCGTATATATGAAAAAAAAAAGACATATAAAACGTTGATGATTCTATAGATCTACTTTTACAGGCATAACGTCGTAAGTCATATCGTGCGCAGTCATTTCAATCATGACAATCCTTTTGGTGGAAAGGTAGATGGCTGTTTCGTGCCGCCCTCAGCGAAGCGAACGAATTGTATCGCACTTAGACTAGACCATTCACCATTCCACGATTCGAGCTGTCGACGAACGTCCTCTTGTGTGATGTCCGGCATCCAGAAACCCGATCTATATTCCTTCTCTTCGTCGACAATACGCTGCTTGAGATTCTCTTCCCTCTTGCTTGGCGGACGGCCCTTTCTGCGTTCTTCTTGCAATTCCTGGATTTCGGCATCGTCACGATGGATCCATCTTCAAAAGAATAGTTAGGCAAAACATATCCCTACACAATTTAAAATTGCCGGGACATTTCCCTCATCGATAAAGTTTTACTTACTCGTGTATCAACTCAGGAATTTTTTCGTCTGTAATGACAAGGGGCTCGGAGGATTCCTGTAAACATTCTTGGAAGTATGAAGCCCGGTCCACTGTCGCCAGCGTTAGCAGTCCGTCATTCATTGAGACGCGTGTGCATCCCTTTGAAAATCCCAGCATGATTGACTTACAAAAGCTTTGCCGTGCTATTACTGCGGAAGTCGCAACTCGAGAAATGCGTTCTTCTCGTCCCACTGCGCGACGTAGGACTTTGGCATTGCGACTGTTCTCGTGTAAAGCATTGAGTTTACCACGCTTTTTGGACAGCTTTTTCGTAATCTTGTTCAAATTCTTGATCGGCATCGTTCGTGTATTGAGTAGATAACGGAAGAATTTATTATGTATATTGAATTGATGAAGATTTGTCTGGCAGATCGACTTTTCTCTTATTATTTTTTTCTTCTAAAAAAATCCAGCAGAATGAGAAGGCGGTCAGAAGCAGAAGCGGGGACCATGGCCCATTCTAATCGCCGCCAAGACAAGACGCCGACGGCAAGCGGGATGGCTTCCCATCCCATCGCGTCTGAGGAAGCGCGTCGTGCAGCAACGCCAGCCTTGAGCATTCCGATCATGATCTAGCAACTCACCCAGCCCTTGATAAATCCCACCCTTCTCTCTGCTTGATGGGCTGGCTTCATTTATTATCTCTCTCGAATTTTGCTCTCTTATAATTATACTGCATGCAGGTCTCCGATATTGGATGTGGATGTAAACAAGAGCCGCCAAGCGGTTACGTACGCCTGACATGGGAATTAAAGGTACGTTTTATAGAGCGTCTGCACGACAACCCCAACTGACTTGCGTATCTTATTACTAGGGCTTCACGGTCTACTGAAATCCATTCAAAAACCATGCAACCTCAAGAAATTTGATGGCCTAACACTGGGTGTGGATGCCTATGGATGGCTCCATAGAGGTACCGCGGCTTGTGCCTCGGATTTGGCTCTGAATAAACCCACGACCAAGTTAGTTCATATGTAAAGTACCCAGATTCTATTCAATTGGGCTAACCTGAGCCAGGCATGTCGATTTTGTGATCAACCGAGTTCGCATGCTGCTGTTTTTCGGAGTCACGCCCTACCTTGTCTTCGATGGCGGCGACCTACCCAGTAAATCGGGAACCGAAGCCGACAGACTCAAGAAGCGAGAGGATAGTAAGAGACTAGGATTGGAACTGCAGAGCAAGGGACGTATGCAAGAAGCATACCAAGAGTTTCAAAAAGCCGTGGATGTGACGCCCGAAATGGCTCGACAGCTGATCGAAGAGTTGAAACGAATGAAAATTCAGTACATAGTCGCCCCATATGAAGCTGACCCGCAATTGGTTTATTTGGAACAAAAGGGCATCATCAACGGCATCATTTCTGAGGATTCGGATTTATTGGTTTTTGGCGCAAGACGATTGCTTTCCAAGTTGGACCAGCATGGTGACTGCATCGAGCTCAATCGCGGTGATTTCGCGGCTTGCAGGGATATCAGCTTGATTGGATGGACCGATGCAGATTTTCGCCGAATGTGTATACTGAGCGGGTGTGATTACCTTCCCAACATCCCAAAGATGGGGCTCAAAACTGCATACCGAAGCATGCGGAAATACAAGAACGTGGAGAGGGTTTTGAAAATACTTCAATTTGAAGGGCATCATCAGATTCCTCCAAAATACCTGGATAATTTCCGACAAGCAGAAAACACATTTCTGTATCAACGCGTGTTCTGCCCCACCGCACAGAGGCTGGTCACACTTAACCTTCCAGACCCGGGCATGAACCTAGACGAGATGCCTTATATCGGTGCTGATGCTGATCCAGAAATTGCAGTTGGCATTGCATGCGGTGATTTGCATCCCGTGACAAAAGAGGTCATCAAGCTAAAGCCATCCTTTGCACCGAGGGCTATGCCTGGCTTGATGAGAAGACAAACTGTAGCATCTTCGGCGGACCTCAAGCCTAACAAACCAATAAGCTCTTTCTTCACACCTAAGCGGCTTCCTCTTGCTGAATTGGACCCTAACAGCCTTACTCCGTCTCCTAGCCAGCAGCGCTTACTTGAGCGCAATGCCAACAATTCGTGGCAACCAAGTCCGGTATCCACGTCGCTTGGTTTGACACGCTCTGCCTCATCCGCTTCTATGAATAGTCGGTTTGCAACACCAAGGACCGTTGAGAGAGAATCGTTTCTTGCTCGTGCTGCCAAAATGTCTACTGTACCTGCTGTGAAACGCCAGCGACTTTGTTCTGATGTAGATGAAGATGCCCTTCCGACACCGCCTGAACAAGCAAGAAGTCGCTTTTTTACCAACTCTAATGTTCAACCTAGTCCGAGTGACCAAAAATTTTCGCGAACAAAGAAATCTCGAAGATCTACATTTGGTGTTTTCTCAGATGAGCTGGCTGAAGATATAATGTGTCAGCTCTCTTCGCAAACGCCCGAGTCTGTTAGCGTGACTGAAAGAGTGGAAAAGGCTACTTTGATAAAAACAACTTCAACCATTTCCAAAGCCCAGGATTCCACTGTCGACTGCAGCGAAGAACAACCAAGTGTGGAGACCTGCAAGGCCACTGAGGAGCAGAGTGAAAGCGTGGATAGAAGCGTTGACAGCGACAACCAGTCAGTGAGCATTGATACAAATCCAGAATTATTCAATCAAGTATTGGATGCACATGTTAAGCAACAGAATGCGTCTCTGCTTTCGAAATTTGTGTTTAAAGGGTCTCCTCAAAGCCCTAGCCTTGCCTCACCCCCGGTGGCTGAGAAGCCATCACCTGCAGCATTGCAAAGTCGTCCACCGACAAAGGGTATCAACCTAGGTGGCTCTCTTCGTCGCAGGCTCACCCCACTTCAAAGATTGGGACAAAAAGCATTATCAAAGACGAGATCAATGGACAACTTCTTAGCACAGCGAATGCTGACCAACACCGCCGGAGACTCTGGTTACGAGTCAGACTTGGGACGAGACAGTACACAGGAAACTGTCCTCAAAACAGATAATCACCAAGGGAGCGAGGATCAGATCATTCCTTGCAGTGATGAAGAGACGGAAGAGTCGTTCACTGACAACGGACGACCGAATGCACCTAACTTGAAGCGGTTTTCTTTCACAACGGCATAAACGTATATTGATATGAGAATTATCTGTTGATTTGGAAGCATTGTATAGGAGTTTTGTACTGTTTGGTTTCAATTGGGTTATTATATAGGGTTTCTTGGAGTGATATTGGCTAAGCTAGGGCAAGCGTAAGGTATCGGAACGGCGCATTGGAGTGCGTGGTCAATCAAAATGAAATTATATTGTATATGAAGCTTGTGTGCATGTTTCGTAACAGTCCTCTGCTCTGGCGTCATGTCGTAGCCCACGTAACTGTCTCATCGTCACAAGCAAGAACGATGCTGGAGAATGGATCGAGGTGCCAAGCCTTTAATGTAAAACGCATCGGTGGGTCCGGGTTGCTGCCCCAGGCCCCCGCCAGCACCCGCGACTATGCCGTCTGCAGTTTGGCGCGGGTCTTACTCTGACGTTTAGCGGCACCGCAGTTTCCTAGCAACGGGAAGAGTAAACAATGCTCGTTGGCCCAGCCACCCTATCCCACTGCCATTTCCACTCTCACCACCAGCCACCGGAACATTTCGACTTGCTGTATAGCTGCAGTTGCTTGCTTCTTCGTCAGCTTACTTGCCCGACCTCCTCAATTTCTGCTCTTTTTCCAGGCAGATCCGTTTTAGTGATTTTGGTGTGGACATAGGAAGTGGGAGTATCTTTTCTGCAAAGCTACAGTCTTTTCTCTTTCTGCAAACAACTTCCTCTCCCTCTTTCTCCAATTACCCTCCTTACCATCTTTGCGCACATACACTCTAAAGCACATACACTGCCTCGTTCGACGTTTGAAAGGATTTACTTACTGATCTAATCGAGTCTCTTCTTCCAGACATACCTTTGTCCGCACTGAATTGACATCATCATACCAACCGTTTGCTGCATTCCTCACGGTCCGCATTCTTCAAGAAACGTTACCGCTGTCAACTCTATCGGTAACCACAACACGTGGGCGATCAGTCGATCTGACATTCTTGGTATATCGATCTCGTGGAGGGAGAGAGCAAGCAACGAGCTCCTCGAAGTGCCGAACGGCAGTTCCGTTTGAACGAGCAACAGACTCCTTCTCGGAGGTCCGAGAAGTGAGGTCAGTTTGGTGGCGGAAGGAAAGGAAGGATATCAGATAATACTGAGGCTGTGACATTCGTTTTCAGTCATGCCTAGGGTAAACATTATATCGAGCTTTGCCTGTGAGTTTTTACAACCGTTTCCAATGTGGTATTTCACATGAGACTGACTTTGGGAAAACAGCGATGTGGCAGATGGTTGGATACCATCATGTCCTCATGGTTCTGATTGCTCTTGCGATTATATTACTCTGTAAGTACCCAGATGCATTGCCAGCGAGATTTCCACGTCGAGCACAAGCTGATCATTTTGCTTCCACACTCTTTAGCTCTCCTATTAGCTGGGTGTTCCTCTTCATCGCCACAAATACCAACGATATTTCTCATATCGATATACTATGAGAAATATACGCCGAGCTTTGACCCAGCGCAAGTGGATCCAGATGTTACGACGGCGATTGCGAATATCGTCGGGGGTGCGACCATGGAGGTCCGGGTGGGTTTCTTTGGTATATGCATCCAACCTGATTCGGGATCCTTCATCTGCAATGCCAATGCTACGGCGCTGGCTGAGGTTGTATCCGTCGACCAGGATCCGCTTAACGTCATCTGGCTCGCGGAGAGGTTCAAGGACACTGTTGTGTTCCCCTACCTAATGTGAGTACTACGCCTGATTTTTTTGTCGACATTTGAATTACGTACTGACAAAGACTACAGCATCGTTGCCATCGTGCTCGCCTTTTTCTGCTTCATTCTCCTAGCCACATTCCCAGGATGGCACGAAGAAATCGACGCCACCGGCTCAGAGCGCGAAGTCAGACCATTCCCATCACGACCCGTATCGCAGGTCGCCTTGACCCTCATCGGTATCGCTTCAGTCTTTGTCCTAGTTTCTGTACTATGGCAACATACCGCTTCGGTAGCCGCGAGTTCGATGGTGCAAAATCTGGGTAATGGCAGTATCAAGAGTGGCGTTGGCACGTCAGCTATGGTTTTGGGTTGGTTTGGATTTGGTCTCCTTGTCGTGGTCACGATAGGATTGCTTGTTATGATCCTCAGCATCAGTATCCTACGCCAGTTGACTGATGAGGATTAGCCAACATCCCTGCGATTATATGGTTCGAAAAAAGGCAAAAAAATCTAGAAATTGTTCAAATTTTTTTACGGCATATACAATGGATTCGACTGGGGAGCGGAATTTTTTTCATCTTTTTTGGTTTGGTTTTTGGTTTGGGTTGGGAAATTTTTACGATGCACATTTCAACTCCTTTCCCAAAATGCTCAGGGAGTTGTTCTTTTTCATGTATTTATGCCTCTTGTACGCCTACTTTTTGATGATAATCATGTATGTTATACTGGATATGGAAAGCCTTGACTACCAATGATAGTCTTATACGCTAATGAGCATTATGAAAATCCAAAGAAGTTCCATGGTATCTGAACCTACAAAATATTATTCGTTTGATTTAGAAGTATAAAGATCTCAGCATAGTGCCAGAAGGTAATATGGATAGCCTTAGACCATATTGTTAGCAGGCAAAAGAAGCTTCAGGTGGCGATTTCCTAGTTTCAACCTTGCCAAACATTTCACCTCCGTGTTTTTGGATGAAAACCATGTGTTGCCATTGCCTTTTCGGCTGTCGAACGGAGCCGATCCAAAGTAAAATTAATTTGCTGCGTTGGATTTTGAACTGGCGTTGGCCATCCAGCAAACAACTCAGCCTTTGTCAACTGTACGACTTGGCTCGCAGCATTTCTTGATGGTGGTGGGAAAACTGCCTGTGTATGCATTCTATTGTTAATATTGATAACGAAAAATGTTCCGTAAGATAGGTGAATGACTTGCCTCTGACTGTACAAGGGTGGGCTGGTTGGGGGCAGTCGGTCGTCGATGAACTTCTAGCTCGCCACTCACTTCACGGGATCCATAGTTAGGTCTCCATTTGATGAGTATAACTTTCTGTACCTGGCCAGGAAAACCCCTCAGCCAAATATCTTTATCGCGCAGCAGATCCCTCTTCTCCTCACTCCACCCGGATTCGACCACAATTGTCGGTACTGCCACAGGGCTAGGGATTACGAGACCATCTGGTTCCTTTGTTGACATTTGATAGACAGGGTTGTTCAATGTGTTTCCTGGAATACATAAGATTTAGTAGATGAAACAAGAAAAGTAGAGTTGTTACTCACGATCTCCCGCAGATAGGCGTAGATCATCGAACTCCTGAGGAGTAAATCGCCCTGCTGCGAACGCGATAGCGAGCGACTTATACATCCAGTCAATATGTGCTTCATGGGTCGGAGTGGGCATGTGCACAATGCGGAAATTTTTGTATTGTGAGTCGTAGGTGATTCTAGTCATGTCAATTTCTTAGCTTGAAAAGGTAGGTATCACAGGTTTCTTACCGGCTAGACTCCTCTTCAGAAAGATCCAAATACTCAGTGAGTTTGGCAGCGACCTCCTGGGAAACTTGGTTGATCCTAACAACGTGCTCATCTGTTGCTTGAGAAAACTCGTCCTGGATCTGTTTGATAGCAGCCTCAACAGAGATGAGTGCTTGTGTCTTCCCCATGATAGTGGTGGGTTGTTAGGTGGAGAGAGAGAAAAAGAAAAAGAAAAAGAAAAAGAAGAAGGAAGAATTGAAAAATACAAGGGCTGGGCACTGGGTGGTGAGAGTCTTGTGACTCGAGTTGGGTCGGGCGTGAAGTTGTAGTGAAGTCGTTTGTAGTGAACCGACCAGTGAAATTCAACTGTCAATCTAAACCTAATTCTGGTCCGCATCTCTCCACAAAGAGCTTTTGGGTGAAGGGAAAAAAATTAGGGGTGGCGGTCTTGGAACACCATAAAGTATATTACGTAGTGGAACATACATCATTCACAACAGGCATAAAAGATATCGCGTATATCTTCCAGTATATTATATTCGAAGATATGTAGAAGATCATAAGGGTTTGCAGTACCCCTGAATACATTATCCACAGTATCTAGCAAATAGATTAAAAAAAATCCGGGGCACTCCAGCATGCACCATATCACCCCCCTGCACCTTTCTATCTTTCCAGTAGTAAGTAAATTTACTTTTGTCAACAATAGAACTAGTCGCTTTGTGAGATATAACCTTGTTCTATCTATCTCATGCGGTATGTACGTAGGTATGTACTGAATAAAAATAAGATATATACATAACATCTTCAACAAAAAAAAAAGAAGTGTTCTTCTCAGCCAAGTAGCAGTTCTCGATGCCTCCACAAGATCCATCTCTATATGATATATGCCATATGTACAATAACCCCCCCTCTATGTCCTGCTCATCTATTCATCACCAACTAAATGAATCCTCTCGAAACGTTATCCCACGGTACCCCTTGCGCATGGCTAGGTATACTGCAGCGCGCGCTTCGTGTGCCATTGCAGTCGGGCCCGAAACGACAATTACTAAAGAGCAATTTGTCTCGCTGGCTTCCTGCGCGTGTTGTAGGACTATTTCTTGTATGTCTGGTCTGCCGTGGTGGAGGTTGAGAGGGGGTTCATCGTGATGAGGTGGTTGTGCAACGTTTGCGATCATAGTAGCGCTATTTGGGAGGGAAGAGGAGGAAGACGAAGGAGAAAGAGAAGTTGATGATGAAGGGGAAGCGATGGTAGAAGAAGTTGAGGTTGAAGTGGGAGGTAGTTTTTGCGAATAATCCTTGTCGTCGTCGTCGTCGTCCACGTCGACGTTTTCGTTGTTGTCGGTTGGGTTTTTCCCTGTGATATAAAACGAAGCCTCAAATTCTCCATGTGACAAAGCATCTCGTAACTCGCGAGAAGCCACGTCGCGCACAAAAGCGGTTTCTCGAGCGGCCCATATGAGGTGTATTTTGTTATGGCTTAATAGTTTTGAATCATCGTTGTCATAGCCATCTTCATTGTCGTTTTCGTTGTCATCCTTGGACGTCGTCTGATGGACTAGGTTTTCTTGAATATAAGGAACGGCACACGCAATGCCCGTGCCACCGGCAATCAGGAGAACAGACTCGCGTCCGCCAAGGGAGAAGGATTCGCCGTACGGTCCTTCAAGCAGAATTGTAGGGGATATTGTGTTTCCAGGAGAAGCAAGGCATTGATCTCGGAGAGAGCGTGTCCAGCCGTCGTATGGACGGATCCAAAAGATCAATTTAGGCCTCTCGGTGATATCTCTAGGATCGCTATCATCATCACTATCGCTATTATTGCGTCTAGGTTTTGGTCCAGTAAGGAGTGGCATTTTTGAGTGGTCGATTTCATCACCATCGCCTATTTCAGCACTCCTCGGAGGCAGATGTGACGACGACATCTGGTCTTCATCACCCACCGCCCATGATCCAAGAGTGAAGGGGTGGCTTTCCCAGCCTCGGAAGCGAAAGGGTTGGTATAAGTAGTAGTAGCTGGAAGCAGTAGGTTGGGGCATGGCAGAGCCTGGGATGACTTCGAGCCTCACTACATTTGATGCTGGGTCGTATGTAGCGGTGCTGCGAGTGGATTGGATTCCTCCTTTTCCGAACCGAACATGTAAGTTGCAATATATCACGCGAGTCAGGCGTAATAATCTATCTGAAATCCAGACAGCCACGACTGGCCATAGGTAAGACTCGTAGCCCTGGCCCTTGAAGATGATAACATGACTAGTGAACGTTAGCTTGTGTCCCATGCATTTTTGTTCTGTACGCTGTTTGCAAGCATAGCGACACTTACTAGAAACACCCAACAACAGTTGCAACCGAGAAAGTGATATGAACGAGCAAGAAGAACTCATATGTCCGTTTTCTGAGCCAATCAATGGCAAACGGTAACATCAACACCATCGCTCCGGTAGCCTGTGAAGAATACGGAGTCAGTAGTTATACAATTAATGCAGTAGGGTGTTCAATCTGACCAGGAACCCCCAAAGAAGATATGGCTTAGAAAGCTTCTTCTTCAGACGATCAGTACCGTCTAACAAGAAAAGTCAGCATGAGTACACCGGAATGTTTCATAAAAACACGGTGTACTTACTATCCAGGAATAACGCCAAATATGCAACAGTATGAACCACTGCCTGTAAAGTCGCAATCCACGCAACGTGGCGGTGAAAGATATTGAACTTGGCAAAGCTCCAGCCCGTGGCCCATATAAAAATGTTGTTTCTTCCAGCAAACACCCAAATCAAGATCAAATTGGCAAATGACAAAATGCCTGTTCTATCTGCGATATACCGAAGGAGTTGTCGCCATGGTTCTGGCCAGCTGTGAAAGAAAAATCAAGTTAGAATATACGCATAGATACGAAATTCAACAGGTTGAGTACTTACTAAAGGTTATCATCGGAGAGAATATAAGTAATACTCATAAAAACGATACTCAATACCCAATATCCGGCAATGATAATTGCGTCGATTCGTGCCGGTAAGTCAAACCAGAGCACCCGCCCCCTGGAGACTTTCAAGGGGAATGCGATAATAAAATGTGTGTATATCCATTGGTACACTCGGTTCGCAGCTTTGTATACGCCAAACGATAGTCGCCCGGACTTCTTGGCTCTTATATAATGAGATTGGAAGGTGTGTTGAAGCAGCCGGTGCAACATTCCAACTGTAACTATGCATCCCCAGTATAGATACCCAGAGTAGCTGTGTGCGTTTGGTATTAGTGGCTGACTGGTATGCGCTCAATGCGAGGTGGAGGACTCACCCATAAGCATAGTGTGCCCACAACTCGGTTTGCCATGTATCCTGAGAAGAAAAAATCAGGGTAAGTTTTCTTCCTCGGTCTCAGAAGATAATTGAGAGAACGTACAATGGTGCGAAATGTGCGGTCCCAATATGTTGCAGACACCAACACTGGGTAATCCAGGTAATCGTTACGATCAACTTCCTGAAACTCGACTACCCTCATCTGCCATATCTTGTCATCCGTGAGATTTTCCGCGACATTCTCTCGAGCAAGAAAGTCGACACTTGCGCTCTCCTGACACAAGGCGTTTAATTGCGCGAAACCAGCCGCTCTATCGCCCTCGTCGCAGTATCTTTCGGCGGCTGCATATATGGAAGTGACTGTGAGATGATTTTGGCATCGTACCGGCCACATTCCGACCGATGGCTCTCCCACAAAGGAGAGATAGTTAAGGGCGGTATACACCGCAGTGACACAGCGCTCATCCTTGGGGATGCTGTTGGCCCTGACCGAGTAGACAGTGCGGGCCAGCAGTGTCACCACCACTACCGAGTACCACCAGCCATACATGGCTCCGTCCAGTCAGTCAGTCTTATTGATGCGCACAACAGACTGTCTGTTTGTCGAGCGGACTGTATGCCATTAGTATGTGGTATTAATTGTCGATGGATAGATACTTGGCGTAGGCATCGCAGATTTTTATCAATCTTATCAATCGGCTTAAACGGCGGCTAATAATTTCCGCTGCGGGGTTCTCGGATGGGCGGCACAGCCCGACCGGCGCGTGCACAAACACTTGGATGTGAATGGATAAATGAACAATACTAATATACTAGAATCACATACAAATCATCAGACTGACGCCATTCCGCCCCTCCGCCAATGAATGATCCAAATCCCAATAGTAACTCTCTCGTTAGAACTCCATCGCATCCCCTGTCGTCGTCTCCTCTCGCTCCCGTTTGCCAGATCGTTGTTGTTCGTCTTTTATGAGATTGGCCACAAAGGACCGGAAATAGTCGACATACGGTTTTAACCTGGTCTTTTCGTAGTCCTGCATCTTCCTGTCGCCATTTTCCCCATTCGGAGCTGACGGCGGGTTTTCGTCGTCGTATTCGTCAATCTCAGAGAGGAGTTCCGTCACTGTAGGGACAGCCAACGGGTCAAAGTCTTCTATGCTTCGCCCGTCAATGGGAACGCAAATACGGCCTGTGCCAGGGTGCACGACGAACGGACTCTTCAGCAAGTGAATCATTTTCTTAGACACCTCGGCATCGAGTCGTGGGTATGTGTATTCGAGAACAATGTCGTAGCGCGCATCTTTGAGTGCCCTCGCATCTAGACCATTGACCGTTTTGGCTAGTGTAACGATATCATTCCATTTGCTTGTGCTTGCGCGCTCTGGGGTTGAATCCCATTTTCTTTTAAGAGCGTCAGTGAGTTTTTTGTCGGGCAACAATGACAGTAGGCGCTCCGCCGACTGGTCTGCAAGAAAAACATCTTGGTCAATCAATGTTGTCTGGTTGAAGTGCGACTCTAGGATCTTGACGCTTCGAGCAATATGTGGATGCAATGGCCGCTTTAGATTCACGCGTTTGCCGCTTTTGTCACTGCCCTTGACAACCTCTAGATATCCCGCCATGGCCTTTCTCCGGTCATCAGAGAGCTGTCTCGCTTTGTAGTCGCCTACCCATGCGTGGGCACCACGACGACCAGAATACACCCATAAAATGTGTTCAAAGCCAAAGTCCTCCCGCAAGGCCGTGTCGATAACCTTGATTGCCATGGTGATAAAAGCCCAACATTTATGGCAGATATTGGCTTTAGAGCAACATGTACGCACATCATCGTAATCCGTCATATCGATATCAAACACGAGTTCCTTAGCAACTGGTTTCATCTGTATACCGGGTCGACTTTTGCGATCTCGAGGGTTGGTACTATACACGGGTCCGATTTCAAATCGAGTTGGGTTTAATCTAAGGATTTCCTTGCGAAATCTAGCCAGTCGTTAGTTAATCTTCTTCTTCTGCGTTGTAGCAAGGATGACGAATGACGTACAGCTCTGCACTTTCGTATGACTGATACCGAAGGACTGCTTCGTTTTGTAAAAAGACAGCAAACTCTCGGTTGACCATATCTGGGGATGGCACAACACCGTGATTGAGCCATTGATACATGGATCGGAATGGAAATAGCCGTTGATAAAAAGCAAGCATAGTCTCTGCATCTATTCCCGATGGTCCTTTGGGCGCACTGTAGATTGATTGAATTAGCATTCGCATTTATTATACTAACAATAATATTTAGCTGAGGACTGGCGTACGCTGCGGGTGTTGGTACTGGAGGCGGAGAACTAGTCATCTTAACATCTACTGCACTTGATGCAGGGAATTCATCGTCGTCGTCATCATCTGCGAATAAATCTTCAAGTTTCACGTTTGAGTCGACCTTTTGTTCTTCTGGAGCATCAACATTGTCTGCCGCAGGGGGGGCGTCTGGGAGAACTTCATCATCGCCATGGTCGGGCGCTGCAGGTTCATTCGAGGACACTGAATGAGGCATTTTGATGCAAAACTGGAAAACTAAGAGTCAATTGTAGTCGGCGCAAAGTATCACTTTCTCCTTGTGTCGTTATTGTTGTCCCGCGGTCCATCTGCCCAACGCGCGCGGGAAGACGCGTTTGGAACGTGTCGCATCAAGCCCTAACCCTAATCAATATCACCCGATAAGGATTAGTATATCACGTGATCTAAAGCATCTACATCGCAGCTTCTTCCTAGTTCTATAACTGAATTATTCCATCCGCACCGACGGGCTCGTTGCCTAACAGCCGGTAGTGAGACATGTACGGATTCATCATTTCATTGGAAGCTGAGGGAATAACTATGTCTAATGCGTCGCCATCATCTGAAGGCGTACGAGATGGGTACCCTCACGCTGCAAACGGAAATACGAACCATCTTGTTCTTTGAGTACATCCATGCATCATACATACAGCATTGCGAGCTTTCCAATCGAATTACTTTCTTGAAAACGCCCCTTTTCTTAAAATAACACTTCGTCCATCGCCCGGAGACTCCGGCACCTTATATGATGAGCAGCCAAAGGGCACTGAGATAGCCCTCTTTTTTATGTCAGCATTCCAGAGAGATCTCCATACAACTTTCCCATACTACGTGCTATATTTAATAGACCCACATTCCAGCAAGACAATCGAGATCTCTGAGTTTGCCAAGTCAACGGTTCAACGGCGAGGCGAAGACTTCTCTGTCCATGATGTCACGACTGAGCTTGCTTGTAGACCGTCGTGGCTTGTCTTCTCAACTGCAATGATTCAGTCGATGATTTTGCGGTCAAGTAAACTGATACTTATTCAATGTACTTCTGGCCGATAAGTATAAGATGACAAAAGACTTGGGTTTTCCACTCCAGGCTGAGGCTGGCGGTTATTATCATACCTGCCGAACACTACTGTCGATGGCTAACTGTAGCTTTTCGCATGAACCTGCCGAAAAAAGTCAAAAAAAAGCCAACAGTGGCAATTACTGATCGAATTTGTCGTGAGGAACTCCGCCTTGCAGTAGCTTCTAGCTGGCCCTCCCAAGAATAGTGTTGCATTCAAGTTCACGATGCGCAATCTCTATCCGTTGATGGAAAAGCTCCTTATGGTCTATTTTCAAAATGGGTTTAATTTCGCCATCCTCTGATTTACCTTACAAGGCCTACATTCCATACGGATTAGGCGAGATGGCGTCGATTTTTTGACGTGCTCACGCTCGATTGCGGTCGTAGACAGGGTGGATCGTGGTCTCTGTCACTCTCCAGATTTCATGGCAAAACCTGAATCATTACTCACTGAATGAAGCTTAGTCACCATAACCCTGTTGCAGATTTGGACTCTTCTGGGCTCCACTAGATGCACTCAATCGACTGAGTTCGGCAAAAATCGATAAGGTAGCATGCGGATCGAACATTTCCTAATCCGGAAGTACCTGGCCACACAGCATGAGCCTCAGTTACCTGACCCAGATGAATCATCCACTTAAATATCATGACGTGATTAATGTCTCTGGATATGTAAGGTCCCATCCGGATTTTCACTCAAGGCCCGGCCAGCTCGATTGGCCAGAAGCTCTTTTGATATGTCCAATGCCCTAACCCATCAGCAAAGACTTCGTCGCTCAGTACTACATAATCGTTCCCAAGAGTCATGAATCAAATCTGGGCATTCCGCTTTCGTCCACTGAGCAAGAAAAAGCTCTCTTCCAGTGTTACTTCCTGACTCGATGGAACGTCTGACAGGATTGTCCACTTGTTCCACATTTTCCTTCTTCGCGATTATATAAACTATCTCTTCGCCCCTGGACATTAAAGTTCCTTGTATGTTTCTACCAACTACGATACATCGCTGGGATAGTCAATCGCTATCAGCTCTTACACATTCGTTTTGTTTGTTGGTCAACCCTCAGCGCCGAATCTTCATTCTACCGCCAAAATGGTTAACGCAGGTCTTGCTCTTTTGATGCTCGCCGGCCCAGCTTTTGCTGGTGTCATTGAGCGTGGCGAGGACAAGGCTCCTTCTGAGGGCTCTTATGGTGCTCCCCCGGCTAAGCCGACTACTGCTGCAGCTTCGTCTTGGTCTGAGCCTGAGCCGACTCACTCGACTTATGTTCCTCCTCCTCCACCACCATCCTCGTACAGCGAGCCTACTCACTCTACGTGGTCCGAGCCTTCATACACCAAGCCTGCTTGGTCGTCCACCACTGAGCCAGCAAAGCCTACGTACAGCAAGCCTTCTTGGAGTGAGCCACCCAAGCCTTCGACATACAGCAAGCCTTCTTGGTCCAGCGAGCCACACAAGCCTTCGACATACAGCAAGCCTTCTTGGTCCAGCGAGCCACCCAAGCCTACTACGTACAGCAAGCCAACATGGAGCAAGTCGTCCACCAAGCCTACTGAGCCACCAAGCACATATAGCAAGCCCAAGCCTAGTCCACCAGCATCGACTCGCACCGTTCCTATTGTGCCTCCCCCAGTCACTACTACCGCGCCTGGAATCACCAAGACTCTGACCATCACTACCACCGAGTGCCCAGGTAAGTTTCTCATCAACTGACAATCCTTGCAAGGACCTATCACTTACAACTTCGCACAGTCACCACCAAGACCTTGGTTTCCGGTACCCAGACCATCACTGTGCCAGTCACCGAGACCAACACTGTGACTCGCACCATCGTGACTGTGGTCCCTATTGGCACCAGTGTCCCTACCACTGTGGTTCCTCCTGCTGAGACCACTGCCAAGACCACTGCTCAAGAGACCACTGCCAAGACTACTGCTGAAGAGACCACTGCCAAGACTACTGCTCAAGAGACCACTGCCAAGACTACTGCTCAAGAGACCACTGCCGAGGGAACAACTCCTGCTGAGACCACTGCTCCCACTCAGGTCGAGACCTCCACCCCCCCTATCTATACTGGTGCTGCCTCATCCGTGGACCGTCAACCGGTTGCCGGTCTCATGGTCGCTGCCCTTGGAGCCTTTGCTCTCCTATAAATATGAGATGGGTCTCAATCAATCCCCTGCTGGCGTTTTCGGGCGAAAAGGAGTTAGGTTTTCTATTCTGGGTGTGAGTTTCTGTACTCTCAGCCTTTGTGTGAGTGATTTTTTGGAATGATTTATTCGGTTTTTTTGGGATTTCCTTTCTCTTTCTATTCTCCTTTTCACCTGTGCCTGGTAATACACGATGATGACCTAGAGAGAGAGGTATGAAGGCTTGCATCTCTCTCTCTGGCCAACGGCGCATTTTACATACCAATATTTTAATGTTTATACTGTACTTGATATTTTTATTATATAGTACAAAAAGCGAACGAAGCACGAGAAAAATACAAAAAAAGTTTGATTTACCAATCAAGAATGTTCTATGTAAGAACTTTGGTAAAGGATTCCACGGAATTTAAGTAAGATCATATTCGGCGACCTATTGATCATGAAGCTCTAGAGATTCATTTCTATATACTGGCCATCTAATTTACAATATGTCAAACTGCCTAGGTATGTGCCATTGTCATCACACAAAATCATCTCGAGGACAATAGAAATTCCAAAACTGGCTCTTTACACTAAAATGCTCAGAATGAAGCAACGCTCATCTATTCTTCCAATTTCTTCTTTCGCTCCTTTTCCTCTTCCTCCTCCTCGGCCATTTTTTTCAATGTAATTTCTGCCCATTCCGCAGCCCTTTCACAGGCCTTTTCGGGATTCCTCTTATATGGAAGAAGGTATCCCTGCAGAGCAGCAAGACTGAATCGTTTCTCTGGAACCGCGTCTGCAAATCTCGTAGCTAGGTTTTCGAGGTCATGGATATCTTGGGTATTCTTCTCTTGCTCTTTGCTCTTGATAATAGCTTCCTTGCCTTGCGTCGTAACGGAGGTGTCGTCTCTGTACATCGCCAAGAACAACTCTCTCATGTCAACCTTTGAAGGCAGCTCAAAAGCAATATGCAAGTCGACTCGTCCGGGCCGGATTAAAGCCTTGTCCAGTGACTCGGGAGAGTTTGTCGTCATGATCAGGATGCGTCCTTCCTGCGAAGACACTCCATCAATGGCATTGAGCAAGCCCGATAAAGAAACCGTTGTAGGGACCGTGGCAGTAGCATTATTTGCTGCCACGACAGAGAGAGGAGGTCCTCTATCATAATCAGAAACCGCACCACGGCCAAATTCCTTCCCTTCTCTGCCCTCTCTCCCTCCTCTTCCTTCTCTTCCTCCCGGTCCTCCCGGTCCTCCTCCTTCGTGGCCTTCTTTTCCTCCGCCGCCTCCCTTGCCCCATCGAACAGGCCTCACAGGTCTTGGCTCACTTGCTGGACGGTTGAGACCCGCGGCATCGATATCCTCCAAGAGCACGATGCATCGAGCTGGGACTTCGGACATCAACCTCATTAATGCAGATTCGTTCATGTTAGGATCAAGTAAGCTCAGCACGTAGATATCCAGGCCAAAGATACCCGCCAAGGCGGATGTCAGACTCGTCTTCCCCGTACCAGGTGCACCAGAAAACAGATATCCACGCCTGTACGGAATACCGTGATTTGCATACCACCGTCTGGTGTGTGGGTGAAGATATTCATTGATATCCTCAAGGAGCTCCTTCTTAGCCTTTTTGTCGAAAATAACCGTCGAAATGTCCCGCGATGGTCTGGCACTGAACTTTGTCCAGCGGATCATGTCTCGCACGTTGGAAATAGCCCTGTGCACTGTAGTAGTTGCCTTTGTTCGTTCAAGATGGTACAACTGCGCTTCTTCCAGCAGACGCTGGATCGGCACAAACGAGGAGCCCAAGCATCGCAGCTGGATGAAGCCCTGTTCTTTCTCCATGGGCACCAGTTCGCTGCCCTGTTTAACCAGGTGTTGGAACAGAATCCAACTTCCATGGCGACGGAAGAGATGGATACCTTGAAACGGCTGGAGAGTAATTGGCGAGCGTCCAACAATAGTCCGATAGCTGATCAGATTGTTGGGGTCCGGCTCAGATAGACTCTTGTTGTTGCCGCCATTATTTCCGATCATGGACTTGAGCGCCTCTTCTTCATCCTCCCACGAACTCTTGGAGGTGCTCACGGCCTTGACGCTTCGAAATTGGCGAGTCTTGAATTGATGGTCTACCATCCATCTCATCGTGCTCTCGTAGAGCTGGTCATCTTCGTTAATGCGAACGGAGACCCACAAAATGATGACGCGCGTAAAGAGGTAGCGCAAGAAAGTGAACAGCCCAGCAAGAAACAGGCCAGCATTGATCAGAGTAAGAGGATCAAGGCCTATGGTATTTTGTAGTAGACCAAGTACTTGGGCATAGCCTGGCTGTAGGTATTTCGAGGCTTCCCGGGGCATACCAGGAATACCTCCTCCTCCTCCGCGAGACGACATATTCTATTGTATGTGCGTGTGTATTCCTTTCAAAATCGTGCCATCGGGTTATGAACAGGATTTTCAGCTGGGATATGTATTAGTTGTGTGTGTCCACTGTCTGGCGAGGCAATCGGGATTATTTATATCCCCTCGGCTTTATCCTGCTCGGTTTTAACAAGGCAACTTTCAAGATCTCCATCGCAAGTGGCGAACACGGCAACGCTCACGGAGGCTCCGCGCTAAGAACCGACTCCAACAAATGACAAGTCCTAGATTACCAAGGCAGATAAGTTTGTGGCTCTATGATTGTCCTAAGTCGTATATTAAATTTTATGTGTATCTATAAAATCAGAAGTAAAAATAATCTAACTGGACATCTGTGTGTAGCCGTTATTAATGCAACTTTTTACCTATCGGAACATAACCTCCTCCAGGCGAGATTAGCGAGATTCACGAGTATAAACTCTATATCACCGATATATCTTCCAATATTACAACATTTTATCTCACTAAATATCAATATAAGCGGCCCACAAAGGTCGATTACTCCCATAATGCCGGTACGCTTTCATACTGCTTTGCTTCAACACCCAGGTCGTCAAAGATAGTGTGATCGCCTGCATTAAAAATATCAGTGTCTGCCTAGGAGGATTGCAACAAAAACATAAAAGGTCGATTAAAATGCCTACCAGCTAGAGAGTCAACTCTCTGCTCATTTTCTCCCTCGAGTTGATCAAGCTCCTCGCCAGGGTCTTTCTTGATACCCCTATCGTCAACATGAGCTCCCGCGGCTTTCCCAAGCTGGCTCTGAGCCGATCCTATCATGAGGAACTGGGCATTGGGATAATCCAGAAATTCTGGCTCCGTAGGAATCCAGCGATAATTCTGGAACTTCTCGAGGACGCTATTGCAAAAAGACAGTGTTGTTGATTTAGAATAGGTAAATCCAAGGAACGGGACTCCTCCTTACCTTTCGGGATATTCAGGATCTTTTGGCAACCGAGCAGTGGCAGGGCCGGGATACTTGGGACTCTTCGATTGAATGACAAAGCTGCCACGGTCATACAAACCGAAATCGCTCTGGATATCGCCAAGTTGCCGCGGAATTGTCAGAATGTAGGCAAGATGGGAGCTTCGGCCTTCCTTGATGAGTGCATAGACACCTTCCGCATACGGTCGTGCCTCTGGCGTTGTTCGCTCTCCGCGGGTCTTGGTTTCATAAGTTTCTGTGGTCATTAGTTTCTCGCGGATTGTTTTCAGAGGCACCTTGGCCTTCTCCACGAAACCCATGTCCCGTTCGCTTCCGGAAGAGGGATACCTCTTTTTTGGAAGCATCATGAGGCGACAATTGTCATCTTCACCAATTGGCCCATCTTTTATCTCTGCGCCCTTAGGCGTTGGTCGTAGCACAAAGAAACTGCGCGCAACATCTGAGATGCTATGGGGTTCCTCTACATTCACACGTGGGCGGAAGAAGAAATAAATGACCCCTTTTTCAAGGACGCTGGAAGGGAGAGCTTCTTCTCTTTCCGGCGTTACTTTGATGGCCGTCGCCTGGGGTTTACTAGGCTCTGGCTGCTCCTTCTTTTCTTCTTCTCCGCTTGGAATAGGCTTTTCCTCGTCTAGACAGTATATGTGTTAATGACTGTGCTTCAACCCGGAAGATATATCCTCACCATGCACACCATCAACGGCCTTTTCTGGTTCCTTTTCCTCTACTGCAACGTCCTTTTGGGCGGGTTCTTCAAACTGCTTAGGAGGAGCCTCAGTAGGTTGCTTATTGACTGTAGCCTGTGCCTGAGTAGGGTTTTCGGAAGTCTTGATCTCCTGTGCCTCTTCGGTCACAGTGGGCTTTTCATAACCGGTTGCTTCGTTGGGCTTCGTCTCCTTCTTCCCTTTCTTGAGAGGCAGATGACCAGGTGTCGATCCTTTGCGCTTGGTGCCAGCAGCACCCTGGCCCAAGGCCTGATTGGCTTTGACAGCTGCTTGACGTGTTGATGTTCTAGCTGGCATTGTGATGTACTTGTAGATATGTAGGCGCGGAGAAAATTTCCTAGAGAAAATAAGAAACATAATTCGAGTTTCCCTTCAAGCCTGCCATCGACATACCTTCAATTGACTGCGACAGTGAAAAATGAAGGCTGAATCGGACATTCGAGCAGCGGTTCAAGTGATGGGCAACTGACGTCACACTTGGAGGTCAACTTCCCAGCGATTATATAAGCTGCTGATTACATCACTTTAATTGTATAATTATTGACATGTTATTAGAAGTGCCTGAAAATACCATCAATGTGGAATGAATGTGATATTGTCTTGAATGACTTGCACCTGTGGGTGGTGCACCTATAGACCGTGTTTATAACAGTACGCATGGTTAAAGCAGAGCTCGGCTACAGCATGCACTTGTTTCAAGCGTCTATGATAATACGATAAACTCGAATTTAATAAAGTCACGCTCGAGGGGTATGTTAGGTGTGTACATTCAGCGCCATAAGTAGAACTCGTTGTGCCCTGGAGAGGAAAGAGGGCGCAGCGCAGGCCAAATAGATCAATCCATGTCCATTCGATCAGTTGCGGACACTTCACGTCTTAGCGTATTCGGCTTGTCGCTATCATGAGCGCCCGTAGACAAACCGACAGGGGTAGAGCGTATGCTTGCAACATCACCGGCCAAAAAGCTGTTGTGGGAATGCACGCTTTTTTTCCGCCGTCGTTTTGGGCTAAACATCATACCCCCTGCTCGCGTATCAACCCCCCGATCCTTTGCCGGTTGACTTTGCATGTCCTGGAGACTTTGAGAGGAAGCCATCGATGTGTCTGGTTTTCTTTTTCTGCCTCGTTTTTGCCTGATGAGCGGATGCGGGTCGTTGCTATCCGAGTCACAGTAAAGCCCTCGTAGAGAATTCACCAATTCTTTCTGCCAGTTCTCGGAAGCTTCTGGGAAATTTGGTGTAGGTGCTGATGTTGGCGTCTGATCCGTCTCGTCATCGGGCTCCTCAATAGCATAAGGTCTGACGATTTCCACGTCAGCATCATACCCGGCATCCTGAGCGGCGAGATCTTCTGGAGATATGTGCCCAAAGTAATCAGTACATTCCCTTGAACTGCTTGTCTCATTTCCGCCTCCCTCAGTCAAATCTGTCGCTGACGACATGAAGCTCTTTCGAGGCGGAGGACCAGCTTTCGGGCGCCCCGGGACAGCGCATGACGAGCTGGGAGGACAAGCGAGCGATCGTGTAAACGGTCTCTTTCCCATGCTCCAATGCTACATCAAGCACCAGCCAGCGGACGATGGAGACGGTCTCAAGAGGGTGGACTCAGACTATGCTGTTTGGTGGTAGACATGGGCGTCGGCGGAGGAGGGTAATGCGGGGCAGCCATCGTGTCCAAACAAAACAACGAACAACAATCAATCAATGCTTAGCATCAAAGCCAGATATTCGAGATCACCGACCTGGCCATATTAGCGACAGACCGATCTGATCTGGGCAAAAGCTGCAGCCTGCAAGAGCGTTTTGCTATTTAGCGTCGCTACTGATTTCCAGGCCCCTGACAATTGAGGCTGCCGCTATTTCTATTGGCCGGGCCCACTCGCTTAGTCGCTGCTCCGACGGCAACCACAAGTGAAAGCTGGCATGTCTGTTGTTGCTTGCCGTGTATACCTCAGCTCATCCGCCGCCCTCTCTTCCATGCCAACATCGTTCGCGAGCGGGTGAATGCGGTTTTCTTCGCATTGATTGAATCCTTACTGTCTGGCCTGTATAGCTCGCTGCGCTGCAGCACCGGCCTGCCATCATGTCTTCTCCAACAATGCTCACAAAAGCAAGTCGTTCCGTTCCCCTCTTTGTTGATGCGATGCATTCATTCTAACATGCATTCAACCAACTATAGTTTGAAAGCAAGTCCTCGAGGGCCAAAGGCCTTGCCTTTCATCCCACGCGCCCGTGGCTCCTTGTCTCGCTCCATTCCAGCACAATTCAATTATGGGATTACCGCATGGGCACCCTGATCGACCGTTTCGAAGAACACGACGGCCCTGTTAGATCGGTGGCTTTCCATCCTACACAGAATATCTTTGTTAGTGGAGGAGACGATTATAAGATTCGCCTGTGGTCTTTGCAGAGCCGGAAAAGCATTGCTGTTTTATCAGGTACCTTCTGCATACGTTAATACTATTGTTTTGAGAAGCTTACTAACGTCTGGCAGGCCATCTCGACTGTACGGTAAAGCCGAACTAGACACAATGGATTATCGCTGACTGTTTGTAGATGTTCGAACCGTTGCTTTCCATCACGAATTGCCCTGGTACGATTTACGTCCTATACCAAGCCCCGGAACTTGTCTAACGAATTGCACAGGATCTTGTCATGCTCCGACGACCAAACGATTCGCATCTGGAATTGGCAGAACCGCAGTCTCATCGCTACCCTGACCGGGCACAACCATTGTTAGTTTTGCTTGCATCTTTATTGCTGTGATTTACTAACTCCTGTGAAGATGTTTGGTGTGCGCAATTTCACCCCAAAGAAGATCTGATCGTATCCGCCTCCCTCGACCAGTCTGTACGTGTTTGGGACATCTCAGGATTGCGCAAGAAGCACTCTGCGCCGACCTCTATGAACTTCGAAGATCAAATGGCTAGGGCAAATAACCAAGCAGACATGTTCGGTAACACCGACGCTGTTGTCAAATTTATTCTTGAAGGTCACGACCGGGGCGTGAACTTCTGCGCTTTCCACCCAACGCTTCCACTGTAAGCCCTCTATCATTCCGTTGCGCTAAAGACAATTGACTCAATGATTTCTGAACAGGATTGTCTCGGCTGGCGATGATCGATTAGTTAAGTTGTGGAGAATGAGCGGTCAGCCCATAATCTAGCACAAAAAATGGGAATCGTGTTTGCTGACTCCTCTTCAGATACCAAAGCCTGGGAGGTCGACACCTGCCGTGGGCATTTCCAGAACGCCTCGGCATGTATTTTCCACCCCCATCAAGATCTCATTCTCTCCGTCGGTGAAGATAAGACTATCCGTGTTTGGGATCTCAACAAGCGGACCTCAGTCCAGTCCTTCAAGCGTGACCTCGACAGATTCTGGATCATCGCCGCTCACCCGAAGATCAATCTTTTTGCGGCCGGCCATGATACTGGTGTAATGGTGTTCAAGCTAGAAAGGGAACGACCAGCGCATACGCTTCACCAGAATCAACTTTTCTATATTACAAAGGAGAAACATGTGAAATCATACGACTTTTCAAAGAACACCGAATCTCAACCATTGCTTTCTCTGCGCAAACTTGGTGCGCCGTGGGTTCCTTTGAGGACGGTTTCTTATAATCCCGCCGAGCGTGCCATCCTGGTGACTACGCCTGCCGAGAATGGCACATATGAACTGATTCACCTACCCCGGGATGGTACAGGCGCTGTTGAACCAACAAATTCGTTGCGTGGACAAGGAAACTCGGCCGTGTTTGTCGCGAGAAACCGATTTGCTGTTTTCAACCAAGCCAACCAGACTGTCGATATTAAGGACTTGAGTAACTCAACCACGAAATCTATCAAGACGCCGGCTGGCACAACAGATATTTATTTCGGTGGCTCCGGTGCTTTGCTCTTTATCACACCCACATCTGTCGTTCTCTTTGATATCCAACAGAAGAAACAATTGGCCGAACTGGCCGTGGCTGGTGTGAAATATGTCGTTTGGTCAAACGATGGTCTGCATGCAGCACTCCTCAGCAAGCACAACGTCACCATTGTTACCAAGAATCTCCAACAGTTGAGTTCCATCCATGAAACGATCCGTATTAAGAGTGCCACCTGGGATGACTCCGGCATTCTATATTATTCCAGCTTAAACCACATCAAATTTTCACTGTTAAACGGGTACGTCTCACTTGCGTGTTTTATGTTATTGTTTATTGCGCCCTAGCTAACATGATTAAAGTGACAATGGTATCATTCGCACCCTGGAACAGACCGTCTACTTGGTGAAGGTGAAGGGACGACATGTCTACTGCCTTGACCGGAACGCAAAACCACAGATCTTCGAAATCGACCCCACGGAATTCCGCTTTAAGAGCGCATTGGTGAAGAGGAATTATGATGAGATGCTTCATCTTATCAAAACCTCTAGCTTGGTTGGCCAAAGTATCATTTCATATCTTCAGAAGAAGGGATATCCAGAGATTGCCTTGCAGTTTGTTCAAGATCCTCAAACTCGTTTCGAATTGGCTGTCGAGTGTGGCAACTTGGATGTTGCTATTGAGACAGCCAAGGAAATTGACCGGCCTACACTGTGGAGTCGCTTGGCCACTGAAGCTCTTGCGCACGGTAACCACCAGACTGTTGAAATGACATACCAGAAACAGAGGCTGTTCGACAAACTCTCCTTCTTGTATCTCTCGACCGGAGACCAGGAGAAGCTCTCAAGAATGGCCAAGATTGCTGCTCACAGATCCGACTTCACATCTCGTTTCCAAAATGCTATCTATAGGGGTGATGTCGAAGATAGGATTGAAATGTTTAAGGAAGTCGACTTATGTAAGTTTAGCCATAGATTTGTTTTCTTGAATAATTACTAACTGCAACAGATCCCCTCGCTTATGTTACCGCCAAAGCTCACGGTTTGACTGAAGAAGCCGAGTCCATCCTCGAAACATGCGGCTTGACTGAAGACCAAATTAAGTTGCCCACTATTGGCGAGCCACTCCAAACGCCGCTGCCTATCGTTTCTACTTTCAAGGCAAACTGGCCCACGAAAGCTGCAGGCCATTCCGCCTTTGAAAAGGCCCTTCTTGGTGAAGTCGGTGGTGCTGAAGAAGAGGCAGCACTTGACGCCGAGGAGGAAGAGGAAGAGGCAGCAGCTGGCCAGGACTTGCTCGAGGAAGAGGAAGAAGATGTTGCTGGATGGGACATGGGTGATGAGATCAATGTCGAAGAAGAAGCCGACTTCGTCAACGTCGAAAGCGCGGAGGCTGGAGCATCAATCTCAGAAGCTGACCTTTGGGCTCGAAACTCGCCATTGGCCGCAGATCATGTGGCAGCCGGATCTTTCGATACTGCGATGCAACTCCTTAACCGCCAAGTTGGTGCCGTGCACTTTGAGCCTCTCAAATCAAGATTCCTGGAGATTTACACCGCCTCAAAGACATATCTGCCTGCCTCCACTGGGCTACCTCCATTGGTAAATTACGTTCGCAGGACAGTGGATGAGACAGATGCACGCAAGGTTCTCCCCATTATCCCTCGAGACCTTGAGACTATTGCCAGTGTGGATTTGCAAGAGGGATATGCAGCGATGCGGTCCAATAAGCTTGAAGAAGGTGTCAAGATATTCAAGCGCATCTTGCATACTTTGCTTGTCAACGTGGTTTCCTCAGAAAGCGAGGTTGAACAGGCAAAGAAGATCATCAACACTGCCAGAGAATATATCCTCGCCATGTCGATTGAGCTCGAACGTCGTTCCGTCCCTACGGATACTCCAGAAAGCTTGAAGCGATCCCTTGAACTTTCCGCTTACTTCACCATCCCTAAGCTGGAGGTAGCGCATCGCCAGCTGGCCTTGATGGCCGCGATGAAGTTGTCATTCCAGAATAAGAATTATTCATCCGCCTTGAGCTTTGCCAACCGAATGATTGCCAACGGTGGTTCTGCAAAATTGCTAGACCAGGTTAGTTGAAATCACTTATAATCATCATGCCTTTTGCATATGTGGGTACTAACATACTTTTTTACAGGCCAAGAAAATCAAAGCCCAATGCGAGCGCAACCCGCACGACAAGATCGAAGTAGACTTCGACCAGTTTGCGGACTTCGAAATTTGCGCCGCATCTTATACGCCAATCTACAGCGGCTCTCCCAGTGTATCGGATCCTTATACCGGAGCCAAGTATCATGAACAATACAAAGGATCAGTGTGTCGCATCTCAGAAGTGACCGAAATCGGTGCGCCTGCTAGTGGACTACGGCTTTTCGTGTCGGGTTTTTAAAGGGTTCATTCAGATTGATGTAAAGACGTTATGAAGGCTTGTTGTGTCATAATCTTTTCTTGTTCCTTTTTACTTCTTATATAATCCTTGCCTATTTCTTCTATTCTTTCCTAAGGATTAAAAAAGAGGCGCAATTTCCATTCTTACGATTTAAAACGAAGTTTTTCTTTTTTCTTTTTCTCATATTTCTTGGTTCAGAGAGACAAAAAGAAGACTCGGAAGATCCGAATAGGCTTTCATTATCTGCAAAAGCATTTGATTCCAAGCGCTTATTTTGGTGTAGCAAGCTGTTTGCCTATGTTAAAAAAATGAAAACAGATTCCTAATATACAGTATCTAAAATCGTCGTATATATGTACAATCGTGAGAAGAGAGTTGTAGACAAATGCAATGTATCGGCCGGGCTCATTTTCTCCAGGCTGATCTTTCTTTCATTTTTCTTTTCTTCAATCACATCGCCCATCTTTCCATCCCGTCCTCCACCTCTCCTCCCAAAAATTACAATCAAATTCCTTCTTCCCCAGCTTCCGATTCACAGCATTATGCGCCTCGCACATCCACTGCCCAAACTCGGCACGACTAGACAACCGCGGCTGGTTTTGACCGCTGGGTTCAGCCATCCAGGTCCGAAAGTCGTCGGCGCATACCCAGCAAGGGTATAGCTTGGAAAAGAGGCCGAGGAAAGATCGCATGTCCGCTTGTTGCTCGTTTGATGCGGTCGTTGGGTAGGTGGCTGTTAGGGAGTGGAGGAGCGTCCATGTGGAGCGGCCGAGTTCTTCGACGTCGGGTGGGCATTCGGCTTTTTTCGTCGTTGTTGTTGAGGAGAGCGCTGGGAGGGGAGATGATGTTGTTGATGTTGTAGAAGAAGTAGCAGAGGAAGAGGAAGAAGAGCTGGTAGCAGCTAGAGCAGCACCGGCTGCCATACCACCGGCCGAAGCCTTTTTGGCCATTGCCTTCCAGGAGGCGGCAGAAGTGCACAACCGGCATCTATATAGCATTATTCGCATGTTAGTGAGTGCTTGATAGCCCGCTAGGTATAGGGAAGGGTAAATCACGTACGGCTTGCCATCTTTATCCAGTATAACACCCGGGGGCAGCTTTTGGCCTTGCCCAGCTGTAGTGGAGGTGGAGCCACTTGCTCCTGTATTGTCACTCATTGTATGCCCTTTTTGTTGTTCCAGTTCTCTCGAGATATCTTCTTCCTTCACTGATGGTTGAGATGTGCGGTATGTACTAAACGAGCGCGTGGACGTAGAACCAAAATTGTGCTTAAAGAGAAGAAAGAAGACAAAACCACATGCAGGAATACAAAATTGAATAAGTTGCAAAAGGAAATGGCAGACAAAATCCAGCAGAAACTCGACAGTGACAGGATTAATAATCTTTTGTACGAAGAGCCGGCCCGCTCTATCTCCGGCCCAATGCGGCTAGACCCGCCGTTAACCCCGATCACCCTGCAGCCTGAGGCAGACAGATCTGCATTTGATAGGACTAACTGCTTTGGTCCCGGCACGACGCGGTCATCTTCGCAAAACGCGTTGCCTTCTATCCAACAATTAAGCAGACGAGCAGAGAAGTTTCTTTGTACGGAAATTTTTATACAGACTGCGAAAGCTGCAGCACATAGCGCAAACTGCCAGCAGCCATTTTATTTCATCGCGGCGGCTTCCTGAAAAGCTACATTCACTGCCTATTAGTGCAAACACCGACACAATGCCTCGGCGATTCGCTTTCTCGGACAGCTCAGACGAAGAATCGGACAATAATACATCATCGAGTAAAATACCATCAGATGAGAGCTTAGAACGGGGCCTACGAGATGCTGTTGCAAATGTTTTTCGAACGGGGAATTTACAGGATCTGACTGTCAAGCGCGTGCGATTAGCGACGGAGACTGCACTGGGGCTGGAGGAGGGATATTTCAAAGGTCATGAGACATGGAAGGCGAGGAGCGATGAGATAATTAAGGAAGAAGCGGTATGCTCTGAACACATCTAGAAAATGGATGGAGAGCAAGAGTGAGAGCTAATTTATTCGATCTGTTCCTAGGAAGCACAGGAAGAACAACAGTCACAAAAACAGGACGAACCAATCCACAAGCCTTCAGCACCGGCGTCCTCCGAATCATCGAATCGCAAGACGTATAAACCCATCAAACGAGACTCAGAGGAAGACATATCGAACAAGAAGAAGCGACGAAAAGTGGACAGTGATGTAGAACCGGATTATGACGCCTCTCCAGTCGAGGATAAAAAGAAAAGCATCAAAAAGCCGCCCAAGTCCGCAGCCCCCAAACCGGCAGCAGACGAATCGGAAAACGAAGAACCCCAAGAAGCATCGTCTGAAGAGGTGACAGTCGCCGATAAAGGCGAGCAATCAGAAAGTGAAATGTCAATCGTGCTAGACGAAGAACCGAAGCCGAAGAAGAAGCGTCAAAAGAGCGCAGAGACTGCGCCCAAGGGACGGAAAACAAAGACCACAACGAAACCCAGCGCCGACCTGGACCCGGATCAAGCAGAAATCAAGCGTTTGCAAGGGTGGTTAATAAAATGCGGCATTCGCAAGATGTGGCATCGCGAATTGGCGCCTCATGAAACCTCCAAGGCTAAGATTAAACACTTGAAGAAGATGCTGGAAGAAGCAGGTATGAAGGGTCGTTATTCCGCTGAAAAAGCACACCAGATTCGCGACGAAAGAGAGCTTCAAGCGGACCTCGAGGCTGTGAAAGAAGGGGCCTCCAAATGGGGTGCTGGCGGTGTTGATGACGGGAGTGATTCCGAAGCGGATAAACCTCGAAGACGGCTGGTGAAGGGCCGCCAAAGTCTCGCATTTCTTTCTGACGATGGCGAAGAGACGGATTGACGACAGGCGTCCAGAGTAGATGAGAAGATCTGTAGTAGTGATATTGTGTAATCTAGTTAATCAAACGAATGTCTGACCAACGACCATTGTATTTTGGCACTCCATATCTTCCTTTTCCTCACTTATGGGCTTTGCCTCCACTAATTCGCTGCGCAGCTAAACTGAATACAGCGACGGAGGATATAAAGAGCACCAGATTATAGAACTGTACAAGATCAGACCCATAATACAACTTCAAGTTGCGAAAAGGATAGTCTTACGGCAGTCCTCGAATACTCGTTCTCTTCAGCTTCCGAGCGAGCTTCGACGAAGAGGCGTCGCAAATTTGGCAGGTTGGCCTGTGATGTCTTAGAAAAGGAGCAGTAAGATATAATGTCAAAGAGACTCACCATATTTATACAATTAACTGTAGAATTAGAGCGCTTGAATTAGTTGAGGGATGGAATTTAGGGGCCGAGGCCGGCGGTGAGTGGGAATAAATAATTGCCTGAGCTTGGAGGAGCGGAGCGGGCACCACGGCAGGCGATGGGCGACTTGTACATTAGGGGAAACACCTTCAATTTCGAATTGCCACGATACATCCTGGAGAGCAAACATGTCCCCATGGGCGCCACGTCGATAAATCACTACCACTAACCTCCCCTAAGACGACGTATCCGATTAACTTTTCCCACCTCCACAAAAGCCACCGCACGTGTCCTATACCATCATAGTCTCTCGGGAGCTGTGAGCATCACCCCGCGCTCACACTCATCTTCACCACCACGCCCTTTTTTCCGATACGTCTTGTCATTGCGGAGGCGCGACCCGGTCGCTGCTGAAGCACTATCTCTTTAGATATGGCGGTTAATCGGATTCGAAGCGCCTTTGCGGTGCCCAGAAAAGGAGAGACGTTTGAATTGAGGGCTGGCTTGGTGTATGCAACCCAACATTTGAAAAAAACGAGTATAGTCAATGCTAACGACATGTTTCTTCTAGATCCCAATATGCATACGAAAGGTGCCATTTATTCTTGTTCTCGAAAACACGGAGATACTGACTTTGAGCGTAGGAAAGATGCGATCCAAAGAACCATCATGGCGATGACTCTGGGTAAAGACGTCTCTGCCCTATTCCCCGATGTTTTGAAGAACATTGCGACCGGCGATCTGGATCAGAAAAAACTCGTCTATCTTTATCTAATGTAGGAGCCTCTGCTTCTCCTACAGGATATCTCCATGACTAACTTTCTATACTAGGAACTACGCAAAGTCCCACCCGGATCTCTGCATTCTGGCGGTGAATACGTTTGTTCAAGATTCAGAAGATCCTAACCCACTTATTCGAGCGCTGGCGATTAGAACAATGGGATGCATTCGAGTTGACAAAATGGTGGATTACATGGAAGAGCCTCTAAGGAAGACGCTAAAGGACGAATCGCCATACGTTCGCAAGACGGCAGCCATTTGCGTGGCCAAGCTTTTCGACTTGAACCGAAGCATGTGCCTTGAAAATGGCTTCCTGGAGACCTTAAAGGAGTTGATCGGAGATCCAAATCCAATGGTGGTTGCAAACTCGGTGACTGCTCTTGCTGAGATTTCGGAGAACGCTCCCGAAACGAGGGCGCTAGAAATTAACTCCAACACTCTTCGCAAACTGCTCATGGCGTTGAACGAATGTACAGAATGGGGCCGGGTTACGATTCTGAGCTCTTTGGCTGAATATAAGACCACCGATGTCAAGGATGCCGAACACATTTGTGAAAGAGTCGTCCCACAGTTTCAGCATGTAAACTCCAGTGTGGTCCTAGCCGCCGTCAAGGTTGTCTTCTTGCATATGAGGCAAATCAATTCAGAATTGGCCGCATCATATCTGAAGAAGATGGCACCTCCTCTAGTGACCTTGGTCTCATCCGCACCCGAAGTACAATACGTGGCATTGAGGAATATTGATCTACTACTTCAAAAACAACCAGACATTTTGAACAAAGAACTTCGCGTTTTCTTCTGCAAATACAACGACCCACCCTATGTCAAATTCCAAAAGCTCGAGATTATGGTGCGGATAGCGAACGAAAGGAACGTCGATCAACTCTTGGCCGAACTGAAGGAGTACGCTCTTGAAGTCGACATGGATTTCGTTCGGAGGGCTGTTCGAGCTATTGGGCAGACAGCTATTAAAATTGAAAGTTCTAGCGAGAGATCTGTCAACACTCTTCTAGACTTGATAAATACCAAGGTCAATTACGTTGTGCAGGAAGCTATTGTCGTTATCCGTGACATTTTCCGCAAATACCAAGGTTACGAGAATATCATTCCAACTCTGTGCCAGTGCATTGACGAGCTGGATGAACCCAATGCTCGAGCCGCTCTCATTTGGATTGTGGGCGAGTATGCGGAGAAGATCAGCAACGCTGGAGATATCTTGGCCGGTTTCGTGGAAGGCTTCAATGAAGAGTTTAGCCAAGTAAGTCTCATCATGATCTAATATCTAACTTCTTATCAGAACTAACAGTTTTCCTCAGACACAACTGCAAATTTTGACAGCCGTCGTCAAGCTCTTCTTGAAGCGTCCAGAGAAGGCCCAGGGTTTGGTTCAAAAAGTTCTCCAGGCCGCTACAGCAGAAAACGATAACCCTGATATTCGGGACAGAGCTTATGTCTATTGGCGCCTGTTGTCTAACACCACAGATTCCAACGCGGCTAAGAACGTTGTTTTGTCTCAAAAGCCTCCCATTACGACCACTATCCAGACACTGCCGCCGGCTCTGCTTGAACAGCTACTTGAAGAAATGTCAACTCTGGCTTCGGTTTATCACAAACCTCCAGAGCAATTTGTCGGCCAGGGACGCTTCGGCGCCGATGCCGTTCAAAAAGCTGCTATTGAGTATGAAATCATCTTTCACACCTGCAACGAAAAAAAAAGGTCACTGACACATTACAATAGGGAACAACTCCAAAATGCGCGCGAGAACCCATTGGCCGCAGCTGCTGCCGCTGCCGCAGTTTCAGGCACTACTCCTCCGGCTCAAGCCCAAGCAAACGCCGAAAATCTGCTGGACATTGACTTCGATGGAGCTGCACCTGCATCAGCCCAGAAGGAGCCCCCAAGTGGCATGTCAGGTCTAGAAGGACTTGCAGGAACACCCGTACGAACAGCATCACCGGCAGTTGCATCTACACCTCAACAAAGCAATAACCTGGACGACCTCCTTGGCGTGTTTGGTAATGGTGGAGACAACAACAACAGCAACGCAGCAGCTTTATCAGGTCTGAGTGGTGGTTTTGGAGCTTCCAATGATGATGATTTAATGAATGGATTCTCTAGTTTGAATGTCAACAACAACAACCCAACTTCACCAGGAGCGACATCGGATAATGGCGGCAGCAAAAGGACGAATGAGGATATCATGTCATTATTTTGATTTTCCTTCTTAGACAGCATACTTTTTTATAGTTTATATATTTTTTCCCGTTTTCCCTTCTCTTCCTTCTTTCTTGTAACCCCAATTTTCCCATTCTTATTTCTCGTATGAATGTATTTAAATGCATATATTTCTCTTTTTCTAAGGCTATATACATCTTGTGGCTTTTTCAACATTGATATCTAAAATATGGATAAGCCACGCCAAATAAATGTCTTTGGTGCTGGTGCCCAGCTTTTGCTGATTTCCTTGTGGTGTCTCTCTAGGTGTCTCTCAGTCAGATCAAAGTATCCGGTCATCATTGAGGCAAGAGAACCCTGTTACGACTTTTCGGAGGCATATGTCCTTGAAGAAGAACCATGGCAATGATGCTCAGCATTTTGTAATTCCCTTGCGTTGTCTTTTCAGATGCCTTTCAGCCAGATCATTCTCTGGTCATCACCAAGGCAAGTGATCCCTGTTACAACTTTTCAGAGGCATGTGCCCATGAAGAGTACTGCTGGAGATGATACTCCGCTTTTGCTGCTTTGCTGCTTTCCTTGCGTTCGTTGCCTTTCAGATGCTTTTTAGCCAGATCAACTCTCCAGTCATCATTATCAAGGCAAATGATAAGTCCCCAAGTACCCAATGCCGTAGCCAACGGTGATGTGCTCCCATGGCAATTTTGATATCCAGCTTTTGCCAATTTCCTTGGATTTTCTTTTCGGGCGCCTCTCATCTAGTTCGAGCTCCCATTGCCAACAAGACAGGTCAAGTGATAAGTTTTGCAAGTTTCGGGGACATGTACCCTTGAAGAACCCTAGAGATGTCTTTCCAGGTGCCCTATCACCCAGATCAACTCTCCGGCCACCATTATCAAGATATATCACCCGCTTGTTCATACATCTTTTTGAGACCTGCACGGTTGCCACGCGCGTGGTCATTATGCTAGCCCAGTATTATTATGCCCACAGTAATGCCCACAGTAATCCAGTACAATCGTTAGTACGAGTGGCGGTTTCACACCGCGATAGCTTGCTGAAGTCGTCGCTTTCCTAGTTCGTATAGTCAGAAGACCGTTAGTATCCTGTCTGTTAGCAGTCCAAGTTCAATAACGAAAGAAAAAGGAGTTAAAGGACGCGGATGAGAGGAGTATATAACCCAGAATTTGGTTCTAGGCAGCCATCCACACTCTTTTTAAAAGTTATGTAGCCTAATCGTCATGCATACTAGGGTTAGGGTTTGGATGTGATCAGTCTGTTTCAATTAAGAACTCCAGCCAAGAATATCGTGATTAGCTAGGGAACATGAACAGCTAGTACAAGGCTTTCGAAAGACATACATGAACAAACAAGTCATGAGAATAATTAGATCAGAAAACAGCCATACATGCACCGTACCAAACCTAACAACGCCAACATGTCATTATAAACAGTTGTGTGCGGTAAACCAATGTCGATGATGATAGCGCAAAAACTTGATTGACATGAACATTGGAGCTCACCAAATGCAATCAAACATATCCTCCCGGTCACAACTTGTATTACACGAACAAGAACGAACCTACTTTTGACTTGGATCCTAGTTTTGGGGGGATGTCTCATCGCTCATTAATATTATTGAGACAGACCGCTCATCAGCTCACTCTTTTAATACGCTAGTCGCTCGGAGAATGTCTTCGAGCGACCAGCAAGGTCCGCCGGGGACCATTTCGGCCCATACCTGGTCCGATACAATGGCATTGGAGTCAAGAATACTCCAGTTTGGACTTGGTTCGGGCTTGATCCATTTGAAATCTTCGACCTGGTCCCATTTATCTGTACCTTCCGGGTGGTTTTGATCGAGTGCCTTTTTGTTTTTACAGATTAGTATATATCACAAGCTTACATTGAAGAACAAAAAAGACAACTCACGTAGGTTTTAGGAATTCTGCTGAAGCGAATCCTACTGCAATCTTCAATTATTGGATTGCTGGTGCAACTCAAATAGACGTCGACGTCGATACAATTGTGCATGCGGAATTGACGACATGAGACAACAAGTACGCTATGCTCAACACCTGTTATGTGCGCCGGTCCCTCGACTTGTCCACAGATAATCAGACTTTCTTTCACCCCCTTAGCAGTGAGGCTAGCAAAAGGTTTCCCATCCTTGGTAGGGATCGACATGTCGACTACACAATGGCGTAGCGATGTGATGGAAGCTGGCATGGTAGTACTAGACGCAGACGCTGGCAACATGATATGAAGTCCATAATGCTGGTCTACAGAAACTGACGATGCATTTGAGAAAGTAGGTCGCCGGATATTATCTGATTTCTTTTCAAGCAGGGAGCTATCCTTGCCTTCTTCGAGGATGGCGGGTGATGAAGTCGGAGCAATCTCTGGTCTAAGCTGATGTTGTTCGACTTCATTTACCGGTGTTGAAGAGTAAACAGGGGTAGGGTTCATAGAAGAGTCACGGGAGGAGTCGTCAGGGGAAAGGTAACCGGGAATGTGCCGACGGCCCTGGGCCGCAATTTCAGCTGCATCTGATAGAGATATTGCGGAGGGATTTTTCTTTGTTTTAAAAGAGAACTTCGCTCTTGGTTGAACTGCAGCCCGAGTTTCCGAGAGCTTATCTTGCAGGGCTTTAATTGCCTATGCAAAAACGTCTGGTTAACAATACATTTCGCAACTGTATCTTGGATGCTCAACCTACTTCGGCATAAATCCGCTGATCATATGTGGGTATATAACTTGATGCATCCTTGACCTCGTTAGATAGTCTCGCAATACCAGCTAGACAGTGATCAGTTGCATCTGAGCGTTCGCCGGCGACTAGAGACGTGTCTGCGAGGCGGTCCATCTGATGTTGCAAAGCTGCATAGAACTAGAATTAGCCAGGTAGTTACATTAATCCAGTTGAAAAGAGTGTGATACCAGTAATTTCCTGTTGGAAGTAACGAAAGAAGCGTTCTTTCAGGGGGAGGTCAGACTTAGAGGCCCCCTCTTTCGTCCCAGGAGGGAAAGTCTCCTGCAATGTTGTGATATCTGCCATTCTGCTTGACAAGGGTGAAGCTGCTCAAAGATAGAGCTGTGAGACGATGCTCCGTATCAGAAGTAAAGTCGGAGAAGTCTTCCTCGTGATGGCAGTCCGGAACAATGTATTGATGACGTCGGATCCACAGTGTCACGCCACTTTGCTGGTTTCACGTTGCAGCAACGACCTGGCAGTTTTTGTGTACCTAGGTAGTTGGAGAAGCAGTGTTGCAATCGGGTAACGTCAAGAGCAAGTTAATTGGTAATGCTCGTGTGCATATGAATTCCGCTGACTGACTCTTAAAGCGGGGGAAGGTCCACAAGCTCTAGAAGCTCTCAGCCAGCTAATGCTCCATCATAGGATGGGCGAAGACTCGCTGTGAAGTGCCTTTCCGGTCCCTGCAAAGTATATATCCTGCTGGAGAGCAAAGGGCCAGAATATTGGGATATCAAAATCTGAATATAGAGTCATCATTCGGCAAGCACCGTTGATTACGGACGGAAAGAGCCCGAGAACGGTGACGTCGGACCATGGCCTCAGCCAATCAGAGCGACCAGAGAGACATGCCCTTTTGGGATTAGCCTCCTGACACGTGCCTCACTTTGTTTACCCTTAGGAATGCGCTCTCAACCATCTCCCCCAGAGGGCCAGACAATGGTCCATCAAGATGTACAGATGCCGAGCTCTTTGATACGATCGCGTCATGCCTTCAAGCTACGATGTGTATGCATGTGTACTGCGTGCTAGCCGACAATGCTAGTTCTCGCAGCAATATGTAGATGGCCGAATTGAAAATGCTCCGAAGCAGTCCCTTGCGCCAACCCCCTGCAAGGAATGCCAAACCAAGCTCGACTATTGAATTGACGTGGCCATCGTGCCCCTCCGGAGTGTTTGTTCTTTCATAATGGCCAAGGCTTGAACATTGTACCACCGCCAAATCCCAAGCCATTTGCTGGCGACCTGCCACCGCATCTACCGGTCTGTGGACACGATGCTTGCATGCAGCAGGTACAGAGCTTGCAAAGTGACACCGAGATAGCCAAAGAAGTGCGTAGTACGTACATCTATGAGTGCAAGTCCGCGAGCGATAAATGAACGCCCAGAGAAGAGGCCGATCTCCTTAGCCTAGCTCATTCTTTACGTTGGAAGGAAGGGATAGCAAACAACCCTGGCGGAAGGAACGCACCTTCGTGCGACTGCTTAGTTGTGTGACAGTGTGACACTGACACCGCCTCTGTCCGTGTACCTCTTTGTTTACACCGGCGCCTTACAAAAGCTTTCACTTTCTTTCTTCTCTATATATTTTCTTGTTTCTTGTTGTATGAGACAATCACTTTGTTGCATGTCAAAATGCATCTCTATCCTCATTTTCTGAAAGCTTTGACTCTGCTGGCTGCCTCGGCAGTTACAACAGCAGCAACTGCAAAGCAATATGAAGTCGTCGAGCAGCTACGCAAAGTCCCGGACGGATGGGTACAAGGTCCGCGGCCCTCGCCCTCAATGCTGATGCAATTTCGCCTTGCAATGCGGCAGCCACGAGCTGCAGAATTCGAGCAGCACGCATTGAACATTGCAACACCTGGACACGAGATGTACGGCAAGCACATGAAACGCGAGGATATCAAAGCCTTCCTGCAACCTTCTGCTGAAGCCTCAGATGCCATCCTGTCATGGCTGGAATCAGAAGACGTTTCCGAAACTTTGATGGAGGTAGACAGCGATTGGGTCAAGTTTATCGTCCCAGTAAAACAAGCCGAACGCATGTTGAACACAACATTTTATATATACCACGATGAAGCAGGGTCCGCGTTCAGAGTTCGCACCCAAGAATATTCGGTACCTAGAGATATCTACGAGCATGTTCAGCTTATTCAACCCACAACACATTTCGGCCGTAACACAGCCCACAGGAGCCTTGTGCTCAATCAGAAGGAGATTGAACTGGGTGCCGCGGTCGATTGCAATACATCTATTACACCGGATTGCCTACGGGAACTGTATAAGCTAGGTGACTTCGTGGCCAAGCCAGACACTCGAAATAAGTTTGGCATCTCGGGCTACTTGGAGCAATACGCAAGATACGATGATCTCGAAGTATTCTTGGAACAATACGCGCCAAACATGACGGACGCCAACTTCACAGTGCAATCTATCAATGGCGGTTTGAACGAACAGGACTCAAGCCAAGACAGCGTCGAAGCAAGTCTGGACATCCAGTATGGCATTGCCTTGTCCTACCACGAGCCAACCATTTTCTTTACCACCGGGGGCCGTGGTCCTTTAGTTCCTGATCTGAGTGAACCTGATGCCAATGTCTCGTCCAACGAGCCTTATCTGGAACAACTTCATTACTTATTAAATTTGACAGACGAGGAACTCCCAGCAGTCCTATCTACCTCATATGGTGAAGATGAACAGACTCTTCCTGAGTCATATACAAATACTACATGCAGTCTATTTGCTCAACTCGGAGCCCGGGGCGTGTCAATTATCTTTAGCAGCGGCGATGCAGGAGTCGGCGGCGCGTGCCAAACAAATGATGGTACTAACAAAACAACATTCAACCCAATCTACCCAGCTTCTTGTCCATTCGTCACTTCGGTTGGAGGCACGTACCGAATCAATCCAGAACGAGCAGTAAGCTTCTCGTCTGGTGGTTTCTCATACCGCTTCTCTCGTCCATCATACCAAGACAATGCTGTCAGCACTTATCTGTCCGCTCTCGGCGATAAGTGGCAGGGTCTCTACAACCCTGAAGGGCGAGGATTTCCAGACGTGTCTGCTCAAGCTCATGCTTACATCGTGCGGGATCATGGTAGTTTTGTGCAAGTCGACGGAACCAGGTTAGTAATACCTGATATATTTGAAAGAAACTATTCTAATCAACTATAACCCAGCGCTTCTGCACCAACTTTTGCCGCTATTATCGCAGATTTGAACGCTGTGCGATTAGAGAACAATCAGCCTGTGCTCGGCTTCTTGAACCCGTGGCTATATGGCTTGGATGGCTCGGGTTTCACGGATATTGTTGACGGCGGCTCGACTGGGTGCACAGGATATGATTCAGGGTCAGGGGAAGAAACACCGTATGTTCCTTACGCGAGTTGGAATGCAACTACTGGCTGGGATCCTGTCACGGGCATGGGAACGCCGCTTTTCGATGCTTTGTCTGAGCTTGCACTGAACAAATCATAGTGTACTTTTGTAGAGTCGTATAACTAGTCCAATTTCATTTGAGTATGTCTAAACCCGCAAGCGTGTAATATTCTCATAAACTGTGTGATATGGAGTGCTCGTGATTGTAAGCTGTAAGATCGTCGAAAGTGGAACCCTGTAGAAGCTTTGCTGCTTTAAGCACCTTGGAACGGGGTCACGTGCCGTGGATCCCAGGGCCCATTGACCTGAGCTCTGCTAGCGACAACTTCCATACCTTGCCAATACCACCACATACAACGCCAGCGAGAAATCTTTGAATCGGAAATAGAAATTTGGATTCGTTTCCTTTCCCAGCTCCGTGTTTTGAGATTTCCACAAACCTCGACTTCGTTGACCCGACGTGATCGTTCCTTCAATCGATCGTCATGTCCGACCTCAAGACGCTCACCTCCGAGCTTCACAAGAGCCTCGAACAGAAGAACCTTGACAAAGCCGTAGAGATTTTGTCTCGTGCGAAACGCGCTCTCCTTCAACAGAATGTTCTTTTCCCCACCGCCACGACCTCACCACAAGTTCGCTCCCAGGCTCGCGAGATCCTAGAGCTCGGCGCCATAACGTCACTCAGACAGATGGATTCTTCGTCGTTTATCCGATACTATCAACAACTACAACCATTTTACGACCTCGAGCGGGAGAGCTCAGATAAGACACACAGCAAGACCAGCCAACGGAGCAAGATTACGGGGTTGTACCTCCTGCTTTTGTTGAGTTCTGGGGACACATCGCAGTTTCACACCGTGCTTGAAGGACTCATTGTGGAGGCATCGCTGAAAGGTCACAGTGTTGAAGATGATCCATATATCAAATATCCGGTTGAGCTGGAGCGGAGCTTGATGGAAGGCAGTTATGACAAGGTGTGGCGGGCAACGAAGTCTTCGGAGGTGCCCACAGAAGACTTTGGTTTGTTCTCAAACGTATGATTTCTTCCGCCCCTTCATTATGTTTTCCCCCTGTTTCCTATTTTCTAACTTTCAATGACATAGGTACTCGTTGGAACTATCAGAAGGGAAATCGCTGATTGCTCTGAGACCGCTTACCAATCTCTACCCATTTCAAACGCAAAGGACCTTCTTTTCCTCGAGTCGGAGGGTGCAGTTGTACAGTTTGCGCAAGAGCGTGGCTGGACTTTGAAAGATGGACGCATATACTTCCCAACTCAATCTGACGTTGTCGCTCCTGTGTCTGACACTCCCGGCACAGTCGAGCCCATCCATGCAGGACAACGGCCTGAAAAGGGCATCGCTCTGGCGAGTGCCTCTGTTATAGAAAGCACTATTGGATACGCAAGAGAGCTGGAGACTATCGTTTAGAGTATTAGAGTTTCATAGATCTTACCTTGTACTCTAGTCATAATTTGATTTACCATGCATTCGAGCGAATACGATCCGCCCTTTTACGAGTGTATTCCCAAGTGGAAGGAAAGAAGTTCGTATATTCTCTCATATCTGAACCTTCCATAAGCACAATCTTTTATCGTAGAAGCTGCTCGACACACAAACCAAATCCGAACCGGATTTGCTGGCCCCCTTCCACACCCCCGAAGCATAATTCATGCTTTCATGCTCCGTAAATTGCGCCAATATCTGTATATCCCAATCGCCAACTTCTCCTGTAGATGACAATGCCTCCCTCTTCCATATCACTTTCACAATCCTTGTACCAGCATGCATACAACTTGCGAGAATCAGAAAGGTTATTTCCAACCCTGTTTCCGCACCAGGCTCGTCTGATAGTTTTTCTCTAACCGTCTCCGTATGAATGACTTGTAGTCTCCAGACTCCGCCGCCTAGGCTTTGTTCTGCAAGAATTCTACCACCTTTTGAATTGGCATGATACACTCGGATATACTCATCATAACTCCCCGTCAACAGTATCGGTGCGTTTTCGACCATGTGCACAATTGGTAGCGGTAATATGGCAGTGACACCGGCTGTGTGATGGCGAGCTCTGTCATTGATATTGGATAGCATGCAGCTTTGTAGGTCAGCCTGGTCATCGTCGTCGTCATCATCTTCTCCCCTTTCAGGAGCAGAGAACTTTCGTGTATTTAGCGAGCCAAAATCGTCGCCTGTAAAAATGAACGATGCTTTCTTTTTCGAGTCTGCTTCTCTATAACTGGCCAAAGCCACGAACCAAGTCTCGATGGATTCTCGAGACTCAAACTGAGTTTCTATTAAATCCAGTCCGTTGCCTGTGGTTATGTCATATTCTTCTTCTGCTTCTCCTGCCCCTCGAAGTTGAGGAGTAGGAGCGAGATGGGGTGTCGAGAATACAGATGTCCTACCATCGGAGAATGTCACCGCAAACCCATCTGGATATGACGGCACCGTCATCGTAGGAACAGAAAGAGGAAACCAGCTTTGCGGAAACCATGTCAGATACAACGCCGGGATTGCTGAATCATCGTCATCATGCACAGATCTCGTCCAAATGTGTTGAATGCGCGGTTCCGTAGCATACGCTTCCTCTTTCACCTCCTGGTCGTCTTGACCGGAGACGGAAGAAGACACGCTGTAGAGAGAAACAGTCCCATCACTACCAGCGACGCCGAGTATATTTGGCTGTCGTGGATGGAAATGCAAGTCGAAGACAGCATGGGACAATGGCACCAATTGCTTCTGTTGCCTATATATACAATAAGCTATTCAAGTCCACACACTATCAAAATTTTGAGTATTCAGGGAATGTTTATCATTTACATACAATTTAGAAGTGCCTGTATCCAAATGCCATAACTGCAGACTTCCTGTTTTTGTCTGCTTGACAGCGGTGGAGGAAGATTGATCCTCTGCAGGCTTTTCTGCATGCAGTAGATATGTCCCCACCACGAAATAGTCGGGATCTTGCGGGCAGAATTCTAGACAACTTGGTGGTTGGTCAAGATATTCTGTGATTAGTGAGGATATTGATTGAGGTTCTTCTTCCGACGACATGGTGTTTCAAAAATTGTGGAAAAGTGAGAGAAGGAGTAATGTTCTTTCCATAAATTGCGGGTATCAAAAAATATATACGGAGTAGTTGCGGAGGTGTAGAAAGTGGAGTCTTGATTGAAGCCACCAGAAACATGCCAAATTTAGCTCTGCAGAGGCTTAGATGACATTTTTCGATTTATTGATCAAAAGGTCAAATTTGTCATCTATCATGATGTAGAGTCACGTGGTGGAGCGTTACATATACTGGACATAGGCGTCCCAGTGGTCCTATCTAATGCGTGGGCAGATTTAAAAGGGATTATGTGTGAAGATTTAGGTATAGTATACCTTGTTAAAATTGTAATTATCTATCGTGACTGAAATGATTTAATTATCCAAGCCCGCTTTTCAAATAGTATGAAATTCGCGCCCCTTGTGCTCGTGCCAGATACAATCGTGATTATACTGGCGTCATGATCTGATGTGACATTATGACGGGCTAGGGGATGATCTGACTTGGGCATTGCTAAGCTCTGAGAGCTTTCGGAAATGGTATTTTCCCATGACCTCTTCCCTTTCTATAGGTGTCAAGATGGACAGTCTGACTGTCTCATTGGCCAGTACATTTCGATCTGTGATTTGTCGAAATGCTGAAGTCCGCCTGGAATGGGATGCCCTGACCAAATAGGTGTTTCTTTTGGCAGCACGCCCTCCTTGTCATAACCCATCAGATACCAAGGTATTTGTCGATCGAGGGGTCATTCACTCTCACTTAAGGAGGGAAATGGTGCTAAGAACAGCGACATGTGTCGGCGGTTGTAGATTACGGCTCCAACAGAGATGAAGGTTCTCCGGAATTACCTCCATACCATAAGCTCAGCTCATTCCGCCTCCTCTTCGATCTCCTTCTCCTTCCTTGTCTTTCATGATCTCCTCACAAGCCGCCCTCAATTGTTCGACTCCTTTCACACCTTTCCAAGATTGCAAGAGACCATCGATCTCCGCCCAATCTTCCTGTGCTTGTTCTGTCTTTCCATCCTGCAGATACTGCCTGAGCCGGGTGGGAGTTGCCAGGACCCATTCCACAGTATCTTGTTCAGCTGTCTTGTTGATCGTTGCCTTACCTTTGGCATCCTGAACTCTGCGACGAAGCTCTTCTCCTTCTTTAATCAAACCACCAGCAGTCTCAGCAACAAATGCCACGGCAGGGCCAAGTGTTTTCGTCATGGTCAACGGAGCTCCTCTTTCCTCCATACTCTGTCTCATTGTCCCAATAGTTTCAACCGCACGTATCAATTTAGAGTAATTGTCATAAACAAGGGCCTTGCGCTCGCCGTCCAACGTACGGATATCGCCCACCAGGGTATTCTCCGCCTTTAACACCGTCGAAAGAGAAGACGTGGCCAAGAGCTGGTCGATATATTGTTGGGCATCGAAATCTGGACTGTCCAGCTCGGAAGTGACCGTAATCAAGGGCGATCCTGAAAGTTCATTTGCACCAGTAGAACGAGGAGCGCCAGCTGGAGGCGGCGCACCAGCTGTTGCGTCTCCTGTCGACGATCGTATGTTATAGTAATCCCTTAGAGCCGTGCGATTCCGACGTTGAGCTGGAGATACTGCACGCGCTGCAGAACCAGTATTGTTGATCCCGAGTCCATTAACGGTAGAATTGGGGGTTGCGTTGTCTATGGAAGGTGGACGAGAGGATACCAACGTGGCACGGGATGAGGCAGTAGATAGACGGGGTGATGAAATCGCGGACATTGTGTAATTAATGTACGCTCGAAGATCCAAGCGCACTCAAGGCTATGATAATTCAGATGATGCAAAAAAGAATAGAATGGACAGGATAGCAGAAATGGTAGAAATGACGGAGCTTGAAGAAGAGAAAGAAGAAGCAAGCTTGCCGTAAGCAAGTGAAGCTTGTTGTGGATCCTTCTCCGCGCTTTCCTCTGTTTACAATTTATCTGCATACACTCTCAGCACAATTCATTCCAACACCTTCAAATTTGACTGTACGCCAACAAGTACGAGATATGTTAGTCTCACACCCAATTAGCACAGCCCAAAATGTCGACAACCGATGAGCACATACGGGCTCAGCTATTGAGCACCAAATCACTCCCAGTATCCCCAACTTGGATAGCCAATTTTTCAGCATCGATCTCCCAGAACCAGCAGCGAGCTCCTCTATCAGCATTAACGCAAACGACGCTTTTTCGTATTCTCACCTCTGACTTCACCAAGACGTTGTTGACCACATCACCATCTACCTTGCTCCCTAGAGACATATCCGACCCCGCTGTTAAAGAACGGCGCATTGCCGGGCCCGTGCCTGTCCAGGTACTTGACATTGAGGACATTGGGTCTAGTCTGTGGTCCCAAGTAGAGAAAATAGAGCAAGTCGAGCGAGGAGAGACTATTCGAGGCAGGGAAATAGTAAGAAATGTGGATGTGGATGGTGCCGATACGGAAGACACAGCCAACAACGCCTCGAGGTCGACAAGAAACAATAACAACTCCACAGCCCATGGACCACACCGTCTGATTCTGCAAGATGCCCTGGGCACAAAGGTTGTAGCATTGGAATACGAAAACATCAATGGAGTTTCTATCGAGAAACTATCAATCGGGGCAAAATTTGTTCTGAAGGGCATCATTGTTGCACGGGGAATGGCCCTTCTGACCCCAGAGACTGTAACTGTGTTGGGGGGAAAGATTGATGAATGGGATACTACGTGGAAGCAAAAGAGAAAGGAGGTTTTGCTAGCAAAAATTGAAGCTCTACATGCAGAGCAAAACGGGACTGCTACCGATGGAGATGCCATGGAAGAATGATTCATTTTTATTTTTTATCTAGGTAAGCTTCAACGTCTAATATGTGGTATCTATTTCACATGTTGTATGCGGAGTACCTATGATACAATATCTTAAGAAGCAACAGCATCTGACAGGCTAGCGTCAAGACCTTCCCATCCCTCAGCTTTCCAAGGAGCAACCATTATGCCTCGCAGTGAATCTCCGATGGTGCCTGTCTGCACATAAGCTTGACACAAATCAGCAGCGTCTAATCCACCTTGAGGAGGAACGTTTCGAAGAGCAGTTTTTACGGCCATTGTGGCGGTATGCAATTCTCCTGTAGCAGCAGTAAGCTCCATCCAACCTTGTGGTTGTCCAGGTGCAAGCATAACAGCCCTGAATGCCTCCACAGTGAGCCTTTCTGACTCTGGTATATCGTCATCTGCGTTTAATCCCATAGCAGTGATCGCGGATAGCAGTTTGATGACCCGTGTACGATCGTGAATCTCAATGTCGTCTCTAGTTCTCATTATTTGAAGATCGGCATGAACCGCTTCTATAGCATCCTCATCTCCGTCTAGAAGTGCAATTGCTCCCAGTAAAGTGACAGCGCCGATGTGGTCCGGATGCTTTTCGACAGTGTCAAATAATTGCTCACGAGCCACATTTCGCTCCTCCTCTCCGCCCTTTGCCCACAGTACTTGTGCAAGAAGACAGACTACATCCGGGTCATTTTCTGCTTCCTGCAGGGCATCACGGAACATATCGATCGCCTGGTCCATTGATTTTAAGTAGTAATAAGCCAGTCCAGCAGTAAGGTGTGCTGATAGGCGAAGCCTTGCAACAAGCCCTGGATCAAGTGCCATTAGATCATCGTCCTCGGACAAAGTCAGTGCTGTTTCAGCCTTCTCGGCAGCTTTTTCGTATTCGTGGTTGGCTAGGTGTATACGGGCAATATCCGCATTTGAAAGTGAAAAACGCATCAGGGACGATGACGACTCTGACGTTTCGTACTCGGCTTCTACGCCAACACAGACGGCGCTGAGGGCAGACTCGGCCTGCGAAAACTCGCCGGTCCTTTCTGCAAACAAGGCAGAGAGATGTTCAAATGAGAGAGCAGAGGGTTCTTGAAAGTGCAATTGCTGTAGTGCAAAGAAAGGTTGAATCAGTTGCGATAATTCGTTAGAAATCGAAGCGTCCTCAAGAAGACAATCGAATAGACTGAGTGTGTATTGTTTTCTAGTTAATGTTGACGATGATGTAGAGATCTCGAAAGCATGTCTGAATAAAGCTCTCGCCTCTGATGGATCTCCAAGAAGAAGCGCAACAATACCTTGACCCAGCCACGCCGGAGCATAGTCAGGGTCAGCGGATTGTCCACGAGTGAAAGCTTCATTGGCGAGCTGGAAATCATTGCTGATCAAATAGAAAGCACCGAGATTTGTCCAGTTTTGTGCACTACGCTCATTGAGATGTAGACTGCGGACGAATGCATGCTGGGCAACTTTTGGACTGAGTGAGGATGTCACAACTCCCAGTGAATTCCAAAACTCGGAATTTCCTGCCTCCAGCTCAATGGCTTGTTTGAAGCATCGGATGGCTGCTTTGAGGAAGTTCTTAGTCCGCCGTTTCTCTTTCTTTGTGCCATTTCCACCTTCAATACACCTGTAAGCTCTGTATTCCGCCCATCCCAGGTTGTACCAAGAGACAGCTTGACCATGAACATCGTCTGCAGACACATATACGGCCCGCTTGTATGCTAGAATGGAAGCATATATGCATGAATCTGATAAAGGTGGCTGGCTCTCTTCGGAAGCTTCAAATAACGGATGATTGCTTCCTACGTTGTCTGTGTCGACCAACATATCATATGCGCCCTCTATACCTTCGGTGCCCAGAAGGGAACGTAGTTGTGAAGAAGAGACATGTCCAGATTTTGCCTTGATGTAAGAGAAAACAGAGCAAGCATCACCTACTGCTTTCCATAAGTTGAATACATTCGGTGTCTCCTTCGCCATTGTCCCAGCAATATCCAGAGCTTTTCTTGCAGACTTCGCTGCATCATTGAATAGACCTATTTCAAGACTCTTCCACGAGCTTTCCGTCAAGGTTTGTAAAAGCGCAATCATTACTCCGAATTCTTTGGTGCGAATGGCAATAACATCCTCATATCTTGCAATGGCATCATCGTACTCCCCCAACTCTCTCTTGACATTTGCAAGCATGTATTTAGAGAACCAAACATTGCTGCTATCCTCTGTAGACAGATTGCCTTCCAGTGCTTCAGCATGCTCAAAGGCTTTGGTGGCAGCAATGTACCTGCCGGAATTATGATAGCTTTCACCAAGACCAACCCAGGAATGATAATCCTCAGGAGATATTCGCAAAGCTGCCTGATAAGATACAATGCTTTTGGTGTATTGTTGTTTATTTAGTTGCACAATGCCTAATGCTGAATATGGCCAACTATGACCCTTGCGTTTAGACCCCGGTGCAGGTTTTGCCTTACCAGAGTCAACCACTCGCTGGGCAACTGCCTCGACAAGATCCCACTCTTGTTTATCGGCAAAAGCTCTTGCAAGCCGTTGGGCAGCTTCAATCTCGGACGAAGAGAGCTCAAAAGCTTTATGGAAGCATCGCCTTGCTCGAGCTTTGTCTTTCTTGTAGTCAGCGTAATATATTCCTAGCCTAGTGTACGCTGGTGCATAGTTCAGGTCACATTGGATCGAGGCTAGGAAGCTGGCATATGCTCCATTCCGGTTCTTTCGTGCAGCATGAGATGACTCCAACTCCCATTGGCAGTGGCCAATTCGGTAGTGTATCTCCGCTTTGAATTCGCGATTTTGTGAGTTGGTATTTTCTAGTTCCGTGAGCACAGCTTGTAACATCACCAGACCAGTTTCGAGGTCTCCGTTGAGTGCTGTGCACCAAGCTAACTCGGATTGAATTTTGATATTAGATGGATCACGGTCTCGAGCTTGCCGTAAAAAGTCGAAAGCTTCCTCATAATCATGATCTTCCTCTAAGATCAAACCGATACCCAACAAGCAGTTCGTGTTTTTCGGGTTGCGTCGCAGAATGCTTTCGAAGATGCCTTTTGCCTCAGGGTGATTGCGAGGGGATTGATATGAGATGAGTGCCGTCGCTAATGTGGTCTTCACGTAATCGGTTGTTTGCCTGAGGCTTAAACCCGTTTTCCTCGTAACATCTTCAATAATCAATATGCCCTTTCGTGCTATGTTGACAGCACTTGGATACTCCTCCAGATTCAAGTAAAGCTGAGCCATGACTCGATGAGCTATGATGGAATCTGGCGATTGTTCGAGGCCATCGGACATTAGAATTAAGCGGTCTTCTACTGCCATTTCTGCATTTTCACCATCTGATTCGGCTTGTACTGATTCCTGTAACTCTGTCTCGGATGGAAACGGTGAAAGATTACCCTTCAAAAAACCCTGTATTACTTTGCTCACACCGTCTTCTGGAAAAAATTCCGTGTATTCACGGAGGAGCGTAGGGTCCCATTGTGCAAAATCTTCGACGTCCTTCCATTCAAGGTCAATTTTCCAAGCTAGGTTGAACGGATGTTTTACTATAACCATATCTTGTGCCGAACGAATCACTTCATCCCGTTTTGCAGCTTTCTGGTCTTGCGGAAGAACTAAGAGTAAGTCATATGCTCGTTGTAACAGTCGCTCTTCAGTTCGATGTCGAATTTCATCGTCATTCGTCCAGTCGATAAGACCCCTGTAGTATCCGTCAAGCTCTGGGTTACCAAGTGCCTCGCACTTGACTTCCGCGGTGACTTTGTCGATTCTTGCACCCAGGCGGGTCCGCCGTTCGCCAATTTCACGATTGATATATTCCCTTTCCTCAGCGTCGGCAAGTTCGATCAGCCTCGAGTAGGTATCTGCAGGGTGCGGAACTCTTCCTTCTAAAGAATAATAAAGAGGGCATGTTGGAAGTTGGAGATATAGAGCTTGTTTCCGTTGTGCACGATTTCCGTTTTGACCGGCAAATTTAATGAACTTGTCCACAACGTCGACACATTTATCCCGCTCGTCACTTTTGGACCCATCTCAATTAGCAAAATGACCAGAACCTTGAGTGTATAGATCCGTACTTTTCTGCCAGTATCTGTCCTAATTTTAACGTCACTTCTCGATAGGCGTCTAGCTTCCCGCTTCCCTGCTTCTCGTATAGGCTTGCGAGCCCTTGCCATGCCGTCTTTTCGTTGTCTTTGATACGAGATGCTGCAAGGTACGACGATTCCGCTTCGCGACTGTTACCGAGCTTATCCTGCGCCAGTCCTAGAAAGATATGCCTGGGAGTTGACGTCAATGTTAGTTTGTAGGACTCGGAGTCTTCAACGGTCTGAGCTGCACGTACGCATGGTAGTTGGTAGGATCTCGGTCAATCAATTGCTTCGCTTTGCTAGCTGCCTGTTCAAAATCCTTGGAGTCTAGCGCTGTTTTGACAGCCTTTAAGGCTGCCTTTGCTGACATCCTAGACCAGACCAGCTATTGTGTTCATCGTTAGGCTCGAAAATCGTCCCGCACCGATCGCAGGGTTTATTTAGTATGTGGATGTGGGGAAGGAGCGGAGACACGCCACGGACCTTCCTTTTGCAGCGGCTTATCGTGAAACCGATAGCGCTAATTCGAGCTCCATCACGTGCAATGCTGTCGCTGTCGTCACGGGTGATGGGCATCATGCGCTTTGTGACCTTTGTATGATCGATCCTCTTTGTGGTCAACTCATTGCATTTCCTCGTTTTATATCCTGTGAAACGCTTTGGCGAATGAGTTCTGTCTATTACCGTTTCTAAGTTTCAGCTACCCCGATAATGGCGCCCCTTCGTCTCCATATCGAAGGCCACAAGTTCCGTGACAGCTACCACCGAGAGGTTACCTTGAGGGGAATCAACGTAGCAGGCGATGCGAAATACCCGAAGAATCCGGACGTCCCATCTCATGTTGTCGATGACTTTTACGACGGGGACAACGTTTCCTTTGTTGGCCGGCCATTCGGTTTAGACGAGGCGTCAACGCATTTTGGCAGATTACGAAAATGGGGTTACAATACTATCAGATACATCTTCACTTGGGAGGCGATTGAGCATTCAGGGCCCGGACAGTACGATGAGGAATGGATTGCTCATACAATTGAAGTCTTGCGCATTGCGAAGGAACACAACTTTTATGTTTTTATGGATCCTCATCAGGATGTCGTATGTTATCTCATCAATTACTCTTGATTCTGTAATATATAGCTTACACTTTTCAGTGGTCCCGATTCTCTGGCGGTTCTGGTGCTCCTCTATGGACATTATATGCCGCAGGCTTCAATCCCAAGAGTTTCAACAAGACCCAAGCGGCCCTAGTTCACAACACATGGCCCGACCCGTCCTCATTCCCGAAAATGATATGGAGTACAAATTATACCCGGCTTGTGTGCCAGACGATATTCACTTTGTTTTGGGCAGGACGTGATTTTGCACCCAAGGCAATTATTGATGGACAAAACATTCAAGACTATCTACAAGGACATTATATCTCGGCTTGCAAATACCTTGCGCAAAAGATTCACGATGCAGGGGATTTGGAGGACGACGTTATTATTGGATGGGAAAGCATAAATGAACCAAATCGAGGACTGGTTGGGTATCAGGACATTAGTGTGATACCCCCTGAACAACAGCTTCAGCTAGGAACGTCCCCAACGGCATTTCAAGCCATATTGACGGGATCTGGCCGCGCGTGTGAGCAGAGCACATGGGCTTTCGGAAGTTTCGGACCTCATCAAACTGGCCGAGAATTAGTTGATCCCGAAGGCGAGTCTGTCTGGTTGCCAGCTGATTATGATGATGAAAAATATGGCTGGAAACGAGACCCCGGGTGGAAACTTGGGGAGTGTATATGGGCACAGCACGGCGTTTGGGACCCCTCTTCAGATGAATTATTGCAGAAGGATTACTTCTCAAAAAATCCGACTACAGGGGAGGCTCTAGATTACGACATATTTACTAACACATACTTTATGGAGCATTATCGAGCTTACCGGGATGCTATCAGAAGTGTTCACTCGGGAAGTATACTTTTGTGCCAGCCTCCAGTGATGGAAGTGCCTCCAAAGCTGAAGGGAACCCAAGACGACGACCCAAACATGGTGCATGCTGTTCATTATTATGACGGGTTAACCCTACTCACAAAGCATTGGTAAGTGGACAAGCGGGAGACAGCTTCTTAAAGACATTTGAACTGATAAACAAAAGGAACCGATTGTACAATGTCGATGTAATAGGCGTTCTCCGTGGTAAATACTTAACGCCAGCATTTGCTGTTAAAATTGGAGAATCAGCAATTCGAAATTGTTTACGCAACCAGCTTAAATTTCTACGCGACGAAAGCTTTGAGTGCACGGGGGACCATCCCCTGCTTTTTACTGAAATTGGAATACCGTACGACATGGACGATAAAAGTGCATACAAGACCGGTGACTACAGCAGTCAGACTAGCGCAATGGATGCGAATCATTATGCTTTGGAAGGGAGTGGATCGAATGGTTTCACGTTGTGGTTGTATATGACACAGGTAATACATATCCCGCTCTTGAAACGCTACATTTACTGACATGATGTTTCTATTAGAATAATCACGAATGGGGTGATCAATGGAATGGAGAAGATCTTTCTATATTTTCCAAGGATGATCTTGAACTTCCGAACATTGAGTCTTCTATAATAAACACTGGCTCAACACTGGCATTGAATCGAGATTCGCCGTCATTCTCCCAAAGCTGGAGCTCGACTAATAACGGCAAAGTAACGAATCACAATATCAAGAATGTCATAGAGTCTCCAACCATCACTCCTCAGTCATCTCGAGCGCCTTCCGAGCCCGAGGGCACACCTGGTTTTAGGGCCGCAGAAGCATACATCCGCCCTAGCGCCATCTACACAAGCGGAGATGTTCTCAAATATGACTTTGATCTCAAGAATTGCACATTCACACTCGCACTTAACGCCGATAAGTCGACTGCGCAAGAATCGCCCACAGAAATCTACTTGCCTCAATTCCATTTTCCTGCCTCGGAAACAGTTGTCGCGGTAACCGGAGGCAGGTGGTCTATTGAATTGCTAGAAGAAACTTCTAGCTCTATCCAAATTCTTAAATGGTGGCATGGCGAAGGTGATCAAGATATCAAAATCGAGGGTGTCAAGCGTAAACCTGGCGCCATTGCTGCCAGAGACGAGGAAGAGCCGTACCTGGAACAGTGCCAAAGGAACTGTGCTGTGATGTGAAGCGGATTAGGTAGTCAAACGATCTAGTGGGAATGCGATTTAGTGTGAATGACAATCAAGCTATTTCTACAAATCATGAGACTACTTGTGTTAGTTGATTTAATTTGTTGAGTAAACTGCTTCATCAACCTGTCCTAAATGACCTCAAGACAGCAGTCTTTCCCAGGGCGTAGTTTTCACAATCATTTAACCTTTTGCTTATTGCCATCACTGTCTTCCTCTTTCTCAAATATCCCATATAGATATCCCAGTGCCATGCCAAGATGCATCATCCAAATTGGATAAAGCATATAGTCGCCCCATAGGCGTTTCTCCAAAAAGCCAAACATTATAATCAATGTAATATTAAGGGTAATCGCACCCCCAATGACAGTATAGTTCACCAAGCTCGTCAAAATCGCATTCAGTGTTGAAAGAAGCATAACAACGCCAATAGGCCAGCTAAAGAGAGTTGTCATAACGAAAAGACTTATTAAAAACTCCTGTGGCTTAAATTCCTTGTTGATATGCTGTAGGTGTTGTTCCTTATATATAGCCACCAGAGTGTGATTCATATATAATAACAAATTTGTCATCTGGCTGAGAACGTTCGAAAGCTCATCGAGGCCTAAGCCACTCATATCTTCTAGCAAAATAGGGAGGCCCGGAGCAACTGATTGGTAGGGACATGATGGATTTGATGTTGATGCGCTGCCTGGGATATAGGTAATCACCAGCATGTGAGAACAAATAGTCGCAAAGAGGATGAGGCCAACACTAATGAGAAGTTGTTGCTTTTGAGTATGAGAAATATAGCGAACCATGTCTTTCAGAGGGAGTTTGACTTCGTAGATCCTATGAGGTGTTAATTTATGAATGATTCAATCATTGATTGGATGGATATTAGTACTTAGGTGGCTGTCTGGGATGCTGCAGTGGTGGCGAGCTCAGTTGAGTTTTTTATATAACCGATACTACCTAGATATGCTATCCAGGTTCGCTTACGAACAACGTACAAAATATATAACCTATTTTTGAATATAATTTGAAAATAATATGTAGGCACCCCTCCTTTATACCCAAATTGAAGGTAGCGGGCGCCATAGTATTTCGGCTTACAGTAGCTGTGTCCAGATTGGTCAAGCAACTTTTCGAAGGCTTTTTCTCGGAACACTGGCTGCTTTAGCGAGGGATAGATAACATAATGTCGGAGAGATTCGGTCGATCCTGCCATACCTAGTAAAAGACGGTAAAGAAGCTTGATTGGCTAGCGGGAATGCATATAGTGTTCCGTGTGCGTTCGTTGTTCAGCCCAGGGGTAATATCTATGCCCTTACTAGAGCTTACGGTGCACCTTACAGCACTGTAAATCCAACATAGCCTTTGATCATCACCAGAAAGGTTGAGCGGCAGATTCGGGTTGTGATTTTGTGGGCGGCAGAGTGAGTAGCTGGGTTACTTGGTGCAGTGCGGCGCAGTGCGAGCTGCAGTGCTGGCTGCTTTACTTACTAGATTGCTTGCTGGTTAGTGACTATAATACTACTGGCTGGATTTCTTACTATGGTGCTAGCTGCAGCACTGACTGGCGTGTTTGGTGTGATACTTGCTGCAGCGTTCGCTGGATTGCTTGCTGGATTATTAGCTACAACGCTGGCTGGGCTACTTGATGTGATGCTGTGGATATGATAGGAATGCCTACAAAGTGGGCGTGCCATGGATTTGAAAATATTATATTAGGTGGCTTGTTTCGAAGCAACGAAATAGATGAGGAGAGAGTTGTCAAGTAAATTATCTAGAAACTAGCTTCTCTGTAATACCTAGGTAGGTGATAAGATTTCTTAATCTAATCTACTTGACCAGTGACTACTTATAACTTATAGTTGGGACACGGTGTTGAAATATTCTGTGCTATCCATACTTAATTACTGACTATAGTAAAGCAAGATTCTAGCGTTTCTTTTTCATCACCTTCCTAATAAGGAATACTTGAGAGTATTCAGTTGAGAACACATGCCCACTTATTTCGCAGGTTTTCTAATAATCTTGGAAGTTGTAAGGGTGCTGTTCACTTACACAGAGATGTTTTATGCGTAGCTGCTTATTGAGAGCCCACGCTTTCAAAGCATGAGTACTAGAATAATCTTGGAACAATCCTAGAATTCTCACTTTGAACATATCAAAAGAATACCAACCATGACACAATAATGGACCTCGGGGGATCAAATGGAATCACATGCAATGGTTAGATATTGGACTACAGATTCCTACTCATGCTAGCTCCAGTCCAGCGCATGTCCTTTTACAAATGGATAATAATATAATAGAGAAGGATGTGTGGCAAATGTGCTTACACTAATGCATGATCATATTAAGCGCTTGATCCCTCTAGAAATTGGGCAATGAAATTAGCAAGTACTTTGCTATTTCCAATTAGAGGGGCAATCTTCTATGAAAGGATTACAAAACCAAGCCATCTTTCTCAGTTGTCTGAAATATTTTCCCTTTGAAACCACGCTTTCAAAATTTCAAGTCAAAATTTGTCACTTGGGGCAGCCTATCTAATATTGCTGAAAACTTCAAAGACATATAAAACATGCCACGCTTCTTTAAGCTCCTTCTGCAGTTGTCTCTGGCGTCCTACCACTTTGTGGTGCAGCACTGGCGGCCGCTCTCTTTTTGAATTACTTTACTGTCTGGCGCGCCGGAGGACTCACTAAGCGCGGAATTTTGAGTGAGGCATCATACAGCATTGAGATAAATCCAGAATGGGAGGCCGAGGCAGGCTGCGGCATCGGTTGCAAACTTGTAGAAGGTGCACCGCTAAATGAATGGACCTCGTTCGGAAACACTACTGTGAATGGTATCTATCACGAGATGGAATTCGTCCAGACTGGTACTATTATGGGCATTCGGGCATGGCAGGGAGGGAAATCCAACGCGTCTGCAAGCAAGAGACAACTGCAAGCAGATGATGGTGGCATTGTAGGCGACTACTACTGGTTCGCGGGGACTGAGACAGCATGGGAAGATTTTGGTGGAGATGAGGATCTCGCAGACTGGGCGGCCAGTACTATTGAGGAATACTCTGCCGCGAATGACGGCGTGGCCATGTGTGCGAACTTTGAGGATTCTGATGGACTACTCGATGCTGGCTTGTTCACCTATGGTTGGGACGACGAGGCGTACCCTGAAACTCTGGACGATGTTGACGATATACTGATTGAATGCGTCTCGGCCTAGGGATTTATCACTATCATTACCGGTAAATCAATGAGAAAGTGATTATTCCTGGTCATGTCACAACCATTCGAAATTTGCCCCTTTTCCACAACTATGCCCTGAAACGAAACGAAGTTGAGTTGACATCATACATAATCTAGCCTTTTCAAGTTTAATTTCAATTATCAGATATTGCGATGCAACTTATACTCAAGTTTCTTCATTCTCATTTGTTGTTTTTGCATGATAAGCAAACATAAGTCTTTGTTCCTCTGCTATCAGACCAGGGTGGAAACTGACAGCTGAGACGTAAAACATGAGTTAATTCAACACATCGAGTCTTGTAGAATGAATCATTGAGCTAATCCACCTACTCAGCAATGTAATTTTTAGCATTGTCTCAACAATGACTCGATGGGAATATATGCATGATACGGCTCAGGTTTATGTTACATATCTTCTCGCTCGGCGCTCGCTGCCGGATTTGTCTAGACCCGGCGATGGTTACTGTACTGGCTTTAGCGATTGATTGGCGCCACCGGACTCAGGCGGCGAATCGTCTGATTAATCATGCATTGACGAGAGATGCCTCATATCATAATAATATGGTAGCTCTATCGTTAAAAGATGCAAAATGATTGACCAAGGGAAGACGATGCAGTCAAAACCAGTGCGCCGTCGGCAGCGACAGACGCTTTCATGCCTGCCTTGTCGGCGGCTCAAAGTGAAATGCGATCGGGGCCATCCTTGTCGTCATTGCATGTGGAGTGACAGGGCCGCAAGCTGTCATTATTCTGCGTTCCCCAAAGCAAATACAGCGACGAATGGTGTTGTCTCATCGGATGAAGACCAGGGCATCATTCCTTCTATATCCACTCAAGCGACACCCGGCAAAATCGATAAATTCCGGCCTACAGTTTTGCTTCCAAAGACTGAACCAGGAAATTTGACGCCGTCTGCGTCACCACCAACCACATCGTCCAGAAGCGAAGAGAGCCCAAAGACAGACAGGAATACTACTGATGACCCTGCCACTTGCTGGACTTCCAAATTCCGAGGGTCTACTCATTGGGTCTCCGTTTCCCGGCAGGTAAGTGACAGACCACCCTCAAAATAAACGGATTTCTGTTGCTTACTATATATATCCAGATTCAATATGGCTACAACAATCACGATAATCATGCACTCAAGCTGCTGCATGGAAGTACTCTCATAGATGTGTTTAAGAACATCGCCAAAAACTCCACTAGCTCCATTTTCCCATCCAATTATCCATTTGGGTCTGGGTATCAGGAGCAATCTCCGAGCAAAAAAGAGATTCTCACCTACGTTCCGGACCGTCCTACCGCTATTCACCTCATTAATGTTTATATGGACACGATGGAGAGGACTCATCCTTTGTTGCACCGGCCAAGCTTTTATCAAGAATTGAATCAATTCTGGGAGAATCCGTCAGAAGTAGATGATGGTTGGCTAGGTCAGTTTTTTGTGATGCTAGGTTTAAGTTATCATTTGTTGAGAGGGGTGAACTCAAGGCCGGCGGAGGAGGAAACCCTGAAAAAGTATTTTCGAGGAGCCGAGATATGTCTTAGGAGCACCAACTTCCTCCTTTCTCCCACGCTCACTTCATTGCGGACACTGTGCATGATGGTTTTGTCTAGACGTATACTAGCGTCTACTTGCCTCGAACTTGATGCATGTGGCCCTCTCATGAGTACTGTCGTGAGAATGGCCATGTCCATTGGTCTCAATGTAGATCCACGACACGACGACGGCATGACACCATATATTGAAATAGAAATGCGGAGGAAGTTATGGACCACAATTGCAATGATGGAAGTTGGCATTGCAATGTTGACCGGCACGCCATTCTTATTCCGGTCAACTGATATCGACACTCAGGTACCGGCGAATCTGAATGATACAGACCTGGATCCGTCTATTCTTCGCTGTCCCGTCATTAGACCATTAACAGAATTTACGGATTCCACCTTTTCAATATTTATGGTACGGTCATTCTACATGGCCTTTGACGTGGTTATTCATGCCAATTCAGCATCCACGCGGCTTCAGTATGAGGATATCCTTGTGTATGACATGAAACTCAAGGGTCTCCTCAAAGAAGTGTCGCAATTATATTACCAATCCCCTTCGGCGCCCGTGGAAGAATGGAAGGAGAACCAAAGATTTATGCTGGAAATTTTCCTACGGCGCATTTTACTAGCCTTGCACTCCCACCATGGCCTATTACCCAACGCCGATGTCGACTTTCCAGTATCCTACTGGTATACTCTAGAGTGCTCACTGGCACTTCTCGTCATTCAGCGGCAGCTATCAGAGGATCCGAACAGCCCCCGATGTCGATTGTGGCTGGGCGAATTTTATAAACACGATTTCTATGCAGCAACATTAACAATATGCTTAATGGTGACCCGCAATGATGCTGTGCGCGCGGAAATCAATTCAGATGGGTCAGTTAAAAATAACATAGATATCCCCCAGAGGGAAACTATTCTGCAAACAGTGCTGTGTTGTCGTGAAATCTGGGCGCGCCGTATCTGTCAGACTTATTGCCATTTCTTGTCACATATGAATCTCGGCACTATCATTGCAAGCATGGTAACCACATCAGCGAAGGATGCATCGCCCGACCAATTGTTTCACTCAAGTCTCCAGGACAGCCTTCGCATATTAAAAAATTGCCAGTGTGGGAATTGTGCAACTGACCCGAGCAGTGTGAAGGGATCCTTGCTTAGCCATCCCGACTACTTGGCGGCATGATACTACTACATGCATCAAACGAAGGAATTGGGCATTGAGTTATGTAATAGTATGCAAATATTTTGGATTCTTAGCACATAGTAGACGAATTACCTAACGATGTATATATCTAAATCACTTCTCCAATCCAACCAACTTCAAGCTTTCATCCCACAGTCTTTTCGAAGCATCCTCATCATATGCATACTTTGCATACCCGGGGCTCATGCCGCCCTTACTCTCATCATACGGTACAGTAACCTGTACATTCTCCAAAAGCTTCCCCCCAACACCCTCCCAAGCCTTTGCCGTCGCTGCCCAAACCGTCGTTGCAGCGCCTTGCTCCGGTGACTTGAGGATGTTCCTTACAGCTGGATTACCCAAGAATATAGCTTTCAATTGCTCCGGTGGCGTTTGGCGGTTTAATTCAGTGCCCATAATCACACCAGGGTTCACAGAGGTGGCATGGACCCCCTGCACTGAGAAGCGACGCTCGATTTCATTAGCCATGTAGATATTGGCAATCTTGGACTGCGCGTATCCGATAAGAGGTTGATACTCCTCGGGCCGCTTGTCGAAATTGAAATCGTCAAACCGGATTTGGGACTGTCGGTGTCCCGTTGCAGAGAGAACAACGACACGGGAGTTGTAGGTGGGAGTAGATGATGCCACGAGCGCGTCCTTGAGGACGTGGAAAAGAGCAAAGTGGCCTAGGTGATTGACTCCGAAGTGTTGCTCAAAGCCATCTTCGGTTTTATCCTTGGGATAGCCCCGGATGCCTGTTATTATTTTCAAATCAATTAGCAGTGACTCTATTTGCTTCTCTCTTTAGATAAGTGTAACATACCGGCATTGCAAATAAGAACATTCAGCTTCCCTCCAGACAATTCCAAAAACTTCTTGCCGACTTCTCGCACATTCTTCAAGGATTGAAGATTCATTTCTAGGAACACGACCTTCCCGGGCTTTCCATCACCGGTGATTGAAGCTACGGCAGCTTCTCCTTTCTCGCGGTTCTGGCCCGTGATATAGACGTCTGCACCGGCAACATGGATTGCTCGGGCGGTCTCAATGCCTATACCACCGGTGCCACCTGTAACGAAGAATACCTTGCCTGCAAAAGTGCCGTCGAGCTTGTCGTCGCGGATGATTTTGAGGGCTGTTGGGCGAGCATCGCCGGGACCATTGGTGTCTTCATGGTCGGCGGCATAGGGAGCTAGGTAGGAGGTCATTTTGGATTTCTCTGTTTCTCGCTTGTTGCTTCTTGCTTATTATCTGTTTTGATTTTTGTTGATCTTTGATACAAAATCCCTAGAACCATCTAAAAATACTGCCCCTTAAATAATTTGATGCTCTTGCTCATACATTGATGGCCTCAGTCCTCATGGATGGATGAATTAACTCCGCGGCTATAAACGGACTTAGGGCACGGAACGCTGACAGCTGAGGCTAATTACCAACATCACCTCCACGTGTGAAATGACGTTTGTGATTATGATATAATTTAGCTGCTATGATGACTTACTAAGAATTATTAATAGTTATTCAATATTGTGACAGCCCCGCGGACTATCGGAGAATTCTGGAATCTGGACTCTATACTGGCAGCACTCGTAGTTCCTTCCTTTCTAGGTATGATGGATACGCCGTTTTTTAGTTAAATCTGCTAGATGATAATTATGAGAGATGATGACAATTATGCCTATGTTGGTGTCTGCATAATTCATGGACATTTTCATCTACGTACTGACATGGTCATGGCAAGTAGATATGTTATAGGCTGTAGTATAGCCTCGCTATAGGCATCTACTTATGCTTCTACAGGGGTATGCTTATAGCCGGCGGATGGTCACCTGACATCGAAAAGATCCGCCAACACCATGCCCCATCCAGCCTAGCGCATCCATAATCAGCCAGTCTAACGCGGCGTCGTTCATACAATAAATACTTCGGGCAGCTTCAATAATTTTGTTTTCGACAAGGGAGCAAGCACCTGACAGCCGCCTGAAGGGACCCTGCATTTTTCCTTCTCGCTCCCTGCAAAGAAGAACTGAAACGCTGCGGCACCCGTCTAACTGAAACAACACGCGCGTCCGTGGTTCGAACATAGTGAATTATTGAATCAACGGCTTTTGCGCGATTTTCAAATTCCCCCCACGAGGGACAACAACAGAGTGAGAGGCGGTTAAGAGACTTTCCGCCCCCCCTTGTATATTTTCGTCTTGCTGTTCCGTCTAAGCGCTCGTTTGTTTGCGCGCTTTTGCATCCCCAACAAAGCTCTTAACTTGCATCTAATCTTGCCGCCGACCCACCTACTATTAAAAAAAAGAGGGTTGAGGCAAACGGCTGTTTGTTTTCTGAAACCTGAGCTAAGGTACTCACTCACCTAAACCACTACAAGGCAGATTGTGTCCGCCTTAGAAAAAAAAAAGAATAATAAACACATCTCAAATAAACTGGAATTAAGGAAAAGCGGAGAACAAAAGAGAAGGAACTTGGAAGGCACCCAAAGGCCAGGAACGGGAAGGCGCCACAGAGGGGAGAAAAGGAAAGGGCGTCCTCAGATTCTTTTCACTATTCGCCCACCTCTAAGCTCACACTCCAGCTCTTCTCTCTTTGTTCGGCAGACCATCCAGGAATCAGCACAAAACAAAACAAAACCATAGTGGACGATGTTGCCAGCCGTGCAGTTCTGAAAAGGGATTCGTTATTTCTAGCCCACGGGATTCTGACATTGGCGGAGCGGGTGTCCCAGCGGTTTATATTGGGTCGTTGATCAGCCAGTATCCAACATGAGCACCAACGGCCACTCCGGTGGTGGCATGACCGACATAATACAGGCTCTAGAAGTATCTCACAGTCCCACCTCATCGAATGCACTACGTAAAGAAGCTCTCCAATACCTGGAATCCAAGAAGCAGGACGACCTAGCTGCCCGGAATGGATTCCTACTTGCGTCGAATGTCGACAACTCGCCGTTGGTCCGGCATTTTGGGTTGTCGCTTCTCGACCACGTCCTGCTCCACACTGGGTTTGCCCTTTCCAGCACCCAGATATTCGACCTGAAGGAAATGGTCCTACAGCTTGCCCAGGGAATGCGACAGGAAGACCCGGGCTATTACCGCAACAAGGTCGCCCAGATATGGTCTGAGGTGGCAAAGAGAAGCTGGGGCATCGATTGGAATGTCATGGACCAGGACCTCTTCAACCTGTGGAATGGAACCGCTTTGCACAAGGAGTTCGTGTTGACAGTCTTAGAAACTCTGTCAGAGGATATCTTTTACCGCGAGGACACGGCTTCTTCGTTACGCGGCTCAGATCTCAACAGGGCATTGGTCGAGATTTTTACTCCGCTTTCCGTCTTTCAAGAGACTTTCCCAGAAAGAGAACACCAGCGACTGGAGATTCGTTACCAAGAGGATGGTTGGCTCTCAAGGATCTGCATCTTGCTGGGAAATTGCATTGGTAGCGTCAATACTTCTCGCGAGGCCAAGGAATGCACATTGAAGGCCCTCGCTGTTCTTAGGACGGCCTTGGCCTGGTCCATCCCCAAAGCCATTATCTCATGCAATATCGTTACAACGATATGCCGTACTCTTACTTCACAAAATGAACATATCCTTTTGGTAATTTCCAACCATGCAACCGTCACGAACATGATCTAATGAAACTTCTAGGCAGCTATAGAAGCGTTACATTCTCTGTACAGCAGATCCAATGTCGACATTGAAGATTTTGGGCCATTGGTGGAGCGCATTTACAACGTAGACCATCTCGTTTTGTTGAGAAGGTTATATGAATGGACCGCCGTTGATGCTACTGATATTGATGAAACGAGATATCAAATTTGCAAAAAGGTGTCCGAGGTAAGCTTGATTCCCCCCGTCCTGCTTTTATTCCGGAACTTGCAGCTAAGCCTTATTGCAGCTGATGTCCTATGCTGTTGCCTTCTTGGAAGAGAAAGATTTTAATCTACAGAGTGCCCAAGGCATGGAACTATCTTTGCTTTTCGAATTCTTAATTGAAATTCTTCGTCACCAAAGTCTGACTGTTTCGATTCCGGTTCTGCATTCCTGGTCACGCTTGCTTACAACGGAGAGGATCGAAGAGATGGAGGTTGTAACACGCCTGATTGCGCCTCTATTAGAAATATGCACACAACGGCTAGTGCGCTGGGAAAATCTCCCGGAAGACTCAGAAGATCCAACCATTCTTTTCCTAAATGAGGACATAGATACCATACCAGAGCGTCACGCCTTTGTTGGTAATTATCGCCGTTATTGCTCCACCGTAATAGAGGTCATAGTACAGAAACGACCCCATGAGGCTATTCCTCATATTCTTTCTGGGGTAGATCAGAGTCTCAACAACCTATATAATGGAGTCCCCCCATTCAGTGGTATGGCTCCCCGTTCTGAATTTGCGAAGCTCTTGGTTAACAACCAGATAGTCGAATCCTTTCAGAAATTATCGTTTCCGCTTATGCGTGCCGACACGCATTTCTGTGTGGTCGAAGCAACTTTGAAGGGCTACCAGAAGTGGATTATAGCACATGGTCGCAGCCCTCAGCAGGATGTAAGATTGATTTACTTTCTCTCATGTTCATCGGCATTGATGTCACTAATTCGACAAACAGGAGCAACAGCGAACTGCGCTCGAGCTCACGATAGAGAACTGGGCTATGAGTCTGATGCTAAGAAGTTTCGAGGTAGGCATCCGCAGCAACATATTAGAGATCAACTGTACTCACGAACAACTAGGACCCCGTTCTTAAGCAAAGGGTTATAAGGCTCGTTGTTGATATATCAGCCAAGGCTCTTGACAAGACACCTAGTTTTGCGCTTAAGGTCCTAGAACACATATTAATGACTCACCTCGACGAGCAACCGCAATACCCAGCTTATTCAGAGGCAGTGAGAGAACTTCACAGCCTAGCGAGCCATGAGTTGCGCAGGCTGTCAATGCGCTACGCTGATTACTTCTTCGTGAGTCTCTGCCGTCGTTTGCAAAAATAGAGCTCAACTAATCACGGAGTTTATAGACATTCTACGACGTTCTAGAGCCAAAGATACGTGAAATCGCAGCTGCACACCAGCTAGATGATAAGTTGCAGACCGAGCTGATTTCAGTTTTACTGATAATCACGTAAGTTTTGTCTTGACTGGCATGGTGATGTAGACTCTTTACTAACTTCCCCAGACAACGTACAAAGAATGTTGATCCTCATGTTCGCGAAGAAAGATTAAATTCTTTCATGGAACCTGTTCGGAACGCCTGGCAGAACGCAGAATTCAGGGATATGTCGTCTACCTTCACCGGGTTCTGCGAACTACTCGGGTTTGAAAAAGTAGGACCATACATGCAAAGCAAGGACGCTGCAAGGATTGAAGAGTGGACAAGCATTCACCTAGATGATTTAGGAAAAGGAATCCAAGAACAAATGACAAAACGCTTTCAGGTACGTACAACCAACTTTGATGAACTTCTGTTTCTAATTTGCAACAACAGCAACTCCCTTTACGCGGGACGAAGACCTTGCTTGCTGTTTCAACCGAGAAACTCAAACGAACAGATCCTGCATATGAATTGGGATGTGCTCTTTGGCGGGACCTGATTCCTACTATTCTTCCTACCTTGTTGCAATTAATTGGGTGAGTAATCGGTATCCTGTTGTGATATTCTAAATCTGACACATCTTGTAGTCATGCTCACGCCTTCCACAATCCTGCAAACTGGAATAATCTTCCGGATGATATGAGAGCTGTCGTGGGCCGAATACTTACAGATCGGTTTTGGCAAGCTGGAATCTCCACGGGAAGTCGAGATGACTTTTATACTAAAATCACAACATCGAAAGCTACACTGGAAGGATTTGCATCGTCTGTTCGGGGTAAAGTCAGAGCGGTACGAGAGTCGTGTTATTCGATGCTTTTCAGTATGAGCCGGCTGCGTCAATTCTTTTATGGATTTGCCGAATTACCAGGACCTTTGTCTGAAGCACTATTCAAGGATTCGACCCATTTGTCCTCGCATCAGTTCTCCGTTTTGTTAAATATCTCTCGTTGTCTCATCGACGACTGCCCGGTTCAATTCCGCGATCACTTTCTACCTCCCATGATCAGCACCTTGTTCACGCAAATCGATAGGAAGATCACGGAGGAATGGGATAAGATAGAGCAACGTAAGGCCGGTCTTGTGGAGGGCGATTTGACCGAGGAAATGAAGGATGAGAGCATACTTCGTCAATTGACATATTCCGCGGTCATTATGGTTGCTAGTCTTTTGGATCCTCAGAGAGGAGGTACGTTGCCTTTGATTAGAGGCGCAAGTTGGACGAATTGTAATTGACTAACCTTTTAAACAGATCCGGACGCGGGATCAAGCGATGACCCCAGCGCACCTCAAGCACCAGTGTCGCTCGCAAATTCCATGAGACACTTTGTACTTTCCAACCCGACAATCTTGGAACCAGTCTTCATGTTTTGCACTCATGCTCTTCGCATGCGAGACACCAGATGCGGCAGCATCATCACTAGAGTCCTTCGTTCTATCCTCGTTGATTTTGCACCTCCTGTCAATACTCCTACAGCAATCACCATCCGAGAGTTTATTTCCATAGAAGTTCTTCGCGCATGCATTACGTCTGTCCACGAACCATATTTTGTTGATATGCAACGAGATCTTGCAACATTGATCGCTTCGATATGGGTGCTTTACGGCTCCAGCACAACTACCCCCCGTTCAGTTATGTTGAGTCTTCCCGGTATGACCGAGCAACGTGTTTCTCAGACAGAAACAGCTCTCATGAGTTCAACTTCTGGCCGCCAGCAACGCGCTCTAGTTTTGGACTTGCTTGAAGGGTTACGAGGGGTCAGCATCTCCGAGCAAGGAAAAATCCTAAACACACGGGAAGAGCGCCGAAAGGCTCGCAGTGCTATGCAGCAGCGATACATGTCCACTGCCCCAGCAGATATGGAAGGCCAGCAGAAAAGTAAAGTTGACATCGACGATGGTCCCGATCTAGGTGGCATAGCGGACATGTTTGGTTAATAACGAGTATATTTTATATGTTTATCGACTACCAGCGTTGGGTCGAATTCGGAAGCGAGGTTTTGATTGTCACTATTGTACAACGTTCATAGACGTGTCCTATTTCTACGCATGGTTTTGTTTTTGAAAATACGTATTTAAAATGGCACACCCGGGCACCTAGTATTCATATTCATTTAGCATGGAGTAGAATAAGTTGAAAAGAAATTGAAATTTCCCCATCTATCAAAACAAGCTTCTAGAGTATGTACACTGGCTCATCCTCTCGCTCTGATCTTGTCTTATTCTCCGCCTCGAACTTCAAGCGTAAGCTTCTGCAATAAATGAACATAATAAATGTGTCGATAATAAGACAGGCGGCTTTTGATGGAATGCTGCTACAGGTAGGTAGGTATTTGTAATATGAATCTTTTTTTTTTTCTGTTTCTTCCTTCTTTCTTTCCCTTTATCGGGTGAGGTTGGCTGGGGTATATGCGTAACTTGGGCGGACGAATCTGTTCGAAAAAAGTCAATATAAAGTCCCGCCCAATATGTATGTATGTGCCTGTAGGAAGTTTTTGACATACCTGTCAGAGTTGTAGACACGAGTCTCGGTACCGAGAAGCTCCTTCTCGCGAGCCTGGTCGGCAAAGTGTCGGCGGACTTGATCGCGGTCCTCTTCGGCTTGGAGGAGGGGCGTGAGGTGGATACGAGACCACATCTTTTCACGCGCGAGTTCACTAAACAAAACAAAGCCAATTAGTTTGGAGTGCTCCCTGGTATAATTGCGGAAACCCCGTGGATATATATAGGTAGGTCGAGCATCGAATTCCACCACCACCACCCACGCCTAGTTGATGAGAATAGCACATACTTCAATTCGCGCGATCCATAGTAGTATTTGTAAAATCCATAGCCCATAATCAGATGCATGCCGAGAAGGTAGGTAAAGGGCTTGAAACCGCGAACAGGCAGGTTACGCTATTATCACGATCCAGTTAGTTACACTCGAAAGACCTTGTCAATTGCCGTCGGGGCGAGGAAAACGGACCTTGTACTGGACAGGCTGATAGCCCCCAGCGGGGGGCATATCCTGCGGCATTGTGGGCTGGCTTCAATTGGGAGGATTGGATTGAAACCTGGACGTCGGACGTGGACTCACTCAGTGGTTTGTCGTCGGGAACGGGCTTGAAGGGATGATGGTGGATGGTCACGTGATTGAGTTTGAATTGCGGGAGCCGTGATTGGTCGAAATTTATAGGTGCATTGCCCAATCAGGTAGTTATTGGCTGCATTTCTACTATTTGCAATATGATATTTTGGATGAACAGTTTAAGCTCTAGCTATTCCACGAGACTACTAACTGTACTTATACACAGGATTGGCTGCACAACTAGTTGAAACGAAGCTTGCTTATCACGTGATAGTTATATTGTGATTGGGCAAATCTCATGTAAAAGCGGCAAGAACGGCCGCGGCGGGACAAAGATTTAGCTCAATTCAATCCATAAATTTTTACGATTTCAAATCCCCATTGCCAGGTTTGATCAACAACTGACAGAATGGAGGAGGAAGGACGGCCCAGGAAGCTCCAGAAGCTTGAGCACGAGGACGAATCCATTACATTGCAGCATAATACAGAAAATGGCGATCATAGTGCCTCAAAAGAAAACCCCAACGAGTCCTCCGCGGTTGAAGGTCAGCAACCCGCTGATGAAACCACCAACTCGGCCGTGACAATTGAGAAATCCGAAGGCCAAATGAATGAAAACGGACAAGAAGAGAAAGAAGATGGAACAACTGAGGCGGCCCCGATGTCAAAGAAACAGCGAAAAAGATTATTGCGAATGCAGAAATGGGAAGAGCAAGCAGAAGATCGCAAGAAATGGCGCAAAGAGAAAAATGCGAAGCGCAAGCAGCGTCAAAAGGAAGAGAGAAAAAACAAACCAGAGACCGATGCTGATCGCGAAAAACGAAATCGACCCTCGGTTCTGGTCCCAGTGACTTTAGTGCTCGATTGTGGATGGGACGACTTGATGAATGATCATGAACGAACATCGCTCAGTCAGCAAGTCACACGGTCATACTCCGATAATACAAAAGCACTTTACAAATCTCATTTGGCTGTATCTTCTTTTGATAAGCTATTGAAAGAACGATTTGATACTCGACTTAGGAAAACTCATGAAAACTGGAAGGGCATTCATTTCATGCCGGAGAACTTTGTGCATGCAGCTGAGCAAGCTAAAGAGTGGATGCAAGGGCCTAAAGGTGGAGAGATCGCAGGGGCTCTAGCAAATGAAGACGACGCCGCGCCTGCACCTGCACCTGAGGATGGGGAGATCATTTATCTGAGCAGCGACAGTTCCGACACTTTGACCGAGCTGAAACCATACAGCACATACATTATTGGTGGACTAGTGGATAAAAACAGACACAAAGGCGTCTGTCACAAAAAAGCTACCGAGCTGGGGATCAAAACTGCAAAACTTCCCATTGGTGAATATTTACGGATGGCTTCAAGGCCTGTCTTAGCGACCAACCATGTCGTTGAGATTATGCTCAGGTGGCTGGAACTCGGCGATTGGGGTGAAGCTTTTATGAAGGTCATTCCTCAACGGAAAGGAGGCGTTCTCAAGACTGCCAAAACTGACGAGGAAGGGGTTGAAGATGAGTCGGCGACTGGCGATCCGGAGGCAACTGAGGCAGACGCAGCAGAGATAGACGATGATGGCGGTGAAGTTTCGGCTGAGGCTGAAGCTGAAGTCGTTGCAGATGAACAGTCTTAAACCTCTTGTAGAATATTATATATATATTTATATTTATTTCGTTATCTTGTCAAAAATATGACACATGAACCCTTATCCTTTACTGTAATTCCCTAGCCAATCAGAAGCCGAGCCATACAGCCACATGTTATGATGCACCGCCACAGTGGGTGGCGGATACTTGCGTCACTCACTTTCTTTCTTTCTTTTGTTGCTGGCGGGGTCAGTCAAGCTGGTTGCCAGACAACAACCCAAACACAATAAAATTCGTCCCTCTTTTCTCCTCTCCCAAACCCAAACGAGCTTCGTTACCTCTTCCTACGAAGGATTTCATAACTAATTTTGCCGAATCTCATTTATTTTTCCTTTTTGAGGAACGTTCTCTGGCGTACGATTCCTGAAATACGACAACGCAGCCTTGCAGGGAAGTCGCCACCAGAAGAAATATGTTTATGCTCCGGAACGGTATGTTTTTCTCACCCTCACAACCCCGCCATTGACCTGTCGCGAAAAGTGGACCTCAGAAATCAGAACAGTAAACTGATATTTTTGGGTTACGATCTACAGTGAGCAAATATCTCTTCGGAGACTCTTCCAAAGAGGCTATAATTGATATTCCCCAAGGCCAGCTCTACCTTGTCCGCCCGCTCTCACCAAAGGGATACTCTGAGTTGATCTTCAAAGACGCTGCCGCCACAATTCGTCGCACAGGCCAAGAATTCCAATACCAGCTTGTGGTTCAACGAGCATACGAGGAAGGGGAGGAAGAGCTTGCTGAGGAGGAAGACGAAGAAGGTGCCGCTGACGCTCTCGACAAGGACGAAAGGGTGTTTTTGCTCGACGAGGCACTTCATTTTCGCTCGGTCGTACGGGACGGTGGCGAGAAGGTACTTGCATGGAGAGATTTGAGTGGTGATCCCGGTGACCTTTACGAATTCGTTTGCGACTCTTCTATCTCGTCTGATAAGGTCGCGACTTTTGAATCTGCGGGAATCCAGTGCCAGTACGAGAGGAAATACAGGAAGAGCGCCCAACGAGCTACCGAGGAGGAATTACAAGAGTTCTCATTCGAAGGGGATAGCCCGATTCCATCAGCTAGTCCTATCGACACACCTAAAGGTCCCACATCCGCGGAATCTGTAGCAGTTATGGCGAGAGACGTGGAATACGCGACTAAAAGGGGTACAATCAAGCCCGCTGAAGAGACCACTCTCGCGCCACTCGCGGGTAACGTACCAGAAGCCAGGGAGATCCTTGCTAAGGAACGAGCTGAACTGCATTTATTCGACTTCAATTCTGGTGCTTTTATTCTGCAGGATAGTGAAATCATTGCAACAGTCTCTGAGATTGGAAACTGGCAATACTGGCTTCAAATCACCGGGAATGATAAAGAATGGCTTGGCCAATCTGTTGTTGGAGATATCAACCCCGTATTCAATTTTGAATATCTTTCGTTCATTTTCAACCACTACGCAGAAGACGGCTCGGCATACTCTTGGCTACTACGGTTCCAAGACCAAAAGACAGAGGAACGTTTCCAAGAAGGTCTCATGCAGGCCTTGTGGGAACAGCTGAACGAAATCAAGTGGGAAAAACAAAAGGAAGATGACCGAGAATATGTTCTCGATGCCTTTCAAGATCTTACTATGGAAGATTCCGAGCCTAGCCAGGAGCTAGTGGAGGCAGAGGAGGAAGAGGAAGAAGACGAAGACGAGGGCCAACGCAGCGAGCACTATGATACTGATGAGGAAGAGGATGATGTTCTTACCAGACCGGAGGATGGTAATGTCAACTCTCAACTTGCTGTTGGCTACAAGCATGATCGGTCTTTTGTCGTTCGTGGATCTAAGATTGGAGTGTTTAAGCATACGCCTAACAATAATCTTGAATTTTCCACGAACATTTCCAAGGTGGAGACACCAAAGGGCAGACTCTTCAGCCCCAAGAAGGTCATGCTTCATGCGGAAGATTCCAACATGATCCTGCAGGATGGCTCAAATCCTAATGCCTTGTACCGCATGGATCTTGAATACGGAAAGGTGGTTGACGAATGGAAGGTCCATGATGATATTGGTGTCACGACATTTGCTCCAGAGCAGAAATTCTCACAAATGACCGCAGCGCAGCCATTTTTGGGTGTCGCCAACAATGCTCTCTTCCGAATTGATCCCCGTCAAGATGGAAACAAATTAGTCGATTCCAACTTGAAACAGTATGCTAGCAAAAATGACTTCTCTGCTGCTGCCACAACAGAGAAAGGTTATATCGCGGTTGCTTCCAATAAGGGAGACGTCCGTCTGTTCGACCGTCTTGGAATCAACGCGAAGACTCATATTCCTGCTCTTGGTGAGCCTATTATTGGTCTAGATGTTTCAGCTGATGGCCGTTGGGTGTTGGCGACTTGCCGTACATATTTGCTTCTCATTGATGCATTGCAAAAGGATGGCAAGAACGAAGGAAAGCTTGGCTTTGAGAAATCATTTGGAAAGGACTCTAAGCCTCAGCCTCGTCGTCTCGGCCTACAGCCTTCTCATGTGGCCCAATTCCAGCACGAGACCAAGCAGCCTTTGGCATTTACCCCTGCTCGTTTCAATACTGGTGTTGACAGCGAAGAAACTTCGATTATCACTGCCACTGGTCCTTTCATCATTACTTGGAGCCTAAAGAAGGTCCTTGCTGGAAGAAAGGATCCTTACACCATTAAGCGTTACGGAGAGAATGTCATGGCAGACAACTTCCGATTCGGCTCGGACAAGAATGTCATCGTCGCTCTTCCAAATGAAGTCAACATGGTACAGAAGAGGAGTTTCAAGAAAGTCACGCGTGAAAGCATTGCTCCACCGATGACGCCTGTTCGGAGAAGTGCAGCCCATCGTCTGGGTCGAAACGATATCGTGAACTCTCCTTACTAACAGCGACTTTCTTTTTCTTTTCTCTTCTTCTTTCTTGCTGCCATGTCGACACGTGAAATGGTTACTCGAATATGCTTAGTACCTTCTCGGTTCACAATGGCGCTGATGATAGCTTCATCTGAACATCGTTTTTCTTAATCGATGTTTTCTTAGATTTTTGACGCATGTTTGATTATGCCATACCCCCTGATATCCCATATGCTGTTTATTATTTCTTTTTCTCTCTTCAATTTTTATGTGGTAATGCTTTCTATTTCCTATCCTAATTTACTTTTTGCGTACTCTGTATCAGTAATTACTATTGAACTAGTTAGGTAGCAAATTTAATGAAACCAATCCCAATAATGTCTTCCCTTTGGATCGAGGTTTGATTGATATGATAATAAAAACTTAATTACGTAGGTATCTCATCGTATCTATATAACTATTTTTAAAAAGGCAAGCAGACGTAGTCAAGTTATGACCCAATATACCAAATCTCGACGTCCAAAATATCGAATTTCGTGCCTTCATCGGAAAGTGGTTCGTTCCCAAACGTAGGACATGAAGCGCTTACCCCTTTCTCGACGGAGTCGTCGATCCATAGACCGTAGTGGCCGTCGCTGCATGTTCGAGATTAGTCGGGTTACAAATAGAGGGGAATGGGAAGGGGGAATCAAACTAACCCTCCACCGACACTCAAAAATCCAGTCTCGCAAAACATCATGTAATCATTCATACCGCTATACGGAAACGCTTTAAACCGAATTCGTTCCGGTGTGCTTGTTCCACTTCCGCTACCATTCCCGCGGATTGCGTCCGGTAGTGAGAGAAGATTATTCTGGTTATTATCCTGCCGGCTCCCCTGCGAAGAGCCCCGTTGAGTTGGGGTGCTTGCTCTCAGGGTTGTGCTCCGAACGGCATGGGTCGTATCTTCACTTGGGGGAGGGGGGAAACCGGCTTTTCGTAGTTGTTCGTATGTCATGGTTTGGAATTCGTTATCATCATCGTTAGTTTCTGTCGTCTCTTGATCTTGCTCTTGTTCTTGAGCTTGGTTGTTATGATTATAATGGTGGTGGTGGTGATTGTTATTGCTGTAAATCATCGGAGTAGACGCCAATAAACTCGCTCTCCAGAGGAAACATTCGCCCGTGCCGTAAAAATGTGTACTTGGATGTGGCGGATCGGTCAAGTATGCCCCAAACACAGCTCCACCGTCAGATGTATCGCGCACCACCAGCACATAACCTGCCCGCGGATTGCGCTCCGCTACCTTCCCGCAGGCATCGTAGAGAGTGGCAAGGGACGACCCATCGCGCTCTAGTGAATATGCCAATCGCCAATTATCAACCAACTGAAGGCGGGGAGGCACCAGGAGTCGGATTTCCTCTGCTAGCGCGCGCGAGAGGATATGTGGGGATGTAGTGTCGGAATTGAGGGTCAAGGGGGTGAGAGGAGGTGGCTGGAAGGGAGAAGCGGTGCGTTTAGGTGTGTAGATTGAGGGATTATTCATATTGCTGTTGTAGTTGCTGCTGGCATTATTGCGCGTTTTCGGCTCTCGTGGTGGATCGGTGAGTCGTCGATATAGACCGGAAACCACGCGGCTTACGGGGTAAGAGAAGTAGTTGTTATTGTTTGATGATCTTGAAGCGGCGCCATTAAATGAAGATGATTCTGACTTTGAGCTTTGGGCTAGCGAAGGTAATGACGAAGTTGAGGTGGACGTTGTTTTTGTCGAATGCGGTCTGGTTCCCAAGGGTGTTCCAGACCGGGATGCTGATCGGGAGCTGGCAGCGGACATGTGCGACTGCAATTTATTGCCTTGTAGTTATGATGCAGATTGAAGACAGCAATGCTGTAAAAGTGAGTAGTTGTCCGTTAATTGAGGCTGGTCAAGCTATGAACTTGGGTGGATGCAACAGTGGGCTGATTCGGCACTATTCCTGAAAGGGACTGATGATGCTTCGAGGTGTGGGTCCATCCAAACATAATACGGGAGCTAACCTGTATGGAGCTAGTGTGGATATTCTGCCACCGCCCAGATAACCTCATCAAATGTCCACTCAAGCTAGCCTTTGTTAACCAATTCACGCTTGTCCAATGTCTATGGTCTAGCCAGCTAGCTGCATTGTGCCTGGCATCTTGTTACTTACGTTACCGATTGCCAAAAAGCTCTATTGAGATCGCTATAGGCTGTGGTACGTATGGTTCCCCGCATCGAAAATGATCGAGTACCCGGGATCCCGGATACCCGCAAGAGCGGATACCCACTGAACATTCAACGTCTACATACCTTTACTGGGACGAAGCCGGATGGCTGAACATCCTTGCAATTCTAATCTTTGCCTTACACGTCCCCATGAATACCGCTATGACATCAGCACCGCCAAATCGAAGCGGCAAGACACGCTCGTCCCTAGCCTGCTTGCCCTGCCGCTCACGCCATTTGAAATGTGATGGAGTTCGACCACATTGCAACCGGTGCATTGAAGCCGCTAAGGAATGCCAGTACACCCAGTCTCGAAGAGGCGGCCTCGACCGTGCCGCTCTAGCTGAGCGGCGCAAAAGACTAGAGGCTGCGGGTCTGATTCAGGTCGACACCGCGAGTCCGCCGCAACCTTCCCGGGCTCGTCAGAATCACGAACCCACGCCGCCTCGGCTGCCTAGTGATATTGGAGCAGACCTAACCAATGGCCATGGCGTACTTAGTGAAACTTCAAGCTCGGGGTCACCAGTAACGCCTCGAATAGATATTGGCGACGACATTGGGGGTGATCCTTTAATTGCTTCGTACTATAAGAACTTCCATAAATTCCACCCACTGGTATTGCCGCAGAAGCACTTGATGAGAATCCACCAAGACCCGGTAATACAGTTGGACTTGAGACCTCTCATCGCCATATTGCGCTTCATTGGTAACATTTACAGATCTGGAGAATGGTCTACTCCACTCAGAGATCATGTCGAAACTTGCTTCGCGGAAGCTTCGCAGACAGATCCAATGATGGTCCAGTGCCGAATATTATATTCTATCGCGTTGTTCTGGAGCAGTTACAAAATCGAATCCCAGAGGGAAATGGATGCTGCAGTTAGACTTGGCCTTGATCTACAAATGTATCGGCAAGACTTTGCATCGAAGCACGGAGCGCAAGATGCTGTGTTAATTGAGTGCTGGAGGCGGACTTGGTGGATGCTATATATGGTCGATGCTAATTACGCAGGGACTCTTGGGGCCATGAACTTTAAAACTGTGGATGTTGACGCCACTGTCGACTTACCATGTGAGGAGTTGGAATATGAACAAGGGGTGAGCAGTCCACTGCCAACACTGTTAAGAAGAGATACCACTGTCGCATTGTTTGGCTAAGATGACTTAACTTACGCGTGTCTATAGCAAATTCCCGAACCCCAGACGCTGCAAGATTTCGATTGCCGCGACCTAGCTCCCGAATCAACCTCGTTCTCATCCTTTGCCTATCTTATCGGTGCTGTACGATGTGCTGCACTGGCAATATCTATAACACCAAAGGTTGTGGCAAGCGAAGAAGACTCCCTGCAAGTTCTCCAGGCTGCCGACTCTGTCATCAATGGATGGCTTCTTTTGCTGCCGAAGGACCGGAAACAGGTCATGAGCAAGACTGGGGAAGTAGACGAGCTCATGTTTCAAGCTCACTTGTTAATTCATGTGTAAGTCTCTCATAGGTTATACTTGCATATTGGCATGAAGTGCGACAAGGGCTCATTCCATATCCAGCGCAATTATCGGCCTCCACAGACCATTATCAGATCTCAAATTCAACGCAGTAGAAGAGATCTCGAGTTGCGCCCGATATCCGCCCCTCGAAACTCCCACGCCAGAGCTCATCAATGTACACACTGTGCGAGTTTTGAGGTCCACGGAAGCGCAGATCCGCCTCTTAGCGCTACCTACTGAGCGGTTCCACCACAGTCCTTTCACTACTTGCGCAGTTAGCGAAGGAACCCTGGCGCTACTATCAGCATGTAATTTTCTATTCAAAGGAAAGGAACTTGCTATTGCTAGAGATCAGATTCGCATGACTATTGGGTGCCTTAAGACGTTGGGTGAACTATGGCCCAGAACCGCAAAGAACGTACAGGAGATACAGACCATAGCTCGATATGTTCTTGGGCTTGGGTCCAAGGCGACCCTTCCTGACAGTGGATTAGGATCTAGCGAAGTTCCAAGTCTTTCAAGCGACCAGGGCCAACCAATTTCGGAGTCCGAGACAGATACGTCGGCCAACGATATCGATATATTTGCTGCCCTTGGTTCTATGGAGGATGTATGTGGATGGTACAACTCGAGCGAATTAGGTCAAGACCTGTCATGGTGGACGAATAATCCGTCATGAGGTAAAATTTTCTCGTTGGGTATATAGATGAGCAGAGTTTTATTGAACTTGTGGTCTTCGTACCAAAAAGTCATAATATATGCTTCATTTGCAGCTTGGAAACTAGCTAAGCAGGGGCTATTTCCACCAACCCTAACCTCCAAAGGTAATCACAATCTTCTTGCCCCGTCTTCTCTCCCTAGCACGCTCCCAAGCTAGTTCTGCCTTCTCGAAGGGATATGACTCCACCTCCACTGGTTTGACAGAGCCCTTTCCAATCATCTCCAAGGCTTGACCCAGCGTGGGCGAGTCTGAGCTTACAATGAAATAACTATACCGCACGTTAGGGTGGCTAACGGACTGGGTAGGGTTGTCTCCCCCAAAAGCCCATCCCGGAGCTGGATCGCCAATTGTGATAATCTTCGCATCACTCTTGACAGTTTCCCAGGTCTTGTCCAAGACATCCCCCCCAACTGTGTCAAAGACCACGTCCACGTCTTTGATATTCTTTTCCCAGCCTGGAGTGTTGTAGTCGTGCACCTCGGACGCACCGAGCTGTTTTAGTGCGTCATGGTTCCGAGATGAAGCTAGAGCAACCACATTGGCGCCAGCTAGTTTTATTGCAAGCTGCACTGCCAACGTCCCAACCGCGCCGGATGCTCCTGTAACGAGGATCCTCATGCCAGTAGCAAGTTTCCCGTGATCCACAACAGCCTGCCAGGCCGTGAGGACTGGGATAGGTACCGCAGCGGCTTCTTCGTGCGGTATCGAGGCGGGCTTTCGGGCAACCTCGTCAGGCAAGCATATGGTGTATTCAGCCTGTCCTTCGCCACGACCTGCTGCGATGAGCGCAACAACGTCTTGACCAATCTTCAGGGTACCATTGTAGTCAGGGCCCAGGGCTTCAATGACTCCCGATATGTCATGTCCCGGAATTCGAGATGCGGTGTTGTAGAGCTCGGGCCATTGAACTTCGTCGGCAGTGATTCCAGAAGCAAGGACTCGAACAAGAATTTCAGCACCTTTTGGCGTGGGACTAGGGAGAGAATTATTTGTCACAATCTTGGGGGACGCTTCGTCTCCTAGGACTTGGACGGCTTTCATTTCTGCAATTTTGATTGAAGCTGGCGTATGTCTTGTGTATTAGAATATGAGTGATGGTAATTATCAAACGTCAACTTCGCAGAGACAGAGATCAGGTTATTATATCGATCTTGCAGTCCTCTTCTCACAGTGGCAAACATCTACGTATCGGCGACTCGGGAGTGTCGATGGAAGTAGAGATCAGATCTGATACCCGGGACCCCGGATACCCACAGATGCCCGGGTACCCGCAGTGTGACGCAATGATCACCAATTAGGGCTATAGAGCCTCATATAAATATCTTACATTTATTTCCTCGGTTGAATTCTGGCAGTACACTTCATCAAAAACCATAGCCGATAACACGTTAAGGCCATCATCATACACAAAAGCACGATGACTACACCGCCACCACCACAGTCAGTCAAACTTGAATGGTCAGATATGAAGGAATGCTAACCCTACTCCTTTAACAGACCAGATCGGCCCCTAACAACCATCAAGGTGCTATATGACCACGAACTCCAAAATGCACCCGGAAAATCAATTGTCGGTCTCGAAGTTCAATTCCCCCCAGGGGGATGGACGCCTCCTCACCGACATGGCGGGGCAACTGTTGTCGCAACTGTGACTGATGGCCAGGTGCTGAGTGGCATGAATTGGAATCCACCCAAGGTCTACGAGGTAGGGCAGAGCTTTATGGAGATGCCCGGCTGCCATCATACGGTTGGAGAGAATAATAGCAAGGAGAAACCCGCGACAATGATTGCGGTATTCGTTGTGGATACCGAGGTTGTTAAGAAGGGATACGAAAATCTTGTCGTGATTGACGAGGAGTATTTGTAAATAAGAGAGGTAGACAATCAATTAGCCTGAGCAGAACGCTGTTGCAGACTTCACTTTTATTATAGATATTGGTCTAACTGCGGTGCTTTCCGTGATGGAATGTGATACTCAACCCCCCTAGCCAGCTCCAACAGCGTCTGCTCGCGGTACTCCCAGCTCACCAATTCCAGTCCCACCGGCAATCCATCATCCGTGAAACCAACAGGCACAGTAATAGCCGGCACTCGAGCTTGACTAGCCAGTAACGTGTTTGTCGGAAAGTCCCAGCAGGTTGGGAAACGACCATTTGTCGAATCCTCATGGCGTGGCGGTGGAATCTGGACGTCGGGGAAAGCTAGAGCATCAAGGCCGTGTATTGCCATGAGGCAAGTTAGTCGTCGCTGGAATTCATCCCGATCTAGTAGTCGTTGTAGGTATGTTGGGTCCGTGGTTGGATCTGCAGGGCCATGGGCCACTTGGGAGGTGAAGTCAAGGGAAGGGTGAGGAGGGTCTATGGGCATAATGTCGGCGATATCCTGAGGAAGATGCGGCTTTGTAGCCAAGAAAGCATTAATATCTGAGCGGGATCGCACTGTGTATGCCGGTGTTGTTGTCATGTAATGCTCAAGCCGTGGTAATTCGACGTCAATGAAAACAGTGCCGGTTTCTTGCAGCTTCGAAAAGGCCTTATTGACGAGCGAATTCACCGAATGACAGGCCGGATCCGAGTCTGGCCCAAACAGTGACCGCAAAACTCCAATCTTTGACCTGGTAATAGCTTTGGGATCAAGCTGGGCTGCATAGCTTCCGCCAATGGGCTTTGGCGCCGTGACAGCAACTGCAGTCCATTCATCATCCGGATCGAAACCGACCATGCAGTCAAGCATCAAAGCACAGTCTTTCACAGTGCGTGCCATGGGTCCCGGTGTATCTTGAGTCTTAACAAGCGGACAGAAACCCGTTCTACTTATAAGCCCCGGAGTACATCGCAAACCAACCAAGTTGGTAAACGACGCGGGACACCGGATTGATCCCCCAGTATCTTCTGCTACAGCAAGAACTGCAAAATTGGCTGCTACCGCGGCAGCAGAGCCTGAAGATGAACCCCCAACATCATGGCCAAGTTTGTATGGATTGTGCGTGAATTTCCAGTCAGTGGCGGACGATGCTGAGAACCATGTAGTAGCCCAATCACCCATTGTAGTCTTCCCCAGAACAATCGCTCCTTCGCCTTTCAGTTTGTCGACGATGAAGGCGTCCCTCGTGGGTATGTTTTCCTTTGCGACATGAGAGCCATACGTAGTGGCTATACCCTTGGTGTCCGCCTGATCTTTGACTAGGATGGGAATTCCATGAAGACGGCCCTTGAATTCACCCTTTGCCTTGAAGTATCCATCGAGCGAAGCAGCTTCCTGGATGGTGACATTGGATATCGCGAGTGTGGAGTTTATCGTTGGCCCGTTTTTGTCTAGACGTTGTATGCGCTCAAGGAATGCCTCGACTAGGCTTTGGCATGTCCAAGTGCCATTGCGATAGCCTTCGTGGACCTGGGAGATAGTCAACTCTTCGATGCTCTTCATTGCGATGTGACTGTTTACCTGGCATGTGAAACATTTGAAGCATGCCTTAATGTTGTCTAAAGATGTAATTACGTCGGATTAAATGATAAGAAGCCGAAGTGGGCTGTTGAGGTGAACTCCGCACCTATCTCAGTTTATCAGTACAAGCATGCGGGATTCTCCGATGTATATCTAAGTCACCGTCTAGGTGAGGTAGGTTATTATGTCGAAATAATTTTCTATCGAATTTTGGTGGAAACAGAACTATCAGACGTATCTTGTTAAGCATGTACAAAAATAAAGCTGCTGCTGTCGAAACGATTTAGGGCTAGCCCACATAACCCTAATTTTTAACCCTAGGCTTCCAATCACTGCATTCATCGATTGTATATAATTCGAAAAAGGGCAAAATCGGGTTTAATTATTCGTACATTATAATAAAAGTTATTTTCTTGTGATTTCAAGTATCTGCCGTATGTTCCATTTACAAATACCTAATCTATATTTTTGCTTCGGTGGTTCTTCGGACGTTCTCATCATACCTGAGATAAGCACCGAGAAGTACCTGAGCGCCGACTGCACAGCTGGACGCAGTGATTATTGTTAGTATCATATGTCTTGTTATCTTGAAAGTGGAAAAACGGAGGAAACTCACTCTTCTGGTCGCGAATATTCGGCCGGATTGTGACTGATGCCGTCACGACATCTCACAAAGACCATGGCAGTAGGCACCTTGCGACTAGTATACACACTATCATGTCCTGCACCACTGACCAATTCTATGTCTCCACAGCCCAAAGAGCTGCATGACTCTCTGACACACTGGACCATGGTGGCGTCGAAGTTGACCGCCGGCGATACCCAAAAGTTATCAAATTCCATCTTCAAACCATGTTCTGCGCAAATCTCCTCAAATTTAGACTTGCATAGTGATTCAACCAATTCCACATCCTCGTCAGCGGGAGCCCGAATATCAAGACCTAGCCGGACGTTGCCTGCGATTGTATTCATGCTCTGAGGCAGAGAGTTGATGACTGCAATAGTAGCACGGCCACCACGCTCAAAGAGAGGGCTCTGAGTAACAACCTCATTCGCAGCAACGATCATCTTTGCAGCTCCGAGGAGGGCATCACTCCGGGCGTCCATGGGGGTAGTCCCTGTATGAGCCTCTCGTCCGGTAATTTGCATGTTGTACCATCGTATGCTCTGCACGCCTTTCACTACCGATGCCGACTGCTCTGCTCGGTCCAAGATAGGACCTTGTTCAATGTGTACCTCAAAATGAGCGAGCAATGGATTGGCTTCGTACGAGCATGGCACTTCCCCCAGATACCCAATTCGTTGTAGTTCTTGCTTTAGTGTATGACCCTCAGGATCCGCTCTCGCATGAGCCCAGTCAGCAGTGAATTCCCCTCCCCAGACTCCAGAACACAGCATTGCCGGCGGAAAGCGAGCGCCTTCTTCATTCGTCCAGTCCACGACAGCAAGGGGGGCATAAGTAGTAATGTTGTGCTCATGGAGCGTTTTGAGAACTTCAATGCCTGAAAGAACGCCCAGAATCCCATCATATTTTCCGCCCGTAGGTTGTGTGTCCAGATGCGAGCCGAGTCCGATAGGAGGCAGGCTGTTGTTTTGGCCCGGTCGAATGGCGAATATGTTTCCCATCTCGTCAATGCGATGGTGGCAGCCATATTTGGCGGTTTCTTCAATGAACCAGTCTCGAACTTTCTTATCGTCGTCGTTCAAAGACAGGCGGTTCATACCTCCGTCCGGCGTGCTGTTTTATGATGGTGGTTAAATATTGGCAGGTCATACGAAGTCTGGACGACTTACTTTCCCCAGGCACAGGACGCCTCCAATGTGCTCATCAACCGAGTAGCATTAATGGAGAGCCCTGCATATTTGGGCGATAACGTAGAAGGGTCCTCCAAGCTTGACTGAGCGGCCATTGTTGCTGACTTGATAGGCGGTGGTTCTTCTTTGTGTGAGGTATCCTTTTCTCTCCACTTGAGATACAGAAGGATATGTTGACAAGAGATATTTCTATGTTTTACAAGACGAGAATATGTGAATTGCTCACCCCTCAGTGCCAGCCAATAGCGATCTCTCCCATAGCGATAAGAGAGACGGAGATGGCCGCGTCGCTGCTTTCCCCGCGTTCAAAACCCACTCGCTGGAATTGGCCTTCTCGTCAGACCAGTACTTTATTTCAGGACAGAAATTGGAAGTTTAATATTCGGAGCTCACCGCAATCTGCAGGATTGGCCTTGAATTTTTAAGCCCACTCGAGTGTTAGAGTAATAAACTAGCCCTAACCCTAACTATATCCTGTCGCACTAATAGATCCCATGTCCTTGCTACATGCAAGAAAACGCCCTTTATAAACGTAGATATATAAACAGCTGAAACACTATAATATTAATAATGGGGTTGACCCAGAACCAGCCGCAGTTCCCTCGCTGCTCGTCTCAACGTTGAAAGATGTAACATACCTGAACTGACTTGGATACTCACTTGTGATTTCCCCTGACAGGTTTAAACATTTGGTTGTTTCAATGATGATATATAGGTCTTCGATGCCGCCATTAGGATTTGTTCGAGATATGACTTTTGCAGTCCAAAGCGTATCAAGCAAATCAATGCCTGCTTTGGAAACCACCAAAGTTTTATCGAATTCTGTTACAAAGTCAATTTACATTTCGTGCTGCTTTCTCTGTGTTGAGTTTGCTAACCAAACATCCTCGGATTACTTGTAAGAAGCCGGGAGAAGTTTTTCAATTAGATAAAGGCCACTTCACATCGCCCGGCGAGGTTTCCTCTCATCGTTGTATGGTAAGCCGATTGCAACACTCCGTCCACGCCAAATTACTATTTTTTTTTCTAGGCCGAAAGGGCCCCGCGGCAGTCTCTGTCTTGATTGTAGCTATAGCCGGTTGAAACCTAGTAATCTCCGGCGACGCACGAATGAAGTCGTGATTTGGCCTCGATTCGGCGAATTCGTTGAAAATAGTGCTAGGGGGCGCTGGAATCCATTCGGAAATACCCTTTCGCATGGAAAATATATCGCTGTCTAAAGAGCTGATCTGATCAAATGGTTGTCCTGTTACCAATGATTTCAGCTGTCGAAAAATTGCAGGGCGATAGATATCTCTAGCCCAGTCCATGATGTAGTCGACAATCAGCACCAATTGCAGGGCATCATCCTTATTAAGCAAGGATCCGGACCACAACAATCTTATGTCCTTGATACATGATTATTAGCACGGATTTCATGAATAAGATCAGGTGTCGTTGATGGCGTAGTTATATTGAATTTATCAAATCGGCTTTACTTACGTACGTCTTTGGTTCACCATTCTCTCCTTTCGATAGATAGCTACCGAAGACTTTCCATGCATCCCCACGCGACGCAAGAAACCAGACAAAAGGATCGAAGACGGTCCCGTTACCAGAAACAAGTGATCTTAAATCGTCTTGCATCTTGAGAAGAGCTCGGACGGGGAAGCAAGACTGCACTAGTATTGCCTCAAAGCCACTAGCACTGTTTTCCGATTTCGCTTCAAGTGCAATGAATGGAAATGAAAGAGAATCTGCATCTTCTTTCTTGAAGGGTGTTGTTTGAAGAATGTCCTCCACGGTATCTCCTGGGGTTTTTGCTATATCTGGAATAACAGGACTGGATAGTAAAGCTTCGAGGTTTTTCGTATTCTGCAGCCCAAAAACGCGGTCTGGAGCCTGATCGGCGATCTCAGACCTGAGCAAACTTTCATAGACAATAAATTCTCCGATTCGATCGTCGAAGAGTGCGTTAATACCGAACTCATAGCTGCGACAGTTAGAAATCCTCGTAGAACGAAGAGAAGAGTGCAACCCACAAATCTTTAGGTCGTTCCTCGGCGGGGCAGTGACAGGGCCGTCGCCGTCTTCTGCGCTCTTCGAGTTCCTGTAGATAGTCATCATTTTCGTTGTACCATGATGCTTGGATTTCGGACTGCCAGACTCTGGCACGGCACTTCGGACTTAGCTATAAGTGTCAACCAAGTTCTCTTCTATTCGATACACATAGGACCACAACGATCCTGCAGAAATTACACTCACCAAGCCACTTCTACAGAAAATCTGCGCAAAACATCGTTTTCTAGACCCAAGCGCCACCCGTATTCATTACGGTTTTGACCAAACAAACGCTCTGCACGAGCTACTAGCCATTTCGCGCGGATCTTGGTCTGTTGTTTCCAAGGTTCCTCGTCGGCCAGGGCACTTACGCCGTGGGAATAGGTGTCGAATTTGTACTGTCCGAGGGTTTTAATATCCTGGAACGTCTTTAAATGAGCTTCGGGAAATTCATCGCCGGACATGTAAGTGCGGATACGGTATTTTTTTGCCAGCCGCCGTAGTGACGGCAGTTTACTCTCAGGCATCGTGATTGCCAACACCTGAAGCTCCCGACGTGAAGGATCGCATCACAAGCGAGGAGACAAGACGGGGGCGTAAGCCAACTAAATAAATAAATCGACGAAGTACGCGCCAGCCCCCTGGCTATGCGCCTCGAGGTTTGGCCAGTAGACTAACGAGGGACTTTCTTGCTTTGCAGTATCTCATTCGAGCATCAAAACAGGGATTCGTGCAGTAGTGCAGGACTATCTGCAGCGGCCGCCTGCGCTATACTATAGAATGCGGCGCAGTCATTTTATGTCTGTGGATCTGGAGAAGTTCATAATGGCGCCTTTTCACTCACTGCTGGGAAGGTGAGGATTTGAGGCAGTGACCCTCCTTCTTCCGTTCTTATTGAGATTTCAGAATGATACATGCTTCTTGCTTCAAAGTTGGAAGCAACAAAGAGCAGATTTAAAGGCACCTGTGTTTTTGAGGACTCGTGGTTGTGAAACAAACGAAAATGACAACGCAATTGCAATGTGCCTGCCCATGGAATTGTCGACTTGTTCAACAAACATGGATGAAGAATAAGGCAAGTTTAGAGGGATGGTCAACAGCAAGAACGATGAGGGGGAAGGCAGAACCGACTGACACGCTACTGTAAAACACTCAGCCTCACCCCACTTTTGCTCGTAGGCAGCAGTCACGAGCACAGAGGATATATAAACCCCAGACTGAAGCTTCTAAGAGATTTATTAAATAATAATGTCAAAGAGCGAGAACATATTCAGAACTTAGGGCCTGGCTGGCACGTGGCTGTTTGCTCCGCTCTCCACTTCCCTCTTTCCACGGTTCCGCTTTCAACCTTCCAAGGATCAACTCACCCCATCAAACTGCCATGTCAGACACTGACGACTTTATCATCGTTGATCGACCAAATCGCTCTTTAGAAATTCCCAAACTATCTACCTGGCTAGAACCGACTGCATACCGCGACGATTCCAGCGAGTTCCACAAGCATCTCAGCGCCCACGTCCCCGGAACGGGCGACTGGATCGCGAAGACTCCGGAATACCAAAAATGGCACGACACTGATGATCATGGCATTCTCTGGATTAAAGCCATCGCCGGAGCAGGAAAAAGCGTCCTGACAGCCTCGCGGATCGCCCAGCTGCAACAAAATGAGCCTCACGCAATAGTACTCTTCTTCTTCTTCCGCCAGATCGTCATCGCGAATCATGAATCCCATGCGTTGGTCCGCGACTGGCTCGACCAGCTGCTCCCTCACTCTCCATCTCTACAGGCCGTCCTTAAGACCCGTAAGAAGGACAGAGGGGGCTCCGTCAGTGAGATGGGATTTGCCGAGCTCTGGCAGATCCTGACTGACGCATTGCTGGCCATGACTACTCGGGTTTACTGTGTCGCCGACGCGTTGGATGAACTCGATGCCAGCGACACCATGGACTTTTTGAAACGTCTCGTTGATCTGGGCACTCAGAAACCTAATCAAATCAAGGCCCTCGTCTCCAGTCGTCCACTTCCTCAGATCCAGAAGGTCTTGGGTGGAGTATCTACTACAGTAATACCTGTCCGGCTTGAGGATCGACTCGTCAACCGTGACATTGCCTGTTTTGTAGAATATCAGCTAGACCAGGCCAGCGACGTCCGAGAGGAAGTTCGCGAGGAGATCAAACGCGCCATCGAGGACCGCGTATTCCCGTCCTTTCTCTACGCTAAGCTAATGTTGAACGAACTCTTGGAGGAACCTAAACGCGCCTCGCTCGACATCCAGGCCCTCCACCGGGTACTGCAGTCCATTCCCACTAGCCTGGAAGATCTTTATTCCCATATGTTGAACGATCATTCGCTCCGTGCTGGCGTGCCTCGGGAGCGCCAGATGCTCATCCTGCAGCTGGCCACACATGCCACCCGTCCTCTGCGTCTGCTGGAGGTAGCGACTGTCTTGGACTTTCTGGATATGAATAATGACCAGGCCAAACAAGGGAACGTCAAGAACCTCACACGCATGTCTTGCGGGCCTTTTTTGGAAATTCTCCCGGATGAAACAGTCTCCATTATCCACCACTCCTTCACCGAGTTCCTCACAGATGCCAGCAGGGCCGACCATGCGAAGATGAGCAGTGATAAATTTCCTGTTATTGACGCGGTTGAAACCAACCATCTAATGGCGCTTATCTGCGTGCGATACCTGTTGTCTGGCGGTCTTACCACATGGAAACCTCAACAAGTCCATAGTTTTTTCCGTGATCCGTGGAAGGATATGCAACATGCCCAGCTGGACTTTCCCTTCATTGAATACGCTGCCTGCAACTGGTATACTCACGTCTCGCGCCTGCCGGAAGTCAACGGTGAACTGTTGGAGCTACTCAATACCTTCACCAGCCCCGATAACCCGTCATTTCTTGCCTTTGTTGGGCTGGTCATGAAGCTCGAGCGCAACCATACCTCGGTCTCTCCCCTGCATGTTTGCGCCTGGGGGAATATGATCGGCTACGCCAAGGCGCTCATCCAGTCCGGACATGACTGCAATGCCCTCGACGGACACAGGAAGACTCCGTTGGGTAGAGCGGCCGCCAAGGGCTTTTCAGATATGGTCACTCTCCTGTTAGAGCACGGCGCCACGCCGAATCCCGAGGTAGATAGCAGTGGGAGAATCCCGCTGCACCACGCCGCGGAGAGCAACCATCACCAGGTTGTGCAGCTCCTCGTAGAGGCTGGCGCCAGCCCTCTGGTACGCCGGTCAACCAAGTATGATGGGCCAAGTTGTGTTATGGGTGTTGACCTTCGAAACACTCAGTCACCCTTGGAATATGCGTGTCAGGCAGGGGCTGTCGAGTCTGTCCGAGCGATGCTGCCGTATCTGACCCGCAAGGACCTGGAGTCGGCGCTACAGTGCTCGATTGAGGCTCGCCAACCAGAGATCGTCAAGTTACTCGTCGGTCTGCCCGATATCGATATGACAGACAATAAATTCGGACAAGAATGTCTTGTCCTCGCGGCGAAGGCCAGGGAGGTACGGATTTTGCAGCTAATTCTTGATCTAGTTGTCACGTCAGGCAAGACACCTCCAGAAAACAACCTCTTATTGGCCTTTTGCGAGCCATTAGAAGGGCATAGTTTTGGCTGGCATAAATCATTGGACAACGAAGAAACGTGTCTGGACATGATTATCCAGACTGGATGCGACGTGAACGCCCGCTGGAAGACTGGCCGCACTGCTCTGCATGCGTGTGTCCATGCGCAAGCTCCTGCGTTAGTGAAGAGACTTCTCGAACATGGAGCTGACGTGCACGCGACAGATCAAAACGGCAACACACCCCTGCACCTCTTAAAGTTGGGTAACCAGTCCTCTAAGGCCTCAGCGCCCATTTTACAGGCCTTAATGCAATCAGGAGCAGAATGTGACGTAGCCAATGCCAGCAATGGCGGCCGCACGCCTCTTCACGCCTGGTGCACGCAGAATTGGATTGGCCAGCTGGATATCGAGGTCTTAGAGCCATATGTGGAGGACTGGAATATCCCCGACGCCGAAGGGAATACACCGATTCATCTGCTGTTGAAGACTGGAGCTAAGAAAGACGCCCTCCAGAAGCTGGTAGAGCTAGGCGCAGACCCAAACTGGCGCAATCACGAGGGCTCTGCGCCACTGCATCGCACCAAAAACACAGATCAGCTCCGCGTACTCCTAGATGTGGGTGCCGATCTCGAGTCGAGAGACTACCAAGGGCGCACGCTCTTCCTGCGGACCATATTCTCTCATGACCCGTCCAAGGAGTTGACCCAGCTGTTGGACCTGGGCGCCAATCTAGACGCGACCGACTACGAAGGAAATGGAGCCCTGCATCTACTCTGTGAGCACAATCGACATATTAAAAGCCTTCGCATCTTGCTTGAAGCCGGGGCTAACCCCCATCATCGCAACCACCGGGGCGACACGATCTGGCACGCTTTGATGCGGCATACGTTGCAGTACAACTACGACAGCTTGATCTCGATCGTTTATCTGTTACGCCGGGCGGGCGTTCCTCTGGCGACGAGGAACCACGAGGGTCAGAACCTGCTACATTGCATGTGTGGTGCCGAGGTCAAAAATCCAGAGAGGCTACTCCATCCCCCAGAGAACGCCATCGACCACCTCCCTGAAATAGAAGTAAATGACTTGCTCGAGGTGGAAGACCACCAAGGGCAACGGCCAATCCACCTGGCTGTGGCTCGTTCAGAAGTGCTGGTAGCCTGGCTGATTCGCCGCGGAGCAACTCTTACTGGCAAGACCCGCCAGGGGGAGAACTTGCTGCATATTGCGGCGGCGGCAAGGGCGAGTAATACGATTGGTCTTCTTCTGGAAAGCTACAAGGATGACCAGCAACGAAAGATGGTCGTCAACGAGGCCGATAAACAAGGTCGCACGCCGTTGCACGTTGCATGTCGCTCAGGACGGCTAGAGAGTGTGAGACTGCTTCTCCAGGCTGGTGCTGATGCAACCATCGCGGACAAGAAGCAAGAGACACCGCTGCATGCATGTGCAGATTTTAAAAGGAAGCTTCGACGGCCGGAGGACAAAAATTCTTTCCCCAACAACCGATGGCGGGCGGTGTCCGATGATGACGACACGTTGCGGGTGACAGAGATAATTCATCTCCTTCTTGCTCACGGGGCCGACCCGTTTGCCCAAGATCACCAGCGCCGAGCACCCGTGGAGCTCGCCGTTGACAGGGAGAACGCAGAAATGGTCCTGGCGCTGGCCGATACATTTCCCCTGACTCCGCGACATCCCCGGCCAGATGCAGGACAGCTGTATCTGACGGCTCGTGAAGACTACGTCGAGAGCCTGGTTGACAAACTGACCGAAACAGAACCGCAAGATATGATCCACGAGTGCGAACAGCTTCTCAAGCTAGGGGCGTATCGTGTATTGAAACGACTTAGTGCACGAGGTGTGAAGATGAATCGGGAGAACGTTCGGGGTTACGGCCAAAAAGACTTCTTTGAATCTCTGGCTAAATGGGGATTTAGAGATCTGTTTGAGAAACTGGGCAGGGCGCGAGTAGTTCACAGCACGGACTGGATCAATGGGAGCATGTCTAGGCCACACAATATCCATAATGACATCCTGCCGTTTATATTCACCGTAGCGGCACGCAGCCTCCCCAGTCTAGACTTCCTGCGGGTGATCGTCGAGACTTTCAATGCAGAGGTGAACATTCGAGCGTACGAGAGAGTTTACGCCTCATCATTGGGAATATACACGCATGATGAGCCCCATCGCAGCGTGTTACACATTGTGGCGGTCGGTAAACATTGGTGGCAGACTGAGGCGATCAGATACCTGCTGCAACACGGCGCAGACGTGACGATGCGCGATGCCGAGGGCCGCACACCCCTTCATATTGCGGTGACCGGGGGTTACCGTCAGCTAGGAATTGCCCGCGTGTTGCTCGACCACGGTGCAGATCCGAACGCATTCGATCGGATGGGGGTGACCCCGCTGGGATTCGCAGCGGGAAATAGTGAGATGGTCCGACTGCTCCTCCAGCATGGGGGGAGGGCCGACCTCGGTTCCAAACCCGTTCTGTTGGAAGCCATCACGGTTCAAGATATTGATACCGTCCGGGTTATCCTCGAGAGCGGGTTTGACTTCCAGAAGCCGTTCAAGGAGTCTCCAGCAGAGCTGGATGTATTCGAAAAAAGATCTTATGTGAGAATGCGCGGTGAATCCGATGATGAACCGAGTCGGGATGAGGTACATCATAAGGAACAACTGCGGCTCCTACTTTATCGCCCAGTCCACTACGCTGCCCACGGGCGATTCAACAATGCCACCGAATACCGCAAAGCCGTAGCCATAGTGGAGCTTCTCCTGGCCCATGGTGCGGACCCGTTCCTTCCATACGGAGACAGGACGACGATAATCCACGACGTGCTCAATCACGGCGGGATTGTGGAGCCACTGCTTGCCTTTCCCCAATTGGAGCTGGAGAGACGAGATGGTCGCGGCCGGACGCTGTTAATGGCGGCATGTGAGGTTGGCAATGAAAACTTGTCTGGACTGAACCAAAAGTTCGACAACTTGGAACCACACCCGTCGGGGCCGGTGCAGAAGACGTATGCCGTGAACCGGATATTCGAAATGGGTGCTGACCTCTTGGTAGTGGATGAGGTTGGCAACAATCTGGTACATCTGCTCGTCGCGCCTGAGGACCGCCATGGGAAAGCCTCCGCAAGCAAGCTGCTGCCTGTTCTGATAGACAAGTGTCCGGCTTTGATCCATCAGCAGAATCAGCAGGGAGAAACACCACTGCATCTCGCCGCGAAAAGTCACCAATGGGACAAGGCGCGGATTCTCACTGATTCCGGTGCGGATCCCCTATCCCCCGATGCGAATGGAAACACGATCCTCCACCACCTCGCCAGCTGTCTGCATGGGGCTGGTCAAAAGGGCTGCTGGATGGACTTCCGTCTATCTCTCGATCGGGGCCTAAACATCAATTCGCGGAACAAGAATGGGGACACCCCCGTATTCAATTATATCAGGGCCCTATCGTCCAACGGCTCTCTGCGCGGGCCTATGTTGGATGGTCTCATCGCCGCCGGTACAGACGTTCACGCACGGAATCATGAAGGAGAGTCTTTGCTGCATCTTGTGGCCAAGTGGCGCCCCATGGATTCCTTTGCGGCAAGATTCGGGGGCAAGGATCACACTGTCGACTCGTTTACTTATTTGATGGAGCTGGGACTTGATCCGTTTCAGGAGGACAATAAACAGCGAACACCAGTGGTAAGTTCTCCTCTTCTATATTACTTGGAAATACTAATAGTGTAGGATCTTGCTGCTGTGTATGGCAAGGAGGACGTTTTGGCTTTGTTCAAGAAATAGTTTTCATTCTTAGGATGCTATCATCGTCTGTACGTCGCGCTGGATTCATTTATAGCATGGTAGGTCTGTGACCTGCTTGAGCTCAAACTGCTATTACAAGATTTGAGCAGTCATATCCTATTTGACACATATGGATATCTAGATATGATTCCACTTGGGTAAGTACTAATACTAACTTTTGAATTCCGATTGGGATAGCAGGATGGTTATCTACAGAGTGTCTCACATACATAGTAACTAGGTATATAGCTTGGATTGAATATATTACAAGACTCCCTATACAAGCAATCGATTTGCAAGAGTAAATGTTGCCAGAGTCCCTTCTTATTAACCACCTGAAGCCACGGCTACCGCTTTACTGACCGCATCTGCAAGTGTGTCCACATCAGAAGGGCTCACGTTAACAACCCCATTGTCGTTTGACTTGTACAACGTCCCTCCCTCTGTCCAGATTCGCCGGAGCGTGATGCCAGTTGCGTGCGCATCCCCGTTCGCCCATGCATCTTCCTCGACGCCTTTCAACTCGTCCAGTGGCGTATAATCGACTGACCACTTACTGGCAGTCTGACGCTCGAATTCTGACAGGATCTCATTGGGAGTGGTAGTGAATGAGTTCACTATCAATGCCCGATTGCGGGATGCGGCTGGATTGCGTACGGCTGCTACTAGGAGTCTACCGACGCTGTTTTTATGTTATTCGTTAGCAGTTTGCTTCCTTCTCTTTCTTCTGACTGCACATTTCAATCCAAAGGATTGGAATATACATACTCTTTCATCGTAGTCAGACTGACCGACTCCTCCCCCGTCCCCAACAACGTAGCCTTCTTCCCCTTAACATCAAAAGTACCTGCTTTGGGATTGGCCCTAGCCACCCCAATATACAGATCCGCATACGGCCCCGTCACAAGATAGGTATACTCCAGCCGTCTCACCGACTCCCTAATATACGCCCTCACAGCCAGTTTCGCCTGATGCGGTTTTTCTGCCGCAGACTTGGGGCCATACTCAATATCCGTGCCGTATTCCGATGGGAAAAAATGTTTGATCCCAGGCGCTGATTCTTCGGCCCATTTGATCAGGTCAATCTGCGCTTTGATTACGTTGCGGCCCACGCAGCTTACGACGGTGTCGAAGGCGAGGCCTGTGTTGTCGTTGTAAGCTTGTAGGACATCTTCCTTGTTGGTGACGTCGCCGATGATGATTTCGACGCCCTTTGATTTCAGGATTTGGATTTCAGCGGCCTTGTTGGATAGGGTTGATGGGGATGTGAAGATTGCGAGACGGTCGAAGGAGGCTTCGATCAGGGCTGCGGTGATGTATTTGCCTATGACGCCCGTGGCGCCGAAGACGAGGACTGATTTCAATGGGGTGGACATTGTTGGGTACCTAGGTAGTTCTTTCTTATTTTCGACAGTCAGATTGGCTGCGAGGTCAAATCTTTCTTGTCAGCGAGAGGTAGGTATGGAACTATATAAGCTAGCTGTGTATATGTCATAAGGCGTGCTCTGGTGCGGGGAACATCCATGGACCGGGTATATAAAACCCCGCTGTTTGTTTATCTATGGGATATAGCATATCTGTGATTTCTCGCTTGATCATATATCATAACTAGGTTAATTTGAATGAATGCGAGCAACGATCTAACATTGACCATGCTATGGCTATGGAATGTAAGCGGTAAATTCATGAGACATGGGTATATTTTAACATTAAATGTATGAGCAACAGTGAATTCTACGTCGTATATGATGATCGATCTGCAAACAATTATAGAGTCTCAACCACTGGCACTGCCTCATTGAAACAGATAGTTGAATGATGTGATGCGCCATCACATCCCCGGACGCTGGTCGACGGTCTCAAATTCCAAACCTTTAGCCTCAAACACATGTCCAGGGCGGAGAGCATCCGTATACAAATTTGTCTCCGCGTGCGGATGGAAAAGCCCCTTTTGTGTGCAGCCAAGTACCGATTTCAAACCAGGCGGGTCGGTAAGCCGAAAGACTCCCCAGTCAGGATCCTTCGAGGGAGCGCAGACTATAGCAATGCTCTCAGGTAACATGGCTTGATAGCCGCAATGCGTGTGGAGATCCCGAGAGCTCATGAAGCATGTCTGCGTAGGGTGCGTATGGATCCAGCCGAGCACCATCAGATCTTCAGAGTCACAGTAGTCGAATATAGCCGATTCATTCACCGTCTCGCATGTATCAGATGTAGCCTCTTGCTCTGGGATGAGCAGTTTGGAAATGAACAAGGCGTTTGAGATTAGTGTTCCACACAAAATGCCACATGTCTCGAGGTTACGCCGTGTATTGGATTCGGCCAGGGCCAGGAAATGTTGGCGGAGATTAGGCGGCAGAAAAACTGTTCGGAGAGGGGTTCCATTTTCAAGATAGGCAGATGGTTTGAAAGTGAAAGTTGATGGGTTGAGATCTGATGGGCCTGATTGTGTTGTGGCGACAGCAGGCTTTTCTTTCGATGGTAAAGGCGGGCCATCAGTGGATGACACTTTGCTTGGACGCGGAGGTGGCTTTTCTGCAAAATAGTGATTTTCTTGGAATTCCTTAGGCGGAGGCGCGGGCGCTTTCGGTGGCTCTACTCGATTGTACAATGGCGTCGGAAGATTTTGTGTCTGGGTATCGAGCTGCTTTTGCCTGGGTACAGTTGGATATCTGTATGCAGAAGGCTCCTCAACCCGTTCTGTAGGTCGATGAGATAACCTGTCTCTGTCGTTTGAATCCTCCATGCGTAGTCGTACTTCTTGTATGCGTCGGCTTAAATCGTCCCCTCCGCTGGGAGCAGTCTGTTGACCTAGAGCTTGTTCCCAGTCTCCCCACATACCACCTGTTCGGCGAGCGTGTTCCTCCTCTTGAGTTATACCAGCCATCCTGCTGGCTCGCTTTATAGTCTCCCGGCGATTGATCTCCTTATGAGCTATCTGCACTGCAAGCTCTTTGTTCTCTCCTGCTTCCAATGGCTGCGCAGTGCCAAACAGTGCCGGGTCAGAGATGGGTTGGTAACGGGCATCATGTTGTATTTGAGGCGCCTTGAATTTCCGGGAATCGCGGTCTCGTGCTAGGGCTTTATATCGTTCATACCGTCCATTAATCTGAGGCTTCAAGACCTCAAGCTTCTCGATGTTGACCTTGACCTGCTTCTCCGCCGCGAGAAGTCCAGGCCGGTGTTTCTCGTCTTTTGCATCTGGATGATTCGCCAGATTCACCAGTACCAGTTGTGCATGTCGAAAAAGTAGTAGATAGGCCTGCTCGTCGCGGCCTTCTCGTTCGTAGATTTGCGCCTGAACAAAGGATTGGTTATTAGTACCATGCGAGCAGCAGCCGAAGAGCAGCACAGACGAACCTCTCTGACCAAAGAACTTGCCGTCCTCAACCAGTATTTCAACGGTACCTGAGGATTATACTCGTATTCCTGCGCAAGACGGGTGATCTGTTCGACGTTGTGAGGCGTTGAAGAAACCCGGGAAGACGCCATGTCGACTTTTAGCCCCGCTTGCATCTGCAGAGGGCATGCACAGTCTGTCGACAAGTATTTCGGGGGCTCGAAGTTTCTGCGTAGGATTTTCTATTATCGAACGGGTTTCGCTCTTGACATGGGCAATATTTGGGATCGTTTCAGGTGCGGATTAATGCCCAGCGCGTCCAGGCAGACATAATTGTCAGGTGGGGTGCGGCGTCTCCAGGGTGCTTCCTTTCTTTGCTCGGAGTCTGCCTTAGCGGAGCATAACCATGGCGGTGTCGGGCACGATCATAACGAGTAAACAATGATCAATTTGCTAGCAAGGACTCTGTGAATGCTGGCGATACAGCGTGGCTTTTGCAAGTGGCTTCAGCCTTCTGCAGGTCGAGGATTAAGAAGGGGCGGCGGGATGGCAGCTCCCGCAGCCTCAGGCCTCGCTGATCATCAGATTAGATCGGGACGTCTGATTGGCCATCGCATCCGTTATTTTTCGTCGGCTTCTACGTCAGAACAGAACTCAAGTCAACTCGACAACATTTGACATGGATCTTTGAAGGTACAGAGGCGGAGAATATCAATAACACACATTTATATACGGAATGTTTGCGTCGTTTCAATGACCTCTTGTTCGCTCAATGGGTTCTCCCTACGCCCTCGACTCGTGGCGCTCAGTCGCGCCAATGTCTACGCCGTCAACACAGCTCATTCCTCCCGAACGATAGCATCGAGGAATCCAAAAAGAAAAAAGCTAGTGTCAGCGTCGAAGAAAACTTCGTCAACCAGAGTTGATGTAACTGGCGAAGGACTTTGCGGTAAGACTTCAACACCATATTGTTGCGAGTTCTTTCTTGCTGACAGGAATCTGCTTACAGATGACATTCTCCAGCGTATATCAAGCTACCTAACAACCAACAAACCTTCCACAATCCTCGATTTATGTCCCGGCCGGGGTGTATTTTCATCGAAAATCCACGACTTCATAAAACCTGATCGCCATATCCTCGTTGAGCCTCGTCTGTCATATTATAAAAGCCATCTCAAAAAGCTAGCGGCCAAGCCGGGCTTTGAACTGCACGGCGAAAAATTGCATTATGATACGCGCAAGGGAATCAGTTGGACGAATGTCTTGAATACATATATGGAGGGCTTCAAGCCGCAGCCAGGAAAGAATGAGCTTCTCATTCTCGCAAACATGACCGACTCATCTTTCAAAAGCCCGGCGCGAATATGGGCAGCTTTGGTGGGACATTCCCTCATAGACCGCGGCCATTTCCACGACTGGTCGATTCGGACACTGATGGTATTACCACCCGAAGAGTCGCAATTGTTAGTTCCACGCACGGTCAAAGATCGGAGGAAAGTGGCCATATTGACGGAGGCGTACGCTCGTCGGTCCATTTTTGTCGCCGAAACCGACAATAATGAGCAGATTGCATCGCGCGAATTTGAGCTTGCCACCGAAAGCGCCAAGTTGGTTGCTCAACGGACCGCAGAAAACAACATTGTGATTCCCGAGGGACGGCAGCGACCTGTTTTGGAGTCTGTAACTGAGGTTCCTACAAGCATCAGAGCTAACGTACAGACGAAATTTGTCCCGCAAACACCGTCGTATGCAGGATACTTGGCGCAAGTCTATGCACAAATGGAAAAGTTACATGAAGATGCCGACAAGTCAGACCCCAAGTCCGAAGCACTGAAAAAAATTCGGGTCGACTTATCGACTGCGCGTGCCCAACTCTTCCATCATGTCAAAAGTGTTGACGAAAAGACACAATTTACAAAGCAGCAACTTGAGATTGACCGGATGCAAGAGGAACTTGTCAAAGCAAAGCTGGATTCAACGACAGACTCAGCAACACTCAAGAAGATGAACTCTGCCTTGATCAAAGCCAGAAGCAAATTGGCCAAGTCATTGAAGGACGCAGTGATTCTCGTGAGCAGGACACTACCAAACTACGTCGACGAGTATCGAATGGCGCTAGGCGGAACGGGGGATATCAAGGACTCGACATTAGTCTGGGACCAGCGACCATTCGAGCCACTGTACATCAAACAGGAAGAAGTCACGCCGCCGGGAAGCAATTGCTCCATCATGTACGTTGAGCCAGAACCAAAGGAAACACTCGCAGAACGATTTGCGGTCGATAATGCGCATGAAAGACACGACGAAGCTGTCGAGATTGCGCTCTCGGTTATAGGCACGTTTGGCATTCGTGGGCGCGACCCGGTTTCTGATATGCTCGACAAGCTGTTTCCGGGCCAGGAGAGTGGAGATATTGTGAAGCGTGTGCCGGCGCTTTTCCCTTATATGCCTAAACAACTCCGTTCGTCTTCGTCTTCCTCTTCGTCTACTTCTACTGCCCCTTCCAAAGAAGACGACGCAAAATCAACCATATACGACGACTTTGAATATCTTCCACAAGAAGTCAATCTCCGCTCCCTCCCGGCATCTGTCCTCCTCGAACTATTAAAGGCATATCTTGGCACGTTACAGTCAAAGACGTTCCTGCAAGTGAATCGCAGTCTGGGCGGATCTGCCACGATGTATTCACTTCGTTCCTGGGTGTTTGACATTCAGTCCAAGGGTGACTAACATGTATATTATATATTCAGTAGGGGATCCCCCGACACATCATGTTGTGTGTATCAGTATAATTTATGTATAACAGGATAGATATGAGTTTTGGCTGGCGTTTATATAGATGCATGTATAATAGGATTGGTGTAAACATCTATTTAGTAACGAAGAAACCATTAGTGGTTCATGCTCAATACCATACTGGCGGCATAACAACGCAACTTTCCAAGGCTGGTCGCGATACATGGATAAGAACAACAGAAAGAACGGACAGTCAACAAAGACTATAAGTAGCCTTGAAAATACAAGAACATGCTCAAGCCAACTCGAAACTTCCAAATCTTTTTTGTTTTTCTCTCTTTATCAGATAAAATGTCCAACCTCCCAGCATTGGTCACTGAGCCTTCCAAGGCTCCTTAGACTGGTGATGGCGGGGATAGCCACATGTTACTAATTTTGCATGTCGTATGGAACAGTTCGTCATTTACTATATGAGAACGCACTGTCAGAATACAGCCCTAGACAAGAAAAGAAGAAATTTGACATACGTGTTGGACTTGACTGTGCCCGTGACTCCGACGAAGTTGCTGGGGAATCATTAGCAGATGGCGTAAATTCCTTTGCTTCAGGATTGAGCCACCCTGAAGATGGCGGTGTATCGTTTAAACTAATAGGGGTATCTGGACGCAAAAATCGTTCCATGGAATCCCAGTGATGCAGCGTGCGTGCCTGCTGATAATACGAAGTAGGATAGACATGCGGAGGGTACTCGCGTCCCATTAGTGTACTGATCCAGATGATCCCTTTTGCTCCTGGTCCAGGATATGTCGTCCATAACATGTTTGAGAGTACTCTCGCAGAACAGACAGATTATATCGTACTCGCCCACGCGTGGGATGAAGGATGAGACTAGTTGCATTTCGCCATGGGCTATTGGGTAAATCCCAACGACGAGAAGCCATCGCGGTAACTCGTCTAGGGCAATGAGAGGGACTATTTGGCCATTGGGGCGCCTGATGCAGAATTTGGGACGGAGGGATGGGAAGCGGTGTATCTCTGAGTTGCTGAATCGGTTTGCTCGAATTAGAGGGTATGATTCGGTGGCCATGACGGTGGGTATGATAGATAGAACGTAGCGAGTGTAGTTCATGTAGAGATCGTGGGTGTGGAGTAGTAAATGATCAAGCTAGCAAAGAGATAAGGAGCGGGATTCAATAGCGAATGTATAGTAATGTTGATATAGACCTATGTTGTTGTGTGAAGGGAGAAGTGGAAGGGGGGGAGAAAGATGTCTATCTCGCGCTGAGTGGCATCAGGAAGGAGCACACTCGAGGAAGGAGCCATACTGAACGCGGTTGATTATCAAGCACTGCTTGCTAGAATACATCGCGAAGAATAAAAGAACTGATGCTAGTAATACAACTCATGCTTCCCCCCTTGTTCAACTAAATTTTCTCTTCCCTTGGTGGATGATCAGTCTGCTTCAGCCGACCCTGGAGCAACTGGCAGCTTATGGCAATAAATTGTCTGAGTATTGCAATACGACAGCAGCCCTTCAGTGCCCAGCTCCCCGCCCAGTCCGCTCTCCTTCCATCCAGACAGGTAGCCGCTTGGGAGTGGCGCTGCATGGCTGTTGATGGTGACCATGCCAGCCTGGATGCGCTCGCCAATAGCCACAGCACGATCCATGTCACCCGACCAAACGGTTGCCCCAAGTCCAGCATTGCTATCATTGACACGGCTGATCACCTCGGACTCGTCTTTCCAGCGGAACAAGGAGATAACAGGACCTAAGAGATGAGCAAAATCAGTCAAGGTTCCCAGTATAGAAAGGCAGGTTGGTTGTCACCAACCACAAACTTCTTCCATCCTGATTCTAGAGTCATGAGGAGGGTTATTGATGATTGCGGGCTGGATAACAAAGTGGTTGTCCTCATCAAATTCTGCCTTTCCCAGTGCAAAAGTGAGGCCTTCTCGCTGCAAGTCTTCGAGGATTTTCTTGACAGCTAGATATCGCGCCTCGTTCTGGATCGGCCCAAGGACGTTGCCTGCTTCTGGCGAGGAGGGACTTGCTTTCCAAAGTTTCACAACATCAGTCATGTGCTGCATGAATTCCTCATAAATGTCATCATGTATGTAAATGCGTCGACTGGCCAGGCAAGACTGGCCCGAATTCAAGAACGCGCCAACTGCCACCTGAGGGGCCACCACAGAGACATCTATATCCGCGCAGATGACGCAGGCATCGTTGCCGCTCAGTCCCAACGTAACACGCTTCAGAGTCTTGCTCGCAGCAGCCATAACCTTTCTTCCTGTTGCAGTCGACCCGGTGAAACTGACTCTCTGAATGCCAGCATGCTCAACGAGGGCTGGTCCTAGCTTCTCGTTACCATTTAAAGCCTGGATGACGCCTGGGGGAAAGATCGACTTGGCGATATCAACGAATTTCAGCGTGCTATATGGAGTGAATGGAGACGGCTTCACGACCACGGTGTTTCCTGTAATCAACGCTGCGCCAATCTTTGCTACTGCTAGCAGCAAAGGATGAATAGATGGACATATGGCTGCCACGACGCCCATGGGGACGTATCTCACAGACAGACGGAGTTCATAGTCGTCCGAGACTATCTTTGGTTCCAGTTTTGGATGGGCGGCTTACTTGTTAGTGGTTTGGAGTTTTCCTTGGTAGAGTTTTGACTTACAATAGTATGACAAAAATCGGGCTGAATGACCAACCTCCATCTTGGCGAATTGAAGCTTGAGTGATATGATATTAGTACGCAATGTATACTGCGTACCTAGCCCACCCGTGTTATACAATACTCACAGGCTTTCCAGTTTCCTGCATGATCAAGTTGGCCATATTGTCACGAGCTCGCAGTAATGCTTCTCTGGCCTGATCGAGAAACCTAGCCCTCTCAGCCCAGGAAGTTTGAGACCACGCCACAAAAGCCTCATTAGCGGCAGTGACTGCAGCGTTCACATCATCTTCAGTTGCTACTGGAACATCCCACAGAGGGCAACGGTTTGAAGGATTGATGGCCTGCGTCTCTCTGTCGTTGATACATGACTTGCCATTGATGGTATTTGCGAAGAAATAGAAGCTGTCAGAATTGCCTGTGGCAGGCTCAGTATTCGCCACAGAGCTGGAGCTGCCAGTGGCTACGTCCTTCATGTTGAGTGAGGTTGTGCCATTTACCAGAGATGGATAGCATATAGCTTGATGCAGGCTACTGAAGCATGTGTTAGAGGGAATGTGCCAGATGAAAGATGTTGAATGGATGATGTTTGGATCATGAGCACTGACATCTCGATGATTGAAGGCGTGGCTGGTTCTGGCTGTGATTGGCTGGGCAATGGGGGGACGTGGGGTATCTCTTCTCTATGTCTCTCTTTTTCCAGTCAATCACTCTTCTTTTAATGGTAGAAAAGGTATTTCCAGCAAAAGGATGCATGGAACCTCAGGCAGGTAATGAATGCCTCAGGCTCTAAGGTTAGTATGGAAAACCAAGCCGCGGAGTAATTTGCCGCTGTGGATGGATCGTGTAACTCTCTAAGCAAGTACAACATTGCCCGGCTCGCAATTCCCTTATTAATTTCTTTATTTTCTTTCTTTCCTTTTTTCTATATTCACCAAAAAAACTCTTTGTACCAATCCCCGGTCGTGACCGCGTGCGTGACCGTGTTGTGTAAGCAGTGCCCGGTGATTTCCTAATTGGGAACCGCTGTGGCGGTTTATATAGCCCGCCCACCGCTGGCAACTTCCTCCCTCCTACAACTCTCTATCCATCTTCCATTTATAAAATCAACCACTTCATCACCAAAAAAGGACTCCTTAATAGGGCCTTGACAATTTGCCATCAAGGTGAATACAAAGACCTATATACGGTGCAACCAAACATTCCAACCCATCTCGAATACGTGGAGAGGTCCATCCAGCAGCAACTACAACAAATGTCCAACATCGAAATGGAAGGAAAGGTTGCATGGTCGTTGAACCATCTTTCGCTAACACGAAGGACAGCCAGATGCGAAAGGTTCGCCGCCTCAGACACAACAAGTTGGCGAATATGAAGAGTATGTTATCTTCACTCCTAATTTTGGAGTTTTTCTTTACTGATTTTGCTTTTTAGAGACGGCATCCTGTTGAAAGAAACGTACAAGCTTTGTGAACACAATACGAAGGAAGATCTATTTCAAAAGTCACTACAATGCAGTTCAAGTATCTTCTAGGTGGTTCAAAGGTGCCCCTTCTAGAACGGATTGAAATGCTTGACTCTTATCAAACAAATAAGATGGACGTTTATATGTCTACTATCAAACAAATCCACAGGGAAGGACGAAATTTCTTCTATGTCGGCTCCTTGACCAGTAACCGAGGTCTTGAGCACAGATTGCAGCAACATTCCAATAAGAACTACGGCCAAATACAAGCGTAAGTCTATATTTAAACAATCAAGAGCGTCTATCACTAACTACTATAATATATATAGTCAAAAGGGGTATTTCCACCATCGACTCCTAAATCAGGAATCAACCCCTAGAGAGGCCAAATACATGATCGCCTGCGTGTCAAAATCGTGGCATCCCTCGGGATCCGACGCCTTTCTATATGAACGCAAGACATTGGGAAGATATTGCGGAGCTCAGATTGGCTTTTGAACTCGAAAAGAAGAACATTTTCTACTCCAAATGGTCGTATCTTTATGGCACATCAGCAAACGCTCAGCATGGACCTCGATAGCGTGCGGAAGGACAACCAATTGCTGGAGCACCGAGTTGCACAATTGGATCCCGAGGGAATTTTTTAAAATCGGTATGGTTTCTAGTGAGCCAATCTATTGAGACGATAGTACTAATAATATCTTAGACGTGTTAGTCATCAAGCTGTCCGCTGGTTCCAGGAGCAACACGTATCAAAACTCGCTCTAAAAATGACTACCACTAGATGCTTAGGACATTGGAAATGACGTTTCAGAGGAGATTGAAGAGGTTCCAGAACGAACTGCTATACCAGATCTTGTTGCTCGAGTGGATGGAATCCAGCCAAACCAACCATTCAAGTCAATTCCAATCAGGGAGTTTGTTTGTACACAACCACTATTTTCTTGGGCATTTCCAACACTCTTCCCTCGTGGAGAGGCCGAGTTCAATCTGCCTCGACAACGAACAGTAAAATTCGATGACTACATCAAACACCTTTTGACGAAGCTTGGACAGAAGCCGCAGAACGACAGGAGATGTTGATGGACATACTAGTGCCGGAGTGACACCGCAACGTACAGTGTTTGTTTTATACATGCCTGTTGCCTTCAGAGTCCTTAATAAGGCATTCTTGTCACTACCATACTAAAGCGCATATTGAACATTTTTGCGAGCTCTCTGGATTACATTCTCGTGTACCCTCGGAATAGAGATTTGCGCCAGTTGGGAATGAGTCAAGAGAATGAGCCAAATATGGAAATTTCGGAACTCGACGTCCACACAATTCTTGCCTTCGCGAGTCTTGTGAGGGGAGATATCCATCAACAACAAAACAAAACCCAAGTTGGAGCAACTGACTCTCCATCGCTTCTTCTCTCTCCATCCCTCCTTCTATACGCATCACTTCTCCTCGACCTACATCTAACCGCTCATTCTAGAACACCATTTGCTATTTTGCTCGGGACCAAAATGGGTTTCCAGGCAGATAAAAATGATGCAAAACGCAGACAACTTGATCGACCTGATGTCAATAAGATATTACGAGGCAACCTCATGTCTGAAGCAATTCAATTAACAACAAGAGGCTCTCAGGCTCAAGGGCAACAGGTTATACCGCAACAACAGTCTGCACCACAACACCAGGTTATGCAACAACAGCATGTCTACAAGGGCAGATTACTCCCCAAGGTGGTGGTCCTGGACTGAAGAAAATGTGGTTCTCGCCAATCCCACTACAAATTTCAATTAGGCAGATCGACAGAAAGCAAGATAAAAGTCCTCGAGGAGGCTAGTTTATTTCTAGCACGGTGCTTATATGATTCATGGAAAAGGAAGCGGCTCTTATGATTGATCAATGCCCTGCAACTGTACCTGATAAATATTTTTATCCCAGAACTTCGATGAGATCCGGGTAACATTCGCAAGCCATCGCCCAGCTCAATTCAGATACTGATTCTATATGGCAAAACGATCTCAAAGACTGCCCAGTTATTAACCTTTGCGAATCGTTTCATAAATTCCGAGCACAAGAATTGACTTTGTGGGAACTATACGGCGAACATAAGTCGCCCACCGATTTAGTCGAACCATCAGGGCGTCTGGATTCATTGTTGCCTGGCGTATGAATCAGCCCTCGGACACCTCACTGGATCTAGAAAACGGCCAAAAAGTTGACCTTACATCTATGATCAAGGGTTCTGGATATCATCCTGATGATTTGCTTTTTAACGACATCCTAGATTATGTTGATTACCTGAAGATGGACCCAAAGGAGGGGAACATTACTCCCAATGCATTTTTGAAAATGCAGTCGTTCGGCCCATACAGAGTGAGCGATTCTCAATATGTGCACCTATTAGCAGTTCTAATTACTGCCATCACTCTCCCGACCGAGCTCTTTTATGGATGCGGATTATTCTAACAACTCAATCGGAGGATTGGTGCGGCATGTCAGGTCCCGCAAATTGGTGGCTAGAAGATTACGACTACGAAAAATACGATTGGGATGGTGATATTATACGCAAAAGATATGCAGTTCATTCAAAGCCGTTATCAATTACGACACAGCGTCAATTTACTTGGAAAGGAACAAATGCTTTCGTCTGCATCTCGTGCGAGCTTAAGAAGCTGACCACGCTCTTCTCCACAGCGAGTGGTTTTGTCAAGGAAGCAGACCAAACAAGTTGCATTGGGCATATCCGTTGTATCATGACTGGGGTTCCTTCATCAAGCACTGGTGTATGGTCTAATCGACGAGAAATATCAACATTTTGTCTGTTATTTAAAGTCAATCTCTCTTAATAAGCCAAGAAATATTTAGAATGTATAGTCTGACACTGACATCATGGCCTGATTCACTCGTCAAGCAACAGGCTGAAACAAGCCCTAAATATGACCCACTATCGTACATACTGAAAGTATCCATAAAGCATAAACGAACGTAGAATAATCCAAAAATCTAGAAGCCATATCAATGACATTAACCCGGACTAACCCTACAATCAATATGTCATTGTCTACAACAGAGAAAAGATCAGCCAGCCAACAGGACGGAAGCCGGCAACACGTGGAGTGCAACGTTACCTCGAACTGGTGGAGGTAGTATCTGCCTGGCAGGTAACCAACCATCGGAGCCTAGACTTTGTCATTTGCTGGTACATAAATCTGGGGCAGTGGAGACTTTCTTTCCATCTTGAATTTTAATTTCTTTTTTTATCTACTTTTTTTATCTGCCTCTGAAACTTTTTTGAAAGAAAAAATATTAATAGAGGAAAACCTTTATTTATACAACCAGAAAAAAAGAAAAGAAAAAAAGAAAAAGTCGCCGCTGCATACGTCGTCAACGCCACCCCGAGAGAATCCGTTGTTCTTTCTGATCATGCCCGGCCAAAAGAAAGCGTCCATCTACATCTTCACGCCGCTGTCGAATTGCGCTTATTAGATTTATACACCATTTGATCTTATATCTTTTCGTGGAAGAATCTTTTTGGGGTCGAAATTTAATTTTCCGGCCATTTTTATATATTTATATATACACAGCACGATCAATGGCATCAAGCCATCCCGCCGCTCGCCTGGCCGTGCAAACCCTCATTCCCGGGGACAATACCGACAAGGACAAAACAGCGTCGCTCACACCCCCAGAAACGCCTGTCAAAGACTCCCGGGATGCAGCAGAATATGCCCTGCAAAAACCCATCGAGTTTCTATACGATCTAGAAATCGAGCGGGCCCGCGACGACGCCAGCCGCTTCGTCGAGTTTGGCCGCGGAGTATGGAGCGCAGTATACAAGGCTACAACGACATGGATGCCTAGTAGCAGCAGCAACAACACCACTTTGACGCCACCTCCATCGCCGACGCCGTCGCCTGCATCAACAGCAGGATCATCATCGCGCAGCCGCATCCTTGCCGTGAAAACGCCGCTGCGCCGCGATGCGCATCCCGTCCTCAAGGCCGAGGCATGGATCCTAACCCTAACTTCGAGGAAGTCCACACCGTCAACGCAACACACCGTCCCATTTTATGGATATATCCCCTCTTCCAACTCCCTCGTCCTCCAGGCCATACCCCTTTCACTCTCAGCCCACATCGAAACATGCGCAGACCATGCGTGCCGCAATTTCTCGACAAGGACCATGTTTGAGCCCGTTTTATCGTCCGCGCACTGGCGCGCATTATCCGCGCAGTTGATTCGAGGACTAGACTGGCTGCACAACGAAGTTGGCGTCGTGCACGGCGACATCAAACCGCACAACATCCTGCTGCGTGAGCGGCAGTCTCTTGCAGCCGACGAATTCCCGTACGAGGCGCTCTACGCCGACTTTTCGTCTGCGCATCACATGTCTGCAGACAAAAGCTCCCTGGAAACTGGAACAACAGGATCAGCCCTATCAGCCCTAACACCCCCCTTTGCCGCGCCCGAACTCATGACCCTCGCCGCGCTAAAATCGACTTCCCCATCCTCCCTCTCCACGCCCGCTTCGGATGTCTTTGCGCTTGCGCTCACCCTCTTAGCTGCGGCAACGGGTGACGCGCTCGTATATTCGCTGGCGTCGTCTGCGACAAGCGATATGCAGCGTCTGGCCATGTCGCGCGAGGGCCATCGCGCGATTGAGTATGTGCGTAGTGGACCGCAGGCGTCGAGGGTTGTGCGTGGGGGCGTGGTGGAGAGGACGGTTGCGCCGGCGATTAGGAAGGGGCCCGATGAGAGGGTGGTGGCTGGTGAGTGGAGGGTTGCTGAATGATTTTTTCTCTCTCATATACATATATATATATATATATATACCTTTGTTTAACGATAGACGTGTATGATTATTTTGATGTATATATTTACTCTTACACGTTACAGTGTGCTATACCTAACAAATGCACTTTCTTGGTGAATGAATCAACTATTCGTTGTCATATTGAAACTAATCTGTTCCAAAATTGCACATCAGGCATAAATCAGAGTACAAACAAAAAACGTGATATTTACAAAATCAAGCCTTCAACGCAGCCTTCAGCCTCTTCTCCACCGCCTCCAAATACTCCCTCGTCGTCACCCAGGCCTCGCGATCCTTGCGTCCCTGCGCCAGCGCCAAATCCTTGGTCATAATGCCATCCTCGTTCACGGTATCGATACAAGCCTTCTCCAAAGCTTCAGCAAACGACACAAGCTCCGGTGTCTCGTCGAGCTTGCCGCGCTGGATGAGACCGCGGGTCCAGGCGAAGATGGATGCGATGGGGTTGGTGGATGTCTCCTTGCCCTTTTGGTGTTCGCGGTAGTGGCGGGTGACGGTGCCGTGGGCAGCTTCGGATTCAAAGGCGGTGCCGTCGGGGGTGGCTAGGGTGGAGGTCATGAGGCCGAGGGAGCCGAAGCCTTGGGCGACGATGTCGGATTGGACGTCGCCGTCGTAGTCTATACACCGTCAGCATACTATATCCTTATTGAGGTATTGGAGGGAAGGAGACGCACTCTTCATGGCAATGACAAACCCGCCCTCGCTCTTGATCATCTGAGCAACCATATCGTCAATAAGACGGTGCTCATACCACAGCTTCTTAGCCTCAAAGGCCGCCTTGTATTCCTTCTCGTAAATCTCCTGGAAGATATCCTTGAATCGTCCATCGTACTTCTTCAGGATAGTGTTCTTCGTGCTCATGTACAGTGGCAGATTCTTCAAGAGGGCCATCTTGAAACTGGCATGCGCAAACCCGCTGATCGACTCATCGGTGTTGTACTGTGTCTGCGCAATACCCGGTCCGGTAAACTCAAACACCTTGATGCGTTCTGGCTCGCCGTTCTTGGGCGTGTAGACAAGCTCCAAGGTGCCTTCGCCGGGGATGAGGCGGTCCTTGGCACGGTATTGGTCGCCAAAGGCATGGCGGCCGATGACGATGGGCTTGGTCCAGCCGGGGACGAGACGGGGGATGTTGGGGATGACAATGGGCTCGCGGAAGACGGTTCCTCCTCTGGTGTTGTTAGTATGCACCAAAAAGGGAGGAATGTTCGGAGTGAGAAACTCCGAGATTACTCACAGGATGTTTCGGATAGTGCCGTTGGGGGACAGCCACACTGTAGAAATTAGTCTCTATCTATATATACGTGAATAAAGGGAGTAGTACTCTGCTTCAACTTGAATTCCTCCACGCGAGCCTCGTCGGGTGTGATGGTGGCACACTTGACGCCGACTCCATACTTTTTGATGGCTTCGGCGGCGTCGATGGTAACCTGGTCCTCGGTCTGGTCGCGGTATTCAAGGCCCTACATTTGTTAGCATGCATGTGAGAATTATCAAAATCACATGTCTTGCATACCAAATCGTAGTATTTCAGGTCAATGTCAAGATATCTGCGGTGTGTGTATTAGCATTGGCCAAGCCTGTCAGCTGTCAGACAGTCTAGACTTACGGGTGGATGAACTATTGCCAAGTTAGTGATACAACGCCGGAGATCAATTGGATAAACATACCTTGTCCTTGATGTCTTGCCAGATAATCCTGGTCATCTAAAAGCATAACAGTCAGCAAATGCTCACCGATCAGCCCGGGATACGATATGATGCATCCATTAATGTCGGACAGATCGAGTGATTGGCGAGGAGCGTGCATGCGGGCGCAATCCAGCCCCGAAGGAATTTCCCCGCGTTGCAGGACGCCCGCACATATAAGAAGAGAGATCCTTTGTTTGGAATTTATTTTGTGCAGAGGCAAAAAACATACCTCATCACCATCCAGTTCAACGACTGGGCTCTTGACCTTGATCTTCGACACCTGCGAGGCCATTGTGCGGACGGAGAGAAGGCCGGCGGCAGCGGTCACGGAAGAATTGAATGGGGTCGAGACGGCAGAAACAGCAGGACGACGAGTGTTGGACGTGAACCTGGGCGAGGCAGCAGACGTGGAAAAATAGGCAGAAGACGACGACGACAGGATCGAGCGACGAGCAGCGAATTTGACGCTGGAAGAGTGGAGGCCGCGCAGGGCCGTGGCCGAGGTCCGAACTTGCATTATCGCGATTCTTTTTCGAGGCACTGACAGACGGCGGAATCGTTCCTCCTTGTTCTTGCTAAGCGGGTATTTGTTTTGTTTCTTTTTGGTTCCTTTCTGATTCCTCGACTTATTGACGAAATAGAGGTGGCTATCGGATGCTGCCTCACTGCGACGTTGTTGCGGAGATTCCGGCCCAGCGGCAGTTCCCCTCACTGACTGGCACAGAACAGGACAGCGGTAGGTCTTCGATTGGATGCCTGTCGCAACAAGAGACGTGTGATGATCGCTTTATATGAGACGAGGTGGAGCTGGTCTTTGCAAACAAGAAGAAAAAATCAAGAAGAGGAGAAAAAAGGTGAGTCAAGCTTGTTTGTTAGTGAGCGAGCCACCTAATTCAATTCTGAGCTTAACCGAAATGCGGAGTATGCCTCGATTGCAACTCTGGATGAGTTACTGCAGCAACACCTGGCCTCTAACTACAGACACGATCAACACATCAATTCTACCAGTTATTAACACCTATTTTACTGCCTTTTCTATAATTTATTGTCTACATGTCCCCTGCAATGGCAGCATCTGAGAAGTGAAAACATCAAAGTCGGCCGCTTTGAGCTCCAGTGGAGACGCTACTCCGAAGCCGGCGTGGAGCCTTCCGGGGCCTGAGGTGTCGACTCCGGCGAATCCTTTTTTGTATCTAATCTGATAAGGCAGTCTGTAGTCTGTAGACGCTCTGTATCGCTTCATTCCCCGCATTGTAGAAAGAATCACCCATTTCTGCTGTTTCTCACCGAATCTCTCACCGAAGAACCGGAAAAAGGCCTTTTCCTGTAAACATCCGCACTTCGCTCCTTGGGATATTAAATCCGACCATCGGAGGTACGCACAGTACATACTACGGCGTCTGAGCGCATATATCCATGGATGCATAACATTAACAGCAGTGTGCGTTTGATCTTCATCTCATCCCTGGAACTGATCGTGTATCCACAATATTCTCTTCTACAACAATTTCTACAACAGCATTTCCATGATATATGACAGAACAATACGTTTTGCTACAATCCGACCCTTCCAATGTGCTTTATGCTTCTTGATATATATAGCACTGTCTTTTGACGACGACAAAGTATATACGAGATGGCGCCTTTGTTTCTCTCGGGGCTGAGATGCGTAAGTATGTGAGCTATGGTGGCTTGTAAATAGCTTCAGTCCTTGCCAGCTTCGTATATACATTATTCGCATCACGGCAGACTGATGGAATGCGTGATCTGCGCTGGTTGGTCCCACGTATTGTTGGTGTTAGTGCTTACTCCATCCAGCGTCGAACTTCCAACTTCCTCTCCTCTTTCGCCTTTCGCCTTCTCAAACATACAATCAAGAGAGTAAAGAATTTTGAAAATGGCCGCTCAAGATGCTGTTGCCTACTACAACGGCAAAGTGCACACCCTCAACGACACCAACCAGGTAGCCGAGGCCTTTATCGTCTCCTCTGATGGCACCTTCTTGGCAGTAGGCAGCACCTCAGAAATCCTATCAACAGCAAAAACCAACGGAAACGTAACCTACAATCTCAACGGCCGCTTTGTAATGCCCGGCATTCACGATGCCCACGTCCATCTTCTCTCCGCTGGCATTTCATACCTCAGCGGCGTCAGTCTCGCCGGCGACACCACAATAGCCAACATCGGCGAGCGCATGCAAGCAGGCCAATGCACATGCGCCTACCAACACGCATTCCAAGACTGGGTCGTTGGCAACACCTTTTCCATCCCAGACTTTGACCGCTCCTCGCTCGACACAGCCTACCCCGATACCCCCGTCGTCATCCACGGCGGCGCCGGCCACAGCGCCTTCCTCAACACTGCCGCTCTCGTCAAAGCAGGGTATCAAGTCGACAACGAGCCAGACGTCAAAGGCGCCATATTCAGTCGTCGTGCTGATGGCAGCTTAACCGGGGAGGTCGCCGAGTTGGCTATGAATAAGGCCATGGTATCAAAGGGGAACCCAAACTTGGCGCACGCCAAACGGGCAATTCGAGCCGCCATAAAGCGTCTGCATCAGGCTGGCGTTACGTCGGTGCAGGAAGCGGCGACAAATTCTGTGATTCTGGACGCGTTGAGGGAATTGGACCACGAAAATGCGCTCAAGCTCGATATTGCGGCGCACTCGGTGTATGCGCCCGAGTTTCTGGCCAACGAGCGTCTGGCGTCGCTCAAGGAATTGATTGAACGAGCCCCAGGGCTGGCGACGAAGCATGTTCGAACTAATTTTGTGAAGATTTTGTTGGATGGGGTGCCCCTGCCGCCGCTGTTTTCGAGCGCGGGGTTGGATGGGAATGGGGATATTGAGCATCATAAGATTCTCGTGGATGATGTTGTGGAGGCAGTCAAACGGTTTGATGAGCGCGGGCTTACGGTGAAGATTCACGCTACGGGCCAGGGGAGTACGAGGCTTGCGCTGGATGCTATCAATACAGCGCGGAAGAGTAATCAGACGGGGCGCGTAATTAAGCATGAGATTGCGCATTGTAATGGCATACATCCTGGTAAGTATCCTTCTCCCCAAAAAGGTTGACGATTTTGACATCAAGGTATAGACGACATGCAACTCTTCACAAAACAACACGTCACAGCCGAGCTCTCACCGGCAATGTTCTTCGACCACCCACTTGCCGCAGCAAGCAACGGGGCCATGAACTGGGATTTCGTCCAGCTTTTGAAAACCAATGTCTACCCCATCACTGTCGGATCAGACTGGGGCTCACGCGGCGATCCCAGTCTATTACCGAAAGTGCACCACGTTGCTAGACGGGTGGGCGACTGGGCTGTTACCACTGACAAGCATACTACAAATACAGATACAAGTATATCACTCGGCGCCAAACTCGTTCTTGAGCTGTTGACCAAAAACGGCGCCGCGGCTGTAGGACTGAGTGATGTAAGCGGCAGTATCGAGGTTGGGAAACGCGCGAATTTTATAATGCTAGACGGGGATGTTGTTGCAGATCCAGATGCGGACTTTGAGAATGTCAAGGTGCTGAAGACGTGGTTTGAGGGCGGGTTGGTTTGGGATGCTGAGTCGGACATTGCTACTTGATAGCACTGCTTCGGTATATGCAATATTCTATAGATGATAGAAATGAACTTGTGATTTACGCCCTGAGAAGACATGTTTATTTATGAATGTCAATTGATTCTTCGTATCGTAAGCACTAACAAAATCATTATAGGTATATTAAAACCAACTCCGCCCATTATACATGATACACCGTAGCTACCAAAGCTGAGCGTGAACAAAAAGAAATAAAATCACCGTCATCCAAACATTAGCGTTCTTCTTGACATCCTGACATCAGGAATATGTGTGCGAGGGAGGGAGAGAGAGGGAGAGCATTCAAGCTACAGCCATCTCCTGTCCGCTGCTGTTGTCACTTCCATAGTAGGTAGCACCACCCTTGGACAAAAGCCCCTCATTCTTGCGCTGCTTCCGAGATGGGATGTCGCAGTCCTTGCCCGGCATGATCTTGGCTGGGTGCACGATGCTCAGAATCACGAAGCAGATCCACATGGGCAGCGAGTCGAGGCAGTACTGGAAGACCTCGTGGTTGGGGATGGACGATTTGAGGCCGTTGTTGTATTCGGCGAGACGGAAGAGGATACGCAGCTATCATAGTCAGAAAACATTATCCACAAAGTTTTGACTAGAGGGGACTCACAGTAATGAGAAGCAGCACAACAACGAGCGTGTACAACAGCTTGAAACCAGATTGGAGAGTTGGGCTGTTCTTGGATGCACCAAGAGCAGGCGCAATACCGCCGGCCTGTTGCTGTCTGCGTAGCTGCCGCCAGAACTCAAAGGCAAAGTAGCCGAAGATGAAGATGAAGATTTGCTGCAGGCCCACGCCGCCCATGTAGATGTGCAATCCGTCCAGGATTTGCTGGTTGGTGTTGCCGTTCTTCTGGGCGTAGACTGCGCCGCCGGTTTGAATTATGAAGGATCTATATTTTTCCATTAGTGTGATTGACCAAAGATGGGGTTATGGAGAGGACGTACACAATATCAAACATGACAAAGCACATGCTAAACTGCCACGCGCGAATACCGCGCACGCTCGCACTGGGGATGTAGTTCCACACCATGCGCGCAAAGACCATGTAGCAAAACGCATTGGTCCAGAGCGGGGAGATGAAAATCAGCACGAACCAGCCAATGTACGGGCCGGAGGAAGCTGGGTTGTTGATACTGAGCGTTCGCAGGACGTAGGTTGCTGTTTGCCAGAGGGCGCTCATGCAGATGATCCATGTGTAGCCCTTGTTGTAGTGGATTCCTTGTGCTATCTGCACGACTAGGGCAATTGCGAAGAGTGCGAGGAAGGCGATGGAGGCGCCTTCGTTGGGACAGAAGTTCCATTCGGTGTCGGGCGTGGTGAGGGCTGTATCATAAGTCAGTCAAAGCTGGTAGAAGGATGAGATGAGTCTTTCGTACCTTTGCAGGTCATGGTTGCGGTGTTGTGATGACTCGAGGCTTATTTCAAGAGTGTCCTGCTGTCTTGCTGTCTTGCTGTCTTGTTGTGTTGTCGTGTCTGATGAAAAGAGAGTATTTCAACGGGGAAAACTAGCATCTTTATATCTTTACAGGACGTCAAAGAGAACAATATTAACATCATCCATTCTTGGCCCATGTAAATGTCTGGGCAGCTGAATCTATACAGCATTGTTTACAAACCCTAATGCTCCAACACGCAAAGCTCGCTAGATTGGGCCTAGCTCTGTCATCAGCCAAGTGTGGTTACTCTCAATCAATTTCCCCATTGAGCGAACGTTGCGAGTTTAAAGGAATCTGATCTTCAAAAGTAAAACCAATGGCAACGAATCAAGTTAGGCCCCAGGTTCTGTCCCTCGAGAGCCTGAGGACCGTACGACCGGAACTACGAAGTACAGAACTGTGCTAGGTATAGCTCTGTTGGTGCCTGATGTTCTTTTCACCTCTAACCTTGGGGCAGCTTTGGCCCTGTCGTTCGCCAAGGCGGCTCACATACATGCGTAGATCGACAATTGCAATCTACAGCTCGCGAATCTAACGCATTTGACGATGATTCCAATGAGATTTCTCTTCGTGGAAATGATGAACGCATAAAAATAAAAATAGAAATAGAATTTGTTGTTGTTTGTTGGGTGGAGACGCCGGTAAGCACTGCGATTGGCTGCAACAGAAAAGTGGAGTTGGGGGCGCTCGCAGAGTTCGCTGGATTGGGGCTAGCGCCATGTCTATTTGCTTTAGGTTTTAAGCATGATTTGGAGACGTCCAATAGCCTCATCCATACAGAGTACATATCACACAGTCTGTCAGTGCTATGAAGTGGGTGCTATGAAGTCATGATACTAGTCTACGGAGAACGCCGTGGAGGATTCACACTTGTCGTCATTACCCCGGTGCACCATACGGAGCAGCCAATTGTCACAATCGGAGCATTATGACAGGAAGGAATGAGTTTCTATCTGACCCACCGAAGTAAGGGCGAAATACATACAACGAATAATCAGTTTCGGCCACAGCTTCTGCCCTGCGTTTTCAGACATTGAGCCGTGGGCGACGGAGTGAAATCGTTGCAATTGGAATACGTACTCTACTCAGTATAACCTTCCTTCTGCTTCACTCACTGCGTTCCTAGGCCAACTTAAATTTGTTATAACAGGGGTCGTTATCGATACAAAGGTAGCTTTTACTGCACCCCGTACTCTGTACGGAGACTATGAGCCAAATTGGGACTAGTTGGGATGAAGCTTATGGCCTAGTAGTACTTCGTGTTTAGGCCAAATAGTCAAAACTAGAAGCTTGGGACAGTTATCAAAAGGGTTAGAGTTCCGAGCCCTAGACAACGTCATATTCTAGTGCGGCTGCCTGCGCGGCGTGCCTGGGGAAATGTAATTCCATACTAGTATGATCCCATTGATGTTTGTACATAGTTCAGCTTGGCAGTCTTGGCCCAAACATTTTAGAATCTGCAGTTCGTGTTCAGAGTCTTTGCTTTCCGCCCCCAAGCCCCAAGGACGTTGGGGCTAACTGGTTTTGGGCCATTGCACGAACACTTTGAGCTTATTGACCCTTCTGACATCATGAGCTCCATAGAAAAGAAATCTATATATGTATCTGAGACTATCTCCCGTCTTGGTAAACGTCATGTTTGACGATCTTGAAGTCACGGTGCAAAAATTTGAACAAAACACGAGAAATTGACATTCAGGTTCGGTTAGAAGAGAGAATTTGGAGGATTCGACACCTTGCGCCGCGAGTGATTGCCAAGACGCTGTTTGAAATGAATCCTGTAGAAGACAACCCATCTACGGACGTATCTCCCTGCTCCAGAAACTATATGGTTGGAGATCTGCAAAGTCATGTTGGCCGGGAAGCGCTCAGAACACGAGGATTGATATTCGGGTTCTGTTAGAAGAGAGAATTTGGAGAACTCGACATCTTGTTGTTGCCAGAGGCTGTTTTGACACTTGGACAGGAAGCAATGCCACTGCTTCAGTGTATGCATACCTGGCCAAGTCCCATCTCCCATAGTGACTGTCAGTGTTACAGTTCGCTATACTCAAAATAATTGATTCCTATTGTACTATTGTTCCGACAGGATTATGCTGCCATATTGATTGGCACAGGTCCCTTTGGACCAATACTCCCTGCAATGTTTGCTTGATGCATTGTTCGAGGTCCCATCTTCAAAGGATAGTCGACAGCGGAATGAAACAGGCCATAATTATCCCATATTATCATATCACCCTCCTCTGCTGGTGCCAACAAGATGTACTCCGGTTTCAGAATCCGCATCTGCATCCCCAGGATCCATCGTCGGATCTCCTCCACATCATCGACCACTCTAGGTACCTTGTCCTTGGAGCTGCGCAGAAAAAGTCTTTGTGCGCAGATTCCGTGGACTTGGAAAGCCTTGTCTCCTGTCAGAGGATTGACCCATACCATAGGATACTGTTTGAATTAGCAAATCGTCCCTCTTCCTGAGCTTTTGGGAAATAAACTGACCTTCTTCACTGCCAAGGGATCATACTCTCCAAGCTCTTCACTTGTCAAACACTTGCCTCCTTCCGCGAGGCCCAAGCCGTTGCTATTCCCCTTGCAACGCTCAATCCACTTGTACGGATATGGAGCATACTCGACCCAGCTGTAATCCGCCATCTTCTTTTCATCTGGTGTGAGCAGGCTATACAGTTGGGATGTGCTGAAGAACGCAGTTCTTCCAGGCGGCGATTTCATGCTCAGCCCCGAGCCGTCTGCCCATTCGATCGTGACATCGTCGTCCCCACGAGGCAGCTTGACACATCGCAAAGATGTGAACCATGCGGGATCCCTCCCATATAGCGGAGCGTCAATGTGCCAGCGCTGGAAACGAATAATCCCCTTTTCAAAATCGGCATCGGGCGGGGGAACAGCGTGAAAGTCATTGCTTAGACCACGATCCACAGTGTGGTTCTTGATACCGAAATGATCTTCTCCTTGGAAACCTTTACCTATGAGACGAACATTTTCGGCTCCTGGAATACCGACGACTTCCCTTCCTCTCTATATTATCACTCTCGTGAGAACTTGATCCATGAAAGTTTTGACACAAATGACACAAAGGGACACGCACCGCTAGAAGACCTCCTTTTGCCCTGAAGTTGGTAATGCTCCCGTGACTGTGGCCATCCGTAGCTTTGGGGTCGAGTCTAGTGATCAATTCCCATTGTTTCTTTGGATTGAGACTCGACTGGTCTTTTACAATGACGACCTTGTGGCGCCACACGGCGATTTTGAGACGGTCAACATCGTCGTCTGCCAATTGTGATTAGACTGATACTTTTTTCTCTCTCTTTTTTTTTTATTTGTTCTATGGAACCCAAATCACCAGAGATATTATTCAAGTCGAGTCCCGTAACAAATGCGCCGAACTGTATGAAATCAGCTTTTATGATTCAATCAAAGGTCATGGATGGCTTACATTGTACTTTTCTTCAGGTTTTCGCTCTATAGCGGCCACAGAGAAAGCGGTTGTCTCCTCCATCATTGATCACTCGATGTAATGATAGACCTGGATATGAAGTCCGATGATTATCAAACGGAAATGGCTCATTTATGTTTCAAGCTACAAAAGTTATGATCCTCGCATTATCTCGCAACCACTCCGTGGACCGCATCCTCGGCCGAGGAGTTCCGTCATGTTATCACCCCCAAAGTCATATGAACCTATCAGAATATTTCTCATGGCTTGCAGTTGATGTTATCAAGACTTGAAAATATTCTGTTGCCCGCCTCCGCTTTTGCCCTCCAACTGCTATTGCGTTCAGAATTGTCGGCTATCAATAATTACACGGCCGATTCCACCTGGCGGTATCCGCGAGGGAAGCGGCATTCGCCGATCGCACTCTATACACTAACCCTGAGAGTTATAGTAAAGGGCAAAGTCCTGCTGTTAAGTGCTATCTTTCAGGGCTATTGATGGAATGTTAGCCATGATATGTTCGGGCAAGGGAGAGTGCGCCTTCATCCGGTGGCCAGTTTCTGGGAATCCGTCTATCGATACATACACGTTGATATAGATCGGGCTTTCTTGTAGTAGTACGACCCAAACTATCCGCGTCCGAAGGGAAGGATATTCACAGACACAGTATTGGACAATTTACTTGGAAAATGTCTACGACAATCAGATTAAAAACGTGTGGGTTGTGAGGGTTCGGTTTAATGACACAATCGAGGAACGCTTAGCTCTATTCTGGCATATGGAGATTGAGAGATTTATTAATAAAACAAAGACGATTTAAATCCATCTGTTCTATCTTAGCTCACACATAAAGGTCTATGAGCTTTTATGTTACATGTCCACCTCGTGAAACAAACTCCTAATCGCCTTCACAGACCCACCTAAATCCTGTAAAATCATCTGATGTCCCACACCCTCAAGTACCTTGACCCAAGCATTTGATCCGATCAACTGTTTCACTTTCATAGACCTCTCTGGGGGAGAAATCACATCTCCATTCCCTGCTAGCAATAAAGTCGGCGCACTGATATCACCATACTCCGGATCTAAATGATCTAAACCGGCGACTGCCTCACAAGCTAATGCATATGCTTCAGCATCACAAGCAGCCACTTGCCGGCGAACTTTCTCGCCTAGTTCTTCCTGTGTTGCAACCCGTTGTTCCTGGGGGAAGTTGGAAATGGAAGCTACATTCGCTACGGCAGATATGCCTTCTTTTCGCGCTTGTCTTGCCAGACTCAACATCCGCTCTCTAGCAGCTGGTATATTGGCAATTGATCGTCCGGCTCCGAGCAGCGCAAGACCGCGAATCGTTTCCGGGTTTGCGGCCGCGTAGTGCATGGCGAGGATTGATCCGAGACTGTGTCCGATAATGACAATCTTCCGCTCGGCTGCTGCTGCTTCGTTTTCTTCTTCTTCAGATCTCTGTAGAAATGCCACAACGGAGCCCAAGTCGTCGACATAGCGAGGTATGGAGAGTTTGACGTCTGGTGACGATAGACTAGTCTTTCCAAAACCCTCAAGGTCGACGGATACGAGCCTATTTGTCTCTGGATAGAGATACGGTAGGAGAAGAGTGAATGTTTCTGTTGAAGCGCCGAGGCCGTGAAGAAGGAGAACCAAGGGACCAGTGGGATTGCCGGTTTGGCTTATGTGAATTTTTGTTCCGTTGGAAGTTTGGATGTATGAGGATTTTGGTGAGGACATTTTTTTATAGTTCATTTAGTACTGTCCAGGTGGTTCCTCTTGAAAGCGATGTGAAAGAAGATGTTTGAGCATTCCAATACTAATTTTGTTTTCGCCTGGCACTCATGATGTATTATCCTGTTGGGAACATCGTATCAAAAGTCGGCCGAGTTTCAATCCGATTGACTCGAGTGATATTCTGGCATAATCTTATCAGCAAGAACAATGAGATAAACAGTTATCAAGTGATAAAAAAAAAAAAAAAAAACTCGGCCGTCATTCTACAGCGGCTCGCAACAAGATAGTACCCAGGAAAGACGTTTCTGTAGGGTTTATAAGCCTAGATAGCAATTTCTGACTTGTTCAAGCATCATCAACAATAAACACATCAGTTTACCAACTTACATCTGTGTCAAATATGGTCTTCGCTCTCTCAGCAACGACCGCAGAGGTCGCACCCCCCAAAATTCTCACCGTGAAAGAGGCATATATACCCCCCGAAACGACTCGCAGCAACGGACGAATTGTTTCTATCCAGCATCGCACTGGAAGCAAGGTGAACTTTGGCGCCGAGGTCTACGGAATTGAATTGAATAATTTCACTGCTGCGGACTTTAGGTTGATTTCTGATGCTCTCCACCGGCATAAGCTGCTTGTCTTCAAGGAGCAGCGGCAGATGTTGACGCCGAAACAGCAATATCGATTGACCGCGTGGTATGCTCCCCCTCCATTTGCCTCGTATGAATAGATTCTAAGGTGCGTGGCTCAAAGTTTCGATCCCGACGAACAAACGGGCGGTTTTGCCCACGGTGCCGACCCAGTCCTTGTCCAAGAAAACGGTGTGACCATCTATGGTCTTCCCAATCGCCCAGCCATCAACGCGCAACCTCAAGTACATATCCTCGGCCGCGGCGAACTCCCACCGAACCACTTCGACTTTCCACCCGGATTTAAAGTCAAAGGTATCGACCATGTCGACTTCCACGTCCCGCCCCATCTTCCTCAGGAAGAGCGTGATCAGGGTGCCAGTCGTTTTTATCAGTGGCACTGGGATGGCTCCCTGTACAACATCCCTCCACCGCGAGTGGGATGTTTACTTGCCGTACGAACACCCAAAGGCCCCGATGTAACGGTGCACTGGGGTGATGGAACTGGTCAGACAATGAAGATTCCGCCAGGAGCTACAGCTATGGTTGCCGGATCGAGAGCGTTGGAGCTTTTGGATCCTGAGCTGCGCCAAACAGTTATGCATAGTCGTATAGAATATGCTCCCCATGCCTTTCAATGGATGTCGACAGCGCGGAGTGTCCAGCTGGGTCATATTCTTGAAACGGAGGGGCGTGAGATGCCATTGGACAAGTTGTCACCGTGGACAAAGGATAAAGTCTGCATTTATCCTATGGTGTGGACGAATCCAGTGACGGGCGAGAAATCATTGCAAGTTCATGGACAGGGTGCGTTCAAATTGTACCTCAAAGATAAACCCGATGGCGAAGAGAAGGTAGTGGGTGACCTTAAGGAGGTAAGAGCTTTCATGCATAGGTATGTTCTCTCCTATTACTGTACTTCGTATTTAATAGGGGGATAACAACTAAGCAAGTTATCCTACAGAATTATGAGCCCTGTCCTTACTCCGGAAAACATCTATGCACACCCACATAAGGAGCAAGATGTTATTCTTTGGTATAATAGAGCATTGTGGCATAGCATCGTATGTTATACTTCCTCTCGACTGCTACCTAGGTATGCTAGTACTAATATTATTTTAGACTGAGTTCCCAGAGTCTTATGGTCCTCGCGTTATGCATCAGTGCAATATTGCCGCTTCTGATCATCCTTCTGGTTAGGATACATTTTATGCTTTATCAATATTTAGATCTTGTAACAATGAGATGAGTACTCGTGTAGTACTTAAGCCGTTCAAAAACTTTCCTTGCGATTTATATTGAATCCAAATTACATATCGAAGAAAGTTTACTCTCCTCTATAAAGTCAAACTGGTGACAACGCCTAAAAATACTAAACTTCGACCTCACTGTCAGACAATCAACCGTACAAGGGAAGCCGCAATGTCAAATGGCCAAATTCCTGAGGTCATATCATCGATCATCCCGAGATATTATTACGGATGAGGTCACTCGATGCTATTGAATCTAAGATCATTAGATGAAGGTGCGTTTTCAAGATATAAGGAATCTTTCCATTCCCGGGCGTGGATTACAATAATTAACTAGACAACTAACTATAAAATCGACGAAGGGGATGTATATGAAATACGTTTATCCTCTTCATAATGGGCGGTGCAATCAGACATCTTCAATTTCGGTCGACTTTTCAGAATTTCGAGCCATCATCTTATCTTCCAACGCCGGAGGCCTCTCGTCAATATCTGAGTCTACTGCTGACAGATGAGCAACTACTCCGGGCACCATGGCAGGAATGAGAGTGCGTCGATGCGGCCAAAAATAGTTCAAAGCAAAATAGAGCGCCGTTGAGACACAGAAGCCGTATAGATAGTTGATCGAATACAAATGCTCAAGTCCGGTATTAATGTGAACGCTGTTGGGTGTTACGGCGTTGGCCAGGCCTGGTAGTAGTGGGACGATGACCACTAGAGTGCACGCGAGAGCACGCCAATTTGTTCCGAACTAAGAAAGTTGGTAAGCCCACAGACTCTGATGGGTTTCAAGAGATTCAAATAGATACATACTTGATAGTAGTAGATTCCATGCGGATCATACAAGGCTGGAACGTCGTATTTGCGACGCTTGATCAGCCAGTAATCGCAGAACAATATGCCTGCAATTGGGGCCATGAATATAGCATAGGCCCCCATGAAAGAGAGGAAGGTTTGGCCGTTCGCAATAATAATCCATGGACATAGTGGCCACCCTCCGATCAGCATGCACAGAACCATTCCGCGTCTGATATTGATCCACTTGGGACACATCGTTGTCAAATCTGGAGTTTGAACATTTGTAAGCTTTATCTTTTCTTGAGGAAGTTTCATTGGACATACCATTAGCAAAGGAGACTGAATTCGCAGAGATATTGTTGCAGATTTGCGCGAGCAGCCACAGTGACGCGCAGAAGAACGCTGCCGCTCGACCGCCAGGCGACCCCTGCCATTGGCTAATGATCTCCAAGGGGCTCCAAAGCACGGTGCCATAGATTCGTTGGGAAGCACTGCCGGCAATAATTCCAAAAAGGCCAGTAATTACCTTGAACAAGGGAATCATTGGGAGCTGCCACACGGGGCTGCCCGGTTTCTTGCTAAAGCGAGAAAAGTCCGATATATTGACGGCTAGAGTTGAGAAACCACCTGTCTCGCGGTCAGTAGCCGTCTCTGAGTAAAGGATGGTTAATTGAATGCCATCTCCGATGCATACCAGTAATGGAGGTCATATTTGTCAACCACAACCAAGCGCGCTGGGAGCCATGCACCGTTGCAGCTGCTTGGAATAAATCACCCCCGCCTCCAGCCTTCACGCTGATCCAAATCACCATAGCTAACGCCATAGGCGGAACAAGGGCAGACTTGAAGATGAACATGTATTGTAGCCGATGCGTCGGGATGAACAGGAAAGGCGTCTGGACTGCATGGTATATCACGTAAGACACCATTCCTTGCGTGGTGATGCCTGCTGATTCAGGAAGATGATTCGGAAGATTTGAATAACTAGGCCAAATAGCGGTTATAATCTATAGATAGTGTCTCTTTTCATTAGGCAAATACAGACACGATGAGGATGGGACTGCTTGGTGCCACCAAGCACTTACTGGAGTCACACATTGCCCACCGTAAGAGCTCTGGACGCCAAACCAGAAGAGCGCCAGGATAGCCCTCGAAGCGACACAAAAATAGCCAAAGTATGTTCCGTAACTCGCACGGATGGCGACGGGGAAAGGAACATGCAGGTCTGCTCCCACTGCGCCGTTGAGTACTGGAGACGGTCCGGTCAGCTTGAGAAACATGGCGCAAATCAATGGAATAAGCCCACCTGTTGGAATAGCATTACAAAGAGCCGCGACCAGAGTCAGCAGGACGCAATCCGTCGCTGACAGGCCCGAAGTAAAAGCGGAACTTGCTGCAGACCAGGCCGATATGGTGACCAAATCTGACAGCCAGTACTGGGTGAAGGTCCAGCCAGTCCAGGTCCATTTCTCAGGTGGCACCGGGTCCTGGTCTGTCTCAACGAGATGGGAACGTCAGAAATCCTTAATTTTCTGGAAAATAACAATTTGATTTGCTAACCTTCATTACTCCACACATGCCTCGGGGCAATACTGCTGTGCTTTTTGGGCAATGCCCATATCCTTGGTCGGGTCCAACTCATTTGGGATATTTGTCGTGGTTCCACCATTCCATATTGAAACCGACGATCGACATCCAGGCCTGGTCAAGTCTTTATGGACGTTGTATCTCCATCACAAGTGTTGTGATCCCCGATAAATTTGATAAGCATATGTATAGTACGCCAGCCTATAGCTGCATCTTGATACGTTCCTCGGCGTTATCTACACACTATCTCAGCCTATCTCTAGTTGTGGTCTCTCCCCGCCATCCTTATCGTCCTCGGCCGAGCTGACGGCATAGATATAACCAAACAAGATATAACCAAACATACATGTATTCTTCTGTCCGAGACTTCGTCCGACCTGACTCTCTTCTGAGACCGTCTATCAAATCTCGGGCCCGTCCGCCATGAACGCCTCCGTCCAACGGAAAAGACTAGCCTGCGCCGAGTGTACCAGGCGCAAGATCAAGTGTGATAAGGTGCTACCCTGCCGTAATTGCACACGCCGGTAAGAGACAGGCTCGATCTGTTAGTTTTCATTAGGATCTCACGCGGCATGTTATCGTAGTGGAAGTTCCTGCTACCGCAATGAGCAGCCCAGTTCTCACCGACGAGCAACTCCGCGATCATCCCGAATTGCAGACGAAGAAGAGGTCGATCAATCTGGGCTCACGGGCAGTTTGATCACACGTATCCGCGAGTTGGAAGAAACGATTCGAGCGGTTGCGAATGATGTTAATGAAAGGACCGCCGCCTCGATTCCAGCCCCATCAGAGAGTGATCATCAGTCACCAGGAGGTAGTTTACATACTCATGCTTTGCCCGGAGAAACTGAGGACGCTGCGACTATCCTAGAGTTCCTGGCGTGGGGTCGGAGGAAAGTTTCGACGTATGGCGAGGATCTCGTGGACCACGATATAGGGGGCAGATCAGCTCAATATTCCGGAGATGTGGCACTGGATCAGGATCCAGCGGCAGACGCAGTGGCATCTCAGCTGCGCTTGACAGATGAATCTTCACTGTCGCTAATCCAGCTGCTACTTCCCGAACAACCGAGCATTGTGCCCATTGTCGAGTACCATTGCAACTCCTTGCTTTGATACCACGGATCCTTCCATGGACTGGTGTTTCAGAAGGAGTTCGACGTCTTCCTGCACAAACACCGAGGTCTCATAGACCAGCCAGGTATAGATCTACAGTGGGTAGGGTTATTGTTTGCAGTCCTTGCAGGCAGTATGGTATGTGCTCCTCGGCTTACTGCACGTTCTTGGGAATTTGAGGATTCAGAACGCGCGGTGATTGCTCAACGGTGGTTCAAAGCGGCTCTTATTTGTCTAAATCGGGCAAATTATACAGCATATCACTCCATCTATTCGATTCAGTGCATCACGACGATGACCATGAGTGCACATATGTTGGGCCATTCCAATAGTCACTCAGTCATGTTGGCAACTGCGATAAGAATTTCACAGAGCCTAGGCTTCCACCGACTAGGGAGTGCAAAGCAGGATCATCCATCTAATGCAGTAAAGAGGGAGACTGGACGGAGAGCCTGGACCCAACTTTGTATTCAAGATTGGTTCTCAATTCCCTTCTCAGAAAGCTACTTCATCCGTCAACTTGATTTTGACACGGATAAGCCATGTAATTGTATGGATGAGGACATGGTTCCATTGCCCGATGATGTCCCTACACCGATGACTTACCACCGTTTCTTGTATGACATTGCCCTTATCATGCCCCAACTGCATGACGATCTATCTAAATCAAACACAATGTATACCAAATATGAGCATGTTCTACGATATGACACACGAATGCGCACACTAGCCAGCAAACATGTCCCCTCATGTTTGAAGAGCGCAGCTTTGGAACCATCTTGGCCACAGTATGTGATCTGGGCTCAACATTGCCTAACAATCACTTCGGCACACAAGATCATCATGATCCATCGTAAGTTTCTTTGGCAGAGCTTTACGAACCCTGCCTTCAACTTCACTCGGAAAACATGCATCGCGGCCTCCAAGACAATCATTCGCGTTCAAAAGCAGGTTGCGCAGGATAATGGTCCTGACTTGTGGATTTATCATGCCTTTAGCGTGGCAGCCAGTGTGCGTTATCCTTTTCGTTCTTTTTTCTTATCTCAAAATGGAAAAGATAAGAAAAATGAAACCTACTTACCATGCTTTACAGATCGTCCTTTGCTTGGATCTCCGATTCCGCTCAACTTCTGACTCGGAATATTGAGAGCATCGCAATCTGGTTTGCGATATGATCACAATTCTGTCCCAGAGCGAGACGAGCATGATCGCAAAGCGAGGGGTGAAAATTCTGCAACTATTGCTCCATCTCGAGCGAGATGATTGTCGACCAAAACAACGACCGCACTCACACGGAGGAGGATCATCCAGATCTACCACCACGAAAGATGACAACTCTGGAAGATACGGCCGAGCTGGAGACACCACCAGTGACGCGAATGGAAGTGGGGATAGTCCTGCTATAAACATCCACAGATTAGTCGTTCAAGCATTCTGTGATCAGGAATACTCTCAGCAGAGTGCTACTCGTAACAGCCACCACTATCAGCGCCTAGCAGGAAATCGTGGCTCTGATTTAATGCGGCCACCACCTTCGTCGTTGGCCTTTCAAGACCAGTGGTCTTGGCCTGATTCAATGCATGATGATGCCGATGATTGTGAGGATATTGGGGGTGATGCCATCCGTGAAGGCTCGACTCTATTGACATCTTCAATGCGAGAATTCCTTGGACTATACCCATGGCAGGAGGCTATTTCTTGATTCCGTAGTCGACGTTTGAGATGAATGGTTCTTTGAAAGATATTTGTCCTTGGCGTAAACTAAAGGTCCTAGAAGAATCGGTATAGCGTGTATGCGCTTGTATATGCTTATGCACCTAACTAACTAGCTTCACAACATAAGCAAGATTTCTATCTATTTCTAATAATTACTAGTACTCTTTATAAAGTTTACCAAAACTCTAGCTATGACATGGAGAAAGTAGATTATGATACTAGTAATGAACTTGTACAGGTATTTCCAAGCGAAATCTCCTCCAAGGATAATGTTGAAACCGAAGAACCATGGCCAGTTTGTACCTCCGGGTGACCAAAGAAGATGAGAATGTTGGCCGCAGAGATTCCAAGCCTTCACAATTGATGATCACTTTAGAAGTAGCTTCCCACCGCTTTGTCACTGTCGAGTCTATATTGTTAGTGCAGTCAAACGTCAGCATTCATCTACCTTCCTTGGTAATCTGAGAAATAATTACTTGCCAGTCATTACATTCCCGGACTCAGGAATCGGTCTCCAATCAGATACCTTTACTTTTCGCATTTGCTGCAGGTGAATACGCGAAATCTCCTTCAAATACAATGAATTGGATGCTGAATTTGACGTTGGACGGCGTGGCTGCGGATCAACCGAAACAAAACTGGTCGATTTCAACGTACTCGATATCGTGCAGAAAGATGGTTTAATGGGCTCACGGCCCTTTTGACAGCTGATGAGTTGCATTTTGAGACAAACCTCTGTGAAAACACTCGATCCCCCTAATCGAATTGGCCGAGGCTCTAACGACTCCAGCTTTACAAAGCCGACCCTCTTGATTCGAGGAAAAGACCAGAGTTCCTTTTCGGTCAAGATTACATATTCGCCAGGGAAATCTTCCAAGCAGAGAGGAGGCTGGGGAGTTGATACAGGGTAAAATTGGATAGGTTGAGTCGTCTCAGCAAGTATGATTCCGTCTTTTGCTACTTGGCATCGTATGTTGTAGATAACATGGCAATCGACAGTCTTTACGGGCCCTGTGTCCCTAGTTGCGTCTGCATGCCATTGCAATTGGATCGAGGGCGGAAGGCCTTTTGACGAGAGTAGACTCAGATTGTAAGAAGGGAGATCTAAGATGGCAAAATCAAATCTGAATGGAAATATCCCCGGGTCCTGCACATCCTGGGAATTGGGTTCGACCACATTTAGAATGTGAGAAACTCTAATAAGCTATACGTAAAGGGTTAGCAATATACTTGAAATTTGATTAACAAACATTCTTACTTTCTCGCGGTTTGATAGCACCGAATACGACGCACCATCCTTGACAAGAAAATGGATTATGGCATCACCTTCCAAAGTTGTCGTAATAGTGTCAAAGTTATCTCCATATGTAGATTGACTGATAAACCATTCACCGTCCAAATTATCCCAGCCTGTGATGACAGGCGTTAAGTTGGAGGTGCTATTCTCGAGTAGCTTGCCATCCACGCGTAATCTAATGCCTGAAGACATGGTTAATAGGGCCTCATACACTGTAAGAATGAAAATTAAATGGCAATCATTGTCGGTGAAGCGATGGTGTCAAGGGGGTTGTACAGCTAGATCCAGGGGTTCTCGACATAGTTCGTTTTCAAATCCGATATCACCATATTTCACTACCCTCCCTTGAGAGGATCGAAAATGCACCTTACCAATGTCCGATGAAACCCAAATGGCTGACTATATAGGTCCTTGTCATGATGAAGCTTGATGTTGAATGCTGACTCCCGCAAGTGATATACAATGGACAGGTTAGGGCTAGCCTTGGATGGGTAATTATTGCGAACAAGCGCTTGTATGACGCTCCCACATCCCTGTCTCTGCACATAAAGAAAATACTGCAAGAGTCCGTTGCTACCAATTCATCCGTATAGGCTTTCTTTGTTTACTGCGAGGAGCGTAAGGTGCTGCTTGGAGTCAAAGACAAGACTTCAGATTCTAGTAGACATGTTATCAGTAGCATTGGCATTGGCAAGCTCAAGAATTACAGACACAATCTGAACGACTCAATAATAAATAAATACTCGACATACTATCTATCATCACACAAATAGTAGTAGGCAATGTTAATGTCTTGAAAATCTGTGACCTTTTTGTGTTACATGAACTGAACCATCGACCCCGCAAGCCTCGAAAATGGAGGGCCTGGAACAAGTAAAGGAAATGGAGGGCACAGCTGTTGCTCTCTCCATAATAATGGATCAGGATGCAGACAAGCGACTTCTTCGAAAAATTGATCTGCAAGCTCTTCCAGTCGTGACAGTATCTATGGTACTTTGGAGCATTTTTAGACCGGTATGAATGGGTATCTGGGGCTTCTGAACAAGGGGGGTTGCTAATGAAAGAACCTTTGGTTACACGTAGGGTCAACAAAGGAAATGAAAAGTATGTGCCATCTCTGCATTTTTATTTAGGTAGCTGTAGCTAACAATGTACAGTGGGATGACAAGAATGTTAGCGCCCTCCCCTATACATCGTATTGTGTCTATCAATAATCATTATATTATTTGGAGCCCTACTCATAGAAATATCATATATAAATACTGTCTTTCTTTATATATATCCCAGGAGGTCTCTAAATTATCTTGCTACTCGAGTCTAGATATTATATTTAGTTCCTAAGGCCTTCTGCAGGGGGTGTTATAACACTCTTGTCCAGGAACGGTGTCTAACCGTTTTCTACGCCCGCAAAGACCTTGTACTAGGTATTGGATAAATATTCGTCAGTGCTGCTATTGCATGGAGCTTTGGAGGACTTCTTTCCTACGGGATAGGCCATATTGATGACGTTACCGGTCAACATGGCTGGCAATGGATATTCACGTACCTCGTAGTTGCTCATCTGTCGGACTTGCAGGGACGTCGAGGTTTCTACACCTCTACATGGTTGGGTATAATTTACTTTTGTCCAATGTCTCCTCCGGCATGCACTACCTAGGTTGCTTTTTTAAGGAATGTTAAGGTTAGTAGTGATGACTTATCTTAGGGTTAGGGTCCCTTGAATAGGCATTTATCATTAATAGACTAGCTGTTGTCGGTCTTCGAACAAGTGACTCAGGATCCAATTAAAGGTGGCTTCGTCTGATCCGCATAGCTGCATCTATTAAGGTCGATGTGGCGCTGGCTAGAGGTCTGGGCACTTTTTAAAATTACCTAAATAGGCAAATGAGGAGCTGCAATTATGCATGATCAGTAAGCCGGAATCCTTTAGACTCTAGAGGCCTTGAATCATGCTTGTTGCGAGTGTATTTTTCTATGACTAACTAGATCTGTTAAGTTCATATTAATTTAGAAGTTATAGTGTATATTGGAATTACTTAATGTTGGAAAATGAAATGGTGCAATGGAATTATAAATCAGCTACGCTGCTGTCATCGTTCAAGGCAATCTTTACCAGAGCTTGAGAGATCAAATCTTATTCAAACTTCCAATTTCGCCACTTATACGCGAGTTAGAGGTTATTAGTGACAACAAAGAAAGAAATGTCCGGCAAACTGGTCCTCATCACTGGCGGCACCGGCCACATAGGATTTCGAGTACTCGTGTCCGCATTGGAAGCGGGCTATCGAGTTCGTGCCGCAGTTCGTAGCCTGCAGAAGGCTGATAAGATCAAGTCGGCGCCATCTATTCGATCGCTGGACCCAGGAGACAGGCTGTCCTTTGTGGAAGTTGCTGATCTTACCGCGCCCGGGGCATATGACAAGGCGGTTGAGGACGTGGATTTCATCATTCACATCGCTGCTCCTATAGCATCATCATACAAAGAAGGTGCTGACTTCACTGAGCACTTCATCGAGCCCTCTGTCAAAGGCATCGTCGGGGTTCTCGACGCGGCGCAAAAGTCGCCCTCGGTTCGGCGCATAGTCGTTACATCTTCTGTCACTGCAATTATCCCCTGGGGTGCCTTTACATCGGGTGAAAGCGAAATAGTGTGGAATGAAAACAGCAGAACTCCCACCCCAACAAGTTTTGCAAATGTTTTTGAAGCTTATGCAGCCAGCAAAACGGCATCCTTCAACCAGGCCGAAGTTTGGATTGAGCAAAACAAGCCAGCATTTTCAGTCATTCATCTATTTCCTGGTTTTGTAATTGGAAAGGATGAATTAGTAACAGATGTCAAGGATGCGTTTTATGGCACAAACAAGGAGGTTCTCATACCCGCGACTGGTGGTGATGATGGGATCAAGCCTGGCACTTCTGTTCATTTAGATGATGTCGCAAAAGCCCATGTAGTAGTGTTAAACCCACAGATTGAGGGCAACAAAGGCTTTATTCTTATTTCCGGCGGATTGAGGGGTACTCGATGGGAAGAATATTCTGATGTGGTTGCGAAGAGCTTTCCAGATGCCGTTCAGTCAGGTGCTCTTGCTAACAATGGTAAGATCGTGACAAAGCCAATCAAGATTGATGCGAGCAATACTGAAAAGACTCTTGAGTTGCGCTTTCAACCGTTTGATGAGCAGGTGAAAAGCGTTGTGGGTCATTACTTGGAACTTTTGGAGCGAGAAGGATGATTGATAGAGACCTATTGAATAGAAATAGCATTACATTACTGCAGTATCTCATTAATATAAACTGTATTTCCCCTCCTTGAATTGCTCTCCTGGTGGCTAATTCCTTTCTCTGACAAGTTACTGTGTGTGAGGGGTATTAATCTGTAAAAGTAGTATTCTTTGGATCATGTGGCATTAAATCGTCACACAATTAACTCAACCTATGCATCTGAATAAATTCTGATTGCTTATTGGTGCAATCAAGCTTTGACTTAGGGCTGAGAGATATCTCTCCACAGTGAAGCCAAGGCCGTTGCATATGCCTCCGTATATATAAAGTCCCTCAAAATACATTCTAAATCATTTTGACTACCCCATCCTTGCAAACGGCAAAGAGTTCTAAGCTGGTGCAGCAAGAGAGTTTCATTAGGGTTGCAGCAAGCTCCAACTACCAGAATCCAAATGAAAATTTCTGGGAACTTCTCACGCCAGGAACCCAGATCGGAGTGCCTCAATGTCTTCACCAGGTGATCCACGGTGGACATGACCATGCTCGTATTAAGTGGCCAATTCCACACGGCAGTACTAATCCAAAGAATTGCCGCTGTGCAAAGAGACTCCCTGAACTTGTCGTTGGTACTCGACGCTAAGTAAGAGAGAAGTCGGTGTTCGATGGAAGAATTCCAGGCTTCAAATAGGTTGCTCTCCCTTTGTCTGAATTCTCCAGGTCTCGATCGGTAATAGTCCACAAAGCAGGTCAAGTAATGAAGATCATAAAGAATCTGCCAGAGGTCTTCTCCGAGGACGGATTTGAGGTATGTTTGTGAATGGCAGAACATGGAATCTCCACTTAATACCGGAGCTATGAAGTCAGATATTCCTATCTTGAGAGACTTCCCTGCGAAGAAAGGACCAACACAGTTTAGTGTAGACCGTTTCAAATCGTGACTGAATTCGTTAGAACAATCCAACCAAGATTGAGGCGTACTCACAATCTAATGGCTCCTGCGAGTGCGGGTGAAATATTATCCAGGCCACCACGGAAATGCAACATTTTCTTCAGGCCGGAGTAATGCATGTTTGTTTCTGTTCTTTCGATCCACGGCTGCGTTTCTGAATTAGTGTCTATTATCAGATGCGGTGGTGAAAACTCACATGGTGCATTGAAAGAATCAAAGCCGCCGTGATGGTAGCATCGCTCACATCATTGACCTCGAGCTTCATGCTTACTAGTTTCATTGCCATCATCCGATGATAAAGAATGACGGGATCGCCATCTAAGATGCTGATCTTCTCCGCCTCACTCACATCCGTGCCAAAGCAGAATTTGTGGATGCCAGAGAGGGCGATGATTGCATGCAACAATGCTTGGTCCGTGACTGCCATTGAGAATATGAAGTTTTGAGAATGATATTTATAGAACTTCAGTGGGTGGACGCTGACTGGATAGACCCATAAATCTGCAGTACTATAAGTCAACCAATCATCAAAGAGGAGATGTAATAACGCACAATGATGAATAAGCCCTTGCATTTGATAACCCAGGGGCAATGATGTGGTTGCAAAGGGATCTATGGGGCCCGCCCCTGGAGGCACTCGAGGAATATTAAACGGGGCAGCTTTCCCCCAACTTGCACATGGACATCCTGAGATTTCACATGATTGAACTCCCAGTAAAATGTCAGTTTCGGACTCCAAATTGTCAATCCTTTGCTTGCCCCGACTCGAGCGTTTGGGCCGGCTTTTGTAGCTGCCACGTCCACCTTGAACGGAGTGCTCAGACAAGTTGACTGGCTTCTCTTTGTTTGCTTTCCTGCCTCCCTTGAAAGACCAGGAAGCAAGCTTGAACTTGCCGGTGCTGCCTCCGCTTGCAAGTTCTGGTTGCATGGGAGCACGTTGCACTAACGTTTCCCTGCAATAGCGGCTCGCTACATGGCAACGGACTAGCATTTGAGATTGGTCATCGGGGCGCCCATTCACTGACTCTCTTGTGGCCGTGATAAATATAGGCAGTTTCTGCTGCAGACCAATTAATCGCTGTTCCGTACCTGGTCCCGGCTTGATGTCGGAAACGTCCCGGTGCGGGGATCTAAGCGCAACCGGATCTGAGCTTTGAATGGTTATCATTGAAATTCGATATATGTCAATAATTGCGGGTGAAGTCTAGTTCTGTGTGAATGACATACATGATGCCTGCTGTCTGTAATAACTGTGCTGCTTCACCAGGGTCTTCCCCTCCAAATGACTCCAGACGGATGGGGCGTAGAATTGTCGATTGCATACTTTTAGCGTCAGCACGTGAGACATAGTCCTGGGCGGGCTATATAAAGAAAGACTAGATAAATATACTTTAATAATTACTAATAAACTTAGTAAGACCGCTGTTTTATAAATACAACATAATTGCTTGTCAACTGTAGATCTTAGTTGTTGAATTATTGAAGGACTTCAAGTCCTTGTACCTAGGTACCTGGTACCTGGCTCTAGACTCTAATTGGTCTATTCAGGGATGCAAATGCAAGTAATGACAGATGTGCAGTACTTATTGAGGAATGTCGTTGACATAGAAGTACATTATGTTAGGGTTAGGGTTCATTAATTTAGTCTAACCCACTTTCGGTATAGTATGTCCAAATGCAGTTAGCCTGAACCACTCAGTCGTTGACAGTTGACTCCGCGCGTTCCTCGTCTTGACTCTTCAACTTGGCCAAACATGACTGTTTCCTTCCCCAAAGCCATTATATACGGTGGTTAATCAATGGTCCGAATGCAGAGTAACTATGAGTGCCTCGTCAGGTCGGAAGAGTCATAGCCAGGGTCAAGCATCAGCAAAATGCGCCACCCGCGCCTGTGATCAATGCAGGCTGCGCAAGACAAGGGTTGAACCCCTATATATACATAGAAGATTCATCGCTACATATTGCTAATAAGAGGGAGTAATAGTGCAGCTTATCCAGGCCATGCGAAACATGCACCCTGAATGGATTTGAGTGTACTTTTCTCACTCCGCAGAAGAAGCGAGGACCTCCTGCACAGTATGTTCTTCATTTATCAACTATGCTGTAGTGTCTAGTGAACTGACCTTTTCAAGCCGAGTGACGCAAATAAGAGAACGTCAAATTCAATCCAGGCGGTCGCCTGGGAGTACGAATAGCACTGGTCTGGCTAGTCATCCCGAGGCGAGTCCGACATCAGTCGATTTGTCTACTTTCGATGCGTCGCAGACTCCAGCTGGACAAGATTATGGGTTCAGGCTCCTTCTTGATGATGCTACCGCCGACCCCACGACTGGGAATAGTCCCTCGCATCCAGAGTCCTGGCTTCCAGACAGTTTTAACTCGCAAACAGGATCCCTGTTTGATTTCCCAGGAACGAACATATTCGTCAAACAGGCGCTTCCTCCTATCATTGACGACATAAATCTCACTTTCAATGATAATGTGCCATTGATCAGTGAAGACATCAACGTGCCTAACATTGAGAGTGGAAATCCGATTGAAGTTCCTCCACATGAAGGCGCTGGCACATCGCAACCAGACTTCTGGCCACCGTATATTCACGAGACTAACCTCATCCCTTGGATCGATGTCTTTTTTGACCGCCTCTATCCGACTTTACCTGTACTGGATAGGTCCTCTCTTTTTACTAGAATGTTCCAACGAGAGCATCGCCAAAACCCTCAATTTGGGGCCATGATTCTGTCTCTCTGCGCCTTCTCACTTACACAACCAATCGACATTATCGAGCGACCTTCTTCTTCTTCCCGTGCAGATCATGCAAGGATGATGATGACTGAAGCAACAAAGATGCACAGTTCATCTGATTTCGGCGAAAACCCCACTGTAGAAGCGGTGCTGACAAGTTTCTTCTTATTTGGGTTCTTGTTCGGATGCAATCAGCGCAATGCCGCGAGACTGCGGCTTCGTGAGGCCGTAGATTTGGCATCGATATTGGGAATCAACGATCCCAGCGTATATACCAATTGCTCGGCTGAGGACAAGGGGCAATTTTTCAGAATACACTTGGTTTTATCAGCGACAGAGAGGTGATTTCCCATCAATCTTTCCTTTTTAGATCATCACTGATGAATTAAACAGAGCGTATGCTCTCCAACAGCGACTACCAATCACTTTTGTTAGTCAATCGTCAGATCCGATACGCTCGGTAGACGAAATAAACAACACCTCCCGGCGCCTTGTATCTGGCATCATCGTCCACAGCGAAAAGGACGCCGCCGCCATGATGGGACTTACCCTGCTGATGGAGACATTTGACGCTGTCGACCAGGAAATTCTTGTATGTTGGAATTCGCGTTGCAGCATAAACACCAATGTGAAGTGCCAAACCCTTACCGAGTCCAAAATATTGAATGCATATCATAATCTTGCGCGAGTGAGCGATCCAAGTCGATACATGCATCACAAGAAAAACGACCACTTTAATGTGGACAATAATATTTCTCAACAAGATCAGAATGCTGGCCATGACAGTCTGTCACAGATTACGGATACGATCAGACTAATGAGAGATTTTCTCTCCGAAACACAATGCGCCGATGTGCTTGTGACACAGAAGTGGGTGATGGACCGACTGTGGAATTTATGTTTCAGCCATGGGCTTCTACAGTTGTATTCAGAGCACAAGGAGCTTTGCTTCCGCTACGCCTTTGACAATGGTGTGAAAACGCTAGAGCTATGCCAGGCCTTGAAAATCAGTGCGATGGAGGCACATGGCGTTGGCATGGTGAGTACCATACGCTTCAATTTGGTGTGCATGGACTGATTGCGGCAGATTGAGAAATTATACAACATTGCGACGAGCGCTCTCAGCATGAGCAATGCAGATAGTGAGATGCAGGTACCGGATCCAGCAAGATATGAGCTTGCAAGGAATTACTTGAAGCTCATGCAGACTCTGCGTGGCGGCCATCATCCATATATGGAGCAATACTATGCTTACTTGAAGTCTCTGGGACTTGTAGGGCCGAATGGCGAATGGACAGCCTAGATTCTTGGTCTAATACAAATCAAAATATCGTCTATATTCTATATATTCTCTATAAACTTAAGGCATCCCAAGCTTGGGCTTTCACCAACACAGCAGGAGGCTCAGAGACAGACTTCTCATCACCCTCAGCAAAGAAACTCAGCTGGAAACAACGGTCCCCATCCACATAAATACGCGTGGAGATTACCGTACGTTCGTTTACAAAGACTTCCAACACACTCTTGTCAGCTATTGCATGGATTCGAAGTGTCTCTTCCACCTCCTGCCCTTGTGGATCGCTGAATGTGTATAACGTATGTGGTGCGCACTCAACACCGTGGTTGATGCCTGGATATCTGGGTTGCGGTCGTTCGACGGTGAAGGTTTCGGTTGTTGGACTCCATGAGAGAACGGTGGAAGTTGTCAAATCTATGCATTGATATTTGTTAGCATAACACGATTGATTATTCTATGGGGGGAACAATGGCATACCTGCGCTGTGCGCGATCCGAACACCCACGCGAGTACATCGCTTATGAACAGCAAATTCCGCTTCCATCTCCCATCGTGACGTTTTTAGTGGCATGGTAGAATCCTCATAGCCAGATGGATGAAGGCTTAAATCCTGCAAGGTGATACTAGACGACGCCTTGGCTCGAAGCTTCTTGAGTCTGTGATCCGGCTGTATTCCCAACGTTCGGACAGTATATGTGCCTCTAGCATCGGCTTCTGTTTCCAGAGATGTGATTGCTGAAAGCTCTGAACTGCGAGCTCTGACAACATTATGCAGAACTTGTAATTCCACTGTCCGCGGAAGAGAGATGAGCCCACTCCAGCCCTGGGCATGTCGTATATTATCCGGCAGATCCTCTTCTGTAATCCAGCCCCAGACGACGTGTCGACTGATCACTGGATCATAAAATGAATTTGCTGCGTAGTAGCAGCCATGGTCGAAGATACCGGAAAATGAGTGCGTGGCCAATGTGTTATGGTGGGTTGACGACTTGGCCTTTAATCCCATCCATAGTTGTTGTCGCGCCGTCCTTGCAGTACGAGCCTTGACTCTATCATCGCCTTCATTGTCGGGCTGCGGAAGACATCCTTCTGTGCCAGCTATCATGAAAGTCCTAGAAATTCCTTCTTCCCCCTTGCTGTCTAGATCTAAAACATTGGCCACCTCCCAATTCACGCCAAAATCCCCTGACCATCGAGAAGGTCGAAAGTTTAATCCAACATCAACCAAACTGCCAATGAACTGCCAATTCCGCAGATCCTTGGGGTCAACTGTGTAGACGAATACCGTGGGTGTTTGGCCAACGATCCCTCCTGATATGAAACCGTATAGTTGACGGTCTGATTTAGATCGTCTCCAATGGCCAACGAACGGATCCCGCCAACCAGTGACTTGGAGATGGCTCGGGGGTCCGGTAAGAATCGGATTGCAGTTCAATCGTCGCCATATCAGTCCCTCATCGTGCGAAACAGCTATACTAAGCGACTCGCATCCCCGGACATAAGGAAGCGTATAATGAATTGGCAGATGCTTGACCGAGGTATAAATGCATGTCAAGGCGCCAGAACCCCCGTCAATATCATTCGGCTGTAGACAGCCTGTAAACACGCCGCAGTGGTCATAACCAGTTGATGGGGCCAGAGACGGTTCTGGCGATGTCTTCCAAGACACCATGTCATAAGAGGTTGCGCTGCCCCATGATACGTTTCCCCAGTCGTTCTCTTTCGGATTCCATTGGAACCCGATATGATATAGTTGTGTGGAAGGGTTGTATCCCATTCCGCAAGGATCGTTTAGCCATCCACTGGGCGCGGTGATGTGGAATGTCGGTCGCCACTTTGAGGCATTGTCTTGATTGCTGTGAGATTTAGAGGTTTCGTTTCGCAGATGTAGAAAATCCAGCCCCTCCTGTTTGGACGTAACCGTGGTGAGAGACATGGCTCTAAAATGATGAGAGAATGGAAGATATACTTCCGATCCAACGTAGGGAGAAATATTCCACAAGAGTTGCTTGCCTTTCTATATCGGAATCATCACCTCAACACGCAAAAATGTCGGGGTTATGGCATGTCTAAAAAAATCTTGTCTGCGGAGTTTCTGTTATCAAAGCACATTGATAATTCCCTCTTCGTTATTGGAGTCAGAGTAATCTCGACATTGTCGGGGAAGTGTCGGAAGTTCATAGCTCTGGGCCATACTCCACAGCAGCGATATCAATGCCCATCCATGGTTCGCTGTATTTCTCCGACAATTCTCCACGGATGTTGGTGCAGTAACCATGGATTGTTCGGTTGACATATGGCAAGAAATACTCGAGAGAACAGGTAAAAAAAGACCGCAGTGATCTTCGGAGTAGTATATCACAGCCGCCAATGTGGTAAGACGATTTAAAAGGGACAACATACTTGCCTATCTTGTTCCTTCGAGGACTCTCTTGGAACAAGTCAAAATCTAACCCCGCCTGAACATTGAACACAATATGGCAGCACCAAACACAGAGAGACAATCTTGGAAAGAAGCAGTGGTGTATCAAATTTATCCCGCCTCCTTTTCAGACACAAATGGCGATGGTTGGGGTGACCTAGGGGGCATCATCAGCAAAATCGACTACATCAAGTCAGTCGGGGCCGACACTATCTGGCTATCCCCTATCTATGCTTCTCCTCAGAATGATATGGGGTATGATGTCTCTGATTATCGATCTATCCATGCACCCTATGGGACTCTCGCAGACGTTGACCGTCTGATATCTGAGCTGCGTGCCCGCGACATGAAGCTGTGGATGGACCTGGTCGTCAACCACAGCTCAGACAAACACGAATGGTTTAAAGAGTCACGCCGGTCCAAGGACAGCCCCAAAAGAGATTGGTACTTCTGGAGAGACCCAAAGTACGACGCGCAAGGAGTCATGAAGCCCCCGAATAATTGGAAAGGGATATTTGGTGGCAGTGCCTGGACTTACGACAAGCCTACTGGCCAATATTATCTCTCCCTCTTTCTACCTAGTCAGCCAGATTTGAACTGGACAAACGACGATTTACGACAAGCTGTGCATGACGACATTCGCTTTTGGCTTGATCGCGGCGTGGACGGATTCCGGATAGACTCGATGAACTTGATGTCCAAACATCCAGACCTCCCAGACGGCGAAATCACTTGCCCCGAAGAGGAGTACCAATCGGGAGACAAATGGTTTGCATCGGGGCCCAGAATGCATGAATACTTGCAGGAGCTTCGTACCAAAGTATTTGACCAATATGGTGCAGTCACAGTCGGAGAATTGGGCTTCACCAAGGACGAAGAATCGGTCTCCAAATACGTCGCAAAATCCCGACACGAAATCAACATGCTTTTTACCGGTGACATTGTTGATATGGACTTTGGGCCCGTAGGGAAATATACCCCTGGTGGTGGATTCCACCCTCGACAGATTCGGGCCCTCACTGAGAAATGGCAGAGCGCCATGCCCCAGTTCGATGGCTGGAATACAGTTTACCTTGACAATCACGACAGTGGCCGTTCGGTCAGCCGGTATGGCTCTGATGACCCGCGTTATCGTAGCTATGCCGCCAAATTGCTGTCCACGTATCTCACCACCCTCAGCGGAACGCTCTTCCTCCTTGCCGGCCAGGAGATCGGCATGGCCAACTTGCCCAAAGACATGGGAATCGAGAAGTACATTGACGTGGAAGGACAAAACTATTACAATGAAGTTCTTAAGTCTCGCAGCGGCGATCACAACAAAATGGCAGACGTCATGAAGGAGCTGCAGCTCAAAGCAAGAGATCATGGCCGTCTGCCGATGCAATGGACTGGTGGACCGCATGCCGGATTCACAGATCCAGAGACTCGTCCCTGGATGACCATCAATCCGGACCACAAGCTGGGATGGAACGTCGAGGCTCAACAGGATGACCCCAACAGTGTGCTCTCTTTCTGGAGGGAATCCTTGGCTCTCCGAAAGAAACTTGCCGATATCTTCATCTATGGCGCCTTTGAGATGTTGCCCGAGTCTGCGTCCCATGAGAAAGTGCTCGCGTATAGGAGAAAGGATCATAGCGAGGACAAGGAAGTTTTGGTCTTGCTGAACTTTTCAGATCAAGAAAGCTCGGTCACCATCTCTTGGATAAGCGGATGGACGTTTCTAAGAGGAAACTACTCCGGTCCACCAGATCATGGCGAGACGATTGCACTGCGACCTTATGAAGCCGTAATTTATGGTTCGGGCATCATTCTTTAATGTATATCAACACCGCATGTAAAAAAAAAAAACACGCATATACCATTGAATAGTTAGTGTTTATGTACTCTCAAAATGCACCACAGTATGAATATATGCAAATTCAAGCAATTTTTCAAAAAAGTTCTACCAAATATGTATTACCAAAATAACTAATCCCCTTTACTTTTCAATTTACTACATTTTTTATTTCTAAAAGACAAAAATTCAATGTCATACCATATTTCACATCTTTTTGCCGCGAATGGACTCAGATGTGAGTTTCTCCGACAATTCCCCATTGAGCCCATATTGAGGAATGGAGAGTTTTTGTGGAGCAGAGATTTCTCCGCAAGCAATCCCCGGACAACCAAGAAATGCGAGAAACTGGAGAGATGCACGGCAATAGCTACAAAATATTGCGTGTTACTTTCCGAATAAATCCGACAATTATGGGGTTGGAGACTTGAATTTCCCCAGGATTTTTGACGGCTCCGAGGGGATATAAAGCAAGAGCGCAGCCAGGTTTTATGTTCAACAAGAATATCTTCAGACCGACAAAATCTCGATTCCTGTTCCTTTCCCTCAAACGTGAATCACTCTGTCCATTATGGAGCCAACCATGGTCAAAAGTGGTGAGGCAGGCTCTGACGAGTATCGCAAGTCAGATGCCCGCGATGCAACCGAGACTGAGCGCGATATGAGCATCATGCAAGCAATCAAGCTCTATCCAAAGGCTGTGGGTTGGTCCATCCTTTTATCCACCGCGATTGTCATGGAAGGATACGACGTTTCCCTGCTCTCCAACTTCTACGCTCTCCCCCAGTTCAACCAAAAGTACGGCGAACTACAACCCGACGGCAGCTACGTTGTCCCTGCTCCCTGGAAGTCTGCGCTCTCAAATGGTGTCATTGTTGGAGAAATCCTCGGCCTCTACGTGACAGGTATTATACAGGATCGATTTGGCTATCGGAAAACCATTATTGGTGCCTTGGTGCTGGTAACCTGCTTTATCTTCGTGGTGTTCTTTGCGCAGAATGTGCAGATGCTGCTTGCCGGAGAAATTCTGTGTGGCATTCCCTGGGGTGTATTCCAGACTCTCACAACAGCATACGCATCAGAAGTCTGCCCTGTCGCCCTCCGAGCTTATTTGACAACCTATGTTAATTTGTGCTGGGTGTTTGGAGGCTTTATTGCTTCGGGAGTCCTTCGTGGACTACTAAACCTATCTACCGAATGGGCCTATCGCATTCCCTTTGCTATTCAATGGTTTTGGCCAGCTCCTTTAATCATTGGATGTCTATTTGCCCCCGAGTCTCCTTGGTGGTACGTCCAACACGGCCAAATCGACAAGGCAAAACAAAGTCTCCTCCGCTTGACGAGCCGGTCAGATACAACGTTTGATGTGGACAAGGCAATCTCCATGATGCAGCACACCAATGCACTGGAAAAAGAAATTACCGCTGGTACCAGCTACTGGGACTGTTTTAAAGGCGTCAACCTTCGTCGAACCGAAATCGTGTGCGTCGCATGGGTCGTTCAGAATCTCTGTGGATCGACTTTTATGGGATACTCAACTGTTTTCTACGAAGCTGCGGGACTCTCCGACAGCAGTTCATTCGATATGACCTTGGTGCAGTATGCTGTTGGTGCCTTGGGCACATTCAGCTCCTGGTTCCTTATGAGCCGATTCGGCAGGCGCTCCTTATACGTATATGGCACATTTTTGCTCTACTGTCTTCTCATGATCATCGGCTTTGTATCCCTTGCCCCAAGTTCTGACTCGGCAGCAGACTGGGCTATTGGTTCGCTACTACTCGTCTTTGCTGCCGTTTACGACAGCACTGTCGGCCCAGTGTGCTACTCGCTCGTCTCTGAAATATCTTCCACCCGCCTACGTGCCAAATCCATCGTTCTCGCTCGGAATCTGTACAATGTCGCCGGTATTGTTGCAAATATTCTCACAAATTATCAATTGACCAGCACTGCCTGGAACTGGGGTGCTAAAGCTGCATTCTTCTGGGCCGGACTCTGTTTTCTTTGCCTGATTTGGGTGTATTTCCGTCTTCCAGAGCCAAAAGGAAGGACTTATGCCGAGCTGGATATTTTGTTCGCCCAGGGCGTCTCTGCTCGCAAATTCAAGTCAACTCAAGTTGACCTTTTTCACCGAATTGGCCCGGCTGTTGTTGATGATGAGAAACCAGAGGTGGTCTTGGAGGAGAGCTGCTAATTGGGTGAAATCATATAGATATTGTGCGTGGAAATACTGTAAGCGAAGCATATATCTAGAATTTACAAAAGTTACAAACCCGATTTCTTCAATATTGATCAAGTATGTCGAATATAGCTCAGTACGCCCGTCCTGTCTGTAGCACTTAAAACTAATGTAGAAGATAACCAAATATTAATGTTAACACCGCTATTCTCAGAAACGGAGGGCATAGAACGCATGATCGACGTCAACTTTGATTTAGTAAGAACAGTACTGGGCAAAAGTCAGATCCCTAATCGAAGTATGTAGATGAAGCTGGATAATTCTAGGAGGAAAATTTCAGCAGTATAATCACCCTCCAATAGATAAGATTGAAAATAATCATCATAAGAAACAGTTCATCACTCCCGCTTTTCTCACAATACCTCACTCAAGCCGAGGCACAGACAATGCGAAGACATCATCAGGGTCGTATTTGTTCTTCAGCGCCATAACCTCTTCAAGATACCAACCAAATGTTTGGACCAGAGACATGTCTTTGGCTGGAGTTAGAGATACGTATGTGTCTGGGAGTATATTTGAGAAGTCAGTTGCTTGAACTTGCTTCACAAAATCAGATGCCCATTCTTCGCATGCTTGTTCGTTCTCTTCTGTAGTCGAATATCCCAATATTTCTAGCATAAAGTGAGGCTCTCTTGCTGCGAAGACTGAATGCATATTGGGGTTTGCAGAGAAGCCCCTCAATTGGTGAATAGTGAACATGCATGCTGGATCAGATGGCATTTTCTCTAGATTCTGTCCAAGGACTTGGGCGATGTCGGGTGTGATATGACGCAGATTTTGTGTGCGACTAGAGCCATACACGCTCAATGGTACGAGAGACCCATTGGCAGTAATCCAATCTGGAATAGTAGTAACACTGATAGTGTTCATCATCACAGTTCCTAGACTGGCGATCTTTTCATTCCACAGCTGGCCTTCTTCCGTATCATCCGAGCTCTAGGAATCATCAGTGCTTGTTTGCCTACGCTGCGTCCGCTTTTTGTGTCCCGACAGCGCGAGAATAGCAACCTGACAGAGCTAGGCTCCTTCACAACGGAGCCGATATTCGAAATCATATCCAATGGTCTAGGCCTATCTATTGCCTCGAGGATCCGGAAAATGGCGCCATTATGGTACAGCGGAGCATTACGTGGAGCGACACGAAACCACATACCAAGTAGAAAGCATTTCTGTACATCTTTCCATGTTTGTTTGTCTCTCTCAATGTAGTTTGTGTCATTTCTTTTCAGGCTGCTTCAGGGTTTTCTTTTTACGTCTATTGTCACGTCTATTGTCATTGTAGTTAGCAGAGACGTTATTCTCTATGATTGGGTAAATTCAGCCCTGGACCATGAACAATACGATGTATTGAAAATATCCATGGTCATTATTTTGTAAGACCTTGCTGCTAACTTTTCACTCGAATATAATTTCTCTTTTCTTTTTTGCTATGCATGCCTCGTATGTTGTCCTGCACCATACGCTGTATGAATTACCTAGGCTATATCGATTTCCGGTAGGCAGTGAGACAGACATGGATTCGATAAATCTTTAGCTTAATTACTGCATGCAATCTTGACTTGACTCGACATTATTTTCAACCTGGTTCCACGAATGAATCGGGAGATGAAAGCTCACCTGGTAGAAATGATAACGCTTGTAGGTTCGCTACATTTGGTTGCACATGGTTGCCTGAGTGTGACTGCGGAAATGCCGTTGTCGAAATATTCACCGAGATTCATTTGAAACCCAACCAATTTATTGTGTAGCCCTGCTCTACGAAATGATCTCCATGTTCATATCTATATCTAAAATAAATGCGTATTATTTTACAATTGCACTAAGACTATCATTGGCCCGTCATGTAGAACAGCAGAGGCCCTTGGATCTTTTGTACCAGCCTAATAAGCAATGAGCTACTATTTTACAGTAATTGGAAACTTAGCATTGGCTGGCCATTTCTACTATCATATTTTCTCATTCTCAGCTTCTGAAGGTGGTTTCTCTAATACAGTAACAAGCATATCCACATCCTGCACCCACATTTCTGGCTTATCAATTTCTCCTAGCCATATTGAGAGCTCAAGCCCTAACCATCAGTCCTAAACCTATCATAACAAAGTTCTTTAAGAAAAGACACCCAACAAGCACGCATACTGTATAAAATCTTTATAAAACAGGGATATATCTAATTTTCTTTCCCTTCCCTTCTTGTACTTAATATGTCATCGGTCATCGATAGGTACCTAATTAGCTAGCAAAGTAATACACGATTTAAATGCCGCTTCTAGTACTTCGATTCTTTTATATTGGCAGGTCCAATTGGATGGCTCCACCAGCCACAAGTAGGCTCACATGCGTGAATAAAATAAACAAACAATGCATCAACCATAAGCTTGTATCCAGCTGAAGTGACCGGATGATATCATGTTCCTCTGGGCGTTGTCATTTCAGGAACGTTGAACATGTAGCCCTCAGCATCCGTCGGGTTCAGCACCGGAAGCTCTAAATCGTCATACGTTTTGGCTTCGCCTTTGTAATGAGAGCGTCGATAGCGGTTTGACATATAGCCAGTTTGACGCCCGATTGCCAACATATCTTTGTCCCTGGAGACGAATATTGGACGAAGAGTTGGTAAACAGGCACCGATAATACCCAAATCCATTTCGACAGCCGTTACGATGTAAGCTGCAGACGCATAGTAGGCTCTGTCGCTTGGGTTTTTGGTTATAGCTGCATAGAGGCTAGAGAATACAACCAGTCGGGCAATACTAGACGCAGCTGCGAGAGTACCGAGAAGGAATATACCGAGTATGGCGAATCTTTGCCTGAGGCTGACTTTGAGTCCCAACACCATTGGAATAGGCAAAGCCAAGATGAAAAAGTCAATAATTATATCTGTAATACTGCTGGCGTTGTAGAGCATATCAATATTGACGCATTTCTCACTGACTCCCACTGGAGCTAGAACCGGAATGCACTGGAACACCATGCCAAAGAAGAAAGCGATAGTCCACACCGCCACGACCACAAGCATGATTTTTCCAATTACTTGGAAAGCATGGGTTGCTGGGGTCTTGAATATTCGCATATAAAGATGAACGACGGACGCCTTGATGCAACCTAAGCCAGCGATATTCAACACCTCTTGTGCGAAATTTGCCTGTGTATAATCAAAGTATGGAATCAGTCAGTAAATCAGAGCTTTGGAGGGACGGCTTTTATACCCGTTCAAAAACTATGCTGAGATGATCCATTACTGGATCTCCATTTTGCTTCATTTTGCGATGCTGTCCAAGGTCTCCTTCCGTTGCAGCAATTATCTGGCACACGCAAACACCTGTGGTTAATGCCTGTGGTATCAATCAGTTCTTCTGCTCAAAGTAGAAACTTCCAGGAGGAGACGAACCAAACCGCAAAAAATAAAGTAGTCGTCCCAAGAAAATTTAGCCCGCCGTATTCTTCTAGCCCACACTCGTAGTAGCACAAAGAAGACAGGTATGAACGCGAAAAAGTAGCCAGATAATATCATTCCCGTCCGTGTAAAGCCCATATTGAGATTTCGAATGCCTACAAGGCACAGTATAACTCAGTGAGATAGTTAGTGTTGGAAGAAGTAGACCATGCGCACGAGCGGGTTTTACAGATCACAAAATTATTCCTTATGCTTCATAACTTTTAAAGGGATATAGAGAGCCTTGGAAGCCCATGGCATATCCAACGGGCAATTTCCCATCATCAGCTTGACAATGGGCTGTTTTTTGTGCAACACCGTTTACTCCCCGAGGATAATACTTGTACAGCCCGCTTGGCCTCGAACTGGGCCAAAAAGACCAAGACGTCAAGCCAGAGCTTATAAAGCAGCCTCAGGAATCTGGAATCAAGCAGGGAACTAGGGTTCCCGGACTGGAACCCTAACAAGCCGTAGTAGAATTGTCACCCAAGGGTTTGTCCCGGTTTTGTACTTGTACTATAGTTTTGTATAAGAGTCTCGAAGAACAGTTTCCTCAGCGTCCCCATCACTTGTACTACGTAAGGTATGAAATGTGTCACAGTGGTAGTGTCTTTGCTGCTACATATACCGAAAATGGCCAGTTGGGGGCCTGAATACAACCTGAGTCTTAGGCCCTCCTTGATGCTGTAAGATGCTTCGGAGAAACATGTCCAATAAAGGTGATATATAAATAGTGTATGCAATTACCCCCAGTAATTATAAGAATTCCTCCTCATATTACCTTGCAAATGAAAAGTAAAGAGTCTCTTTACTTGAAACCTAGGAGTTAGTGGAGTGGTTTTGCGTTCTATGTATATGCATTGATGCTATTCACCACGTTTCACGCCAGTTGATCCAACTACCTACCTGCCATCTCACTTATTTCCTTTTCCACCATGGCAGAAAAGGAAGGAAAATATCATCCTCTTCTGAACAAAGATGATAAAGAATCAATTAATACAGAACCATGGTGCATCTCTCAGCACCACTATGTCTATTTGCCTACCGGCCATTCGATCTTTCTCGCTATTGGTTACAGTCTTCTGGCTGTGCTCTACTTCCTCTTTGCTAGGAACGCGTTTTCAACTCAAAACAATGCAAAAAAACAAATATTCAATAGTACTTTTATGCCGCTTGCCCCGTTCCCTTCTCTCCGGTCTGCAGATGTGTTGCAAATCGAATATAGGACCTGGCCAGCGAAGCTGCACGGCAATCCTTTTACGGGAAACCCCCGACCTGAGCTTGACAAAGCCTGGCACAGCCTGTTCGAAAAAAGTAATATCCGAGTCACAAAAGAGGATTTGGAATTCCATAACGTTAGCTCTGTCACAGTTGCCTCGACCAGAAGAGCTGGAAAAGAAGATCAAAACATAACAGAGGAAGCAGAAGGCGGGTGGATAGGACAGCTCGGTGTTTTCCACGAGCTGCACTGCCTGAAGCGTGTGAGGCACTGGGTCCATCGTGAATATTACTTGGCCGACGCATCGGAGGCAGTTATGATAGAAGAGGAGGCCCATGTTGACCATTGTATTGAACTGCTTCGTGAGGCTATCCTATGTCGCGCGGATACTACTCTCAGTGGCTTGAGATGGGTACATAGAGGGCTGGAAGATATGCTGACAGTTGACGCGAGTGGCTATCACGCATGTATTGACTGGCAGATACTACGAGCATGGAATGATGAAAGATGGGTTGAGCCAATGGGGTTCTCTTAATATTACACGCAGTATTTTGGTCCTAACCACGATTTCTTTAGTTATCCTAAGAGTTAATGCCCAATCTAAAATTACTGGGCAAATGACCAGATTTATGCCGCCATCTAATCGAGACTCCCAAATGAGAGAGAATAAGATTAGCTTTCCTAGACAATAACAATGTAGATGAATCCCTTGGTAGTCAGGAAGGAATATGGATTAAGAGATAGCCTGGGAGAGTTACACTGTGTATTACCTAGGTAGCTGTGATCAAATATCCTAACATTACCTATCTATATGCCGCTCACCGATATCTATCGGTGACTTGCATACTGTGACCCTTTGGTCTGACATCAACATGCATCTATCCAATCAGATTTGCCCCGAAACATGTCCATGCACAAAGATGTAACAACCCCCCTTGAAGTAACGAGCGCACTGTGTCTGACTTGAACTATTAGGAACTGATAATACTTTTTTCGGCACCATGAATTCCTTTCTCTTACCCTGATAGCTTTAATCCTACCATAATTCAACCATGGCTGCACCTCCACAGAGCCCCCGTATTTTACACCTGTCCCAGATAATTGCGAAAAACACCGAGCTCATAAGCAGCTTTCTGGTGGAAAATCATTTCCCGTTACCGTCCGATGATGTCGATTCACTCTACGCGTACCCCGAGGCCGTAGAGCCACTTCGCCGTGAAGTCATTGAGGCCACAATGGAGCTGCAGCGATTGATGGAGGGACCTTGGGAAGCATTGCGTTCATGGACCGTGAGTAGATCCCATGTTGGTAAGAAAATGACCAGACGAAACAAAGTTGATATTCAGCAGTGGGTCAATTGGAGCCCGGTTCAAGCCATCTGCGAGTTCGACCTCGCCCGCTCTTTCCCCGTTGGGGATGAGACTTCTTTCGCGGATATGTCAAACATATCTGGTATTCCTGAATCTGATATACGCCGTATGATTCGGTATGCCATAACTAAAGGTATCTTTCGAGAGGGGCCTACCGGCATAGTGAGGCACACAGCAACGTCAAAAATGTTGGCGGAAAATGAGACTCTTCGGGATCTGATGGATATTAGTTTCCGGGAGATTCTACCTGCAGTAGGACAGGTATAAGATCTTTTTTTTTTTTTTTGCTTCGTTCTCAAAAAAGTTTTTACATCTTCATTGCTGGATTAGTGTGTAATAAACTGAATGGATCAATAGACAGTGAATGCGATAAAAAGATGGCCTCGTTCAGAGGAAGCGTCTCACAGCGGGTTTGCCTTGTCACAACCGTCGAGTTCATGTTTCTTCTCGTATCTCTCTACTCATCCAGATCGGGCAGTCAAGTTTGCTTCTTCAATGGCATCTTTCAATTCACGTCGTGAATACTCACTCGACCACCTCATCACAGGTTACGAGTGGCATCGTTTGGGCCATGCTACGGTTGTTGATATAGGCGGTTCTACTGGCTTTGTATCTCAAGCCCTAGCCAACAAGTTTCCCAACATCAGCTTTGTTGTCCAAGACACCTCGGAGACGCTGGCCGAAGCAACCACCGAATTGAAGACGGAAAAACTACAGTTCATGGCCCATGACTTTTTCACTGAGCAGCCGGTTAAGAACGCAGATGTCTATTTCTTCCGTCTGGTGTTTCATGACTATTCTGATGTCGATGCTCAGCGAATTTTGAGACAGCTCATTCCGGCTTTGAAAAGGGGAGCCAAAGTCATCTTGAACGAACATTGTTTGCCCGAGATTGGAGAAATGAAACCCCTGGAAGAGATATATCTGAGGTCAAACCGCTAGATTCTTCGTTCGTTTTTGGGCATGTCAATTAACTTAGTCTCTAGGAGAACGGACATAACTATGATGGCCTTGTTCAGGTCGCGAGAGAGGGATGCAGCAGAGTGGACAGCTTTGCTGGAGAAATCGAATGAAGGATTCAAGTTGGAACGGATTACCAGGCCTACTAGATCAAACCTATCTATTATCGAAGTGATCTGGAATCCTGCCTGAAGTCTCAGGCGGGCTTGATGAAGACCATTACCGTTATGAAATTGATGAACTGAAAGCTGTATTTACTAAGCCAAGTGCCCACTAGCAATCAAACATCAAGTATATTATTCGTTGGCCTTATTGAAGGATGTAGTTAGTGATTAGTGACTGGTAAACTCTTTCTAAGCTGATTGGCAGCAGCCCAGGTCAACAACAAAACCCTAGCTACCAAACCAGGCAGTACTCCATTCAAGGATACCCAACAAACACAGGGCGATGTGTTCGGGCATAGCTGCAGAGCTATTAAATGGCACAACTATACAGCATCGTTAGCCCTTCGTTCCACTGAAACCACGGCTGACATTCACTATTCTTCCCCCAGTCATTATTCAAATCAGCTACTGAGGATACTTTTTCAGCTCTGTATGTCTTTCTGCATGCAGGAATTTCTGCACGTTCAGTCTCAGACTAGCTTTCTAGTTACTTCGATCCAATAAGTCCTGATAGAGATCATTTTCTTCCTGCACAGGTCTATCCGACCCAGCTCTCAGTCCTAATCTACATCTAGTAACAACTTTTTTGGAGGATGTTGGCTTATTCTAGGCGTATCTTTATCTACCGACTATGCTGGTCATCAACAGATCACTTGACCCCATTGCAGGCTGTGCGACGGGGTGGGACGCCTTACTTCAGAGTTGTAGGCATTCGGTAATGATCAAGTGGCTCTATATACGTCCAGTATTTTCCTGTATTGTAACCTCAATGGAGGTATTGCTATGCTTGGTGATTATGTTTAGGTAAATGTCATCACTTGATTCTTAGATAACTAGACACGTAACTTCTCTTCAATCGTAAAACAACTACCAGCAGCTTTGTTTCATACATCATAATATATGCCATTCTGCGTTCGCATGTATGCTCAGGAAGCTATTCTTGTAGGCCAAGTTACTCTCCCACAGCCCAGGCATATACGACTTTGTCATCCTCGTCGACAGCCTCGGATCTAGCAACTGAAATCTCGAGTTAGTGGACACTCAGCTCAATAACTAAGGAAGGGATATTTTGCTCACCATTGTCATTGGTTGGTAAGGCACTCGACAAAGTGACCGCCATCAGGAATCCGAGGAGTATACGAGTGAAATGCATGATTATATCGTGGTTGTAGGAAAAACGTCGATTTTTCTAGGTATATAAATAAGCTGAGAATAAAATGAGAAAGTAAGGGGGCATCATACTAATAACCAAAGGAGGTGTCAGGTTTTCAAAAGAGTAATTGAGAAGGAAGAGATTGATATCACGAACGACCTCTTTCGTAGCTATGGAAAGAAAGTCGGTCCAATATATGCTAATCATTCAAGATGCAAATATGAGATAGTAGATTTGATTATTTCACACCAGGCCAAAAAGATGTGCACACCCCAGAGCACTTAGGATGGGTTGAAAGAGCTACCTAGGTAAGAAAGGTGATTAGATGCTGCTCACCGACAGGAGGATGCACAACATTAAATGCAACTACTACCTAGGTAAGTGCGCCACTGCTGTCCAGTCGCAGAGGCTGATCAAAGAAAGGCCAAGCATACAAATTTTACCAAGATACAGCTATGTTAACCCCTGGTACTTTCTGTCTTTTCTGTATCTATATGTATGAATCGCTCGTTTTACAGCATACGTGTCACTGCATAACAAAAGCATAGTAGCGGTGAGATACGAGTGATGGAAGATTCTTATGACAACATATTTTAGTTGGTTACCTACTTAGGTATATCAAAAGCCATCTGGTTCTTTGCCATGAGGCTGACAGTTTGATCAAAAGTGGAGGTTATCTAAATGGAGGCATCACCGGAGCTCGACCAGCATCTTATGAAAGATTATGATGATTTTACAGAGGGCAGACCATCTGAATCGATAAAGAGATATACGACAAAATCCTTGGCCAATTGGCGCTTCTTTAAGATTTCTTTCCTGGTCATAATCACAGTGATTCTATCATTTGTCCTAGGTGTTATGACGGGCAAACAACATGTTTCTATCAAGACCAGCGATTTACTCCGTATGATGTTTCCTTTTCAAATAGAGACAGAAAGAGACGATAGGCTAATACTTTTCTTGTAGATCCATCAGGTCATGTCAAGTCATTCATGAAATATAATAGCACTTTCTCTCGTCGCCCTTCAGCCGAAACTCACGAAGCCTGGGCATCTCTCTTCCCAACAGGTAAAGGTTTCGTTCGACATCCTAATATATCCCCAGAAACCTCCGGATTAGCTGTCTTCCACTCCCTGCATTGCGTGAGATCGTTGTGGGAGATGTATTATATGGTGCTAGACGACGAAAATAATACCCACGAGATGGATGAGCTTCATCACATTAGACATTGTTTCGACTATCTGCGTCAAAGTATTATGTGCTCTGCTGACACAAATCTTGAACCTATTGATGTGAAGCTTGGAGGAACTACGGGGTGGAATTACACCAGGCTATGTCGAGACTTTGAGAGCGTCAAGGGGTGGGCGAACGAGAATTGGTCTAATGATTTCTGAGTTAACATTGATGTGATTAGGGAAGAAGTAAGCAGGCTTATTGATTTTGGCGGTGGTTTGCATTGCCCAGATACAGGCAAATTAGGGTTTGAAAAGCAATCTACACATGTTAGGAATTTTCGGAGGCGAATAAACTATGAGATCTGTTGAAAGTTTGAATAGAAATAATCCAAATGCAATCAAGAACAAATCATCCTGTCAAAGTACCTACGTGTGCATCGTGTTGAATGTGTTATATGGAAAGTGGTGAATTGGACAGACAAGATATGACATCACTAATATGTATACCCAAGTATATATACTTTTTTATTAAGGAGTAATCACATTACAAAGTGCAGCAGCGCAAGAAAACATGCCATGAAAATGGCATATGCCTACAGACCAGAAAGTGTTGTATCTGACGAAGCAGATGGGTTTCTGGCGTCTCTACACCTTCCTAGAGACACGCCCATCTACCGCTACAATGAGCAGTGCGACCTGGACAGCCTATTCCCTCCTCTACCTTTGGTCAACGATTGCTTTGCTTTACTCAAAGATCTCCCGCCAACAAAACTGGTCGACGTTGACAATGAGATCCGTGGAACCAAGGAATACTAACCTTCCCTCCAGATTCTAGTCATCACAATGGCTGGTAAACCACACGAAGAGATGGCCGCCAGGTTTACGGAGCTACTCACCTCACAAGCCCGCGGCATGGATGTCATTCGAAAGCTTTCACTTTGTGACGGCACGCGAGTCAGTAATTGCAATGACCGAAGTAGACAGGCCGATCGATCATGGATGCCACGCGGTCAAGGAAGAAAGTATCCTACTGTGATTCTAGAAGTTGGGTATTATTCGGAGCCCGGAGCAGCAGCAGCAAAGAAGCTGGAGAGAGATATCACCTGGTGGATTCACGAGTCTAGGGGCCATACCAAGATGGGAGTTACTATCGAGATCAAGCCGGGCTCGAAAGATATTGAGATCAAATCTTGGATTCCAGGAGACGATCTATATGCTACTGAAGGTAGCCGCGCAGTTACATGTGCCCAGAAGATTCTCATCAAAAAAGGACCAAATGGCGAAAACCACGTCATCGAGGGGGAATATCTGAGAATTCCATTCGAATCTTTGCTAGCCAGGCCATCGTCAGCTGATGAAGGTGAGCAGGATTTTATATTTACGCATGATATGCTACTCAATGACCTAGAGGAGCCTGTTTGGGATGCAATTGATGATGCCGAAGAGATTAGGGCAAGGGAGATAATGGAGGAGCAAGAAAGAATAGGCATGATTACAAGTATCTCGCCGTTTTCTAGTCCTATATAGCGATATAATATTCATACCTATGGGGATACTCACGGATGCATATAAGGGCGTCTACAAAGATATCAGATAATCATATGGATGCCTGCAGAGATGTATATGAGGGCATATAGAGGACTTTAGGACTTTTCCATGCATCGTATATGAATGAGGCACATCTAAGAAAAACATTAATATGGTTCAAATATGAAAATATAGTGTGCAAAGTACTATAAGGTATATCCACGCAGTTGGCAATCAGACAGGTTACTAGAGAACTTCCAAGGTTGTATTTTCCCCAGACTTTTTCACTGAGTATCTCCGCTCTCATCTGCTTGACTGTTTCCTTGCTGAAGAGAGGATTGGTACTCTCTTGACTCAACCTGTCTATGGTTTGACGGAGATTGGTTCATTCAGTCGCGTTGTTTTCTCAGCTTCCTCTGCTGCAGTTGCTTTGGCATCAGCAGCCGATTTGGCGTCGTGGATGGATTTCAACCGGCGTTCCAATTCAGTCCTAGATGGTACGGAGGAGCGTGATGGAGATCATGTAAGGGCAAGACTTGGGGGCAGAGGCTACGTCGATATAAAATGCACATGGGGATACATGCAGATGCATATAAGGGCATCTAGAGGTATAGGCTCGTCGATTTTGCGGCTTCTGTTCCCCAGGTCTTGCTCTTTCACGAGACTCTCCATCCGCGACGCCAAATCGGCTGCTGATGCCATAGCAACTGCAGCAGAGGAAGCCGAGAAAAAAAAAGCGCGATTGAAGGATCCAATCTCCGTCAAGCCATAGACAGGTTGAGTCAAGAAAGTATCAATCTTCACAACACAAACCAACAACTAGTCAGCGAGTACCAAACTCTGTTTCAAGCCAAGACTGTCGCCGAGGACACCGCAAGAAACCATGCAGTTGTGATTGACTCGCTCAGCAAGGGCAATCAGGCCGCCGAAGAGGCGTTCCAGCAGCTTCAAACCAAGTTAGCCGGAGCGGAGTTCGAAAACTCGAAAACTCTCGCCCGACCCAATTACAGGCGAGAGAAACTAGGGTCAAATGCATATGGGGATACCTACAGATGTAGAAAGGGGCATATACCGAGGCATAAGATTCATATGGGGATCCCTCCAGAGATCTATAAAAGTACAAGATGTACCCACGGAGGCTGTCACAGGACTTGATCTTATCTTTAGAAATAACCAAAAATGAAATTCATTAATAAATCATCCTGCCAAAGTATGTATGCTCCATCCCCAACTTCCAATCCATGCATTGTGTTGAACGTGTTATATGCAAAGTGGTGAAATGTTTTTAATTTTACAACATGGACAGACTAGACAGTCAAAAAAGGGAAGGAGATTCTTCACTGGGTATCTCGAGTTTCACCACAAGAAGAAATGTCGAAAGTAAAAAAAAAAAGAAGAAGGAAGGAAAGGAAAAGGAAATTCGTTCTAAAACTCTAGAATAGACCGTCAATCTCGCCAGTCTCTGTGTCAACATCCACGTTGATGTAGCCAGGAGCGGTGGGGAGGCCGGGGATGGTTTGGATGTCGGCAGCAAGCGCGTACCTAGATTGGGTTAGCAAGTTTATAAAGAGGTAAAAATATAGGGTAGGCTTACAGATATCCGGCACCAGCTGACAGTCTCACATCACGAATGGGGACTGTAAAGCCAGTAGGGGCGCCCTTCAACGAGGGGTCATGACTCAGTGAGTACTGGGTCTTGGCCACACAGATGGGCAGATTGCCGTAGCCCTGCTTTGTGTAGGTGTCGACCTTCTTCTGGGCCAGCTCGCTGAACTCGACCTTGTCAGCGCCATACATAAGTCTGGCAATCTGGTCAATACGCTCTTGGACAGTGCCCTCGAGGCTGTATAGCAACTTGAAGTCCTTGGGCTGGGAACTGGCTGTGATGACGCTCTTGGCCAGGTCAACCGCGCCAGCACCACCTTCAGCCCAGTGGTTGGCCGGCACTGCATCTTCGGCACCGGCGGCAATAGCCTCTTCGCGAATGACTGCGATTTCAGCTTCCGTGTCGGTTTCAAACTTGTTGACAGCAACCACAACTGGGAGGCCGTATTGGCGGGCATTTTGAATGTGTTTGCGGAGGTTGACACAACCCTTGCGAAGGATGTCGACGTTTTCAGTTCTGTAAACTTCGTGCAGAGGAGCTCCAGGGGAGATCTCAGGGCCGCCACCGTGCACCTTGAGGGCGCGGACAGTGGCAACGACAACCACCACGTCGGGAACCAGTCCAGAAGAGCGGCACTTGATGTTGAAGAAACGCTCACCACCCATGGTGAAATCGAAACCAGCCTCTGTGACCACAAAACCGGTCTTGGCGTCGTGATCCTCATCTGGTTCAGTACCCGCAAGTTTCAAAGCGAGTTTATCGGCAACGACTGAGTTGGCACCGATACTGATGTTTGCGAAAGGACCTGCGTGCACAAACACTGGAGTACCTTCCAAACTCTGCATCATATTAGGCTTGATGGCATCCTTCATGAGAGCACTAAGGGCTCCGCCAGCGCCGATATCATCAGCTGTTACAGGGTCACCACTCTTGGATGTTGCAACCACCATTCGTCCGAGACGTTCACGCATGTCCGCCAAGTCGTTGCTGAGGGCCAAAATAGCCATACACTCACTTGCAACGGAAATATCGAAACCAGTTTGGCGCGACAGACCTTTCTCTGTTGGAGCTTGGCCAATGGTGACTCCACGAAGATGTCGGTCATTGACATCGAGCACACGACGCCAGGTGATTGTCTCGGGGTCAATGTCGAGACGAGCGAAGCGGCGAATTTCTTCTTCGGTCAACTCATCAGGGTTGGTCTTTGTGATACCCAATTTCTTCAATCGGCGGAACATGATGGGCTGGAATTCGCGCTTGCCCTTCTTGGCAGGGACCAAACGCTTGTACAGAGCTGCATCCTTTTGGGTTGCTTCGTGGAACATGCGGGTATCAATAGCAGCTGCCAGCAGATTGTTTGCAGCAGTGATGGCGTGGATGTCTCCAGTCAGATGAAGGTTGAATTCATCCATAGGAATAACCTGACTGTAACCGCCACCAGCAGCACCTCCTTTGATACCAAACGTAGGTCCCTGACTTGGCTGTCTGACGTTGGCAAAGACAATTCTGTTCAGGTGTGCTCCCAGGGCCTGAGTGAGGCCCATCGTGGTGGTAGACTTTCCTTCTCCTAGCGGTGTAGGTGTAATACCAGTGACGAGAATGTAGCGACCATTGCGGCGGTGGGATAGTCGGTCAAGAACAGAGAGGTTGACTTTGGCCTTTGTATGTCCGTAGGGTTCAAGCTCATGAGCAGAAATACCCACCTCAGCAGCAATCTTGGTGATGGGCTTGGGATGCTGGGCACGTGAAATGGCAATATCTGACGGAACAGGAGTGACCAACTTGATAGGAAGAGGGGTGATATGACGATCTCTTTGCTTCTCAAAGTATGTCTTAGCAGAGTTAACGACATTGCGTAGAAGCATGGCGACTGTCATAGGACCGACACCGCCGGGAACAGGGGTGATATGAGAGGCAACTTCGATTGCGGATTCGAAGTGAACATCGCCAACAAGTCTCGTACCAGACTTCTTAGTGGCGTCAGGGAGATAGTTTGTGCCAACATCAATAACAACCGCGCCAGGCTTAAGCTGTTCGCCCTTGATGAACTCGGGCTGACCAATGGCAGCAACAACAATGTCGGCCCTCTTGAGAATTTCACTCAAATTCTGAGTCTTGGAGTGGCATACTGTCACAGTCGCATCGGCATTCTTGAGCAGGTAGCTGACAGGGCTACCGACGATGTCACTACGGCCGAGCACTACGGCCTCCTTTCCAGCAGGGTCAACGCCGCTTACTCGGAGAAGCTCCATGACACCCTGAGGAGTGCAGGGGACAAAGACTGGCTGGCCACCTCGCTTGGCAAGGTGTCCAATGCTCAAGGTACCAAAGCCGTCCACATCCTTCTCATCAGAGACGGCTGATGTGACTGCATGCTCGGAGATGTGGCTTGGGAGGGGGAGTTGGACGAGGATGCCATGGACTGCGGGATCATTGTTGGATTTCTCGATCTCGAAAAGCAGTTCTGCTTCGGTTATGGTTTCAGGGAACTTGATAATGCTGCAGAGAATATTGGCCTTCAAGAATGAGACCTGTCAGTTCATGGAATACTTTTCCGCGGGAAAGGTAAGAGACACATACCTCTTCAGCAGCCTTCAATTTCATGCGCACATATGTGCCTGCAAGAAAATAAAGATGGTATCAGTAAAATACATTGGGGGAAGATGCTGGCAAAGCTAAGTGAACGTACTGGAGTCGGATCTATCTGCGACTGCAATGAAAACTTTTGTCAGCGGCGGTAAACTTCTGAGCTCCGTCGGAGTATGATATACCTTGATAGATCACCAAATTTGGCTTAAACCTGGGGTTCTTTGCTTGCAAATCGGCGATCTCATTCTTGAGCTTCTCGCGTATGTCCTTAGCAATGGCAGTGCCATCGATCTTGGTCCCCGTCATGTTGACCGCGGTGCTGGAAAAAGTCCGGCGGGAAATGGCCGCTGATAAGTTGTTGCTGCGACTAAACCGGAGATGCTGTTGTAGTCTTGGAGCAGCAGAGCAGCGGGCGAGGAGAGAATTATATGTTGATAGCCCTCGATGGGCAGTCGCAGCAGCCAATTTGAATTGGTTCTTGACGACAACGAGGGGCAGTCTGGGAGATAGGAGTGCAGGATGGCGGGGTGCGTGCAGCAGTTGAGGAGCCCGGGAAGGCCCCGAGGGAAACATTAGCTGCCTCTTTTAGGAAAAAACGAACGGTCAAACTTGAACTTTATGCACGAGGTGAAATTTTCCAATTTTGAGGAAAGATAATGCTCAATTCGAGTGTCTGATTCTCAGAGATTGTTTAGAATTCAGCGCTCTTTTCATGCCAGCTTGTACCAAGGGCATTCTTTCCTTCCTTCCGGTGAGAAGAGCAAAATTTCGCGTTGCTCAAAGGTGGTATTCAAGTATTGGCTGTATGACAGTCCGTATTTTATAAGAGTAAACACTAAACCGTTTTAGGTGTCTAATTCTACGTCACGACCCCTGTCCCTGCGCAAATTTAGAAACGCTAGTTTATTTCAGTGCTTAGCGCCTTCCAGGGTTTAAGCCCTAGTCGGAAAAACTGTCCTGCCGGTACTGATAATACGTCCTGTAACTTTCAGAGGCGAGCCGCAAAAAAGTCTTGGCACAGTGTGCGATGAAATTATCGATACAAGTCGCGATCATAACGGGTTGGCTGTACAGATCAAATCCACTGCCTGCCACGCCACCTCGCCCGAGTCTTGAAGACGTCCGGTCAAACTGCTTGAAATCCTATTGTTCGTAGGAAATCAGATATATTCGTTGGCCCAGCATGAGGCCCATCCTTCTTCAAGGCCATGTTCGTGACATCCCCGCAGATCTTTCTCATGATAACGAAAAAGACTAACCACCTACGAAATATAGGAGCGGTCCCTGAACCAGATCAAATTCAACCGTGACGGCGACCTTCTCTTTTCCGTTTCTAAGGACAAAGTCGTCGGTGTTTGGTACACAGCCAACGGAGAACGTCTTGGAACATATTCTGGACACCAGGGTGCTATCTGGACAGTCGATGTCAGCCCCAACACAATCCTCGCCGCCACCGGCTCAGCAGACAACTCTGTTCGGTTATGGAACATCAAGACAGGCGCATGCGTGAAAGTTTGGGAGTTCCCGACAGCTGTGAAACGAGTCGAATTCAGCCCCGATGGAAGCCAACTTCTTGCCGTGACGGAGAAGCGTATGGGTTTCTTGGGAACGATCGTTGTGTTTGATGTGCAGTACGGAGATGGTGAAGGAAACGATTTGGATGTGCAAACCGACGAGCCAAGCTTGAAGATCACCTGTGAGGAAAGCAAGGCCACTGTTGCTGGATGGAGCTATCTCAGCAAGTACATTATTGCCGGACACGAGGATGGCAGTGTCAGCCAATATGATGCCAAAGTAGGTTGCCACTCAAAACGTTGTACAGTTCGAGACAGGATTCTGACTTGATGTAGTCCGGCGAACAACTCGAAAGTGTACAGGCCCACGAGCCCGACCTACAGATCAACGACATCCAATTCTCCTCAGACCGCACATACTTCATCACCGCATCCAGAGACAAATCAGCCAAGGTAGCCCCCTTTATATCACTAGTGGATTTTCATTTTTTACTAACGAAACTATCATAGATCCTTTCCTCGCGAAACCTTGCCGTCCTCAAGTCCTTCCCCGCCGACACTCCTCTGAACACAGCAGCCATCACGCCCAAAAAGGACTACGTAATCCTCGGTGGTGGTCAAGCCGCCATGGAAGTCACAACCACATCAGCGCGTCAAGGAAAATTCGAGGCTCGCTTCTACCACAGAATCTTCGAAGATGAGATTGGCCGTGTGAGGGGTCACTTCGGTCCTCTCAACACCATTGCCGTCCATCCCGCAGGCACCGCTTATGCCTCTGGCGGAGAGGATGGTTATGTTCGTGTTCATCATTTTGATAAATCCTACTTCGACTTTATGTACGAGGTTGAGCGGGAGCAGTTGAGGCGGTAAATCAAAAAGGCGGCACATAGATTTTCTTTTTCTACTTATGTGTTACGATGAAATTCAAAAATCAATAATAAAAAAAGATGCAAAAAATGTCTAAATGCAGCTGAAATGAGGCCAAATGCAGTGGATGATGATGAAGTGGTATGGATGGATGCATTATGAGGGAGATACAGGATATACCTTTCGATGTCACCTTGCTTGAAGAAGCTGGCATCTTTTTCCTTTTCCTTTTCCTTTCTTTCTGGTTTTGTCACATTTGACATGTTTCTTTTCTTCGCAATAATGGAGTTGGTATCATATGTTCCTCACAATTCCTTTTTCTTTTGCCACCTTCTCCTTTACTTTTGATTGTGACTTAAAAAAGTTTCTAGAACTACAATACAATAATCATTAGGACGCTTGAAAAACAATAGAAGTCTGACTGACTCGTGTTTAATGTCAAAACATTGCGGTTTTTTATATTTTGGTAATATCGGTATATGCGTCTGGTCTTTCTTTAGATCTAATCAGCTTAGAACAAACTCCAGTGCAAAACATATGAAAGTCGGCGCTCATTCCGACTGATCTATTTCATGTCATGTATGTCATACTCTGTCTGTATGAAAACCCCCTCTTATCAATCAATCCACCGAGATCGAGATCGAAAAAAACAGGTTACAACGAAAGGCACTCTCTTCAACACATCTTTAAAAAAGAAAGAAAGAAAAACGTCTCCATCGTGAAAAAGCGAGGACAAAGAGAAGAAGAAAAAAATTATTTCTTCTTAGGGAACCTCTCAGCCCCAATGTCGCTACCCCGTAGCTTAATATTGAGCACACGTTCCATCGCACTGAGCACCTTCTGGTCTGGAGTAGCGCTGCCCCTCTCCATGTCCTGCACGATGGTGACGGTTGTGTTGCACTTGGTGGCGAGTTCCTTTTGAGTCATTTTGTATCCCTCCTCGGTCCTTCGGCGCTTGATGGCGTCACCGACTTGGGTGCCTACGGTCTTGGGCTTGATGATGTCGTCGCTGCGGTCGACTTTGGTCAGGTGTTGGCCTTCAGGGGCGCCTGCGCGACCAGCCTGTTATTTTATCATTAGTAAATGGAAATTCCTTCTAATTGGGATAGGCAGAATGAAGAAAAAACTTACAGCGTTGCCAGTGGCATATTTCTTTTCAGTGCCGATGACCATTCCAGATCGCTGGGCGGCGTTGAGAGCGCTTCGGCCCTTGACGACAGTCTCGCGTTGGACGGGGCCGCCGCGGTTCTTGCTGCCAATACGAGTGACAGAGTCCCAGTCGCCGTCAGCCATTTTGTTAGATATCGAAGATGTTTTTGTACGTTCAATGAGGTTGGTGGGCACGTGTGTGTGATGTGGCGGGGTTGACTATCGAACGGCTTGTTGTGTGCGATAGACGGTATTCGCGTAAGTAGGCGAGTGTTTCTTATGTTGTCCTAGAAGAGAGAGATTCTGTGGCTAGAGAGTTGTTTGAAGTTGAAGTCAGCCTTGACTCGGTTTGGCGGTCCGGGGGTCAGATTTATATCGAAGAAGCTTCCAGACTGACCAATGCTGCGGCTGACGCTGTCATTGGCGGGGCCGGGGCTTGGAGGGGCGAAGGCGGTGTAACCGATTATCTCCGCCGAGGGAGGCAAAGTCTCGTGCTTTGCTAACCAGTCTGGGAGCCCGATATAAAAGAGGAAAATAATAAGGCTGATGTTCGCTACATCCATGGATACGCAAGGGTCGGTGCTGAAGTGAGTCACAAAACCCGATCTTTTACCGCCGTACCCATCGGACATGAACACTACGGACCTAATTGCATACAATGGACAAAATCCATAAATACTTCAATTTCCATGCGTCTTATCACATCTTCAAGGAATTAGTTGTAATACGAGTGACACTCTAGAAACCCGCATTCAACACAACGTTGCCATTTCATGAGTACTGCTCTGAAACGGAAAATTAAATGAACAGTCAAGTCCGCAACCAAATGAGAAAAGGTCAAACAATAGGCAAAGTCAGGCCAGCGAGATAATGATGATTGCAAGCCAAAAAAACAAAAAGAAAAAATGGGAGACTTCCCACGTGGTTCCACACAAAAGAAAATAAAATATTCACACGAAAGAACAGGAATAATTCCCTAGCTTGATCTGCGTAGTTGTCGATGTCTAAACATCTCGTTGTTGAAGCCGTAGAGAAATCGCATAGGTTTGATAGATTCGCATGCCAAAATGCGCTGCATGTCGACACGCCTACGGTCGTAGGTTTGAATTTTCGAAAAGGCAAGCAATAAGTATGCTTGGTAAACGTATATAAAGCAGTCGGTGCCGTAAGCACCATGAAGGTCTTTGCTGAGAAGTTCGTTGAAAAAGAAACCGCGGACGTGACAGACCCTCATACGCCATCAACGCCAATCCAATAATGCGCAACTTATAATCCTAGAGGTTTATAATCTTTCCATCTCGAGGATTTGAGTCATTTTGAAAATAGAAAAAGATGCCAAGTATGGTCCTCCCTTAGCTTAAAAGATGCCGTTGACGATGTTGGAACCGATCGTGGCACCAGCACCGAAAATTGCTACAAGTATACGTCAATATCAAGATCGGTGTATGTTATAACTGGGAATGATTGCTTACCGGCATTACCCATCTTCTTTCCAAACTTTTTGCCTTGTTCCTCAAACTTGCTAGGACGGCGGTTGGGATCATTAGGGTTTGAGTTGCCTTGAGCAACTTCCAAAGGCATGTTGCCATAACTTGTAGGCTGTGGAGAGAAGACCGGTGGCTTTTCGTCCAGAACTCTGACGTAGCTTCGTGGGAAGATGCCTTCCATGTTTGTTCGCTCGTTACGACCACGCCACCCTAAATTTTACGTCAGTACCAAAACATATTGGTTTCCAAGCATATGAGACTCACAGTCATTGTTCATGTGCTCCACCACTTGAATTCGATCATTTGGCTGGAGGGCGAGATCACCGGCATCAGTCGGTTGGTAGGCGTACATAGCCGATGCAATTGCCAGCACCGGTGCGGTCTGAGCATAGGCAGGCGGCGGAGCCGGGCTGGGGTACTGCGGTTGTGGTGAAACGACTTTCTCGTTCAGACTGGCATTTTGGAACTGAGACGTGGGAGGATTAAAGGCTGGCGTAGGCTCTGGTGACTGGACTGGGGATGTTATTGGAGATTGGACTCGAGCGGCTTCCGGTGCTTGAGTGACGATGGGAGCGTGCAGTTGTGTCTGGTTTGGCAGCTGAGACAGAATTCCCTGGAGTTGTTGCGGTGTGATGAGAGAGGCATCTGTGAGAAATTCAAGTTCCTGTGCCACTTGTCAGTTTACATGCGTTCCATCGAGCAGTGAATGTATGTTGATGATAGATCTGGGAATTTGAGGCCATAGGGAGGGATGACAAACAGTTCGGATGGTGCGCAGCGACCGATTGACCATGGCCTTGTCGAAATCACCCTGCAACGCCATGGCGATGGTGCAAGCAGCAACTGTGTCGGACAACTAGCGAGCGGAAATCCTTTATGCCGACTGGACAGACTCGGTTTGATTGTCGGTTGATGGTCGGGTGGCTGTTTGATGGAAGAAGTGATGTTGGGTTGTTGATAATTGCTGGTTAGGTATGGTGTTTAGTTAGTCGGAGCCAAGCGGCCCAGTCGAGCAAAGCCACACTTGGCGGCCGGTGGAGCCGCGCCTGGCCAAACCGGGTAAGCCGAACGCATCAGCGAGAGCCCACTTACACGTGCTCCCACTGATATTTTTTTCTACAGAGCGTTATCTGATCGAGAAGGCCCCTTGCTGTCTTTCATTCCCGTGAACACGCAATGTTTTTGCGCGTCCTCGACCTGCCAAACGGCCTGGGTGGGTTGTTTAAATTAAGATGACGCCTTCAGTTAGTTCTACGACGTGCCCCGAAGTCCATCCTTCATCGCCATCGTTATTGGGCAGATCACTCTACTAGGCGTGCAACGTCCAGTCATACACCGACAAAGTCTGTCTTGATTTGCCGTGAAGACGATGCTACCCCGCAAATATGGATCGGCCTCAAGCCTCCTACGGACTCCTACAGACAGGAGGCCCATGCCACAACTTTGTTTCTCATTGAGTCAGGTATAAAAGCGATGGAAACCCGAGTTGGTCATGGCGGACTGCCAACACATGTCTCAGAGCAAGTAAGAGTCCATGTGTTTGGCGTGTGCTGTGATTATGTCGGCCAAATGCAACGGAGAAATAGATCTCGGGTCCCGTAAATTTATCTAGTTGAACACCTGTGAACATTTCAAGGATCTTTGGGCCGTCACACCTTCGAAAGCATGTGCTTCCTAAGAAACCTGACTTAAAAAGGAGTATCGACGGCGGTAGGAAGCATGCGAGCCTGGCATTGGGATCTTCTAATCATCAGCAGTCAGTTCCTGAACTAGTCTATAAATGGGGCAGAACCTGCGAGCCTTCGACCTTAATTCATGGGCTGTGCCGTGGCCGCACAGGGAATAATTGACTCGATGAGTGCCTGAGTGACTGTTTAGCGGAAAATCCGATGCGTAGTGTAACTTTTCAACGATATATGCCTGTCGTGTATTGCTTGGCTCTCTCAACATTGACGGAGGTTGTAACATCCATGCGCAAACGGGAAGGTCCGCACCGAACCAAGGGGCAGGAGCAGGAACCCCTTGACCACCACCTCCAACGACACAACCCACTACTTCACTCTCTTTGAATTCACAGAACCAAACGAATTTATCGGTCCGATCAACTCTCCTTCGCTCCCATATCAACTTTGCAATCCTACAATCGTGTTCGTGGAGTTCGGCGCCCAACAAACAGAATAGCCGCCGAGGTGGACTTGCTAGTGTTTCACGATGCATGTCAAGCTTCGCCTAGCCGCCCAAGTTTGCAAACCCATGCAATGGCAGTGCAAGGCTAACTGCAAAAGACTTATAAGAGTCATGCCTGTGTACTCTTCAAGCCAAACACCGTCCTGAGAGGCTCCAGGCTCTGTGACTGCGCCGTACAAACCCCTGCATGAAACCATGGCGTTAGTGCTCCGGCTATACCAATCATGTTCGTGAGATGCATCTGTATCCTTGCGAATATGTCTCTATATATAGTCGTTAGTGTACTGGCAGCCTCGTTGCAAGATGATGGAAGTTTATATACTATTGGGTTTTATCTCCGCCAGAGCCTTGCCATCAAAACATATCAAAAGATATTCGGTGTGACCTCCATATGAGACTGTTCATGAAATGGTGTTTGCGCAATATACATACGTATTACTCGGTCTAGCATGCTGTGTATCGGCAGATAGCTGGGATGATTTCACGAATAACCTAGCCACTGATTTGGTATGTTCACGAGCCCATGTTCGGTTCCCAAAGGCTTACCCAGCTGCAATAGGCACCGTTAATATCTCTATTTGGTGAACAAATCACCACTCAATGCATGTCCGAGTTGATCTCAACACTAGATGATTACATCTTTGCCCTGTTACCACTGGGAATCTTGACGGCAGTCGTGTCTATGATTCGAGTATGCGGCAACTCAACTCTACGCGCTTTCATAGGCAGAGCTCAGGAAGACCCCGGTTCTTCCGAAGTAGAGCTTCTCTCGTGTGTATCGGACACGGCCGCCGAGGTTTTCACTGAATCCGGCGTTGCTAGAATAAACGGCAATCCCAAAATACTGGAGATTGTGGCAAATGAAAGCGGATCTATCACTGTTCAGAAAGTGAGCGATATTGCGGGGAAGTCCTGGCCGACAGATCTTGAAAAAGACGCCAACTTGCCCAATCTATCCCTGAATAAAGGTATCAGGAGACGTGCGCCATTTTGGTTTCATTTGGCTGCTCTTTTTGGTACTGGCTTACAGTTGGGTATGTCTCTTCATTTGCAGCAACGACTTTGCCAGTATTCTGACACTATAAAACAGCTGTGGTCTTATATGCTGCGCTCACAGTGTTATACTGGCCAGAAGCATTCTTGAAAGATGGCAGTCGTGTAGATGGCTACGCGCTCCCCTTGTATGTGATTGGAACCGCTTTACTCACACTGGGCATGTTTTTCTGCGCTTTCCTAGTGGAAAGGTTTTCAATGAAGCATACTTTTCGTCTACCGCAGGAAAGCAGGGTATACTGGATTCAGCCAGGAAACCAGGAGGTGGGCGATCAAATATTCCCTTCCTTCGTGGGGCAGACTGAAAAGGGAATTGAATTCACTCGATCAGTAAGACATCACTCATCTGATGATGTCCTTAATGCTCGCAAGACGATGGAACTGGTGGCCATAGTTGGCCTGACTATGGTTGGATTCGTACTCCAATTCGTTGGTCTGCGAGGCTTGCATTCCTCTGTCATCCTTGCCAACCTGGGTTCGACGATGGTGATGACCTTTGTTAGGACGTGCTTGCGCGCCCAAAGAATGCACGAAGGTGATAATATGCTGAAAGATGACCAAGGTGTTGTTTGCAGGGGTGAACATGAATTGGATTGGCTAGTCTTCCATCTATTCAAGCTCCGGTCTTTCAAAATCCGCACCGTCTCAACTTTGCCTACGTGAGTGTATACCTGAACTTCCCCGTGTATAATATATATTAATGTGATTCTGCAGGCAACGACCACAAACGCAGCCCAAATCCGTCGCACTTGATTCCTTGACGATTCGCAGTGATCTCACAAAGTTGACGGGCTCGCACTGGAATGAAACTCCCGCCCGCAAGTTAGCATACAAACTAGGGCAAGCTACACATGATTTGGTGAAACTCATAAGCTCCTGGTCTGACAAAGAAGTGCCGTATTTCGATATTGTCATCCCCCTCGAGGTCGAGAAAGACGGCAGTTCGCAGTCCATATCACACGACTGGGAGATACACTTGTCCGCTAGAGCCAGCATAGACGTGGAGTTTTTGGAAGCCATGATTGGCCTCTATGTGTGGTCTCTGAGACAAGCAAACCATGATCTGAGGAAAGAATATCAGGATAAGTTCTTCCGAGCATTTGAACCCAAGGACAAGAACGCTCATCAGGCAGGACTCATTTATCAGAAATGGACAAACGACAAGTCGGCTCTGGTGGATCAGAATCAAACATCATCGATAAATTTTCTTGGCGGCTGTCAAACATTTGGTCATTTTCAATTTGGGTCAAGCAGCCCAAGAACAGGGGATGCGGCTTTGGTGGCAGTTTCCTCTGATTTATATACGCTGGCTGCTCAAGATATATACATCCATATCCTCCGTTCGTTAATAGGACGGCTTCCGGAAATCGGGGGCACGACCCAGATCATGACCAGTGACGATACCAGCTACAAAGTTAACAATGACCGACTCGAAAAATTGTCCCAAGTTTTCATTCAAGCTGGCCTGGGGCGCCAACAAGAAGGAATGGTCTGCACTATTCCAGTACTCTCTGATCTAAAGTTGTTGCCAGAAATTACTTTTGACTCTCTCGACGTAAGTCAACGTATACACGAATTGGAAAGAAATGGAGATTACAGTGGGATTCTAGCGATCTCCCAATGGTTGTGTTCCTTCGCAGATTACGGAGAGATAGAGCGTGCGTTGGTGGAGTACGGTTTTGTTTGCCTGATGGGGCTTATGATACAGGATGCTGAGGCAAAGGAGCTTGCAGTTAAACGGATCAAAGCAATCGCGACTGACTTTCACAAAACTCACACAAAAGCATTTGGCGATATCGCAAGCCTCCCTCAATCAAATTGGAGAGCAAGTTTCCGGAATGCGATATCTTGGATAGCATTGCGTTTAATGCAGTACCAAGCAGTGTATAATCCCGACAAACAAAATTTACGGATATCACAAGAATTTGAGAAAGAACTTGGCTGGGTATTATTGATGCATGGGACGTCTAGTGAGCCGGAGAGCGCTGCGTCCTGTGAAATAGGTTTCTTCTCCATGTGGTTCGACGCCAGAGCTGGAAATATGCCAGATGAAAGTGACACGTACAAGGTTGTCCTTGACTGGCTTGTCAAAGATCAACATGAAATTATGCTGGAGATTTTGATTATGCGCTTAGCCAAAAACTGGTCCCCCAGGTTCAGTGAGGAGCATCTGGCAAAAATGTTCAGCTACGTCGTTCAAAAGAACTATTCTCAGACTGTCTACTTTCTTTCACATCATACTGAAAAAGTGCATCTCAAAGATCTTATTATTCAGGAACTTGCCATGAGTGGTGACCTCAAAGCATTACAGGTGCTTCTTGACTTGAATAACAGTGGCACCATAACGAGAGCTCACGAATTGTCTGTCTCGATCGCCGCAGAACATAAGCAATTCCCTGTACTAGACTTTCTCCTTCAGAAGGGAGTCGATGTTGATGCACAAGACGAAAGCGGCGAAACTGGTTTGATGAAAGCGGTAAAAAACAACGATATCGGAAGCGTTCGACTTTTCCTTTCTCACAAAGCGAACTTGGAGAAACCAGATAAAGATGGGCAAACTGCTCTCATGCTTGCTGCAGGAAATGGTTGCCTGGATATTGCTAAACTTCTTGTTAGCGAAGGAGCGAATGTCAATGCCACAGCACATGACGGCAGCACGGCATTAATGGAAGCAAGTCGGATACAAAACTTGCCACTTCTGAAATATCTTTGTGAACAAAAGGCAGATATTCACGCCATAGATTTGTACCACCGAAGTGCGTTGGACAAAGCTACATATGGAGGCTTGGAAGAGGCTTGGGAGGAGGGGTGTCAATACCTGGCAGGATTAGGGGCAAAGAACTATCAGGGCAGCCAATACCCAGAACTATAATACAAACGCCTTTCGATTTTATTGTGGCTATAATGACAATCTTTGCGACGAACAAGACATGAGGGTACACAATAGAAGAAAAACGGGATACAGAAAGACAAGAAGTAACAGTTGAACCGAAGCTATCGAAATTTCAACTATTGATCATGCGAGCGAAAGTCGTATCCTAATTCAAAGCGCCTGTGCCTTATTTAGAGCCACCTGCTGCCATCTGTGCGCCAAAAGCGGCCAAATTCCTTGTCTGCAGATATACCGTTCCGGGACCTGTAAACCGACACGCCAAACCTTCACCCGAACTGAAGCTGGACACTATACCACCGGAAGCAACACGCTCAATGATGTATTCACAATTCCAAGCAACCAGATGGCCATTATCAATATAATAGCTTTCGTTCTCCACCAGCTGGGGGCTGATCATTAGTCATTGACCCGGAAGAGGGCGGAGGGGACAACGGACCTCCTTCTTGATTACGGCTCCAAAGCTTTGAAGCCATACAATTCCATTGCCTTTCATGGTATAAACGAACCAACCTTCACCAGAGAACAAAGTCTTAGAAAGACTTTGTGCCGCATAAGTCTTTTCAACTGCTTTTGTGCAAGCGAGGAATGCATCACGCCCGACTTTCCACACGCCATCATTATTCAATCGCAATACTGTTATATCGCCAAGAACAGTTGGCGCAAGAAGCAGCTCTCCGGGGCCTTTATACTCCGAATGGGCCATTTCGCCTCCGATAAGGAACTTTTTCATTGAGAAATGAAAGCTTCCTTTCAATGAGATGGTGGTAGACATTGCAATCATGACACCTGCGATCGGCCAAAGTCAGATTCAATTTATCTTCCAACTGATTTTCTGTTTCTGCTTACCTGGCCTAGCGATTAACGGTGCACCCATTGCTAGCTGAATTGTGAGAAGTGAATTGACACTTCGATGGCTGATTCTAAAGCTCCCGCCATTGAACGTCCCAACATCATCGCCATTCGTAGCCTGTGCGCCTTTGAATTGACCTGCAGCCGGTGCACCGCCTGTGGTCAACTTCTTCAAACCAAAGGTGGCCGTGGGAGGAGGAGACATTGGTGGTGGAGATATCGGCATCTTCTGTTCCTGCGCCGCCGCAGCCATGGCTGCTTGATGGGCAGCGATACCACCGCCATTGGCGTCAAATACCGGGGGCGGACTCGTGGTAGAAGGACGACTATAGTTATCGATACTACCGCGCTTGGGAGGCGGACTTGTTGTAGACGGACGACTGCTCTGCTGTTGTTGTAATGGCGGAGGAGGAAATTGAGCCTGTCCACCTTGACTCGGAGGAGGAGCAGAATATGTATAATTTGGAGGAGGGAAACCCGGGGATGGTTGTGGCGGAGGAGGAAAACCTGGAGATGCTAGAGGTGGTGGTGGAAACCCGGGAGAAGCTAGAGCTGGTGGAGGAAAGCCAGGGGAAGGTTGAGGTGGAGGAGGAAATGATGTTGTTGAGGCTGATGGGTGAATTGGGAATGCTGATTATTTCATCTTGATGTTAGTTATCAAAACTAATAGGGATGACCGGATGACAAGATGAGACGAAGTTGGGGAGTAATATAAACATCGGATCGGATTTAGACGTACTTTGTGATCTTGGAGGTGCTATACGAATCTTTCGTTAGTATTCAATTCAACTATTTTTTTCCAATACAATCAACACTTACGAGGATAATGTTGTTGACCCTGCATGGGCGGCGGAGGGAATGCAGGCTGTGCCATATTCTCGTGCACAAATTATATATATATAGACTACTAAAGAGAAAGAATAGAAATTTCGTCTGATATCGTAATATCGTCAACTCGGGGAGCACCAGGCTCGGAGTCGTCGTCCTTTTTGCAATTGAGGGGTAGATGGGACGGCAGTATATAGTAATGTAGCAGTTTAGTGGGCATAAAAACGAGAAGCAGAAGAAAATCAGACGAATGAGTAGCTAGGGATGCATAGAGAGAATAAAAAAAACCGAAATTCAAAAGTAGAACAGAAGGAGGAGAAGAGAGATGAGGGGAGGATTATAGCTCTTTTTCTCATTGCTCCGTGCAATCTGGACTAGACAGGGAAAGCTGTACCACTACTGATGGCCTTGATTGGCCATGTAACAGCATTGTGCAATGTCCATAGACTCCATACCCAGGAACTCTAGCATTGAATTAAATGCTAGCGTGTGATTGACATGCTTGATGGGCAGTCTAATAGGCGGACTAAGGCAGGCTGGGCGCTAAAGGGCGAGTTGCGAGAGGCCCGATAAGGACATGGGTCGCTGCGGGGAGGCCCATCCGCCCCGTTCCTTGAGCCTTGATCACGCCGCTGAGAGCCCCGATTGGATGCTGCTGCTAACAGTGCTAAGCGCCTAGAAATGGGAAGAAATGGTGGTGGAGGGTGAGGTTGGTGAGGTTTACGAGAAAATCCCGGTGTTGGGCGAATGGATATGCGCTGCCATGGATGGTGGCGGCCTATGGCAGATGATTCTCAGGACACTCTCTCCTAAAAACGATGAGCGCTACTGCGTGCTTTTGCTTTTGATCTATATTTGGAAACATGAGTTCTTCCAGGCTTACGTGTGTATCCTTGGATGTTGGAGCAGTGTCACAAGGAACATAAGAAACTCTGACTTCAGACATAGTCTGCTTTCTGGGATATGCAATTCGTTGTAACTCAGGATATAACCAACATAATTGCGCGTTCTCTAATAATGCTCGAGGAAACAATTTCTCTCCCCCTTGGCCCTTGGCCCTTGGCGAAGAATGCGGTCAATACACATAAATATTTCTATTCACAAATCATGTCATCGTTCTCCCCACCAATTTTGGTCATGTCCATTTCACTTAAAAAAAAACGTCTCGAATTCGTTAATAGAGATTTTCAGGAATAGAAGAAGGAAATAATAAGGTAGCACATATGAAGGTTTGCCTGAAGGAAAGAGAAAAAAGAAAACAGTTTAGCCTGTCTTCTTACGACGACCGACTTGTCCACGGAAACCGGTCTTGATGGCCGTGACGGATCGTCGGGATCCGCAAGAGTTACAAGTGACGAAATACAGACGATTCTCTCCCTTGTTGAGCTCGGTATCGGGGCTTCGGCAGGTTTTGCAGGTAACGTATTCAACTATTGACCCTATTAGTATGTGTTTGCGGCAAAGAAAAGAGAGCAGATAAACTCACCAATATAACGTCGCAACACGTTCTCGATCTGCTTCTGCTGGAAACGACCCTTGATAACCAACCGTCGGCTACCGTCAACACTACCGCTGGTACCCAATTCAGCGAACAAGAACTGCATGACGTGGTCGTCCGATCGCTTCATGCGCTTGCAGATATCGGCAATGTTGGCAAAAATGGTACGACGGTTTCCTTCTCGCAGACACTGGGGAGGCGGGATTCTGTACGATTTCGATCCGCTGGAAAGAATATCGGGGTGGTGGCTCTGAATAAGAGAGAAGAATCGGGTGACGAGAAGCTGGTATGGGATGGTTTGTGTGGCGTCGTGGGCCCAGATGCCAGTACCCTTTTCGAGATCGCCCTCTGGCAGTTGATCTCCTGCAGGTTCTCTGCCTTCTGCGCCTTCCTCTGTGACACCAGCCTCGGCCAGCTTAGCCTCGAAATCTCCGGTGTCGGCTTTCTTGACCTTCTTCTTCTTTTTCTTCATCGCGCTCAAATCGAGTTCAGCATCGGCAGCCGAGCCAGCCTCGTCGCCTCCTTCGGCATCGGCATCCTTGGTTTTCTTTGTCTTCTTCTTCTTGGAAAGACCTTTGAAAAGATCGGTGACCTCGTCGACTTCCTTGTCTGCCGGGCAAAGAAACCGTTAGAACAAATCCCATAAACGCGTATCCGATATTTGCCCTAACATACCTGCAGTGTGGCTCTCGGCAGTCTCCTTTTCCACGTGGGAAGCATCTGTGACCTCTCCGTCGGCACCCATGATTGTAGTGTCTTCACTAAAAGCGACGGACTTGCGATGTTTCGTGACCTCTTCCTGCAAACCGAAAACCCCAACAGTTAGTAAAAAATAAGCCGCAAAATAACCGTACACCGTAAACAAGGTATGAAAAAAGCCGAACCTGGCAATCAAGCGCAAAAGGTGTGATGTTGGGCAGATGGTGGTGAGGGGTTTGTTTGAGGTGAATCAAAAATGTGGGAGGGGATTTAGTCGGTAAAAAAAGTCAGAGGAGTGTGACGTACAATTTCCGCCATGCTTGCGACGGTTTCACAGCCCAGATATATGTATGTTCTCGACTGGAACAAAGACTCTCGATAGCTATGACTCAGATGTCGTCTACCTTTTCTAGATAAATTGATGGATGCCCCCCTCGCTGGTCGCCACGAAAAGATAGAGCCTCGGGCACGTGACCGTACCGAAGAATGTGGGCAAATCACGTGGGCTCCCGGGCCCAATTACGTCGTTCGGGGACAACAACAAAAAGCCGGAGGAGCTTCGGAGAGCTTCAACTGCACCTATATACGATTCTCGTTCAATAAAGAAGATTGCGCTTCTGCAAGAGAAATTTTTGCTTCTGTATTGACCCTGCCTCACAACTGCAGCTAATGAGCCCATATACCCTCCTGCGGTAGGCAGACCGCAGCCCTACATCCATCGCCATCGAGGACTCGAGTCCAATCGAATCGATCTGCTCAGATATCCTTTATATACCGTCATCCTATTCACCGTCGCCTTTACTGTCGTCCCGAAAGTGTTATCCGATTATTTGTTGGACTAAAAACAAAATGTCTGCTTCATCCTCATCTCCGTTCCACTCCGTCCACTCCGCCGACGACTCCTCGTCCCTTTCCTCCTCGGCGTACATGATATCCTCGCAATTCAACACATCTAGCCATCACCTATCCTCAGACGACGAAATCGCTTCTTTACCCTCAGAGACATCGACAGAATCAGACCTCCTCTCAGACTACGATGACTCGGACGCCGAAGAGCAATGGCGGGAAAGCTTACAGCAACTAGAGCTGCTGCTCACAATGGTTATTGTTCCGTTCATAGGCAAATTCGCTGGTAGGAAGTGTGCATACTGGGGTACGTACAATTTGTGACACATCTGGGAGGGTTTTCAGTCTTTGTCTAACATTCCCAATTCTACAGGCTGGACCAAATTCATGGAATGGAAATACCCAGTGGAAATTACAATCACAGATAAAGCAGCATTCCGGTCAGCGGGGATCATTGGTGCTGCAGCTTCCCTCTGATATGTAATATATGAAGCGGTCTTAATCAATTGAAACAAGCGTCTTAGATTCAAAAATGCATGCATACCCAAACAAAACAACCTCAAATAGAGGATGTGAAAAAGCCAACTTGCTAAAACTTTATGTCAACGCCAACAATTTAAACCTTGCCAATAAAAACAAAGAGCCACCCATGTTGTATACCCTATACAATCATAAATCAAAACGCCGCCATGCTGCAAATAGCCGCCCTGACGCTAATACAAATAAAGGAATTAAAAGGATAGCCTGTAGGCTGCCTGTCACAGATAGAAGGAAAACTCAAATGACCAGATGTGATACCCTGTAGGCTTCCAGTCACAGATAGAAAGAAAACGCAAATGGCCAGATGTGATATTCTGTAGGCCTTCTGTTGTTGATAAAGAAAACGCGGTAGGCAGTTATTTCACCCATGGCTATCTCCTCACAAGTGAATGGTGTTGTCGGTAGCATATGAATCTGGGGTGCTCCCCCAAACTAGATTCTCCATGTCCATGAAGGCAGCTGGATATAGAAGCTGTCCACTGCGAGGTCAAAACAAAAGGGGTCAGCCATGAACTATTAGCATCAGGGTATCTCCCACAATGATGAACATGAAATGTCTTACTCGAACTGATGGCCAAACCCAGCAATATCCTGAGCCAAGTTCTCACCATGATGATGCATATGGGCATTGTGAATGGCATCATTGCCAGCGATGGACGTCGCGTCAGATGGTGCGGCGGTACTGCCCGAAGACGTGAAGACAGTCAAATCAGAGCGAGTTGGAGGCCGATACGAAGACGAGTCAGCCGAATCAGAGGGCATTGGAGCTTTAGGTTGCTCTTCGGCGACGATTGTCCGGCTACTAGAGCTCTGACGCCGGTGGTTTTTGTTGCTGTTGCTCCTTACAGCTTGGTTCTGGCTCTGACCCAGCTGCAAGTCCTTGTGTGTGCACTATTTACCTCTTTCATTAGAGGAGGAAACAATACGTCATATCATAAGACAGCAACAAAGACATACCTTCTTCTTCCCCTTGCGACAGGTCTCACAGGCCCCTCCAGCCTGCCTTAGTGCCCGACGATGAGCCTTCTGTGACTCTGTCATTTTCTTTCTTGCGCTTTTTGTCTCTGCAGGTTTGACGCGAATGTTGTTGCCATCCCTATCCCAGTTGACCATACCCGATTCTTGCGATGGTGGAGCAGTCACCTCTGTGCCAGTATAGGCACTGTCAAAGGAGAAGGTGCTCGCTCTAGCAACAGAAGGAGGAGGATGTAAAGGTTGCATTCTGTGTTGAGATGCAGAGCCCTGCATTAATGATGATGGTACTAGGGGGGTATCAGTACCAAATCTAGGCATAGATTGCATCGTGCGTTCAGATGCGGAGCCCTGCATGCATGGTGATTCTTGGGCAGTTCTAGGCACAGATTGCATTACGATGGCACCGTGGGTAGTGGCACCATGGGTATCACGACTTTCAAACTGCTGGCCCATATTTCCTGCTGGGAAGGTATTTCCAATCGGCAATCCATACAGAACAGTCTGGTATGGATGAGAAAAATAATCAAAGGGTCCACCAAAGGTCCCTGCGGGCTGCTGTAACAAAGGGTAATGGACTGGCCCAAGATTCTGGTTCTGTTGGTGATGGCTCCGTATTGATGGCTCAGAGAAATCCATAGAGGAAGCAGTATGGTGCTGAGGCAAAGAAAGAGAAGCGGGATTAACTGTTTCTTCAAGACCCCCTATAGGAGTAGGTCTTGAAGAAATATGATTTTCAGAACTTGGTTGAGCAATTTCAAAAGAATGAGAAGAAGTAGCAGTCATCATTTCCTGGGAGAAAGGGCCTCTTTGTCCACGGCCTGTTCTGGATGAAAGGCTCCTTCTGGTATCTCTTCCATCACGGCCATGTTCATTATGGGCATGTTCATTATGGGCATGTTCATTATCCGCAGTGAAGTTCCTTTTGGGTGGCATTTTCTTCGGGATCTAGATCTCGGGTGGGATTCAGAGGAGGATATTTTCACTGGGATGCTCCACGGCTAGTACCCTTGGTGTGCTTTGGTACAAATCCTTTTGGTCGCTTATGGAAGAAATAGATCCAACAGCCAGAGTGTGTGGAAGGAATGTTAACTATAACAAGTGTATGTTAGTAACAATGAATAGTTTTTTATGTTTTGGGGATTCTGTTACTCGCTTGGTCAGAGCACGACGCGACGTCAATCATAAAAGAGCGTGTTGTTGATGTTGTTGTTGGGCGTAGGTGGGTTCATGGGTGGAGGAGCAAACGACGGGAAGTTCCTGTCAACCGTGGCCTGGGCGACGACTTGTATTTATTCTCAATTCGAATTGTTCAGATGAATCGAGTCAAGGTGGGCTGGTGCAAGAGAGTGCTGGCGTTTGCTATCCAAAACTTGTCAACTGGGACTACCTAGAAGCTAGATGAGTCTCAGAGGACAAGGCAGTATCAATGATGATGATACATTAGATAGGGTGGAGGTTGATGGTGAGCTGGTGGAAGCGACAATTTATTACACAGGGAACCACCTGGGCAGGGCCATGTGTGACATTATATATATAATATCACCACCGGCCAAGCCAAGATAAACACAGAGGAGGGCAGAACTAATACATATAATATAAAGAATTAATAGAGATTGTCCAATTGATACGACGAATTTGCGAACAGTTCATCAGATCAGTCGGACTGGATACGCCCGCATCAATGGGCTGTGCTGATGGATGTCGGAGCCAGATTAAGCTACCTCGTGCATATACTTTTGCCTGATATTGTTGGCATCATTCAATGTAGATTGTTTGTGCCCGATGAGCACTTCTCCTGCCCGGCTAGGCATGGGAGGCCTTAAAGCCCTGCTTGGTATTTTGTATTATCAATGCGATTTTCATATGATTCTGCTTTTGAATGTATTCGCCTTGAATAAAAAAAAATGTTTCTTTCGTGGGGCATATGCAACTAGCAATACAATAGCTACGTGGGCGCTACCAATCGCCAGTAGCATTATAACAATCACATTGAGCCCGCAATAGAGTGGAGCTAGCTCTTTTTTATCAAGGGAAATGGGAAATGACTACTTTTTATTGATCGAATTCAATTTCCGAGCCAATGTATGACATCAGCCCTTTTAGCGCCGTCGAGTGTTTATACCTAACATGGCACATTGGCGGCCCAAGTGGCGACTATCAAGAGTAGAAGAGCCTCAATCTCCTCTCCTTTCCTTTCTTTGGGAAGTACAAGCGCTCGCCAACAAAGCATGCAAGGGATGGTTCACAACAAGTTCGGTATAATCCCGTATAAAAACTACGTTGATTGATCAACAGCCCTTAGGTAATAATCAACTAGATATTTAGTTATTCTGCTTACCAAGCATCGACTTGTCAGAACATTGGTCAACGCAGCTCACCCGAGAAAGTCTTGCGTTACCGTTGCACAACATACACCTTCGTCGTTACATGGATGTAGCCTGAAACGAAATTTTCTCTTTATAGCATAAGACTGTCACGGATTCTGCCTCGGACTAACGGATGTTTTTGTCCCAATAATGTCTCGAGTGTTTGTTCCGGTGAGTCTTTCTACACAGCAAAGGCAGACTCGCTGCGAAGTCAGCCACACGCATGGCACAGGCGAGGCGGGTTAAACAACACAGCCAGTATACACTGCCTCTGGTCGCTTTGGTGATGCTGAGAACTGGTCGCACAGCCCCCGTTCAGGAGACGTAGTAGTAGTACATAATGCCAACCAAACAGCTATAATTCATCGTGGTTGCAATTGTAATACCCTTGCCATGTGTGAGCCACATGCCATTCCATTGATAGTCAAGACATTTTGTCACCGGCCGGTATCACAGCAGGAACGTGTTGATATCTGATAGAGGCAGACTCTTAGTCTCTATCACACCGCCTATGTCGATATCCCAGTCACCGACTAAGCATGGATATCTGCCAGTTATCTCGTTGCAGACGTCATGGTTCATGAGGCGATAGCCTTACACTTAATTTCGAAGATGCGGTGAAGACTATAGCAATCACCATTATTACCTGTGGTAGTATTCCTTGTTATCTCCGACAACTAGCCTTTTACTGATGAGCCTTGACTTTGTCCCAGAATTTCATCGTCGATTTCTTTCTCAAAGTCTCAGAGGGTGCGACGATGACCCCGGAGTTGGTACGGCACGGTCCACAACGGGAGGAGCGGCAAGAACCTTAAAGGGCCTCATTATTGGCGTAGTGACCCGCCAAACTTTACTGTTAAAGGGTTCTTTGACGGGGGCGGGTCCACTCTCTCCCGATCTAGATACGGAGTATACACCCTATAAACACTTTATTGTTTCAAGAAACGCACGCCAGTTTTTTGCTTTTTCCTCCAAAGTATATACTGATTCCCTGACAAGGCACGGTAATCCTCCGCCATCCCATATACACACAGACGCACAGACACGAGCACAGACAACACAACAACAAGTCTACATGTATTTCAAAGAATCTGGTCTGCTCCCTTTTCTTGCTTTTGCTTTTTCTTGTTGCTCAACCACCCTCTCCGCAGATGCCTGCGCCTGTCGCTTTCGCGTCTCTACACTCTCCATACGGCCGTAGCAGCCGGTCTGTGCCAAAGTAGATCTAGAGATATACGACGGATCGCCGCAGCCATCCAAGGTCAGAAAACGCTCTAGCGGGGTATCTGTGGAGGACCGATACGAGTTTTGAGGCTGGTGCCGTTGCGGCATGAAAAGGTTCAAAGAGTCCAAAGGCGAGGTAAAGCCTTCTTCTCCTTGTCGTTCGTGTTCGTGTTGTTGTTGTTGTTCGTCGTCATCATGCAGGTTTAATCTGTCGGTGTTACTGCCATTGTCGGCATTTCTTCCGTTGTGCGGCTCTCCTGCGGCGCTGCTCTGGCCAATTGCTAGGTTATGGCCCTCTAGGACGCCGAGTTGGGAAAAATACTGATGTATCTGCTCCTGTCGTACGACTGTGGCGGCGTAGGAGTCAGCGATATCGGTTTGCTGCTATTTTAAAAAGTTAGTGTTAATAATTATCGATAACATGGAAAGCCACACGGAGAAAAAGTACGTGTATAAGAGATAAGAGTGAAAGTAAGCACGTACTTGATTGCATAGGTCTTGGTGTGAAGCCAATGCAGCCGCGGTTAATTGTGACATGATTAATTGGTCAATGTCAAAAAACCGAAAAAGAAAGAGGTGGCAAAAAAAGGGAAAACGCAAAGGAGTGTCTGGTTGGGCTGATAGTTCTAGGTATCAGTACGGAGCATGCGGCTCTGCGGGCGACAAAGGTATCCTTTTTGTATAATCAGATAAAGAAGGTTCGTAACGGCGTGGGAAATGATAAGAGAGACAATGTAAAAAAAGACTCAAGTGGTACGAATGGATCTTAAATTGTACTTTTTGTTTCAAGCTTTCTGTCTTGAGCGACTTCTGGGACAGGAGTCTCCTTAAAATACTTTTCGGGTACATCTAGAAGCACAAGAGACCAACGACGCAATCAAGCTAGAGCCACGTAAAAGTCCCTTGTAGGGTTCAGGCATGCAAATTAAACAGAAACGTCTCCTGCATATGCATGTAGGCCGGTGGATGTAGCTAGCAAATAGTCCATGTTGCTGGCTATCCAATCCTGCAAATAGAGCATGTTCAGGTACCATCTGCCAACTTGTTTCATGCACTTTGACAATGACCCACCATCCCAATCAAGTTATTGGGGTCTGCCTCGTCGATTAGTCAGTATGAGAATTCCACTGCCTTGGTTTCTGAACGGCTAGTTTATGCACCCATTGGAGCGTCCGTCTAGTCTCTAGTGTCGTTCACTTGCATTTAGACCCTGTCGCTTTTGAGGGGCCGTTGCTTTTAAGGTTCTCAAAAGCGGTATCCTTGTAGAAGTAAAATTGAGGCTTCTATAAACGGTAGTCAACTCGGAATGTGAGGTTGTCACTGCGCGTGCCACTTTCCCGCGTGTAGTTTCTCTCCACACCATGCTTCACGTCGGCATTTTTCCTCTCCGCCTTGTCCAAGAACATTCTTGGCCACGCGGCATTGTTTCGGAATTGGTTCGTTAGAAACTTGACATTGACAGCCAAAGTCACATGCATGTCTCAATCATATTCATCTCGCGGCTCGACAGCATCAGCTAACGTCGTACATAGCGATGGAGCACTTGAATATTGTATCTGAATCAGCTGGCATGCACTCGGTTTTGCATTTCCTAAATGACGCACTTCCTCTTTGGTGTAAGCCTCCGCTCGTGCAGAACGATAACTTTGCAACTATGCAGGAGCCATTAGCGTAGCTCAAACGTCAATTTATCAGGTGTCATAAGCGACTGGCATATGAGAAACTCTATCCCTTGTTCAACGGCAGCATTCACAGAATTGAATATGGGGCAATACCAGCACCACGGCGTCGAAGCTTCTGCGTTGGCGGGGTTGCATCCCTGAGCTTAGCCTGACGGAAACCGACATAACGGCGTGCAGCAGGATTCATTCCTTTGTCTCGATTGCTTAACGCTGACGAGTCTGCCATCGTAACCAGGAAAAGATCTGCAAGTATCTGTAGCAAGACCCACAAGTTGTTTCCAAGTGGCAGTTTTTGTGGCAGTTTCTAGGTCCCGGCCTAGGCTGCATTCTTGCATACGTAGTATAACCAACCCACCGGGAAACCATTCAGCTGGAAAATGAGTTGACGCCGGCCGGACTCTGCTAAAAGGGATCAGACCCCTTAAAGGAAGAGCATAATATATTAAGTAGCGCCTAGCGCGCTGACGGTCGATTCCAATAAATATCGAGTGTTGAGGTCCGTCTTCCCTCCAGAGTTGTCCGGAATTCGTTGTGTGAAAGGGTTCGGCATGGAAAGCTGGCGTCAAATTAATTATTTATCACGGAAACGTTCGGACGGACAGAAGGAAGGTAAAAACGAAAGAAAGAAAGGAAGAAAGAACAAAAAAAAAAAAAATTAAATGAAACGAACCGATGGAACCCCGAAAAAAGCACGATGGATGAGCCCAAGGGTTTGGGACCTAAAGCGGCCCGCGGCATCACATCCGGCTGGCCAGTATCAATTTCCATAATGCATCTAAAATAGGCCGTCTATCCCAACGGACTGGAAACATGTCTGTTAGCGTGTGAGATTATTGTCCGTCATGGCTGGCGCTGCATGTCATGGTGGAGAGTGCATCTCCGCTCTTCTCCGTGGACAAATAACAAATCTCAAAATTGAGTCGGTGAACACTTCAGCTGCAACTTTGCGCTCGGTTTCTATACACACTAAACACTGTCGGCCAATTTGACCCAGGAATCCGGGAGAAACGGATTGTGGAAGTTGTAACTCTATTCAGCAAAGCTGTCTCAAGTAGCGGGGGTCTATTCTTTAATAGGATATTACAAATTCCGATGTTTCGGAGTTCGTCCTGGAGCGACTCAAAAACTAGAGCAAACGGCGTATGCACTCCACTGAACACTTGTTACCCAGAGGCCATCAAATATCTGCTAAGAAAGACACGTTCCATACCATTCGCGTGATCACTTATCCCAATTTCGCCTTCTTCTAATAATTCTCGTCTAGTTTGTTGTGATTAGACCCGTCGAGGTCTAGGATAAAGGGGGCAAAGGTGTGCTAGGCTCTTTTCAGTTTTCCGAAGTAATCACCACACATTAGTAGAGTTTGTTACATCTCCAAAAGCGCCGGTGCGGAGCCATCTCAGCTGCTGCATATTGGAGACCTGGACGAGCGGATGTCGGCATGGATGGCTGAATTGTCGTGCAGACTGGAGCAGCCCTTCGACTGAATTGGTATCTATCAAGACTAGAGAAAGTATATGCACTGCAATCTCCGATGATGATATCTTTCTGCATATCGTTCTCATGCCAAGCATCGAGTGCATTAAATGAGGTAGCATCGTCACGCTGCTTCTGCGTCATACCGAGATTCACCGAACTCTTGTTCACAGCCTCCGTAATCATAGATATAGGCTTTTCAAGCGACCGAATCTTCTTAGAAGTCCGCAATGAGGGATGCGAAACCTTTTCAATTGAATTTCGAAGTCCGTATGCATGTAAGTCGGCTAACTGGGGCTCGCAATTGTCTGGATTAGGCTCTTCTGCTTCAACTAGGTCGGCAAGGTATTCCATGGCCACGTCCTCGTCAAAATCTTTGACTGTCTCCAAACAAGCGTCCAGAAACATCTCTCTCCCCGTCGTCGAAGTCCCTGTAGTCGTATCTGGCTCATGAATCCAGGCAGGGGTATTTCGATTTTCCATTCGATTGTAAATCGAATTCTCGGCGTGGAATTTCTTTGGGCTTCTCGCGGCATGATCATCCATGGAATTTCTCTTTCTCTTCAGCCCTATACGACTCGCTCTGCTGAGTAACTCTTTCAAGTCTTCTATCGAAAGAAATTGATCATTCGAAGTGATTGGAGTGTACTCCTCATAGGGAATGCTCAGTTGCCAACAATTACTAAGCGATTCGAAGAGTTGCTTCTCAATAAAGGCATCGGAATAATATACAGTTGGGAACCTTTCAGGATTCTGTTCAAAACCGGAAGACAGCTGAGTTCGCTCTTCGGGGACTTCTGGGGACTGCGCTGCTTTCCTCAGGAACTCTGTTTCCGAAAACTTAAAATAGGACGACGCTGTCGATACGGTCAGTTGTAATATAATCAGTACTAGTCCGTCATTCAAACTTACTTTGAGGGCAACTGATTGGCTCCGATGTTTTCCCTTTCTTGAAAATTCCCAGGTTCACATTCGCGGCCAACTTTGTCGCGATTAGCTTCTCGCAGCTTCATGTTTTCGAAGGAAGTTTACTTACTGTCAAGCGCCCTGCCTTGACATTCTTCGCTTGGAATTTCTTATCCACCCGAGAGGTATTTCGTTTCATCATCGTTGCCCTTTTCTGAGATCGTTTCATTCTGGGAGAGCTTTGTCCTGCTGCAGGACCTCCTTTGTAGGGCTCGTATCGATCTACATTTGTCCTTCGCCGTGGCCTTGGCTTGTACGGGTTGAGCGTCTCAATGTCGATTTCCATGTCGCGCGAATCTTTATGCGAAATAACTGGATTGCATTCGGAATCGGAGGGTGCGCAAAACGGTTTCCTTTGAATCACAAGTCAATAAATCAAAGATGTCTTCAATTTAAACGTTGCGACCACAGCTTTCCTTCTGAGATATCACGGCTGAAACTTACCTTGTGTCAATGCGTAATACAGGAGTTTGTTCTTCCGGCTCAGTCACTGTTTTTTTACATCGATGAGATTGAAGACCATCGCATATGCGCCTGCCATGAAATATCGCTATCCAAAAAATCCAATGAAAGCTGTATGCCTAGCAACAAGCTATCTTCTTATAGCATGCTCTCTTTCGTGAATTAGGCAGATGTCTCGGGAGGCTTGTCGGTACGTCGATGTTTAACCAATCATTTGGATATGTCGATTCCCCAGGCAGAGATTCCCCAGGCAGACACTGGCGCCGTGGATGATATACTGATGCACGAGTCATGCCACACTTGGCTACCGGCTTGGGCTGTTGGATTCGCCATGTTCAACGACAGGAATAAGAGACGAATTCTGAGTATGAGACAGTGCGGGAACAAAAAACAACCTAGGAAGGAGCAGAGCGAATTGAGGCGCAAAAGGAAGGAGCTGCGCTGAGCAGCCACGCACGATCACGGGATCCTGACGTCCACGACTTCTTCCGTCGCAACCTCATCGTCCCGTTGATCAATTGAGGTGTTTACTCTTTCTTCTATTTTGTCCAAACCGATCAATCGTTTTCGCCCATGGCTTGATTGTGGTGTTGATCTTGTGTGGCATCCATGGAAATCCACTACTTATTCATTACGGAAGAGTGATGACACTTAGGTACAAGAGGACCCGACACATCTTGGCCTTACAAAAGCCAGAAGCGATTATCAATCATTGTTTCAAAGAACCAACTTCTACGGGAAAGACTACGGCAGTTCGTGTGAAGACTGACTCGTCAATGCTTTTTGTTCTGCCGCTGTCTCCACCCCTCTCCAATTCCCCAAGCGACTTACCAAGCAATTGCGACTTGGTGGCAGCACCAAAACCCTGGTTTAAACCGTCTTTATCTTCTAGTCATGCAAAGGCCCGAGCTAGACTGACGCGCCCAAGAAGCAAGCTCATCACATCACACAATGGCCAAGTTCTATTGGGTCAAACCCTCTTTCCCCCCACTGCGTTGCGGAGCTTGTGGCGTCTCGAGTGAATCGCCTATATCCGGACCACTGCCAGAAGAGCAAGCTTTGTGAAAGAACGGTTATCATTGATTCGGATCGCAGAAAATCCATCCGCGATACAATCGAGAGTGGGACGAGATAAATACGCAAAGTGGGTGTTTCTACGTACCCCTCTTGGTTCCATCGATTCCGTCCCAGTGATTCTACGGTACTTCACGATTAATGACAGTGGCCTTCCTTCTGCCATTGAGGGTGAAATCGGGAGGAGCTATGGCCACTTGATGCATGCCATTCGTCGCTGTGCGGAGGCCCCCGGGGATAAAGGGCTCTCGTCTCACGTACCACGCTTTCCCTCGAACTGGCCCCCGTACAAGATTTGCCGAGCGCCAGTAACTCGAGCCCGACTGGCCCACTAAACCTTTCCACTTGCCCTTTACTGTTCAACTGTTCAGCCTTGTTCCAAACTAAACAGTTCGACTGGACTCATGCATTCCTAGCTGTGGACCTTAGTTGTACCGAAAGGGCGTCGATGTTCATCGACAGTTCTGGCCCTTTGCAAGGATGAGACGTCACATGGCATGGCATGATGAACAATGCTCTTGTATTGGCACCATTACTCAAGGAAGAAGCATTAGGATGGAAATGGTGCCATAGCATTCTCTCACATGTAGTCGTCAACAAGGGCCCGTCTATGCTTCTAGCAGTGAAGCCTGCATAAGCATAACAACCCCTCCTCGAGATCCGGACTAATAGGAAGAAGACGTCTACTTCCAAAAATTTAGACGGTCCATCTCGAGGCCACAGGACTACACCTAGTGCCGTTGTGAGAGTCGAAGAGCCAGCCAGATGTGTGTGACACACCGGAACTAGCGTATCGGATTCCTCCAGTGATCTCGTTAGTGTCGGCGGTCGTTTTGCCCGTTGGGGGTGGAAAAATCGTATAACAACTTAGTCCTAATGTGTGTGCTATATTATTATTAACTTATGCTGGCGCCATTCCTTATGCTTTCGCGGCTCGACTAATACTATCTTGTGCTCAGTTTAGCTCCCATCCCGCAACCCCTCTCGAGCCAGTGGCTTTTCCAATCCTCCAGAAAAAGCATCCATAGCGAGGTGTAAGTTCATGGCATGGAATTTCTTTTCTTTCATTCTTTCGATCATTTTGATACCAGTCGCAAAAACTCCCCTTCCCGATCTTTGATTTGAGCCCGCAGAGCAAACGGTTCGTTGGCCTTGCGTGTGATCGTCGAGGTGATTCCTATAGCACTTTCAGCCTTGATTCCTGCGCAAAAGGTGGGAGGCTTTTTAGGCCGTCGCGATCCGGTGAGAGAGGCATCCAACATAGCTTTTCTATACACGTGTTTTATTTGATATCATCATTATTTCAAAAATGTTAGGGTTTACCAGTTGACCATGTTGTATTGATTTGCAGATCCCAGCGTCCTCCTACTGAACACATCTCAAGATGTCCAAACTATTCATTGGGTCAGTTTACCCAACCTCGTTTCTGAGACTGTGTTTTGCTTTTTATCGATGGCGGGGTTCTGATGATGCGATTTTGTACAGCGGCCTAGCATGGCACACTACAGATGATACTCTGCGCGCGGGATTCGAGAAGTTCGGAACCATCGAAGAAGCCGTAAGTTTTCAACAAGAAGAATCATTACTTTAGGCGAATGAATTACTAACAATGTAACTTGAATATTCACATAGATTGTTATCAAGGATCGGGATACCAACCGCAGTCGCGGATTCGGTTTCGTACGATTCTCAACTGATGACGAAGCTACAGCTGCTATCGACGGCATGAACAACCAGGAGTAGGTTCTCAAGGCTTTTGTGTTATGGTTATGCCATTCCTTTCTTTCTTAACTAAACGGCAACCAGGTTCGACGGACGCGTCATCCGAGTCGACCGAGCGTCGAATAACGCTCCATCATCACGAAACGACGGGGGCGGCTTTGGTGGCCGGGGCGGATACAACAGCCGCTTCGATAATGGCGGTGGTGGTCGTGGAGGCTACGGTAAGCCCATTGCAGCTTAATTATCAGCAGAGACTGATGAGAATACACCAGGCGGAGGCGGATACGGCGGTGGCCAAGGAGGTAAGACCTGATCCGTACATCGATCATTCCATTACATGTCTCTAATCTACGGATTTATGCAGGCTGGGGTAACAATCAAGGAGGCCACGGTTCGGGCTAGAACTTGGTCGCATCCAGTCTCTTAGGGCCTCTCGTACACCGACGCACGCTCGCACGCCCACAGGCACACACGTGCCAATTCCTGATTTTTCTTTTCTTTTCTATGAAACCAGATTGCACCTGACGAATGAATTATGAGAACTGATGAAAAGAAATAATAAATGTTCGACATTGACTGCTGGACAATTAATTATTGATCGATTTCTGCTGCTTTGTATGGGATTGAAGCGAACTTAGGTGGTCATTATTGTGCTCTCTTTTCGCAATTGCTCTTCATTGTTCGTCACATATATGTTCCTTTGTTACGTACTGTACTATTTGTCTGTCCTTTTTAGCCTTGGTATCCGCCTAATGTTGACATGGATATGATTTGTGCCAACAACTATTTGGATGGGTTCTAGTTTAAAATGCTGCTGACACTTGTACTGTTACTTGCCTCTCCCCTTTGTTATTGCAATCTATGTCGTCGTGTCACCAATTGCGAGAGATACTCTATATACGCCTAGTTGTTTTGATTCACACTACCCCTCAGTTTTGATGTTAACCGAACTTTGAACAATGCGTCGCCGGATTGGGGTTTGTTTGACTACATTAGATATACGACTCATCTGCGGATTTTGTATCTGATTTGTATAAGCTGAATTCTATTGCTAGCTATGCTGTATTGTATTGTATATACCGAGCGGTTTATATGAATGCTGCAAGTTTCGAACGAATCTAGATCTAGAGCTTCAAATCATATCTACCTATCTACTCTTGGCCCCCGTTCCTGTGCATCTGCAACGGTCCAAAAAAGAAAGAAAGTCTATTCCGAAGCCGAAATACTTCTCCTCACCTCGCGTTCAGCATTCAACTCCTCAGCATCCGCCTGCTCAATGCGATTATGCTGTCCCTCAATAATCTTAACGCGGCGCACCAGATCCGTAACATGGCCATCTGCAGTCCCCAGTCCCAACCCTTCAAGGGCCTTTTCGAGCAGATACAAATACTCGGGATTTCTACCGCTCTGACCCTCCCCAGTACTGATCACATTCGCCACAGAAGCAGGTTCCCGTTCCGAGGGGTTACGCAGGAATTGGGGGTTGGTCGGCTGACCGATGTAGACCATGCAAGTGATGGGCTTCTGGAGAGAGGAGTCGATGGGGAGATGATCTTTTGGTGGCACTGCTGCTGGTGATAGTGATGGTGACTTTTCGGTTATTGCGATGTTGTCGGCAGTAGTAACCGTTGTAGTACTTGTAGGCGTTGTGGTGGTGTCTTCTTCCTGTGTAGAGACGGGGTAAAACGGTGTGTAGTGCACTGTATAACCATCTATTTCTCTAACGTCTAAATAGTCGTGAACCTCTTCTGCATGAGAAGCGGGGATGTGGTATGCAGCACCCCAGATTGTGGAGGTAGCTGACGATTCGAGCTCTTTTTGCTGTTGTCTCTCACTTAGACTCACATTCATGTCTGAATTCGATGCTCTCAAATTGGTAAGAGTATGATCATGCTTACCGGATCGTCGAGTGTTTCCCAGAATGATCTTTCAATAACGGTCACTACTCGACCGGGTTGCTCTGGTGTGCCACGATGATCGGTACTCGCCTGGGTCCATGCGTCAGTTCAGATTCATATATATGCACTGTATATAACCTCCTCGGATGCATAGTAACGGTATTAGAATGAACAGACCTGCCAGAAACGTCGCACATATCCACTGATATAACCAGGCACTCGTTTATCTTGAAAACATGATCAGCACGAAGATGCATCCTCAGGACAGATCACAAGAAACAAACCAAAGTGAGGCGGCGGCTTCCATATCAAGCTCCTGTAATGCCATGTCAGCACTATCAATGCATGAGAACGGTCGACGCGATCTTGTATGAGACAATGACTCATGACTCACCCATAACCAAACACCCAGAGATCACCATCGGGAAAATGCTGCCTCCACGTTCGCCCGCCACGAGTGGACTGGATGGTCATTTTGGCTTCGTCTCTTTTCTCTTTTTTCTTTGCGAGACTTTATATATGTCCAACGAATATAGTTTACATGGACCTCTCAAGCCATGGATTTAATTTGTTTTTGTTGTTGCCGGTTAGAATGCTAGAAAACGGCTTCAAGCATGTAAATCTCTCTGTGTACACTAATTAGCCTGAGTCTTTGATGTTACACAAGGAGTAGTGATTTGGAGGCCTAACCGTTAGGATTGGATTCGATCAATGCACGTGAATAGAAAAATAATAGATGTATTCAAAATCGAGCTCGGACTTCGTCTAGATGGAAAGCGGGCTATTGCCTACAAGATTCATATGAGCTTGCTTTTTTTTTCTAGCTTCCCCTTGTCGCGGTTTCTGTGATTACTGATACCTGAAACGTTGATGCTGCGTGGAGGTCAAATCACCTGGTTCATGTTCTTATGTCGTGCTTGATTGTTTCATAGGCTGCCTGACATTTGGCCTCAGGCAGCAAGGCAGCCAAGCTCCACTGTCAGGAATCCACATGTTTGCATCATTTGTTTAGATCTGGATAGTGACTTATCCAGAAGAAAGAAGTCTTTGATGACTTCAAGACACTCTATTGTTTTCATTTTCCAAAGTAATAATTGCTTCTAGGGTTGAATGGCCATGACGCATTGTCGGTACAATTATCCGCTTCCAGCAGTCCGGATATGTTGAGACTCCAGATGTTACTATCCATCACATCTTCACGCCATTTCAAGCCCTAAATAAATAGATATTTACCAAGACAAGGAAATATACAATGGCCGGCCTCTTCAGACTATGGCATGACAAACACAACCCCCCACCAGACCCGACAGACATCTCCTTCCACGGCAAAACCGTGCTCATTACAGGCGCCACCTCCGGCCTAGGATTCGAAGCCTCACTCAAATTCCTCCAACAAGGCGTCTCATCTCTGATAATCACCAGCCGCGACCATGATCGAGGTCAACAGACCAAAGCACGATTAGAGCGATTGACTGGCCGCAGCTCCGGCGAGGGTGGTGTCGTGCAAGTTTGGCCACTTGATATGAGTTCATTTGACAGCGTAGTTGAGTTTGCGTCCCGCGTCAACCGCGATGTTTCAAGGCTAGATGTGGCCATATTGAATGCAGGCGTTATGCACCGCGACTATGTGCTTTCGCAGGATGGGTGGGAGGATACGCTGCAAGTGAATACGCTTTCGACGGCGTTGCTGGCGCTGTTGTTGAAACCCAAACTTCGAGAGACTGCTGGCTACCTACAGCAGCAAGCATCGCCGCCATTATTATTATCAGGAGAAGGAGTCTCTACACCACATCTAGTCATTGTCTCAAGCGGCACGGCCGTGCGCATCACGGCAAAAGACCTACCGCCATCAACATCCCGGGCTCCGTTACTGAGCTATCTAAACCAGCAGCATGCAGGCCCTGCCCCACGAAAACGATACGCAATAACAAAACTATTAGTTGAATATGCAGCCCGAAGTATCGCCCAGCAGCTCACTCGCAACACCAGCACCAGCACCGGCGACGTTGGCAATCCAGACGTTATAGTAAACACCGTCAAACCGGGCTTCTGTGTCTCATCGCTAGGCCGGGAATATACCAACAATCGCTGGTATGCGCGATGGGCCGTTGGCATTTTCAACATGCTATTTGCGCGGTCTACCGAGGCCGGGAGTAGAGTGCTGGTTAGCGCGAGTGTGCAGGGGTATGAAGCTCATGGGAGAATGTGGAAGGGGGATGGGTGTTTTGAGTATGTTTTCTGTTCTAGTGATTGCGGCATATGAGACTGGCTGACCATGTTGAAACAAACTTCTAGTGAGAGCGGGACTCTTTTGAGGGGAGATATAGGGAAAAGACTGCAGGATAAGGCTTGGGATGAGATTGTGCATGTGCTCAGGGAGCAGGTGCCTCAATTGGGCGATACGCTCAATCTATAGATTGCTGTAGCTGATGTGAGCCTTCACTTTTCTGTATATATTTCTTCAGCGAATGCTCCAGTAACAAAAGGGGATGCAACAATGGTATCTTGATAATTAGGTATAATGATAATATTCGTACAATAACATCTGCATTTCTATTCTTGTAGGTGCAAAAATTCTGTACACATAAATCCACGTTAGTTGATCGTATATCAAAGCAAATCATAACTTGCAAATAACTTGCAAATCAAAAAGAAAGAAATGCAACTTACCCGTCAAAAACTCCTCGAAGCTAACCGTTATGTACCCATCTCTATCATCGTCATATCGCTTAAAAACATCCGTCATCCGCTTCAGACTGATGCACGCCTGCACAAACAAATCAAAGCCCATACCCTGCGGTGGCGGAGCCTGGCTGGGATATGGGGCTGTCGACGAAACCGCCCGCCGTCTCCCTTTACTCTCATACGACGTAAACAGCACGCGAATAAACGTGCGACTCAGCCGATATCCAAACGCAACCAATGCCTTTTCAAACTCCTCGTAACTAATCCTCCCGCTCCGGTCTTCGTCAAATCGATCAAAGATATCCCTCCACGCCGCGAGAAAACGCCATAGGGAGACAAATTCTTCGAATCGGATTACGCCATCGCCATTGCGATCAAACATGCGAACCATTGTTTTCACGGTGTTGGGGTCGAATGCGGAGTAGTCGCCGTTCACTAATGCAGACCCAAGTTCTGCTTCTGTGAGAGCTCCTGTTCTGGATACGTTGGCGGCGCGGAATAGAGGTAGTAGTTGTTGAGGGTCGTCGGACATGGGTCCGGTGATGGGGGGACCGTTGATGGCGGGCGATGATGAAGGGAGAGGGTGTTGAGGAGGACGGCCCATTACGTTCGGGCTGGGACGAGGACCATGTCCATAGTTCTGAGGGGGAGGAGAATGGAAACGCGACGCATTGCTGTTTTCGTCTCGTAGTGGTTGTGGGACGGCCGTAGGGGGTCGGTTGCCATAGCTATGTGGTGCGGGATTTGGTGAGGCTCCGCCTGGTGGTGTTTTGCGCGGGGGAACACCGCCGGCAGGTGTAGATGATTTGGGAGGAGGCGGCGGTCTTGGATCGAGACGAGCTTGGGGTTGATGTTGGGGTTGGGTTTGAGGCTGGGGTCTGGATAATAGTTCGGCAGCCTATATGTGCAGAAGTCAAGTTAGCTGAATGCCGAATCAAAGAATGAATTCAATATCCGGTTGCGAGTCTTGTAATCGTACCTTGTCAGGTTCTATATGTCTAAAATATAACGGTGATATAGTCAGCATTGGAATCACCGTCGCTTCTAGGATTGGAGTGTTCGTACGCTGGTAGGGCGTCAGGATTGAATTTCTGACTGTAAGCCATTGTAACGGCCTCGGTTAGCGTGATATATTCGTTGCGCAAGAGAGGTTTGTCGAGATAGGAGACTTGGGCGATGTGAGCAGTCGATGAAGCCAGTTGAAGGCCGGGTATTGGTCTATCGATCAAGTATTTATTCCATGTGAAGTATTTGGCAGCCTGGTCTCTAGCCGGTCTAAATCATGAGCCACAAGGCTCGAAGGATTCGATGGGGTCTAAACGACGAAGATCGATTTAGTGGAAGAGGGCGATCTTATGAGTTTGTTGGTGTTGGTGGTGAGCGACGCGCAAGAACTTTGGGAAGGCTCTCTCGGCCCCACTTTTTCTGGAGGGGCTGGTGATGGCGATGCATCTAAATTTAAATCTATGCCATCATATACAAATATTCAGCCTTGCTTCATGATTCAGGATTCAAGAACTATTTACTGGGCGGAGTGCCTTAGCTTCTGGCAAAGCTCCTTTTATTTTCTTTTTCTTTCCCCATGTTCCCCAACCTCGAGCTACAGCTATAGCTATCTATAGCTATCCTGTTAAGTTAACTTGGCCGGTGAAACAAGTTTCTTCAGAGTTCACATCGGTGCCACACGCTAGTCGCCTCGAATTAAGCGATGTCATATCCCTGTAATGCTGGGCTATAATGCTGGAGCACCTCCTAGTGTTCGTGTAGACACAGCTCGGAAACCGGAGTACGATATAGACTCTACGGAGTACAGGTACGGAGTTTACTTTCACAGCTACACATACAGAGTACAGCTAGTCTCAGTTGTATTAGCGCTGCGGCATTTGCCAAGTATGTTATTTATTAATTCAAGATATGATTGCTGACCATCAGCATGACGACGAGCATGCCTGAATGCGTTAGCATGATTAACGGCCATTTCTGCCTGGGATTTAAGGCACCCAGATAGATACTTCCCAAAGCGGTATAGGCGGCTAATTCCACTCTCGTGGCTTTCCGCAGCCTGTGAGTGGTCGGATTTAAGCCCGACTTACATAATTTTAATTAAGCTTTCGCGGAGAAAAAAAAAAAATGGCCGCCAAGACGCGTGGTTGGTACAACATCGGTAATTACGCAACGCTCACGCCCTTTGATTAGGCTAAACTCCGTATTCTTCCGTTATGAAACGTACGCAGCGTCTGATTTGAAATCACCCACCAGGATGGATCATTTGACTCACTGTACAGGACAAGGCGAGGCAAGGCATCAGGCAGCAGAAAGTTATGTATCACACTTGGAATCTGCGCAGATCTTGATGTATGACTTCTATCTGGCGGTGTGCGGTCTTCTATGCCGGTGGTGGTCCACATCCCGTTCCAGGCACAAAGAAGTACAATTTCTCTGTAGAACAAAGCCATACTTTACATTCTCAAATTAATCCCATGATTGATTCTATACGATTACAAATTCCTCTCAGCTGCGTCTACTCTGCGGCTCTGATCAGCCGAAGTACCGAATTCGTAGTGCGTATAATGTTGGGTGGGCTCGATTCGAAGATTTCAATGTCCGTGGATCTTGATCCGCAGCGAGTCACGATCTTCTCCTCGGCTGTGGTCCAAGGGCTGAAACAGTGAGACTAGACCACACAGGGATAAATCATCCTGAAGCACCGAGCCAAAGATACATCAGATGGCAGGCGCCCTGGGGCCTGGGCAGTAGGGATCGGTCAACCGAACGTCCGTTAACGCCGACGGCGCTAGGAACGCTACCAAACTCTCCCCACATGGCAGCCTACTCTTTTTCCTCTTGCCTTCTGGACTTCTTCTCCTCCTCCTACACTCGCCACGGTCTTGCTCAACCTTTGTCCTCCGACTGGCCGGGCTGAGTCTTGACATTTGGGAGCTGTCGCAGCTTATATAATCCTTTCTTGTCCTTCTTTATTTCCTTTTCTCTCTTCTTTCCCTTTTTACAATCACGCCATTGTGAAGCGCGCAATATACAAAGTCAGCTCCAACTTTTGCGCCCGGATTATCCTTGCTCAGGTCGTGCAAGAGCCCTACTGAATCTGCAAAGAGTAAAACATGGAGGAAAAAATTCAAACCGACGTCGACTATGTTCGAGAAGAACATCATTCAGAAACCACACTAGAAGCTCGCGATGAGAGCCCCGTGGACCCAACCAGCCTGGAGAAACAATTAGCGGAAGAAGACAAACCGGCGCAGAATGTCTCGGCAGAAGAGACCGAGGAGAATGGCAGTTCTCTGCCTGAAGAGAACAATCTCACACAGACGGTCTCTTCGCAATCATCAAAGAGGGCAAAGAGCAAGACTATTATTATTATGACTGCCCTATGTGTATGTATCTACCTGCGCTCTCTAACCTCGAGTTCCTAAGCTAACCGATGTGAATAGCTTTCGGTGTTTTTGGCTGCTCTCGATATGGTATGTCTGAACCATCCTGCCTTACGAGTTGAAGGTATAGACAGTGATACTAACAAAAAAACAGACCATTGTTTCAACAGCTCTTCCCGTCATGGCAGCTCACTTCCACGCCACGCAGAGCGGTTACTCCTGGATGGCATCTTCATATCTATTGGCGAATGCTTCCTGCACTCCTTTCTGGGGCAAGCTTAGCGATATCTTTGGTCGAAAGCCGCTCATCTTGGCGGCAAATGTCATTTTCCTGGTAGGCAGTCTAGTCTGCGCCTTGTCGAACAGTCTCGCTATGAATATCGCCGGCCGAGCCATCCAGGGTGCCGCCGGCGGTGGTATCATCGTGTTGGCAAACATTACCGTATCCGACTTGTTTAGTGTCAGAGAACGACCTATGTATTACGGTCTTTTCGGTGTCACTTGGGCCGTTGCAGGTGCTTTAGGCCCGATCATCGGTGGTGCTTTCACTACAGATGTCAGCTGGCGATGGTGCTTCTATCTAAACTGTATGTTTCCTTTCAGTTTTCATTCTTGCTGAATGCCGGACTAACTTGAAAAAGTGCCTGTTGGAGGTGTATCTCTTACTATTTTGACCCTTTTCCTCAAGGTACACTCACCAAAGACTCGCATCCTGGAGGGCCTAGCAGCTATCGACTGGCTCGGTGTCGTAACTTGCATCGGTGCCACCCTAATGATCCTTTTCGGCGTTGAATTTGGCGGCGTCAACTATCCATGGGACTCGGCCGCGGTTATCTGCCTGATTATCTTCGGTGTCGTAACTTATGGCGTCTTTTTCTTAATTGAGTGGAAGGTCGCCAAGTACCCGATTATACCCTTGCGGCTCTTCAAGAATCGTCACAACCTGACCGTATTCGCCACAACCTTCTGTCACGCCTGTGTGTTCATGTCCGGTGCCTACTACCTGCCTCTATACTTCCAATCTGTTCTTTTGGCGTCTCCTATCTGGTCTGGTGTATATACGTTGCCACAGGTTCTCTCGCTCTCGATTGTTTCCGCAGGTATCGGTATCGTGATCAGAAAAACTGGCCGTTACAAGGAGGCCATTACCATCGGAATGGGTGTTATGACTCTTGGTTTCGGACTTTTCATCGACTTGAAACCGTACAAAAGCTGGCCGCGTATCATCATCTACCAACTCATTGCTGGAGCAGGTGTCGGACCCAACTTCCAATCTCCCCTGGTTGCTCTCCAAGCGAACATCCACGTCTCCGATATGGCCACAGCCACAGCCACCTTTGGGTTTATCCGACAACTTGCAGCAGCTATTGCCATTGTCATTGGCGGAGTCATCTACCAGAATGTTTTTGCGCAGCAAATACCGAAACTTACGGCCATTGTCGGAGCTGAGGTGGCCAATTCATTGGCCGGCACATTCTCCGATGGCGACAAGACCATCATTGAAGCACTACCTGCAGCCCAAAAGCTCGCTGTTCAGTCCGCAATGACGTTTTCCCTCAGCCGTGCATGGATTTTCTATACTTGCATGGGCGGATTGGGCTTCTTCCTGAGCTTTTTCATCAAGGGCATCGAGTTGAACCAGTCACACGCTATTGCAAAGACTGGTCTCGAAGAGCAAGAAAGAGCCAGGCAGGAACGGATTGCTGCTGAGAAGGCTGCCAAGGAGGAGTCAAAGACAGCAGTTTGATTCTTTTCTCCCCTTTATTTTCTTTCGTTTAAATATTATTTCATACTAATGATATACCGGCAAGACTGCACAAAAGTAATACATGCGGTTGTCGAAAAAAGTTGTTGTCGAAATTACACTAATTGACTAATGTTCATATTTTCATTTCGGCTTGTTCAACACGCCTTCTCTTCTCCATATATATTATTTGATCTTCTCTCAGAGATGCATTCGGGGCAGACTGTTTTTTTATAATGGTGTTATTTGTTCACTTGATACCTGCTCAACTCGGTATTCAGCCCATATTGAGCTTTTTGGGGGTTTTATTTTCTTGGATTATAGATTTTGGCAATAGAGAATGAATGAAGATGTGAAGTATTATTCTAGTTTTCCTGTCAAGAGTAGATGGATACTTAAAGGGTTCTACTAATCCAGGCTATCTAGAAGAGCACATTTATTAATACCCACTCATTATCATTTGTTAGGGTTCGAGCGTAGCTGCCCTAGTTTCCCGTTGATTCCTGATTCCTGAGGCTGCCTTACAAGTGAGGGCAACGTTCTAGCCAGAGGCTAGAACGCCTTTGTCTTTTTCGCCTAGATTCGAGGATCCAAAGAATGTCCCCTTGGTAGCCCCGTAATATCATCGTGATAGTGGAGCTGCTCCTTACCGCCATCATGAATATTTGACGCGATTTGGAACAAGGCACATTACACTTCAATCTCATTCAGCTGAAGAAGTATCTGTTTTGTCGTATTAGTTTATTTTGCATGAAATTATAGATCAGATTCGCACCTTCTCAATATAAGCAACCCCAATGCGCACGCCGTCCTCGTCACAAAACTGGGATTCATCGCCGAAATCTTCGTTGTCCTTGTCGAGGCACGTTAGACAATTGATGACAATATGGGTATATCTTTGACCCATTTTCTTGGGCAAATACTGTTTTGCCATAGCAAGAAGAGACTCCTTCACGGAAACCGAGTTCCCTGATTTTAGAAGACGGTCTGATAGCCCGGTGGGAGTCAGTTTATCATTGTAATGCTCGTAAAGAACAAACGATTCCTCCATCCCAATCTCCAATAGACAAACCCCAAGGCTATATATATCATGTTGCATTCTATAGTCAACACTAGGGCTCAACCCCTGGCGGTCTGGATGTTGGTATAAGATTGTCTCCGGGGCCAAATCTCCTTTTCTCAAGGATCTCCCGTCTTCCATGCGAAAACTCTTGAATCCGGCAAGGAATAATTCTTCATTCAGAGTTGTCGTTGATGACTTGGTATTTTCGAATATCAGAATAGCTTCTGGTCGGATGCTCTTGTGGACGAATCCCAAGGTGTGGACGGAACTGATGGATATGGCAAGTTGTTTTGCTATGTGTAGCTTTTCATTGATAGATTGCCAATCATTGGGGAGAAGAAGTCGTTCGCGAAGGCTTTTGGGAGGACTGTGCTGTAGTTTCTCGGGGATGGGGAATACCAGGCCGAACAATGTGATGGCCTTCTTGTTTGAAGGGTCGTCGTGGATCTTCACAATCCCAAAGCACTTCAACAGTTTGAGATCGAAGGGGTTGCTATTGCGAAGCCTTCCAGCCAGGGTTCGGACATCCCTTGTAAGGATATGGATATCGGCACCGGGTGCACATTCAGTAGAGTCCAAAATACATGATGGAAACCCAGGTGAAATATTCTTCACAAGTTGAGAGCCTGAATATGATATGTATGACCGCTGCGCAGACGTCAGAGGATCTCCCGGGAGGAAAATCCCTTTGTAGTTACTCGAATCCTCTTCAAGCGTGGCCCGGATTCTAGCAGCAGTAGATAGACTGCTGCTGCTGCTAGATTGAGAATTCCTTTTGGAGACTTCAGAGTTTATTAGACGACTGTTCTTGAACGTCGCTATCATGTGATACCAGGAAGGATCAAATATTCCCTGCCAGCTATTCAAACCTAGCATCGCCTGTTCCAGAGACCTTTTCACGAATATCGCATAGTTTAAACGTGCCCGCAAACCCTCCGTAGGAGTGTTGTTGTTGCTGTTGTTCTTCCTTTCAACCCTGCTGAGACGCGATATTGCCGCCTCCAATTTCTTAGCAAGGATGGGGATGATGCGTTCCTGTAAACTTCGGTTTTCGTCATCTAGATGGTCCAAGAGCTGCCTGAGCAAGTCTAGCTGTCGAGATATCTTTGCCCATATAGCCTCGATACTGACAATTCTTTCCTGAATCTCGGTGTCGGTGTGTTTGATGGCCTTGTAGATCTTGACGAGCTTGCTGCCGTATCTGGTTCCATTAGTTCTCGGCCTGATGTCTCTCTTCTATGTACATATTTGAAACATAAATCGACACCACCTGCGATGGCCAGTCCGAACTCCACGCCAGACATTGCAACGACTCAACGGTTCCTGTCGTGTAGATTCTAGGTCAAAAGATATACACACCCTAAAGGATCTAGGAGTATAAGAAATAGCTAGCAAAGGCGATCGGGTGCTCTCCCGAGTATGCCATAGGCAAATACACACCAGTTACCAGTATGCAAAACATAATATTCAACGGTTTCGCACGAGAGGAAGGGTGAGAGATATATATAATTTGAGGCAGTGTTGGTCTAAACTGACATCCGTTCCGTTCAGCCTTGCCCTAGCAATGCTTGACAGCTAGGGTGCCTCACCAATGAGATGCGCCAGGCTTTGTGCCAACCAGCCTCGTCCTGAACGGGGAGGCTATTTGCTTTTTCTCACGCTATCTTCCCCTCATGCTCAGCCCGCTCGTTTTATGCCCATGTCTCCAGACCTCTGTGCTTTTTACCTTGTGCTTTAGCACACATCCACACCTAGCCTCTCAACATGGTCGAAATTTCAAATCTTGTGAGCGACTTCGAGTTAAAACTCACATTCCATATAGATTACGTATCCCACGAAGCGCTCGGACGTCGAAAGGAAGAACGGTGGAGGCGAGAAAAACATATTGGGCATGGGGGTTTTGGATCGGTTTGGCTAGAGAGATGTGTGAACAATACTCGCAATGATGTACGAGCAGTAAAAATTGTTCCCAAGGCAGCTCTCTCAGGTCATGACTACGTTCGAGAGTTGGAAGCAATAGCAAAGTTCTCTCAGCACAAGGTGAGTGAGTGCTAAAGATTCTGCCAGACATATATGTCTCGAGACATTCCTAATGTGTGGCCCAGTATGCCGGACTTTTTGTCAAATCTTTTGGCTAGTTCGAAGACCTCAATTCTGTGTATATAACCATGGAATATTTTGAACAAGGCGACCTACAGAAACACCTGGTACGGCCCTTGCCTGAGGCAGAAGCTCAACAGATCTGCCGCCAGATTTCCGAGGCACTGGCGCACCTGCACGATAACAAGCTTACACATCGCGATCTTAAACCTGCAGTGAGTGGTTATCAAGTCCATGAGAAGGTAATATCTATTAACAATCTTTAGAATATCTTCGTCGTGCAGAAAAGCCCAGACTGGTGGGTTAAAATCGGCGACTTTGGATTCAGCAAGCGGTCTGGGGATAGCACACTTCACACCTTTGGCGGTACATATGAGTTTATGGCACCTGAAATGGTCCGGAACCGATTAGGCATTATAACATATACAAACAGCGTCGACATGTGGTCCCTCGGTATCATAGCATACTACATGCTCACCAAGTCTTTTCCTTTCACGACACCGGATGCAATATCGGCATATACTCGAACTGGGGATTTTTCTTCTCCGACACTCGATGCTCAACACGTGAGTAGTGAAGGGCATGAATTTATAAAAGCACTGTTGAGTAAAGATCCCACCCGCCGATTGTCTGCCAGGGATGCTTTGGGCCATGACTGGCTCAAAGAACACGAGCAAGTGCCATCGAGCTACAACCATCAAAGCCCCAAATCGTCATCCGAGCTAAGATCGACCCATCTAGACCAGCAACAAGAGCCATTAGAGAGCACCAATGTACGCCATCTATCGAAGGCGTCTGCACCTCTTTCTGGAAGCTGGAATAAGCTCACGAGCTTTCTAAAATACCAACAACCAGAGCCGGTGCAGGGGTTGCACAGCTATAAAAGTCAGACAACTGATGAGACCTTTCATGGAAAGCAAAGTGGGGAGTTATATCCCAGAGCTGCAGAGATACTGAATATTTATGAAACTATTTATGAAACTATTTATGAAACTGTCGAGGCCCACAAGAACGATGCAGACTCTTCATTCTTCCAGAAATTCTATAAAGAGCGACAAAAAACGTTTGGCCGTAAACATGAAAATACGCTATACTCTCTATGTTTACTTGCCAGCTCTTCATATTTCCGAAGAGATTTTAAAAAGGCAAAGAGGCTCTTCCAGGAAGCATACAAAGAGCAAACAAAGTCACTTGGTCCTATCCATGCACTTACTCTAAACTCTTTACATCGCCTTGCTTCAGCTTCTCCTTGCGAGGATCAAGAGAAACTCTTTCGGCGAGTATATGAAGAGCGAAAGGAGAGACTTGGAGCTAAACATGAAGCTACTATATGTGCTCTAGATCAGCTTGCTAATCCTCTATACCAGCAAGTAAAATTGAAAGAATGTGGAAAATGTTTACAGGAAATCCTTAAATGGCAAAAAGTGTCATTTGGATCTGTCGATATACTCACTTTATACTGTTTATATTTTGTTGCTGAACTTTTAACTCGCTACAGAAAATATCACGTTGCTGATCTTTTGCACCGCCAAAGAAAGCTTGAGGACGCACAGGAGTTCTATCAGCAAGTGTACGAAGAACGAAAGGAAATACTTGGCCATGAAGATGAACTTACTCTAGACTCTCTACGCCCGCTTGCTCTATCTTCAGTAGTGGAAGAAAAATTCTTAAGGTATAGAGGCACAGAGGAATTCTATCGACAAAGTTGCGTGGCCCGAAAAGCAAACATTTATGGTGATTTTAAATTCACTTCATACGTCGCAATTTGGATTCGTGAGCCATCGTGGGGATTATAAAGGGTTCAAGCAGATATTTGAATATCGATGTGTGGACTTGTGACTGTCAGTCTTGGCTTCAAGGTGGTAGTGCCATGAAATCAGGCCTAGCCCGGCGAAATAACTTTCCAGCCACCACGGCTAGGCAGCTACTTCAAACCCAACACTCTCACAACACCATGCCATCTCTGCTGGCCAGGTTGGCTGCTGTGCATCCACGGGTTTATCTAATACTCGCGCTATTACTAGCATGGGTTGTTGAACGCCGAAACACAGAAACGGGAAATCCGAGTCTAGGTAGTACGCCACATAGAATGACAAGTCCGCAGCAGCTTCTTCTAGACGTCGATGATGCGCTCGTATCAGAATCAAATCCCGCACGCACGGATGGCCCTCTGGATTACGAGCGCTGCGCAGTATTGCACAATTATCTCGTCGCGTACGGCTGGATGGCCTACCACGAACGAGAAGATCTGGATGAATTATTGAGGCGGCCTTCCTTTTTCCAGCAGCGTGAGCAATACCATGAGCAATACCCAGACGACGGATCCTACTTATCCTACTATGATCGCTTGGATGACTCGCTGATTTCGTTTCTGGGGCTTATTCTCATGCCTGACAAAGGGGGGTTCTACTACTGGGTCGAGGATGTGGCGGTGATGTCTGCGGACGATTCCTTTTTTGTGGAAGAGAACGACCTAGTCGATAAGGACCGATTCGTCATTCTTTATATAAGTAGGGTTGAGTTTGGCTCGCACAACCTCGGCCTGATCTATGATCAGCAGCGCCATCGTGCTACAATGACGCTAGCGATAGAGCATACTGACTTCGTGAGCCCTGTTGATGAGCATCTGGATATGTGGTATCCACTCGAGACAATTCTGAGTAATTGGATTCATATGATTCGCATTGGAAAGGTCACGGCTGGTCCGGAAAGAAAATGGGGCGAGAGTCCAGATGTTGACCAGCTTGGGGCGTGGATATGGAATTCTTATAGTCCCGCGCAGGTCGACAGCGCGGTAGCTGCCATGGATCGATTATCGGCAGCAATTGAGGCCAAAATGCCTCGGGGATCTTTGCTGTCTGTTGACGACATAAACACGCCACTTCTGAAAGATGCTGATTTAGATGCTGCATCGGTCCCAGAAAACTGCTTCGTACGGTCATTCCTGACCAGAATCAAAACTCCACGCTTCAAATATATTGCTCCGGGTCTGGAGGTCCCGCATGACTCTCAAGCCTTTGTGAATCGTCAGAAACTTACCCGGTTACCTCCAAACGAGTATCCAATGGAGGAAGGTGGCACACTCATCCCATCCGTTCTCATTTTCGCGACTGCAGACAGTCGCAGAACAGCAATAGGGTTTAACAAAGAGATCAGACGGACGTTTGTCACTCCCAATGATCGTGCCATAAATGGGCTATATGACGACGGCCATTCCATTCCAACAGGATTGTATAGCGAAAGAGTCGAACGGGGCTCTCCCGATCTTGCAGAGGACGGTTTCCGTCTGTTGTTGCCTTTCACTTTACGGCCCGATTGGAGGGATATGCCTGGGCCGAGGATAAGTGTTGGGAGTCTTGTGAATGCGGAATCTCTGACGGAGCTGTTTCAGCATGGTTCGTGTTATCCTTTTGGAGGGGAACATCGGGCACAGCGATTAGAGAGATTGCTGGACCGGTGGCGTGAGTTGGCTGAGAGTGGGGTGTGGATGGTCGGGCATGAGGGCGTGCAGGGGGGAATAGAGAAGTTCTTGGACGCGGCTGGTAGCTCGTGGAGAGATTATTGGATTAGTCCTGGGTGGTGACCTTTCAATGTTCCATATATTACAGAGTGTAGTTTATTCTATATTTATTTTCCACGCATCTCTGCGAGACATCCGTAACTCCAACTGAAAAGAAGCGCTATCAAGATCACTGCAATGTGCATCTGATCAACTACCGTGAAATCAAAGATTGGATCCCATTCGCAAACAACGCTTTCGCGTAGACGTAATGGAACCGCTCGATAGGTTCGGCAGGCGATGGCTGGTTTCTCTGCGGATTGCATCGGACATGCTGCAATTCCATCTGGACTTGCGGTTCTTCTGTATCTGCCTTGGTCGGTAGTCTAGTTATTTGGAATCGATGGGAACCGCCAAAAATGAGTTGATCGGATCCAAATCCATAGTCGACATAACTGGCGTCTTCCTCGGATGGATTGGAAGAGATGTGTTTGTCTAGCATCTGAAAGGAGCCAAACAGATGACTGCCAACAGGCAGGAGATGAGTGCTAGGTATGGCAGATTTGTCCCATATTTGCACAGCATCTGGAGCAGGTTGGAAGCCTGGTTTGCCGTTAGCCTCTTGTTTGAGCAAATGGAAGGAAAGAGAGAGAATACTCACCTGTATATCGCGCTGGTATCAAATTGTGCCCTCCCGCCCACAGAATGAATCTCTCTGGTCCAAAGATATATCCCCCGAAAAACCCCTTTGTAAACAATGCCAATACATTCTCATCACTCAGCCCCTCGATTGTGGAGGCTGGAAATACCTGCGTTATCTGGTCTGTATTGACAATATGATGACGCGGATTGGCGTAGTTGATGGAAGAAGACTTGAGAAACTCAGGACGAACTGGTAATTGGAAGTGAGACTGGCGTAAAGAGCGGAGAAAGGGAGATGATCGCGACATGGTCTCAGTGATGTTCAATGCCATGAATTTATTTATTCTTGCGTGGTTTTGTGGTTATTGAAATTGAGAGTGATAGCAGCTGAACTCTTTTTTTTAATATTATAACTAAAAGAAAATGTCGAACTTTCTCGAGGACGTCCAAATTGCCTCTTTGATTATCAATCCCTATCCAGGGTCCTGGAAAACGGCCCGGATCGGCCCGTGTCGCACGCGGCTAATTCCGGGCTCTCCTGATTGGCGTAAACGGGGCGTATATTCTAGAACTCTAAATAACCTAATTCGTTTTTAAGTTTTGTGGCATGCATGGTTTGAAACCTTGCTTTGGCGAAAGAGGCTTTTTGGGCGATAGAGTTCGTTAGGTTTGCAAGCCACGTGTTTTAATCCATCGTACAACCGTTAAAATTGGCCAATCTCGTAATGTTCGGCATAGCCTACTACATAAAACTCTCTAACAACTGGGCAACAAAGATCGAAATGAATAATCTAAAAGTCGGACGAAAAACACACCTGTTGATAGAGTGAGCTGGTGAGTTTGAGAAATCTTATGTCAAGTCTGCGGCCCTTATCGAAGCCATAGTCCAAAATGACACAGATCTACCCGGTGTCAGAATTGAAGTGAACAATACACCAGAATTGAGTTGTAACTTCAATCAGCAGCAACTGCGAAGCGCTTCTGTACCATGAGTGAGTGCGTCTGTGAATGCTACAAGTGTCGAAATGAGGCCGCCAATGAATGGCACACCGAGGTAAGTTGTTAGTGGTCTACCATTAGGACATGCACATGCCTAAGTGGTAATGTCGACGTTGCTAATCGTGCCATAACATCAGTACCCATAAGATATGGAAGCCAATAGCACTAAAGACAGGCAATGTTAACCCTAGTTGATCCGTTCTATCAAGTTATGCCATTGAGATCAGAGAACATAGCAAGGCATAAAATGAGTAAACCGCTGCGCCATATTACTCATATCTATGTATATCTATCAGGATGAATTAAATCAGCAGTTAGGGATGATTTCACTGGCCTGTAGAATTTACCTATGCTATGGAAACGGATTTAGTGAGCGATGGTCCCGGCGTAGCAGCACGTTTAATTCAACATGCAACCTCTCTCTAATTTTCCAAAACATAACTACAAGAAGACGTTGTTAATTAGAATAGAGATTACAGGTTAGTGTGGCTTCATAGTAGCCACCATATATTTATGTCTTGCCCAAGAGGTAGAAACTACTCGTAGTCAACACAGGCAATTCTGTCTAGCTCAAACATTTACGCCAACATTTTTGTCCGAGTCAGCCATGGACAGCTCTAGCTTATTATCCATCGAGTCAGACAAGCCCCCTAAAATTCTTCCCCGGACCATAGACCACCGACGAAACACCATGGCAGGCGGCGCTCGCCTAGGTATCTAGCCAACGCCTGTTCGTTAATGACCGACCTATTAAATTGACGAACTGATGCGGGGATAACTTCTCGATATCAGAGGACTAGCATATAATCCCGGTATAGAACGTGCCTGTCATGGATAGTAGCAGCAAGGAAGTAATAAAGTGCATCGAAGAAAAAAGGAAACTTAGACGCGTGGCCACTATAACTTCATGACTAGTCCTTTCAGCCCATTGGAGGATTTTCTCCTTCGGGGTATGATAGCCCGAATCATGGACGATCGATCGTCCTCTCCGCCAAGTGAAACTGATCTCTTGGCTTGTATGGCTGCTGTCCGGGGGCTTGTTTCCAAGACTTTATCCCCGCATTTTAGCCAATCCTTCAACGATGCCCAGACTGAAGTTCACTGAACTCTATCTACCACGCATACTTAGCTACAATCGGTGAACAGGATAAGGGTTTCTACAGCTGTCGACTCATTATGCTCTTATTCTTGTCATTGGAATAAAAATTAAAAATTATACAAAGGGAGAGATTTGCTACTCGAACGTGATAACTGATGTTTGTCTCGTACTGATCTTCCCCGATACAGGAATGTCTGTGCCCCCATGCTCCTTGACTGCCCCAAACAGGGACCAACAACTTGACAAAGGCATACGTAAGCCTTCTGATATAGCGGGTTTTCGGTCTGAATGAAGCCGACTGTGAAGTTGATCAAGAATAGGGCCTCTTTTTTTTTTTCATATTAGAACGAAGATGCCCTACATTCTCTCCACCGTGCCTAACAGTAACAGAACATTCAACCTACGCTGCACTGACTGACTGCACCATGTGGAAACGAAACATTGCCGTCGACGACAAGGCCATCACCGAGGGTGCTGGCCTGTCGCTCAAACAATCCTTGATCCCCAACTTCCTTGTCACCATCCTGTTCTTCCTCTGGGGCTTTGCCTATGGCCTGCTCGATACCCTCAACTCGATGTTCCAGGATGAGCTCAACATCACGGCCAGCATGTCGTCAGGGCTCTCGGCGGCATACTTTGGCGCATACTTTTTGTGTCCGTTGACCTTTTCGGGGTGGATTCTGCGTCGCTATGGTTTCCGCGTTACTTTTATGACGGTATGCCTCCTTCTATTAAGTTCTACTCAGCACAGAGAGAGAGAGAGAGAGAGAGAGAGAGAGAGAGAGAGAGAGAGAGAGAAAACGAGATAAACTAACAAGTGCTAGGCTCTGTATTATGACTGTCGGGTGCCTGCTCTTCTGGCCCAGCGGGGTCAAGGCCTCCTTTGGCGGTTTCTGTGGAAGCATGTTTGTCGTTGGAGCCGGCCTCTCTACTCTTGAAACCGGCGCGGACAATTTCCTGTCGATTTGCGGTCCGCCTCGATATTCTGAAATCCGCCTCAATCTGGCACAGGGAGTGCAAGGAGCTGGATCATTTATAGCGCCGCTGCTTGCTTCGCGCGTGTTTTTTGCCCATACCGATGACACGAAACAGGGCTTGCAGAGTGTGCAGTGGGTGTATCTGGGGGTTGCATGCTTTGTCGCCCTGTTGATTGTCCTCTTCTACCTAGCTCCCATGCCCGAGGTCACTGATGCCGATATGGGACTGCAGGAAGAAGACATCTCTGGTGATGACCGTCCCTTCTCCAAGCAGTACAATCTCTTTCTGGGAGTTTGGAGCCAGTTCTGCTACGTGGGTGCACAGGTTGCAGTGGCCAACTACTTTATTAACTTTGCCGAGGAGGCTGGACACACTGCCGCAATGTCTTGTAAGTCTCTCTCTTTTTCTCTGTGTGTGGTCCGGACTAACCTTCACAGCTAATCTGTTGGCTGTTGGTCAAGGACTTTATTGCTTCAACCGCTTCATTGGCGGCGGACTTATTAGTCTGGGAGTCAAGCCGCGACACATCATGGGCGTTCTTCTGGTCCTGTGTTTTATTTTTGGGGTAGCGGCGGTCACGACAACTGGCAAGACCAGCGTGGCTATGTTGATTCTGGTGCTGTGTTCGGAAAGTGTAAGCATTGACATTGACCCATGGATAGGTATACATCGTCACCAACCCTCTTTCTAATAATATCTCAATAGGCTTGCTTCGCCACCATCTTCACGCTCGCCCTGCGTGGGCTCGGCCGACATACCAAGGTCGGTGGAAGCATGCTTGTCGCTGCCATTTCTGGTGGCGCAGCAATCCCCCCAATGACCGGCGCTGTCGCTACTCGCACGGGCAACTTCCACACCGCAATGGCAATCCCAACAGCCTTCTACGTGATGGCGTGGATATTCCCGATATACGCCAACTTCTTCAACAGTGAAATGCTGGACGGACACCGTGAGTCAAAGCTTAATGTGGAGCAAACCATAGGCAAGAACGTGGAGGAAGTTCCGGCCGCTGAGGCTGTGGAGAATGCTTGAGATAGTGACATAATATCGTTATGCTAGGTTACTTTAAACGTTTGCCGGTGTACATATCAGCAATGCCACTATTCTCTGTGGATAGTTGGTTTATGCAAAATAGGAAAACACTGTACTCCACTGGACCGATTGAGATAACCGGGCATTTTTGGTTGAAGGCTGTCTCCATTTTGTGGTCAAAAGCCTAACCTTGAACTAAGCGACAACAGTAAGTCGTCAACTGAAGCCTAAAGAAGATGCCCTAAGACTAGACCTAACTAGGCTGCGGCGTTGGGCTTTGTATGCAATCAAGAGACAAAGAACTTTGCTACACAAACGGTGTTTTATGTATAATATAGCTGGCCTGACACTAGTAAACAAGTTTTTGAGCAACTCCTGCGCAATCAAAATGTCTTCTACAGTATCCTTCTTTCTCTCCTTTAGAAATAAAGTTACGCATAAATGTAACCTAGGCTACGGAGTAGAGGTGGATGAATTCCTATCCCCTCGCTGTGTTTCAACCTCCAGTCCTTCTCTTCTGATTAATAATGAATGTCATCATCATCTCATCGACCCACTCAAGGATTTCATTTCCACACTCGTGTTGGAGCCAGGATTACAGGGTTCTGTCCTGCTAGCTTGCCAAGTTGCTAATCACCTAGTACATCACATCACAACCAACCTTATATCGACTCCGTATAATTAATATACGCTTCAATTTGTAAAGAGTTCTACTATAATTAGGTTCTTTAAAGTTCTCCGTCTAGGCTCCTACGTTACCATTCTTTTCTCTTTGGGATAGATAGTGATTGGCATAATAATTACCATAACAGGAATCTAGACCGGCCGAAATTAACGCCCGAGAGCTAGTCGGCCGGCCGGCCGATCATCCGACGGGCGACAACCCTACGGAGTATACTCATTGTGGGGGATCATGTACCTGTCCAAGCCTCAAAAAAATGCAGTCCAAGCCCCAAAACACGTATTGCAGGTTGGCAATCTCTCAATTAATATCTCATACACAAATTGCCGGAATCCCGGCCAATTGCACGCCTCGAATAACATGCATCTCGGGTAGGAAAGCCCTAGTTTGCGATTAGAATATGCTCAAAGGATGTAGCAGGAATCCGCAAACCAACAAGTTAGAACAAACAAAAGCTTCGCTTTGAAGAAGAACTACATAGTACACGTAGATCATCGTATGATGGTCAATAGTTACGGACCTAGCGTTTGCTAGGCGAGCGTACCGAGGTAGACGAGGGTAAGCGCAGCGAACAGACGCATGAACCCCCAAAACCTCTCGAGATGTGAAGAAACAACCACAGAAGCCCTATTAGTAAACATAATCTATTAACGTTTTCAGCCGCAGTAACTTTCGTCACTTTCTTCAGAGTTTATACAGGTAATATAACTTTCCGGGGTTTGATTGGCATAGTAACATTGGCCATGCATGAGCAGGTATGCCTGCAATCTTACAGAGAAACAACAATCTATTGCAACAGTTTTCGTAATTTAACTGTGGCTTGGAAATGTGACATGACACTAAAAACGCCTCTATGGGACCACACGGGCAAATCATTACTACTTTGTTTCCATGACTGATTGACAAGGTGGGTTTAGATTTAGCCGTCCATAATAGTACAAGATTGGGATTGGCGAAATCCATGGATACTTACATCCATGGCATGAATATATAAAGGGGCCGATCACCCTCCCAGCTGAATTGTTTCTTTTCACTTTCTTGCAAGGCAAGGATCATCATTCAAAATGCAATTGCTATCTACACTTGTGCTCGGCCTTGTTGCCGGGACTGCAACGGCCGGCTGCCCCTACGCGGCAGCCGAGAAGGCCAAAGCGGCCCGGGGGTGCCCTTATGCGGAGAAGCATGAGGCCTCTAAGCGGGATGCCGCCCACGCCAACGCCCACTCCAACGGCCACGCGTCTGTCAAGACTGCTATTAGCGGCAAGGAGGGCATCTTCTACAGTGAGCTTCACCCCAGCAACTTACCTGTCTAGCATTCTAATAATCATAGTGAACCGCATTGGACCTTCCAATTCCACGCTTTACATTGCCAACGCAGATGGCAGTGATGCCACCCCGCTACTTGCCAATGGCACTCAGGGATTCGATTACCACGCCTCCTATACATCCAACGACCAGTGGATTACATTCACCAGCGAACGCCGCGCCTACGGCCAATCTGATCTCTACCGCGTCAAGCCAGACGGAACAAGTCTCGAAGTGCTCGTAGACACGGATTCTGTTGAAGATGCAGGCGCCATCTCTCCAAATGGCAACTACCTCGCCTATGTCTCAACAAGCGGCAACTACACGACCAACATCTGGGTCATGGACCTGCGAACTGGAGAGACAAACAACATCACCGACATTCCCGGCCTTACGCGCAGCAGCAACATCTGGCCAACTGGTCACTTCCGCCCCTCGTGGTCTCCTAACAGTGACTACTTGGCGTTCAGCTCTGACCGCAACACCGATTGGACTGGTCACAGCGATGGTACTGGCTGGGAGCATACTCAGACTCTAGGCCTCTATATCAGCGCTCCCGACGGCTCGGATTTCCGCCTGTTGGTTAATGAGTCTGGGTATTCTTTGGGCTCGCCTCAGTGGTCGTCGGATGGCAAGCGTATTGTGTACAGCAATCTGACAACTGAAGACACCTACGACTCTCATGCTGTACCTCAGCTGCAGGCTCTCATTACCAGTCAGATTTTCAGCGTTGATGTCGCAACCGGCACAGACGTTGTCCAGGAATCCACCGGTCCTTACCTCAAGGTCAGCCCACACTACATTGGCCAGAGTGACAACATTGGCTACGTTGTCAAGGGTGGTGTCGCAACTGAAGGCATCTCCTATACCATTCCCGACTCTAACTCGAAGAATTTCAACGTCACCTATCTGCGCAACCCTACCTGGTCATCAGACGGTCGAAAGGTTGTCTATGAGGTGCCCGATTTCACTCAGTTCCCTGGTGAAACCGAGCTCTTCAGTTTCGACGACGACTGGGAATACCGCTACATGGATGTTTTCCCTACCCACAACGTTGCTTCTAACCGTATGGGTGTTACCGAGAAAGTCCTAGGCGGCGCCAACGGCTCCGTCGTTACTTCCACCCCCGAATACACCGATCTCGTCGAGGCTTTCAATGTCTACGACATTTGGTCAGCTTCCAACGAGACCCAGGAAGTTTGGTTGCTCGAAGGTCAAGCAGGCGCTTTCCAGCCTACCTTCAACCCCGACGGCAGCGAGCTTCTCGTCGGCATGGGCCCTTGGTTCTTGACTCGCACTGACGGCAATGGCAGCATCTACCAATTCGCCGCAGACGGCAGCAGCTACGAACTCTTGAACGTGTCCGATTCTACCACTCAAAATGCCGGTTTCCCATCTTGGTCGCCCGATGGCACTGCCTTTGTGTTCCGTGTTTGGGAATTGGCTGGACCACCCGCTGGCCTGCACATTTACAACTTCACCACTGGCGTGGTTACCCAGTTGACTGACGGATGGGACAACACGCCTGGCTGGTCTCCGGATGGCGAGCGCATTGTTTTCACGCGCAATGACAACTACACCCAGGCGTATGGCAGCCGCTGGTATGCGGACCGTTTTGACATTTTCACCATCAAGCCGGACGGTACCGAGCTTACTCGTGTTACTGACAGTTTGGCCAACGATGCCCAGTATGTTTCTCCCTTTTCTCTAAAATAGCCCCCTTTATTCTGAGAAAATACTGACAATATTATAGCGCCGTGTGGACTGAAGACGGCCGCATCCTGTGGAGCACTGGCATGTGGGGATTCAAGGACGAAAGCCAGCTTTCCGACAACACCTTCCAGCCCTACGGCCAGATCATGGTCATGAACGCCGACGGCACCAACAAGACCCTGCTGACCGACACCATCTGGGAGGACTCGATGCCGCTGTACATGCCCAACGAGTATCTTTCATAGATGCGTCGTTCGTAAAAACTGGGGCATGTTGTCCGTCCATTCCTTCTATGTAGTTAGTTTTATTCTATAGTATAAAATTTACATGACCTTCCTTTTTTCACCTTCTTGTTTAGTCATAGTCCACTGTCATGCAGACTCCGATTTAAAAATGGCCAATCAGAGTGGAGATGAATTAGTAATTCTGAGTCAAGCCTTCTCATTCGACAATTGTAAACGAACAATTAACGTTATCGCCGACGGAGCCAATCAGCGGAGACCCATATACATCTAAAAATACCCACCTGAGGAGTATATATAGATGCGCCTCTTCCGCTGCCTCATCAGCTTCTCAAGTGGGATATTTCAACTGTTTTACACGTCTATCCAGGCTTCATTTGCATGCTAGCTGCTTTTTTATCAATCGACATCGAAGAATACACAAAATGGGCGGCGCCGAAGAATATCTCCCTGGCGCATTCACAGCTGCAGAAATCCAGGCCTTGCTAGACACAATCTCGCTTGGACGGCCAACATCCATCAACCCATTAAAAGCGAGCGCGGCGTTTCATGCCATCTACATCCTCACCTACGACGCCATAACCCTACCAGACACATTAAAGAAATATGTCACTACTTCTACCTCTTCTACCGACCTCGTCCTGCGCATCTCTGGCGACCACATCCCCAGCATCAAAACCGAAAACGAAGCCGCCACGCTCGCCTGGGTAGCACAAAACACCAGCATCCCTGTCCCATCGGTGATTAGCTACGACTCCACAACCAACAACCCGCTGAACCGGGAATACATCATCCTCAGCCGCAGCCCGGGCGTGACACTGTCGGATGTCTACGACACCTTAACCCAGGAGCAACTAGACGATATATGCAGGCAACTAATCACCTTCCTTGCCGAAATTCACGCGCACCCTTTTGACCGCATCGGTGGTCTGGTGCACTCGCCGCAGAACACAGACGAGATTGTAGCTGGCCCAATGCTAGACGAACACTTCTGGTTCACCCCGGACATCAAAAAGTATTTCACGACAGACGAAACATTCTCCACCCTCAACCCAGTCTCCGGCCCATTCAGCTCCTACACAAATTTCACACTCGCTCTAATGGAAAAGTACATCCACATCGCCTCCGTCCAGTCCGACCTCACATTCATGCAGCCACACCTCCCGCGTCTGCAGGCCTTTTGCGCCGTTCTCCCGAGCTTTTCGGAGCAACTCGACAACACGAAAATCCGCCTTGCGCATAAGGATTTGCACTTCGCAAACATGCTCTACGACTCGTCTTCTGGCAAGATAACAGGGGTATTAGACTGGGAATTCGCATCCACCGTTCCTTTCCAAATCTGGGACCCCGTGCGCGCATTTCTATGGAATTACAAGGATGGCGAAGACTCGTACAATGAGAAATATCGACTACGCGACCGGTTTGCTGAGCTCTGCAAGGAAAAAAATGTGACGTTTTGGGATGATGCCAAGTTTACGTCTGACCTGCAAGAAAAGATGCATAATGTGTCGAATATGATGCGGATTATAGTCACGTTGATTCCGCGCGGGCAGTTTGTGGAGAGGAAGGAGGAGTTTGTGAAGACTGTGCTTGAGAATTTGGAGGCTTTTGGGGTGTAGAATAGATCCTCGCCTACATTATATTGTCAATTACTATAAGCATGCATCTGAAGCGCTTCTCATAGTAATGAAGGTCATATTTTATTTCAAATCATCTTGTTATTCCAATGCAAGGATTGATTGGTCTTATTACGCAAGCGCATTCTATCCACCATATGAGTGGGTCGTCTTTCTTTGCACAATGTATTCAGCACACGAAGTGTTGTTAGTATATGATGGGCGGCCTCTCAAGGCGCCCAGGCATCTTCCCCGGCATCCTTCCAGGCAACCGCTTCCCTGTGCGCCAGCGCAGCCCTCTTTATCTAGCCTACTCACACTTCTTCTTCTTCTTCTTCTCTAGACACCTAAACATCACATATGAGCTCTCTTTGAGGCTTTCCATCAGTATAAGCATACCCCATTGCTGACGCACGCTAGACTTCCACATCCTTTTCCAATCAGTGAAAAATAATGGATCCGTCGCGAAACACACATTTTCCCTTGGCTTCTCTTCCCCTCGAGCTCCGTTATATGATCTGGGAGTACACATGGCCACCGCCAATGGTGATCCAGCCTGTTTTTCATTCACATGTTTATCGCCAATATACCATCATCATGCACCCAGTTGGATCATTATCAACTTTGAAGGGTATGAGCCGAGACTGGCCGTATAAAAAATTCCCGCTACCGGTAGCGCTCTCGGTTTGTCAAGAATCTAGAGAATTCACATTACAGCACTATCACCATCTTCACAACCGGGAGGCACCCACCATATCTCCTAACTTTTACTTCCACCCCAAGCGCGATATTCTCTGGGTCAGTCAGAGTTGGTGGGATTACAATGATTTTTTACTTATGATGCGGCGATGCTACGGTGAAGTATTTGTACGGTTTAGGAACATCTTTGTTGACTCTTCAAAGTGGGAGAACCAGGAGATACGAGCCGATATACTGCAGTCATTGAGGGTGTTTGGTACTATAGATAGGATTCTAATATACCATGATTACGAGCGCATGTCCCTGGAAGAGGCGGGCAGCAACATGGTGGTCATGCGAGCCAACCGGTATAGAAGCGAATATGAGCAATTTCTCAGGTCTTTGGATCTAAAACAGAACGAGGCAGAAAAGCAACATGTGCCATGCGACAGTGCCGATCGGATTTTGTGTGTCGATCGTGATGGTAATTTTTATTGAACCGTCTATGAAGGAGATGTTGAATGATATGGATGGCCTTGACTGTCCTGTGACTATAACTTGCTAAGAGAACCTCTAACAGACCTCATAATATACAAATATTTACCTCTACCATTTATGAAAACCATAAAAATACAGACATCACCTTTTTAGTCATGCATTTCTTTTATCTTATCTCTGTATTAATGTATGGTATCGTATCGCGCAGTGCCAATACTTTTAGTCCCGTTAGTGCACTTCCTGACGTCAACCGATACCGCACGGAGAACGCCAAGATCTGATCTAATCGCGGTAGGAGCCAATCACAGCACAAATAAAAGTGGGGGCAGGCTGGGCCCTGAGATAACATCATCTGTCCTACCCACTTAACTTATATACTAGCAACTTAGCTAGTATCTGCTAGTATATAACTTATCAGCGCGCCCATTACTATTTATTGTTTACCTCCTACTCCATACGCACTCTACAGAGTACACAGAACGTGTACGAATCGTCGACACAATGACCGGCGCAAAGGAAGAAACCAAAAAAGACCCGATTGTCTCGCACGGCCGTGGAGGTTTGTCTCTCCTCTTTCCTCTCTCTTTCTGACTTTCTCACGCGCAAGTCTTGCAATTGCTAACACGACTACTAAAAGGCCAGGGCAACATCGGCGCCGACCCCACCCAATACGTCGACGGCGAAATCGTGCGTTCGGGACCTACTGGCGACCAGGGTGATGGCGCCTATTCTGCTGGCGTATGCAATCCCCTTCTTTGCCTGTAAGAAAGAGAGAGAGAGAGAGAGACAGATGCTAACAGAATGGGGGATATAGCGCGGCGGCGCAGGCAACATCGGCTCACCACACATCCGCCCCTCGACGCCTGGCCAGGTGCACGACACCGTGGTAGTCCCCGACATGGCGATACGGAATAGCTCAGATGGGGATTACCATATTGGCGTATACCTAACCCTTTAACTTCTATACATAAGATTATGGCTGATTGAATTGTCTAGCGCGGCGGCCAAGGAAACGTCCACCTCGACGAAAGCCACAAGCCTGAAGCGACTGCCGAAGGGAAGAAGAAGGTCACCGTCGATGATCCCAAGCCTGCAACTGCGTCGAAGCACAAGTCTACGCCGTCAGGGTTGGCGGATAAATTGAAGATGAAGATATTGGGAAGGAAGTGAATACACATATACCCATATACATATTAGCAACTTAGGTATTGAATGTGTATAGACTGGGATAGACTGGGAGATTGAGATTGTTATATACCATCTGATTTAATTAATTGAGTTTTTGCTTTACAGATCTGGTTATCCATTGATTTTAATGCGAGTGCGTCAATAATATATACGCAATAGTTATTGAGTTACAAGTGAGGCGGCGAGATTTACTTTCAGTCTTCGTTTGTATGTGAATTGCTAGCAAACGCAACCGAGTTCGAGTTATTGTTAGTGCCTCAAACCTCACTTCCATTGGAGTCACTCATTCACTCATCAGCGCGACCTCATTACCACCTCATTATAAAACCTCCATAATCTCATCAACTCTCCGAATCTCTCCTTGAACACATCTTACAACTACTCACCTCATCACAACACCTTCATAGTCTCATCAACTCTCTGGACAGTTCTTCTACACGTCTTCACAACGTCTAGCACGGTCATTGCTTTAGCACCGTCAAGAGCACATTCACTTGCTACCAGTGGTTTATCTTCTCCCACCACAAGCCCCTCTTCTGCCGTGGCTTCTTCGACTTCCGCTAGAACGCTTCCTTCTTACTTCATCACAATCCCAAGTACGACTATCGCCATCACCAAAGATATTCCACATCGCCTCGCATTGACAATGTCTCTCACCACTCTTCATTTCGTCAAGGTCGCAAGGAAGACCAACGCTATTGCCTTCCATATCACCTTGCATTAGCAACATCTCTTACCACTGTTTATTTGTCAAGGTCGCAAGACCAACGCCATTGCCAAAGCTGGTTCATATTACTATTCCATATTACCTCGCATCGACAACGTCTCTCACCACTATTCATTTTTCAAGGTCGCAAGACAAACGCCATCACCAAAGCCATTCCATATCACTTCACATCGACAACGTCCGTCAAAACTTCTCATTTCGTCAAGGCCACAAGGAAGACCATCGCCATCTCTCTTACAACTACTCATTTCGTCACGACCCCAAGGAAGACCAACGCTATTCCACATCACCCCACATTCCCTAAGCTACGAGGACTTCTCTTTCCTTTACACGAGCCGGCAAGATGCGTGAGGATGTCGCCAACTACCTATCTACAAAGAAACTGTTCAATGTCGTGACCAGCCTGGCGACGATGCGGAGAGGGCTCGCCAAGGACCTTAAAGCCCTAAGAGAGTGGAAAGTGGACACTTGTGAAATTAAACACTTGGTCAATGATGAAGCAGCAGACATCAACAATATCTATGAAGCGAAAGACTTCTCAAGCATAGAACCCCAGGCCTATGAGGCAATCAAAGACAGCGACGACGAGCTACACTGTCTGTGGAGATTGCATCAGAGGGTGAAGGCGGCTCGCCGGATGGCAAGGCACTTGATGAAGGCCAACTTCATCTCCAAGGACATGAGAAACACTCTATATGAGAGTACATGGCAGCTAGAAGAAGACGACGATGATGAAGACGAGGGTGAAGAACAAGAAGAAGAAGAAGAAGAAGAACAAGACGAGGGTGATGAAGAAGACAAGGATGATAAAGAAGACAAGAATGCTCGAGCAGTCGAAAGAATGAAGCCGTACACAGAGGACGAAGGCAGATCCGACAACGATGACGATGATAACGAAGAAGAAGAAGAAGAAGAAGAAGAAGAAGAAAAAAAAGAAGAAGAAAAAAAAGAAAAAAAAAAAGGAGGAAAAAGAAAAAGAAGAAGAAGAAGTAAATATAGAAAAAGAAGTCTCTGCAACGCCGTCTAGCTTATTGAAATATGACGTCCAAGTGCCGACTGCATTATTAGAGGGACTGGCTGAGGGTTATACGAAGGACGGCATACTTCATACCCTTCCAGCAAAAACACTCGATATCCTGTGGAATGGGTGTGTATGGATGCATACCTATGGCCCCCACGGGGAAGTACGTTGGAAGGCGTCCAGGACAGGACTCAGCTTGTCAAGCGGTGAAGATCTTGAGCTCATAGGCGTCTTTAAAATCGAGGCCGGTCTCGCGACGCAGTCGATAAGCCCAGTGAGGATTCCCATGAACGACTGGCCGGAGGGGGTTCAATTTCCTCACCCTAGCCTACAAATACACGCAGATACTATACATTGCGCGCTGAGACTTTCTAAGGAGGTTAGAGTCACCATAAAAGGCTTGACAAAGTCGTCGGAACAGTGGGTTTCAGCTGAGCCAGTATTGCCTAAAGGCCTCCCCGAAGGCTACTTTATGTGGTCGGAGGGCAATGAGAAGCCGAACAGAATGAAAAGCCGGCCCTTCTACGCCCCGCCAGAGGGGAAATCACGGGAAGATAAAGGCGTGCAGACAGAGCCAGGAGACGAAACCTCTGGGAACGACGTCGGAGAGAAAACAAGGGAAGATAAGGGCGTGCAGACAGAGGCAGAAGACAGAACCTTTGGGGATGACGTCGATAAGGAGGAGATGGTCCAGATTTATGGAAAAGGCATCACGTTTAAGAGATGGGCGGATGGGGACGACAAGATGTTCCAATTTTTTGGACGAGGCATCAAGATTGATAAATGGGGGCAAGGCGAGAAGGACTACATTGATGGGGAGGCAATGATACAAATTTCTGGGAGAGGCATCAAGGATGAGAGATGGGTGCGAGGCGAGGAGGAGATGATACAAATCTCTGGCCGAGGCATCAAGTTTGAGAAATGGCCGTAAGGCGAGAACTAGATTTGAGGATACGACGGACCAAAGGAGCAAGAAAGTCACGAAGACGAAGTACCTACTTGAGGCCATCTGCTTTTTGTTGATTTTTGGCAATCTGTGCAGCTTCCCACACAAAGGATTGGTCACGTATGATTACGTGGCATTGGATAAAGGGCATTGATTGACATTGAATGTACTGAAGAAGGATTTCCTAGATAAATAGGAGGCAAATGTTCCACTGCTGCATGTATCTAGCTAGCCAGGCCCTAGGCCTAGTTCTCAATGCATCTGAAAGTTCAACACTTTTCTAAATAGGACGAGGAAAATAAACTACCTAGAAAAAAGTCAAAAAAAGTACATATGAATTGAATTCCGAAATGTGTACAGTATGAAAATCCTTCAAATCAATTGATAGTGGAATAGTTGAATATCCTAAACGCCGTGATTCCTGACCTTCCAAACCTAATAGCCTATCCTAACATAAACATGAACATATAAACATGAAAAACATCAGCATAAATAAATGAAACGGATCGCGCTCGAAGATTGCTGGCATACGGCTAGTCGGGAAAAAGTGGTGTATGTGTCGCTCGTATGTACTGGTAGATGGATATAGAAGTAGACAGATGTAGACAGATCAGTCCCGATCCTTGGTGAACCGCCGCTTCAGCCAACTGCCGCGCTTCTTTTTGTCGTCATCGTCCATGACCCGTTTGGCCGGAGCCGGGAGGGCGGGGTTGATGCCACCGGCGCCTCCTTGGCTATAGGATTGTTGATGAGGCGGCGGAGGTGGTGGGCCCCCATTTTGGTTATAATAGTCTTGTTGTTGCTGCTGCTGTCCGTACCGCTGTTGCTGCTGTAATCGGTCAAAGGAGCTGTTGACGGAACTGGGGTCGGTGGAGTTGCCCCATTGATCGGTGTTTGCGGATCCCGAGCCCGCCGTGAAATTGTCGTTTGATTGTGTGTAAGGAGAGTTTGGGTAGTAGTTTTGTTGCTGTTGCTGTTGACCGTGTCCATTGTACTCCGAGTTCATGCGACCGCCGTGTCGTGGACGGCGCTGGTTGTGTCCGTTGTGGTCTGCGTAGCTATCTGGACGTGGGCCGCCGTTGCCTGGATTGATCGAGTCAGCTTGGATCATCATTTTGTGTATAGCTGTGAAACTTACCGTAGTAACTGTTGGGTCGACTCGGGGATGCTTCTGTGACATATGACATGCGACGGCTGGTGTAGCTACCGTCAATGGCAGCTTCAAACGCTCGGATGGTATCTAGAGGCCTCTCCAAACGCGGGCGGGTCGGATTCGATAGATCGGGGTCAGCTAGGCCATGTTAGCTCGTTTCTCAATTTCTTTTGAAGCGAACGAAAAAAACATACTGATGATATTCCCATATTGATCCTTGTGCTGCATCGCACGCAACGAGTTGAGGTTGGATTTCTCCAGAGCCACGGTCGCTGTCCAAATTAGCCTTCTGGGTCTGTTATCAATCACCGACCGGTCCACCCGACGTACCTGGCTGTGCTTCGTTCATGGCGAGCGTCGGATCGGCTTTTGTATGTAGCGCACGTCGACCCTTTTCCTCTGGAGTTTCGTGCAGCGAAACCTTGGGTCCCGAATTGCTGGATCGTCGAGATTTGTCGGATTTGCCGCCAAAACTGATGCCTCGACGATGCGGTGGTTGCTGCTGAGGAGCAGGTGGATTAGCGTGCCGGGTCGCCATCTTTTTATCTCTCCTAAGTCTCCTTATTTAATAGCTGCTAAACTGCTAGGCCTGTGCTAGCTGCTACTAGGCAAACCGGCTTTCTGCGATACGTAATAAGGCTGGTGGAGCGACCGAGTCGATCAATTGCCAGTGCTTCCTAGCTCACGAGAGCTTGGCCGGACCCAATATATGTGGAGCGGTGCGCTGAGACCGTTGTCGAGCACAGAGATGCCAAGGAATCGAGATATTAATAATAACTGGGGAAGTCGAGGTTATCGATATGATAGTGGTGACTGTGGTGAGGTTGGAGAGTAAACGAGTGGCGGGTGGATAAGCAGCGTCCTTAATATTAAATAATAGTCGGCGAGATGCGCTGACAGCGAGCGAGCGTGTCTAGTGTGCGAACAAGCAAGCGATCGTCGAGACTCGGACTCGGCCTGAGCGACAGACGACGAACCGATGGCTGGCAGAGAGTTATATATGCACAAAAAACGATCGAACAGTGTCGCTGGCGGTGGGTTCTGTCGGGAAGAGAAGACGAAGCAGCAGATCGAAAGGTGGGACGATGTTTCACCTTGAACGAGCAAGAGTTGGCTGACGGGAAGCTAACGCCGGATCCTTGTCTCTCTTTCCCTCTGTGTCTTGACCAGCCTCTCGAATCTAGGCAATTGCGTTCCAACACGACAAGTGATGAATCAATTCAATCACAAAAAGAAATTCAAGAAGCGAAAAAGAAAAAAGAAAATAAAACCCTGATCTTCACCTTCATCCTCGTTTTCTTTCTTTCTTCTGTATACTGGTAAGGCCGCGCAAACCAGCGGCGGGTGGCCCTGTGGCAAGCAGCCCGGGCCAATCCAGATCATCCACCGTGGCTTAGGTGTGCCAGGCGTCGTCATGGAAAACGTGCATACGTACATCCTTACCAACTGCGAGAACCATAGTCCCTGAACCCGAGGCAAATCCTTTAAGCGCGTGCGTGCACTGCTGCCGTGCGGGCCTTGCCTTCGACCCTTCGTCCCGTCCCTCTTTATCGTTCGTCCATTGAGTTTGTCGTTCGCACAGAACAATTTTTAATCTACGCATCTACGTATGAAGCTTGACGAAACAGACTAATTCGTCATCCAGCGCTCGAATTTCTCACGCCGGGTACGTATGTGTATATCCTCCGTTATGCACTAATAGAGTATGTACATCGTCATCAAGTCAGCCATCTAGTATCTACCCTAGTCGGGAAAAAGAAACGACAAAAAAAGGAAGCCGGGCCTTCCGGCGGTACGTTTTGTATGGTATGATCAGACTGCATTAAGCCATTAACTACTCCGTAGTTGGTTGGTTTTTTTTTCGGCCGTATGTGGCTGCCTAACTCTAAGACAAGAATTGTGTGTGATAAACTCTGTTCGTACAGTAGAACTCGTACACACGCTTATCGACGGAGTATATCTCCATATACGCGTATCTATAATATAGAGGATATCGATAGCAGATAATAAAAAATGCGGATAGAAGGCAAAGCAAGGGATACACCTTAATCCACTTAAGCTTCACAGCCCACGTGTAACCTCATTCCTCATGCACGCCCTATCCCTATCCATTCTGCCAAGGAGCTACTATTTAATCCATTTCTGATTTAACGGGTTTCAATTCTTTCTGGTTGTTGCTAGGCTAGGAAATAATATGGGTTCGGCGGATTTTCTTGGCAGACAAGAGTAGACAAGAGTAGTAAGACAAGGGTCAAAAAAGGAGAAAGAAAGGGTATGGTAGTATAGGTAGTATAGTAGTAGTAATAGTAACGACAAGAAAAGAAAAAATATCAATCTCGAGCTGAACAAAACTCTGGACTCTGAACTGAAATGAACTCTGAACTAAATGGGGAATTTTGAGAAAAATCAAATACATGGAGAGAAGTTGAGAAGAAAGGGAGGAAAAGTATTAAGCAAGAAGATGTAGATGGTAGGCAAGAAGAGGCGGAGAGGCGCATAAGAACATGGTGAAAGGTGAGAGAATCGAATCATTACGATTGATCATTAACCGTAACTCAATCGTGATCAGCAGCGAACAAACTATCGCGCGGCCTCCATGTTTCCTGTCAGCTCGGCCACACGAGCCTTGATGCGCGCCACTCGTGATTCGATAGCTAGACAAACACGTTAGTCAGGGTTCATCGACATTAAATAGACAAAACTTACTTTCTTCCCCACTCGTGTCGCCGTCGTCTGCCTGGCTGGTCCGGCTGTGGATCTCCTCGCTGCTCAGTCTCGCTGCTCGCTCAGCTGCGTTCTTGCGGATCTGCGCCCATCGGTCCTGGAAGGACGGGCTGGTGGTATCCGGACTCTCCACCTGTACTGTTTGTGCCGTTGGAGTTTGAGAGTCACGGGTTTCGGTCGTCGTGTCCTCGGGGAAACTGCGCTCAACAGGTGTCACGGGGCTGTCTTCTGCCGGGATAAAAGCAGGCTGGTCGGTCAATGGGCCTTGGTCAAAGGACGAGAATTCACGCTCCGCTGCCGCTTTCTCGTTGGTATCGATCCGGGAAAGGGCATCGTACTCGGCATCGCGACGAGTGCGTGGTGGTCCGCTGTATGTCGGCGATGCAGCTGCTGGAGCTGCCGCTTCAGGCTCTGGGCTCACTGCGACAGGTTTTCGTTCGGCCTTGGAAGATGGCGATGCAGCCTCGGTAACTGGCCTATCGGAAGCAGAAGACCCAGGGGCCTTCTTGGTTAGACGACCTGTGTTGTGAACCTTCTGCGCTGGCAGCGAGTCTGCGGACATGACTTTGTTTTCAAGAGCAGCCCGCGCTGCAGCAACAGCCGATGGGTCAATGCCAATCTCCTTCTTGGGAGCTTCATCTGCCCTTGGCTTGGTGCTGCTGAAAAAGCCCTTCAATGCTGCATTTCCAACAGGCTTCTTCTTCAGCTTCTTGTGGCTGTCATCCTCTTTCTTCTCAACTTCTGGCGTGCTGTTCTTGGGCAATGGAACAGTAGCTGCGTCTGCAGCCGCTTCATTCGAAGGTTTGCCCGCATCCTTAGGGGGAACAGGCAATGGAAGTGATGATTTCTTTGCAGTGCTGTTGTTGACCTTTTCGGGTTCGGGAGCGGGTGATGAAGTCTTCTCCGATGTTCTTTCGGTAAGGTTCGACATCGATCGCCCATTCGGAGAGAGCAAAGAGTCAACATTTGCGCCAGTGCCGGCGCGAGTGTCACTGAGATAGGCAGACCGCAGCTGGTCTTTGTCGTAGTTGCTGTCGTAGTGTCGCGCCCACTTCATTGCCGACGAAGCCTCGGTGAACAAGCCGGTGTATTGTGTCATGACAGAGTTAGTCTTGGTGGAGTAGGTGTCGTCGTTTCGAGCTCGACGTCCGTTGGCTTCGTGCTGCTGATTCTCCTCCTGTTCACGTTGTTTTCGCTGCAAAGCGGCGGCAGCAGCTTGAATGCGCGCGTGCTGATCTGGGGCAATGCTTGTCTTGCTAGCACCGGCGGCATTATTGTTGCTGTTTTTGTATGGCTGATGGCCAAGCGATCCCTTTGCGGTGGACTTGCTACGGGTGAGCTTCTTCTTCGTTGAGAAGCCGAAGAAGCGCTTCTTCTCGACAATATAGGCACCTTCTTCAGGCTCTGGAGCCGCACCCTTGACCTGCTCTTCTAACACCAACCATTTGGCACCGCTAATGACTGTCTCGAGCAAAGCGCATCGTCCGAAGACGGCCTTTCGAGCTGTAGGTTCTTCACCTGAAAGACTGCTTATCCACACCCACCAGAAAGAATCGTCTATATCGAGAACAGTAATGCTAGCTAGCTCGCCTGGTTCCAGGTTGGGCTCGGTGTCTAGGGTGCGCTTGTGAGACTGCGAACTCTGTCCTCGGACCATTCCAAGGGGTGGTAGAACTTTATCAGGCGGCAACAAAAGTGATGCAGGTCCACGACTAACGTTGTCGTCTGCAAATCCAGAGGATAAAAAGTCTGCCCACGAAGGAGTGGTTGGACGACCCAAATCGTTGGTGCGAGACTGAGGCGCAGAGCGCAGCTCCTGGGGACCGCCGTTCCTCGAGTCGTCAGCATCGTCATCGTGGTCCGAGTCTATTGATGCGCCGAATCCCATGTCTTCGAAGCGAGACCAGGAAGCATCACGTAGACTGGTTGAAGTCTTGGTGGTGGATACAGCAGATTGGTTGGTAGTTGAAATCGCTTTCAGAACTCGCGAGCATTCGTCAGTCAACGCATGGGTTGGGTCGTCATATTCGGTAAATTCCTGGAGGTGTTGGTCGCTGTCGCGATATTCAAAGTTCTTTGCGCGGCGCAACAATGCAAAGGGAGTTGGCGAGACTGTATCAACAATCATAACAACCTTGGTAGTTGTGAATTGCAGCAAACTCGGGGTCTGCGGTGGATACTCAGTGGCCTGCACAAGAGACTGGAGAGCAATAGGGAGCGCGGAGATGCCGTTGATACCGCGAACAGAGTCTGGAGAAAGCGAGCGCAGGTAAGCAAAGAAAAGATGGCTCGTAGCATCAGCAGCGCTAGCCCAACTCTTGTAGGAAGCTTCAAACCCGTTGCCGGTATCGTTGTGCTCAAAAGCCCACCAGCCTGCATATCTCGACAGCTTTCGTCCACCAAGTCCGTTGGTCTTGCCATGGGCAGCAATAGCGGCAAGGAGATCAAAGAAATCAAATATAATCTTTGTACGAGCGTCGGAGTCCACACTGATTGGAATGAATGTATTAAAGGCGTCGCGGGCGAGGTCAGAATCTATGCTTGTCAGCCTGGATGCACGTAAAAGGTAGACGGTGGTTAGTACCTTGCTCTCCAACTTTGAAGAGCTCATAAGCCTCCCAGGTGACTACTCCTCCAGGGAGTCTACTCCAGCACCATTTCACGACACTGCACAGAACCTGTTGACTATTAACCCATATTCTTCCAAATGTCTTCAAAAAAGATGTATCCCACCATTGGTTCCGTCAATCGTAGCTCTTGCAAGAGCGCCTCACCCCGGACGGGGGTTCCCCTCTGGTCTGCATTGAAGAAATTCCGAATAAACGTTCGCGCAGCGCTGGGATCAGAACTCGGACGAAACGGGAGGAGGAGGAATGGGATGTCGAGACCTGAAGAGTGCGGGGTTAGAATGGCTGTATGTATATTTCTTTTGCGAATGCGAATGCGAAATACCTCTCGATTTTAATTCCTGCGTACATCCCCGAAGCAGCTCCTGCACTTCTTCAGCCGCAACCTCGGTCCGTGAATATGCGTCGGTCCATTTGGGCTTGGCTGGGGTCTCTGCAGCGGCGGTCTGTTTGGCGGCCTTTTTGCTGGCGCTGGAGTCCTTGCTCCGAAAGACTCGCGAGAAAAAGGGCATCCTTCAATATTTTTATTCAAATCTGCTCGAATTTTTGTTCAGCGTCGATAGACGTCGGTTTGCGCAGGTGGGAAGGGAGGTAGGCGCATAGCAGATCCCCCGCGAGCGGAGGTTTCTGGGGGGTGTGCGTGGCCGATGTTTATTGTTGGTGGTGTGTGCGACTGATGTCAAGAGCCCGTCACGTCACGACCAATAAGATGAGTGATGCTAGGGTTCGAACGAATGTATATCAATAAGAGTAAAGACAAGCCAGGAAAATAAAGAAGGTGGTAGGAGCTCTTTCATGCAGCTTCAATGCAAATGAGACTCGGAGAGGGCTTTGTCAAGGACGAATTGAAACTGCAAACTGCCCGAAACTGAATAACAACAACAGAGGGTGAGGGATGAGGGACAATGACAGAAAGGAAAAAAAGGAGCGGGAATCAACGACAACAAAACAGAATTGCTGAAGGATGAAAACGGTTCATGAAGAAGAAAAAGAGAAAAGAAAAAGAGGAAAAAAAGAAGTTGTTCGACTTACCCTGTGACAGTCTGTTGGGCTTCAGGGGCTAAGTTCGCAGTAAGATAGAACTAAGGCGGCGAGGCCCCTCCAGCGCGGCCGGGGCTAGAGCAACCGCGGTATAGCTGCACCAGCCGGAACACAGCTCGAGCCACAATTTAATTTCGCCAGGACAAGGATTTATGCTACAAGCTGGCTGAGTGCCACCGGCAGATCATGCATTGCCAGTAACTGGGTGTTGACTCTGTTGACTCTGTTCAACCATGGCGGCGGGCGGCTGCTTGCTGCGATGATAGGTCGTTTCCCAGCGCAATGGGAGCCATGACACGTCAATTGATATCGAGATGCAAGGAGACTGGCTAGTACTCCGCCTGCCGGACAGCCAAGCATTTTGCATAGAGACAGGTTTTCTTTTGTTGCATTTGGATTTGATTGGTCGTGGCCGTTAAAATCAAGACAATGCGAATGTAATCTATCGTGTAATAGCCATACGCGGCTGTACGTAAAATACGCCGTTTCACCCCTGACTAACCCTGCATTCCGCGCTCTTATTCGCTGTTGATGCGTGCACGGCGCACAATGCCAAGCGCCAGCCCCGAAAGGCTTAGCGTTTGTGTATCGCGTATTTATGCGATTGTGCGGCCTCTTCCTCAATTGTTCTCTCTCAAGTGACCTGTCGTTATCGCTATTGGCATTGGTCAGCTGAAGGCAACGGCTGCGTTTTCTCGAAGACATCTCAAGAACCTCACGCCAGCTTGACCTGCTGAACAATGGACATCGTCAAAAAAAATATAAGGTTCGCCCAGTGGAGTCCCCGAGAAATTACAGACCCTCTAGTCAAGTTCTCCGTACTCCTAATTTCCTACGCCACCCACTTTGTTTTTCAAGCTCTCTATAGGGCTTTAAGCTGCACTCCGAGGATCTATTATTCCATGCAATATATAATTACTAGCACTTGCTAAGTGCTAACTATATCGTCGTAGCACACACTTTGTTGGGGCTACTGCAGGTAAGACGACATATCGCGAGAACTGCTGCTCCGAGCGTGAGATTCGCCGAAATAGGTATAACCACGAACTGCGTATAAACACTGAAACAGTCCAACTACGACGTATAACTACAGCAAGACACGTAGCTATATGATCGAGGAAGCTTCATTATTGGTTATTTACGTTGAGTAACGAATGCATGGTTTGTAATCAGGATATTCATTTGCGGATTTGTAATCAAACAAAGCCGGTGTAGCACAGGCATCTGCTTATATATAGTTGAGCAAACACCGCGATACACAGGAATTTCCCTACAACAATCACACAATCAATTTACTTTGCCCTTTACCTATTCAACTACCTAGGTAGGTAACATCCATCAACATGGCCAGCACATCGCTCTACGACGCCAGCGTCCCCGTCTTCAAAAACGGCATGACCGTGCTCAAAAACATCCTCCTCAAAGCCACCGAGCACTACGGGGCCAACACAACCTCGGAAATCATCAAGGCAACCCTCATCGAAGACATGTACCCTCTACCAATCCACATCCAAGTAGCATCCAACGTAGCCAAAGCGACCATGTTCCGTCTCTCCGGCACCACATCCACCGAATCATGGGCCGACGACGAGGACACGGTCGAAAAACTGATTGAGCGTTGCGACAAGACTATTGCTCTGTTAGACAGGTTTACGCCTGATCAATTGAATAATGGTGCTACTATTGTTGCTGACGATGGACAAGAAAAAGAAAACCGTGTGCGTATTGGTTTTAGGGGTGGGGACTTGAAGGGGACCACCTTGGATGCGACTCCTCAAGAGTATTTGTATTCGTATGGGCTCCCGTTCTTCTTTTTCCATTTGCAGATTGTTTATTCCATCTTGCGTATGAAGGGGGTTCCGCTGGGGAGCGCGGATTTCCTGAGGCCGTATATTGGGCAGCATCTGGTTCAGACTGATGCTTTGAAATGAGCCTTTGCAACCTTACGAATGAAGTGCTAGCAATATTTGGATGGAGGCGCATTATGCTCATCATCGAAAAGTCAATATAGTCTTTTTCCTTGATACTGAGGACACATCGTAAGCACGTAGAAATATTGCCATAGTTGACCTTGAGAGTCAATACAACCAGGATATATAAAAGAAAAGGCATGCCTTCGTTTCGAATCTAAAGGTTGACACCGCTTCTTGAGCCACAAACATCCATGCAGCTCGTGAATCCGGTCCTATATATATCCCCAATATGGACATAGGGCTAGGGCCTAGGGCTAGACACCCACTCACCCCTGGTATGGCGCCGCTCGGTCGAGCCGCATCGGCATTCTGCTTTGGAGCATACATTGCTGTACGAACCGGAGTCCGAGGTTGAGCCTCGTTTCTATCTATTAGCTACAGTACTAGCCGATAGAACTAATCTAGCTTTTATTTGGAATTGAGTTGTGATCCTCTATCTATTTTATGATTTATCAAAAGCAGATATGGGCGAACGGGCCGGACTCCCGTTTTAGGGAACGGACTTTGCTCCGAAGTCCGTTCGAACCAACATTGGCAGGATTGCCACTTTGACTAGGAAGAAAGACTATTGTTTTTTAATCAAGATGAATTAAGGTATCATTGGAGCTAACAGGATATACTGCCGATTTCGAGCAGAATTAGTTACTATACGAATGATGTGCTACTCCTTGGTGGATATATCGCAGTATGTAAAGCAATGGTATTCCGTCTATAAACAAAAATTAAGCCGGGATCAAAAAACTATTAACTCCCGGTGACTAAGTACTTGTAGCTAGGTAGGTATTGTAACAAATTGAAAATCTTCAAGAATATGGCGCCGTCACCTCCACCGCCCTCTTCCAGATAATGTCCGGCGCATTCAATGCCTTGAGCTGGCCCATAACCTTCTCCTGCTGCAAATCCTTCATCTTGTCATTGATCCCAAACAACGCGCCGGGCTGCTTCGTCTTTTCCATGGTCAACGCCGGACTTTGACCGCTCGCCAACGACACACCCTTGCCACCATATTTGGCGCTGGTGAGCAAATACAGAATCTTCTCGCCGGCGTCTTCTGGAGAAGTGCCAAAGGCAGAAAACACTGCGCCGACGACAGGGTAGTACCATTTATCGCCCCAGCTCTTCTTGAACAGGTCTGTGCTGACACCGCCGGGGTAATGGTGAATGAAGACGGTGTTGGGGTTTTCTTTGGCGAGGCGCGACATGACTAATGTGGTGTAGGTTGCGAGGGCCCGCGAGACGTTGACGAGAGTGAAACGGCCTGGCTCCTTAAGGTCGAGGTCGTCGAGGAAGATGGAGGTTGTCTCGTTGCCGGGGGCGAGCACGCTGACGATGCGCGGGCTGTTTGTTGATGCGTTGAGGAGAGGCAGGAGTTGGTTCATCAGTAGGAAGCGGCCGTAATAGCCTAGGGACATGTTGACGGCGTTGCCCTCGGATGTTTCTATCGTAATGAATCAGTCGACGTTAGACCTGTGTGTGTGTGGCTAGTTACGTACCGGTACGTTCCCCAGAGGCAATAAACCCAGCGCTCATGTACAAACTGTCAAGCGACCTCTCGCGCGCCTTGATTTCGTCGGCAAGTCTCCTGACATCCGCAAGCAACGCGAGTTGGCCCTCGAGCCAGATGACATCTGCCTGCTTGTTGGATGCGCGCAGCTGGTTCAGGAAAGCTGCATGCTTGTCGCCATTGCGGCCAATGACATAGACCTTGGTTGGCAATTTGGTCGCAACGAAACGAGTCAGAGTCGCCTTTCCGATGCCGTCAGTGGCTCCTGTAAACACGGCTACGTGAGGGACCGTATCTTTGGTGATCCGGTTGTTGGATGCTTTGACTTCGTTGATGAAACCCATTGTGTCGATTAAGTGCTGTATAACAGATAGTAGAAATGGATGAATTGAAGATGAAAAAAAAAGTTGTCGACGATCAATGGAGCTATAGCTTATATATTTTTCTTGTTCGCATCATAGTGGCCAGGGAGGAGCGGACGCGGAGTTCCGTGTCTGGCGGAGTTTGCGCTGTTAAGGTTAGGCGGAGCATCAGGGCCGGGTTGAGGAATGTTGGTAGTTCCATACTGTTTTTAAAAAGGAGAAAGCTCAGTTTATGAGATTCCGCTTGCTGGTCATGTAGCCACCGCGCGTGGTGGTGATGATGATGATGATGGCGGAACTAAAGGGGTAGTTAGGGTTAGAGCTTTTGCCCTAAAACGGAATCCTACTACAGTAGATACTCCTACAAATTGACTTTCCCGACGCCGTTAACCAATTACTAGGTAATGAACGCCTAGAGACGTGCTATCCCGCTGGATTTAAAATAGAGAAAAATAAGTGCAAATATAAGGCCAAAATAGGATGAGAAAGTGAGGTTCTACGCTATTGAGGCGGAGCTCGATTTCAAGTTCTCCGTATAGTAGTAGTACATTGATGAAAGATGGACCATGGCTAGGCTCCCACCGTTTTTACTGTGTTGGATTTTACTGTTCAGGAAAAATAATTTGAGAGTCTCAAGGTGGGATAGGTGATGAACTCAGGACTCAGGCAAGAGCCGCACGTGCTAATCAGGAAAAGCGACCCGCAGTCCCCCGCATATATATAGATTAGATATAGATATAGATGCTCCGAACATATACAGTATAGGAATAGATATCTATATATTGCGTTAGTATATTTATACAGCGGTAAATGAAACGGCCAACAAAGCCAATTCTTTGTTGCACAAGATGAAACCCTCATGAAATCCGGTGGCTCTTCTGCATAGATCGATCTGTGTTTTGGAAGTGAAGAACAGACAATGAAGGATTGTCGAATCAAGCAGACTAACAAAGCACATTGAGTCAGTCCACAAAGAAGCGGCTCGTCGAGACTCAAGGGTTCTCCAGATCCAAAAATAGCATCACGGCACGGCGGGCTTTTTTTGGAGCTTAGCCGCGCTTTGCTTGGCCGCTCCCAAAGCCGCTTATGCATGCCAGTCACAGGCCTTGCCTCTACGGGTTTAGGGCCGCCAGCATAAAGCGCCTAATGTTGCTGCTGCTGGCTGGGCGGCTACTCTACCATCAGACCATCGCATGTCGGAATTGTGATAATTCCTGCTAGCACTCGCTTGAAGTGCTAGAGGCTGCAGCTTTAATTAAGCTGCAGCGGATAGTAGCCGTGTTTCTAAAAATGAATGAGATACCATGTATACGACTATGCGGCGTAGTAGTAGACAGAGTAGAGAGGAGTAAACATGGCACGGGAGGAAAGAGGAGATGGGAAGAGGAGAAAGAGGAATGCTTAGCTAAGCGCGGCCTGATTGGTGGCGTATGCTGAAACGGCAGGCGCCGGCCCCCCTTCCTGCCTGAGGTCGACGGGACCTCCTCCCACCGTTTCTTTTCTTTTCTATCTTTAGATCTTTGCACATAAACCACCCCCGTGCGTGCGTCTGTTGCCCATCTGCCCCTCTGCACCATTCCTCTGCCATCAAAGCTCTGAGAGCTTGATCGGCCCCTCGGCCACTCACAGAGTCGCGTCGCTTGCCCCAAGCGCTGTCCCTCGATCCAGAGCGATCGTCTGTTAACTTTAGATTGCGCCGCGCCGAGCATACTTTTTGTCCGCCGCGCCCATACTAAACCACACCTCCACCACCATCGCGTGTTTGTCTGCTCTATTTTTTCTCTTGTTTTTCTGTTTTTGTTCTTCTTCTTTTTTTGAAGAATTCCCATCCGCTTCAGTGTCCCGTGGAGCTGGCTTGGAATTCGTTTCTATCCTCTCCCCCTTTTCCCTTTGTGCAGGATCACCGGTGCTTCAAAGAAGTTGATCTTCGGCTCTTTGTCGTCTGTCCAAGCGACAATCGCGCAAAATAAACCCGATTGCGCATGCGATCTTCCGCGTTTCTCTCGACTCCTTTTCTTTTGACGCGCATGATTACTAGCTACGAGCGATTACAAGTTTAGCGGACTTACCTACGGATTTCGGACGACTTCAATTCTTCTATCCGTCTGCACGCTTGCTCGCATCTGAATTTTCCCGACTTCCGACCGACTTATTTGATCAGCGCATCCCCCCATCATCACGATGGGTCGGAGGAAAATTGAGATCAAGGCCATCAAGGATGACCGCAATCGTTCTGTGTAAGCGACACCAAACAGTCGTTTACGCGATGCAATGTAGCTGACGTCTTTTTTTTTGATAGGACATTTCTCAAGCGAAAAGGCGGTTTATTCAAAAAGGCGCACGAACTGTCAGTGTTGTGCTCTGTCGATGTCGCCGTCATCATCTTTGGCCATAATAAAAAGCTCTATGAGTTCTCTTCAGGCGACATTCGAGAAACACTGGGTCGATATTCATACGTACGTTGTATCTATTTTCTTCCCTTCAATTTCCAGGCTTATTGACATGACTAGTATGGCGCCCCTCATGAACACAAAGGACCAAACGACTTTAGCGGCGGCGGTGATGACGATGAGGAGGAAATCGACGAGGATATCATTGCTGAAGAGATGGCCCCCTCGACTCAAAACATGATCCCGCCCCAGCTTCAGAACCAGCCCGGGTACCAACATATGAACCATCACCCCTCCGCATCACCTCCGATCCCCAATGGAATGGCTTTCGGGCCTCGTCACGGTACCCCACAACCTCAGAATTCGTCTCGCCCTTCTTCGCGAAATCATGTTCGTCAGATGAGCTATGGCGGGCATAACCAAGCACACGCGACTCCCCCGCCGCCTGCAAACCCCAACGGCTATGCCTACATGGGCAATCCATCGATGTATAATCCAAACGCCAATCCAGACATGAACAACCAACCTCCACGACAAGGCCAATACCAATTTGCTCACCCGTCCCACCCTGGCGCCCAACAACAGGCTCAATCCATACCGCAACACCATCGACAAGGTCCACCACCTCCACAGGTAGCTCACCATGGAATGCCGACGCATCAACAACATCAGCATCAACAGCAGCATCAACAGCATCAACAACATCAACAGCACCAACCGATGCCTCAAGTGCAAGTGCATCAGTATATGCAGGACCAAGGACGACATTCTTTGCCGGTTTCAATGCCACAGGATTCCCAGCAACAGTACCAGTACCGGAACTCGTTGGCTCTTCCTGACCCGGCAGGTGGACAGCAAAATGATGGGAAAGAAGGATCATCACCAAAGAGCAAACAACGCAGTATCTTTACACCGATCGACGATCAAACGTCAGTGTTCTCTCGCCACTTATTCGGCAACAGGGCGCCTTTACGCGAATCCCCTCAACGCGACACGTCGATAAAGGAAGATAAGCCGGCTGCGCCTGCAAGCCAAACTCTTCCTCTTCCTAAGACCGGACCGCCACCACCACCACCGAACCGCGCTGCAACCGAACCCCAACGATCAATGTCCACCCCGTCTTTGAGCGATTCCCAACAACCAGCGCGACCGAAGCCTCGTCTTAAAGTACAGATTCCAAGTGAACAATCAGATAGTGGCAGTATTACGGGGGATTCTTCGCCGCACGATTCAACTGCTCAAACTGGTTCAACATCTGCCAAGAGGTCCGACACTGGTACTGCCGGAGTTGTTCAGCTGCCGCCGCCTCCGCCATCTCCAGGCGGTGCGGGAGGGCCTCTTTTAAGTGCTGGAGCGCAAGGCCCGCCTAATCCATTTGCACGACCAGCTCCGCCTGGATCGAATGCGCAAAACGGGACAGGTGGGTACGGTGGAAGTAGCAGCGGCAGCAGCAACCAAAATCTGGATACACCGATTTCAGCGCTGCCTAGTCGATTCGTTTCCGATGCTCTTCTTCCTTCACCTTCCAGCTTCTTTCCTGAATGGGGCTTTGGACGGACTGGTCCGGACACAAGCATCCTGCCGAGCCCGTTGCCTTTTACGCCTGCTGTGCAGAATGCGCCGGGGCTGCCACGAGAAGAGGACGCGGAGAAGAAGCGCAAAAACTCAGACGCGGGAGTGTCTGCGGATGCAAAGAAAGTGAAAACATAGTTGATGCGTCCATCTGGACACATTCTCTATATTATGTCATTTATACCCTGATGATTGTAGCGGGATGCATCTTCTATTTATTGTTTTCTTATGTCTTTTTTTTTTCTTCTCTTTTTTTATTTCGTTCTTAAAAGACACACAGGAGCAACCCTACCAAGCTGATTGGCTGGAATTCATGTCAGCTTTCTCTTCTATACCCAGTCCCATCCTTTCATCTTTACCTCTCTCCTCATCTTACTTGCTTGTCTACCGCCAGCGGCGCCTTGTTGCATGTGATAACATATCTTACGATGCGATGATCGATCGATGGATCGATTGATTGATCGATGATGGAGGTATAATCTAGAACCTTCTCTCGCTTTTTCTTCACTCTTCATGTTTATCGGTTGTACTGCTTTTGTTCTTGTTGTTTTAGTTTTGAGGGATGTAAGGAGTTGGGGGGGATCACTACTCTTTATACAACAATCTACTACAGTTTACTATTCACGTTCGATACCTATAGTTGTAACTGAATATTTGAGTTTATCTCTAGTCGTGTATCGTAATCTTATGGCCTAATAGAAATTACCTTCACGATCAACGCACCAAATCCGATCAGCACTATCACATGCCACATGTTGCTTTTCTGCCTCGTCCTGCTCTTCTAGGGACCTGAGAAATTGCTCATATTCGCTTCTATACCCCTTGGCTCGCGCGGTTATCTTGTCACCGTCGATTACTATCCAGAGGTCATCAACCACACGCACGGCATCATGGTCCGATATCAGAATACAGTCTATAGTACCAAACATCCTCAACGACTCCAGTATATCGTTTCGCAGCTTTTCATTATCCCACTTTGAATAGTCAACAAGAATACCGCTAAACTGTAATAATAGTTCGCCATAGCATCGTCGCAACGTAGGTAGATGATCACGGTGGATATCACTAAACAAGAGCACATCGCGCTTGGGGTTGAAGTAAAAGTTAGGAGGAGAAAATATTATTCTTGTTGCCTCCTCTCGATTGTGCGGGAACTGGTGATAGTGCCGTAACGTGTATCTTCTAGACTCTTGACAAACCGAAAGCGCTACCGGTGGCGGAAGGTATTTTTCAACTCGGGGGCCAAACGCGTAATTGTCAAAGGTCATTAATGGTCCAACTGGTTGCAAGACAATAACATCTTGGTGGTGGTGGCTCTCCTCCTCCTCCTCCTCTGTTTCGTTGCTAGAATCCCAGCCGTCGTCAGGCGCATAGAAACGAGGCTTGATCACCATTGGCGGTGGCCATGTGTACTCCCAGATTATATAACGGATCTCGAGGGGAAGAGAAATAAAGGGTAAATCAGACGGATCCATTATTTTTATGCCGAATGGAAAATGATGTGGCTAGCATGCGTCAGCAGGGGGTATATAGATATACGAACACACTTCGACATAGATGCCCCCTCTCATATGGTGGAGAGAATGCGGCTTGCGTAAAAGGACCAATCGGCAGTGGATGGATACTGCGGGGTCCTATCGTATTTCTGTCTTGGGTCGTTTAGGGCATAAAAGAGAAGAAAAGAAAATGAGTCTTAAGAGAACAGCTCAGGCAGCCACAGAACACTGAATAGATAGATTCAACTACTGGAATGTCTTTTCTACTACATCTCGCTACTGCTTCTCTTTCGATATCTGCCCGCCTGTCGTCGGCAGGCCCATGAAGATCTTGAACGAGTCGTATCTGTTCAGTCAGTATGAGTTCCATTAGCAGTGAAATAGGGAGGCAGAACATACATCATCCATTGCAGGCCGGTCTGGACATTGTTAGCTCCTACAAGAGATAGAAAAGGAGAGAGAGAGACTCACCAAAGTACCAATCATAACAATCCTCACCGGCAATCCATTCCACAACCCTCCAAATCCAATATCCTTATAAATCCGCGACATGGCCGCGCCAAACGCCTCGCCGGGCTGTCGAACGGCATTGAGCTTACTCACCATGACATCGGCTGGATGCGACACGATTGCGCACAGAATACCAGCCAAATAACCGGCCGTGAACGCGACGCCGGTCTGCGCGCTCTTTCCGTAGTCCTGCTTCTTACCTGGGAGGTAGCCGTAGATCGCCTCTACGATGGTCTCGAAGGACGCGAACTTCATCATGGTGTAGGGGATTTGCCGGCCCCAGAGGGGGTATAATCCCTTGAAGAGTCTGATGCACATTAGACACCTCGTTCATTCATGACATAAGGGAGACAGAGAGAAGTACCCGCCCCTCCCCTCCTTAGCAGTAATCTTATTGATCCCATCAAACGTGCCCGACGCAAACGGCGGCATCGTCGTCTGCGTGCGCACTTTGACAGCCTCAAACGGACACAGCGCAATATCCGCAAAGAACTCGGCCGACGCGCTGGCTACCAGGTACACGCCCGTCTTGTACTTGGCAGCATGCTCGGGTCCCACGAGGTCGCTGTAGAACGACTTGAAGAACTCGTAGCCGCCGTATTTGAATGCTCCTTGCGCCTATACCCTAATTAGCTGATGGTCTGACAGACGGTCTGGGAGGGGGGATATACAGAGTATCCGAAAAAGGTCGGGCTCCAGCCGGTGAATACGCCCCGAATGCCTTCGCCACGGTAGATGCTCCTCCATGCTTCCATGTTGCCCTTGTACAGGCTGGGGTCGACCTGGCGCCGGCATTTGACCAGGTCCAGTGGCGTGACCGCGGTGTGCGTCAAGCCCTGCGTTCATGATCATGTTATTTCAGCCTGCCATCTATGGCTGCTGCTGTTTTCTGCTCTACTTGTCAATATCAATACTTACGCAGGCTAGCAACCCGCCAAATGTGCATGCAGCATAGTACTTTGGCGAAAACATCTCAATCTGCCCCGTCTTGGCCTGCGACTGGGCACTCATCTTCTCATAGCCCTGTTTGACGGATTGCTTGGTTTGGTTGGTCTTTTCTTTGACATCGTCGACCGCGCTCCATGCTGTGAATGGGTCAGAAGGCATTTTACTGCTCCTTTCCTTTCTCCCTGAGGAAATATATATAAAGAGACAAATAGATAGAAGATGTTACTAAGTTTCTGATTTAAAGCAATAAAGCTTCAGAACGATTAAGAAACTTCACATTTCACCTGGCACAATTGGCAACTGGCCTAGCAACTGCAGCCAGAAGTGGACGTTTGTAGCGGATAACGATCGGTGACGTCTTCGCGGTGGCAATCGAAAGTCCGGGTTGTTTCGCCGGCGTCCCGAGGCCAAGTCTTGTCCTACCTTGACAACGTTATCGGATAGCTCTCTGGATCTGAAAAATTCACCCATCACTACTGGCTGACACGACATTCAGTCTGTTTTATTTGTTCGACTGGGCTATTTGCATTGAGATCATCGCTTTCGATCTTTCAAGCCGGCAACGATCTCACCAATTGAATTTTACACTGCTGCCCCTCCCGGCACTACCGACACAAATAACCCTCAACTAATTCAGCACTCACGAGAATAAACATGGCGACATACTCTTCAATGGGCGAGACCCTAGCCCGCGAAAACCTCACCGACCATGCTGCCGCCGAATCGACACAGAACCTGCATTCGTGGTCTGGCAAATACCGCGGGGTATGCCACTCCCTCCCAACTTCGATACAACTTATCAACTGACAATTTACTGTACAGGCCACCGTTGAAGACCTCGACCCTCCGCCCGCCCTCTCCGTCTCACCCAATGACTCTATCTCTTCTGCCCAACTCGCCGCCTACGAGCGCGACTACAGCCATCTCACCGTGACATCCTCCAGCACGCGCGCCCTAATCGGCTACCTCTCCATCCCACGCCTCAAAACGCTCTTGCGCGAGGGCAAAGTCACCGAGTCTGACCCCGTCAAGTCCGCCATGCAACGCTTCAACCGCAAACGCACAAATATTTATCAGGTAATCACCATGGACACACCGCTCGAAGAGCTAGAGCGGTTTTTCAAAGGGGATGCTATGAACCCGCCCAAGGAAGGACTGCCCGCAGCTCATCCGACGACGGGCATGGGGAAGCAGGATTTTGCGATTGTCACTGACCCGACGCGCAAGTTTGTGTTGGGCGTTGTGACAGAGGGGGATTTGCAGGAGTTTGTGCGGAGGAGGCCTGCTTAATCATTAGATTTGTCTGTATTGAATGATAGATACCCTCAGTTTATGTAACGAACAAAAAAAGCATGCATATTGATTAAGATAAGTCATCATAAACCGCGGAATTATAATACATATTCTTTAACCCTTCTTTTTTCTTTTCTTTTCAGAGGCAGCTTGTTCTATTGACCCTTCTTCTCCTTCCTCTTCGCCTGATCCTCTTGATCTTCTTGCCAGGCCACAATCACATATGCAAACAGAACCACATTCGCGATAACGGCGGCCAGGGCGCCGGCAAAAGTAGCGTTTCCTTGACACTGTTAGACATGATAGCTACTAGAGAGAGAGGGTATGAGACTCACCACTAAACACAGTCTTGATACTCAAGAAATATGCTCCGAGCGGAGCGCAAATCATGGCAAATGTGAATGCGAGGAGTTTGTAGATTGTTTCTCTGGTTGATTGTTAGGATGTCTCTTTTTGTCTCGAGAAGATGTATTAAAATAGGGAAAGGAAATAAGACATACGCCGGCACAGCAGGAGATGTATCCGACACGCTCGTCTGGGCAGTCGAGACACTGTCTGATGCATCTTGGTCTTTTTCAATGCGTTGGTTGGGTCTGGAGCGGCGACCGGGGACGACCATCTTTTCTCTTCCTTTTTCTGTATGTGTTCGTGTATAGAGAGTTATTGTTAAATTATAGTAGCTGTGGCGATTGGAGCTTGTTGAGTTGATTGATTGGTTCGAGGTAGTTAGTTTGTTGCAGACTGATGATGCAAATGTATCTCGGCTTGGCTAGGTTGAAGGTGGAGTCGGAGCTAAGCTGACTGTGGAGATGGGGCGTGATTGGCTGGATCGTGTCATGATGAGAATCAATCCTATTGGCAGAAGCCGATATAGAAATGTAAGTAGAGGATGGAGTAGATGGTTGATAAAGGAAGGAATATGGATTGTAAATGTGAATATAAGTCTATAGGATGTCACCCTGGGAAGCAAAGCAGAATCGCCATATTCCTATATCGATTACTAGATATCCCCATGGAACAGGTAGGCAGATAGATAGATTAAACTGCGTATTGGAATTCATCTTTGCAATTGTACCCGTAGACGCCTCAAAGGGCAATATCAAAAATACAATGATGTCTAAACGAGAAATAAAAAACGCGCCCAGGCGAAATCAAATGAACCAAGCCCATCGAGCCCAGAATGTTGAGGGAATCTTGAGGTTGAGCGATTCCAACCTTGCAAATTGTTAGGTGTAGGGTATATTCTTTTATCATATTTTGATTTTTTTGATTCGCAGAAAAGCTGTTGTTTCTTTATAACAAAGAGAACCAGACCTTCATAATCCCCAAGGCAGAGAGAAAAAGTCTCCGCTGCGGTTGTTGTGTGTGTCTTTTCTGCCTTTCCTTCTTTTTTGCTTTTTCCCTTCCCAACTTCTATCAAATCACCATAAACCATATCATATCATATCAAACCATATGATCATGGACACAAAGTGACATGCTGTAAATCGGTAGGAGTGCAAAAGAATAAAATGATGGTGTCTTTTTTTTGAGCCGTCAAAACCCTTCTCCCCAATTTCATTACATTAACAAATAAACACAGAAAAACATGGAAGCACCCCGGCTTGCTGATTTGCTGATTTTAGATGTTTGATGGGTAAAGCATGACGCGGACGGTGGCACCGAAAGTCTGAGGAGGGAGGTTGTGTCGGAATTGGGCGCGGACGACGCCGGAGTTGCCTGTATCTAGTCAGACGAGAACTCTTCTTAATCCATAAAACCAACGCAAATCCAACATACCGTGTGGTCGGGTCACCTTGCCCCAGATGACACGGATCTTGGAGCCCTGGATCTCCTTCTTTCCGCGGTAAACGAAAGCGACCTTCTTGCCGAGGTAGAAGCTGCAAATACATCTTAGCAGCCGTTCCAATATGACCATCACCGCATGTCGTTCCAACTCACCTTGTGGCGTTAACATCATCAACACCCTCGATCTTGATCAAGCTGGTGTTGGGGTTGGTGTTGCGCTTTCCACGCTGGTAGCTCAGGTGACGACCCCTATTGCAAAACAAGTCAATATCCGTTCATATCCGTTCATTCCTTCTGAGTGTGCGGTTTGGTTTGAAAATAAATGTGCGAAAGTGCAGGATAAATGTTCTTCGATGCGATGCAGGTGTCGAAAAGATGTGCGCGTTCGTATAGAAATAATTCGGGGAATGCTTACTTGACATAGACTGTAAACTTGTTAGCAAACCCATTCAATCAATTTATCAACATTTCGACAAGATTCCAATCGCATTCCCATCGTATCCCACTGCAGACTGGCACAGAGTCTGGACCGATGAAAATCGCAACGAATATCACCACTTTCGAGACAGGGGAACTCACGTCTGTGACCTTGTTCCGAAGGCATCTTGACGGAAATTTATCTGAACCCGGACAAACAAGAAAGGACAGAAGTCGTAATAAAAGGCAACGCTGACCCGCGAAAGTCAGAAGTGTCGGTCGTTGCGATTATCGTTTTGGTGGTTGTCGTCGGTCGGTCGGTAAAACCAAGAGAGCAACGCACACAGTCTGCAAATCCCACGGGAAAGCGTTGTGGTGAGGGAAGGGCTAGCCCAGAAGCGGTTAGCCCTAGCGAGGGTTAACCGAGACCCCGTGACTGAACCTTGCGCCAGTCCTGTTTCGGCCGGTAAGATGACCACTAACCGGAACAGGGATGGCCAGATCTAGCCGCTCCCACCGCCCTGACTTTCTATCCTTTCTGCCGCTCGGCCGGAGATGCGGATGACATTGCTCCGGAACATCATTAAGATGCAGACGTTCTGTGTGAGCCACCAGTGCGATCTGAGCGCTGAGACTATGCGGAGTGCATGTCTCGTGTTGGCTGAGGCAGCTGTGTAACCATGCAATTGTAATACAGGCTAAATACTTGGTAATAATCGCGCTTGAATCTTGATTAATTAAGCTGCCGGGGTTCTGGAAGCTATCTGATTACTAACTGTCTGGGCTGCGGACAAGCATATCAGTTTAAATCATTTTTGTATACCGGCGACGGCGGGGAGGCGGGCGTGACTGCCCCGCCGTCTTTCTACAATTCTCTTCTCCTTTCTTTTTTTTCGATGCGCTGCGTGACACATTGAATGGCCCAAATCCTACCTAGGAGAAGTAGTAGAACCGTTCGTTTGATCCCTTGCCAAGAACGTGGTGTATAATAGTATATCGTCCGAAGACCGCTGTTATGCACCCGCGGAGTTCTCTACTCGGCATGTCGGGACATTTCTAACGCTATCTAAGTAGCTACCCTTATCAAAATAGGGCTTAGGTATGAGGAATAGTCACGGTCTAGCAATTCCCAGGATTAAACCCCGGCCTTCCATGGTCAGCTGCAGAATTGGGAATTTTCGAGGCGCGCAGTGTCAGCTTGACAGATGGATCTACGTAGAACGGCTAATATTCCCAAAGCAGTAATTGCGTAATTGCGTAAGAGTGTAACGATGGCAGTTTTAGTCCTTGGTATGAGTCCTTAGTACGAAGTATGAACGGCCTTTTCAGTGCTCTGACTAAATATGCCTGAAAAATATTCTTCTCCGTGTCCTTGATATGGTAATGTAATGACATTATATGAGGAAAACGGGTACTGAAGCTGTGCCCCACCTGCCCAGTCCCGCGGTGTCATTGGCCCCGCGCTGCGCTGCGAGCGTCGTGCCTCCGCCGGAAGGCGCTGGATAAGCAAAATCCCATCCCATAAGCCCCAACAAGTTAACCTCCCACCCCCGTCAGCTTTCTCTCTTCCCTTCTTACCACTTCTCTCTCTCTTCAATCCATCCTCCCATCCATTTCTCCCTCCCCGTATCCATCCACCATGTCGAGCAATCTCATTCAGGCCGAGCACGGCCAATCCGCTGGGTAAGTCCAGCCTGTTGTGTGGCGCTTAGTTACATCACCCGCCTGGTGCACGATAGCGGGGGACCCTCCGGCCTTTCCAGAGCAATGCCTGCCATCGCTGCCATCGGTCGCACGAACAATGCCCGTCCCAGATCTCCTTCTTTTGTCAAACAACTCTACATTCTTTTCGCTGCACTCTGTCTTGTCTGCAGCTGGTGCATTGTCGCCAGCCATAAGCCCGCCGCTCAAGCTAACATGGCTTCTACGAATAGCTCCACGGAACTAAAGGACGACACCGTCATTGTCGTTCTCGGTGCCTCCGGTGACCTTGCTAAGAAGAAAACAGTATGCAAGCTTTTAATCAATTTTTTCCGTCTCAATTTAATACTAATTGTGTTGTAGTTCCCTGCCTTGTTCGGCCTGGTACGTTGAACGTTATCTCGGCAGCATCCCAGCACAGCGAATTTCTGACTTTGCACAGTACCGAAACAAATTCCTCCCCAAGGACATTAAGATTGTCGGATATGCCCGTACAAAGATGGACCACGCAGAGTACCTGCGACGGGTGAAGTCTTACATTAAGGTGCCCACCAAGGAAATGGAAGAGCAACTCGAGAGCTTCTGCAAGCTTTGTACATATATCTCCGGTCAATACGATCAGGACGACTCTTTCATCAACCTCAACAAGCATCTGGAAGAAATTGAGAAAGGCCAAAATGAACAAAACCGAATCTTCTACATGGCTCTCCCGCCAAGCGTCTTCATCACCGTCTCGGATCAGCTGAAGCGAAACGTCTACCCAAAGAATGGTGTTGCGCGAATTATCGTGAGCCGCCCTGACCCTTTTCCTTGAATTTTTGAATGTGCAACATCTGACACCTGTGGTTTATTTTAGGTCGAGAAACCGTTCGGCAAGGATCTCCAGAGCTCCCGTGAGCTACAAAAGGCCTTGGAGCCCAACTGGAGGGAGGAGGAAATTTTCCGTATCGATCATTATCTGGGCAAGGAGATGGTTAAGAACATCCTCATTCTTCGGTTCGGTAACGAGTTCTTCGGCGCTACCTGGAACCGTCACCACATTGATAACGTTCAGGTAAACAGCAGCCTTCTATAACTTCTTTCGCCTGTTCACGCTAATTATTTGTAGATCACATTTAAGGAGCCTTTCGGCACGGAAGGCCGTGGCGGTTACTTTGATGAGTTTGGCATTATTCGTGATGTCATGCAGAACCGTACGTACCATTTAACCACATCTTGTTATCCATCAGGCTGACCGATCCTCGCAGATTTGCTTCAGGTTTTGACTTTGCTCGCCATGGAGCGTCCTATTTCGTTCTCTGCCGAGGATATCCGTGACGAAAAGGTGCGCGTTTTGAGAGGAATGGACCCCATCGAGCCCAAGAATGTCATCATTGGCCAGTACGGCCGGTCACTTGATGGCAGCAAGCCTGCTTATAAGGAAGACGACACAGTTCCAAAGGACTCACGCTGTGCTACATTCTGCGCCATGGTTGCTTACATCAAGAACGAGCGATGGGATGGCGTTCCCTTTATCTTGAAGGCCGGAAAGGGTTAGTTTTCTTTTCTGTTATTTGTGAGCATAAAACTGACATCTTGCAGCCCTCAACGAGCAAAAGACCGAAGTCCGTATCCAATTCAAGGACGTCACTTCTGGAATCTTCAAAGACATCCCACGAAACGAGCTTGTGATCCGAGTGCAGCCCAACGAGTCCGTATACATCAAAATGAACTCCAAGCTGCCCGGTCTTTCTATGCAGACTGTAGTGACTGAGTTGGATCTCACTTATCGCCGCCGCTTCTCCGACCTGAAGATCCCCGAGGCCTACGAGTCCCTTATCCTTGATGCTCTCAAGGGAGACCACTCTAACTTTGTCCGTGACGACGAGCTCGACGCCAGCTGGAAGATGTTCTCTCCTCTCTTGCACTACCTTGACGACAACAAAGAGATCATCCCGATGGAGTACCCATACGGTAAGTTTAGATGATTCAATGTTTCTTCCTTGCTCTTTCTGACGAACGCAATAGGCTCTCGAGGACCTGCTGTCCTGGACGACTTTACTTCATCATATGGATATAAGTTCAGCGATGCTGCCGGCTATCAATGGCCTCTGCACACCACCGGCCCTAACCGGCTGTAGGTGATGGGCATGGAAATGAAGATATTGATGACGCATGTTGAAATGAAAAGAAACCGATAAATAAGGGGGTCTTCTTCTTGCGCGTTGCCAAGCTTATATGATATTGACTTGACCTGGGAACGATCCTGGCGCTCGTATCCTGTGATTAAAACGAGAGGGTTATAGGGAATCTCTTCTTTCTACGATGCGTTCTCACGGGCGTAATATGCTGAAGATATTTTAAAGTAGACGAGTTTATGCTTTTGTTGTCCATTTAATACTAGGTAGTTATAGTATTTATACTGATATTTCCACGGCCACTGAATTCCATTAATCCCACGCTGTACAGAGTACGGAGTAACCTGAGTATAGATCAGACGGGTAGTTCGGGCAGCCCCTGACTAAGGAACGGCCTGGGCCACGCTAACCAATCTTCTGGAATGCGCGGAGCTTCAGCACAGACCCGCCGCCCCTACAACAGTTAAGATTTGATTTCTATCTTTGCTTTTCACTTTTCCGTCTCTGTATATTTCTGCGGTGGCTGTCGATGAGAACTGTGCGAGGCTGATTTTATTCCATTACGAGTTTCTGCGTTCATCTGCATCTCTCCTTCGATTCGACTCGATCAATTGATTCCGTCCGTTTGCGCGCATACGATCTATCCACGTTACATTGCTAGAATGAGAGGGGTGTATTATTAGCTGTTGGCCGTCGATCGAACAATTCCGAAGAACGATACATATTCAGAAGAGCCGAGCCGATAGTCGTCCGACTTAAACCGCCCAAGCGGCAAATAATCTTAGATGCTGAGTTATTGCGCAAGCGCATTGCGACAGTTAAGGGATGAGAGCTGCATCATGGACGGGGTCACCTTCCATCAAGGGCCGGTCGGAAGCGACGAGAATGGCGCTCTTGACATTCAGTCTGACGGGGGTGTCGTACGTTGAACCAATTTTTATCGCAACTGGATCCGGGGACTTGCTGACAGGGTATCGTTTTTGTTTAAAGGTTTACGTGGGGTGTTGAGATGTCTTGTATGGAACCTCTCTCTCTTTTTTTTCTTCCGCTTCAGATTATTAACGAGCTCGTCTACAGATTGCACACCCTATCTGCTCCAACTCGGCCTAACGAAGTCGCGCACATCGCTCGTTTGGATCGCCGGTCCGCTGTCGGGCCTCATCATTCACCCTCTTATCGGCGTAATCGCAGATCGGTCGCGGTCGAGATGGGGTCGTAGGCGCCCGTTTATGGTTGGTGGATCGATAATAGTTGCCTTTTGTCTGTTGTTGCTCGGCTGGACGTCCGAGGTGGTTGGCTTGTTTGTGCATGATATTGAGGCGGTAAGAATGGTCATCTCTTTTGGCTTGAATGGAATGAGAGATCTGACGGTGATTTGTCCTTTATAGAAGAGAAGCGCTACTATTGCCGTTGCGGTTTTGTCTATTTATGGTGTTGATTTTGCTATCAATGCTGGTAAGTTTGCCATTCTGCTCTCCAGGCGCATATTGCATACTGACAAGTCGTAGCCCAGGCATGTTGTCGAAGCCTCATCGTCGACACACTGCCCATCTCTCAACAGCAGCTGGGTTCTGCATGGGGTGAGTCTATATTAATCCCTCTCAGATAGGTCCTGGCTAACGAATACAGCAACCCGAATGCAGGCAATCGGCTCCTTGGGAGCCTACATCGTGGGCTCGGTGGACATGGTAACCACATTCGGCACGGGATTCGGCGATACCCAGTTCAAGCAGATGACCCTGGCGGCCGCTGTTTTCTTGGTTGCGGCCATGTTGGTCACGTCGTATTCTGTGAAGGAGAGGGTTCTGATCGCGCCGAGAGGCGCGGATGAGAAGAATGGCTTTGTTCAAGTCATATTACAACTCTACAGAACTACCATGGATCTGCCGCCGCGAATTCAAGCCATCTGCTGGGTCCAGTTCTGGTCATGGATTGGTTGGTTCCCATTTCTTTTCTACAGCACGACTTGGGTGGGAGAGACCTATTTCCGCTATGAAAACCCCGAGTCAGCCGCAAAATCGTCCGACACGCTTGGTGATGTTGGACGACTGGGCAGTTTGTCACTTGTGATTTTCTCCTCTGTCACATTCCTCAGCTCCGTCCTACTCCCCTTTGGCGTCCGCTCTCTCGACGGCAACTCGCAGAGAGCAAACTTTACATCCCGCCCTCCGCCGCGCATCTTGCGTCGCCTCAAGCGGATTCGCCCCAGCTTGCAAACAACATGGTTCATTTCCCATCTTGTCTTTGCAGGTACCATGATCTTTGCGCCCATGGCTCGATCGTTGAAGTTCGCGACTTTCCTTGTTTCTGTATGCGGTATTCCATGGGCTATTTCGGGCTGGGCCCCGTTTGCCTTTATGGGCGTTGAGATTAATAAATTGGCCTTGGAGCCGCCAACGACTCCTCGTCCGACAGCTACGATGATCACGTCAGCCACTTTCCGTACCCATGGATATCGACCGATAGATAGCGTTGAGCGGGACGTTGAGATGGATGTGCTCCGTCTGAACCACCGCAGCGGTGACGATGATAGCGATGACGAATCCGGAGGTGGAGGGAGTGGAGGGGGAGGATCAACCGATTTCGCGTCCACCGGCGAGCTTGCTGGCATCTACCTAGGCGTCTTGAATGTCTATACAACCCTCCCCCAATTCGTGGGCACGTTTATCAGTTGGATCGTTTTCAGTATCCTGGAACCAGCACCTCCATCGCCATATCCAGGTGAAGGTGACCCTACAACAGACCCGCTACAACAGCAAGAAAAAGAAGCCAAGGATGGCAATTGGATGAATCTGGATTCAGATGGTCCCAATGCTATTGCTGTGTGCCTATTCATTGGTGCTCTTAGTGCTCTGGTTGCTGCTGAGGCGACCAGACGGTTTAGGAGAATTGCAGTTGTGCGGCAGTTATCAACCCATGATTGATCCCTTTTCTTTTCCTTTTTGTCTATTTCTTTTCGTTCTTCTCTTCGGAGGTACATACGCATTTGAGCAAGGCGCTTTTGTTTTGATACCCTATGACATGTTGTGTGGTGATGTACCTATCTTGTATGTCTTGATGAATAGGTAAATATTGAATATATATATAACTATATAATGTTGAAGTTTCTTTCTTTCCAGGTGTTCGTCCAATCTGACAAAGGAGACCTAGCAGGAGCAAACAGAGAAATTGTCAGGGCTGGATCAGCTTCTTACAAGACCCTCTCTCCCGCGTGTGTTTCTCTTCTTCCAACCACCCCTCACCAGACATCAACACTACGAACAGATACTGAGTCTAAGCTTCTGAAACTTGCATTATCCCTGGCCTCCACTCAGAATCATTACTAGCCCATTTCTGTTTTTTCCTCTTTCATCGTTGACCTTATCGTACGCTGTCGGCCTCCCCATGCAGTCACCAGAGTCAATCTCGCAGGGCCCAAAGGGAAACCTCACCCTAGGCCCTTGTCGTTTCGAGGGCATATTTGACTGTCCCTGCCCCAGAGGAACAGCATACGAGCTGGTAAAGGACATAAAATTGGATTTACCATGTAGTGGATGTGGCCATCCACTGTCTATCCATCACGACGATAACAGTGAGATCATTCATGTCAAGATGGGCTCACCAGTGCGCCTCAAAGTTGAGCAAGAGCCTGCGAGCAACAACTTCCAAGATTTTAATACACTGGCACTAATGAGCTCAGCTTTTGATTCATCTCTCACAACACTATCGTCAACCCCAGCTGCATCTCATCACGAGTCTCGACAATTACCCATCCTCAACGGACCAATCCAACTACCGGACCCATCAATCTTGATCTGCGAGAGGCAACAAACCGTATCACAAATCCTATCGCTCCTCGACACACGCAGATCCGTTTTCATCTGGGGTATGCCAGGCTCAGGTAAAACCATGCTAGCCTATTTACTTTGCAAACACATTTCCAGCACTTTTGATAAAGTTATCATCATCGAAAACTGGCCAGCAGACACCACGCAGAAAATGAAGAAGCCTGAAGAAGTCTTGCTCGAACATGCTCGCCTCAAATTTCCAGACGTCTCTGCCGAAGACCTCCAGACACAAGACTTTATCTTTCTAGTTGACGAAGCACAGGAAACACTGCGCAAACAAAAGGCGGGCTGGAACACACTACTCAAGAACTCGGTCTCGTCGACTGATGCCACCAAGAAAGGACCCAGGTTCTGTCTTTTCAGTGATCAGGGGATGTTTGCAGAAAACGGCAATGTGTTTGCCACAATGGCTGAGATCTCATATTTGACAACGCACGGTAACGGCACTGGTTGTGCTAGTTTGTTCTTTACTGCGCCGGAGTTTGAGGACGTCATTGAGCAGAATCGTGCACTACGTGGTCTGGTGCTGAGCAAGGAGGCTTCGGATCATATTTTCTGGCTCACTGGGGGCCATCCGTTCATCACGCGGTTGATTCTCGAATATGTAAACGCGGTATGTATCTACACACACACACATATATAAGTACTGGTCTTCTCTAACACGATATATGTATATACAGTTTTACGAAAAAGCTCCCTTCACCCTCCGAAGTACCGCGTCTATCGCATCAGTTTCTCGCGCCGATGTTCAAGCCATTTTGCACGATGATATCCCACTATTCAATTATATCGGACCGCACATGTACCCCGGACAATTCCCTCGAGAAAATAACGTTGCAATCAAAGTCTTCAAGAAACTCCTGAGCGCACCAGAGGGCAAAATATTCTGGCAGGCACAATACTCGACTATCGGGAAATGCTTCGTGAACGGGCTGATATGCCATGAGATTAATGATGATGACACTGATGTTTTCAAGTTTCCGTCTCCGCTGCATGCTAGGTATGTATTTTCTTGACTTGGCAACAAAACAAAGATGCTGCTTCTGTGACTGACGGGCTGTTTTTGTCTAGATGGGCGCAGTGGTATCACAAAATTGAGCCGGGGGTGTATGCAGGCGAGTTCACGCCATAGTCTATCTTGATACTCGCGAAGGACATTGCAATTGGGGGGAATATGTGGAGTTCACCGGTTTGATATTGATATTGGATGCATTCAGGAGGAAAAGAGCTGTAAGGGTTGGATATTTGCATGGGAGGAAGGGAGGTTGTCTTTTAGAATATGTTTTGAGTAGAAGGATTAGGTTATTTTTGTGTCTAAAACGAAAACAAAGGAAAAACTTGTGTATTCGGTTCAAGATTAGCAGGTTGATGGTAATCTCTGACTAGTGTCTCTTCTAGCAGACTTCCAAGGCTTGACAAAGTGTGGGTAAGATTGAGCAGAAGTAGGAGTTCCTCGCACTCCTTTTGGACTAGTTCCTTCCTGTGAGTCCAGCATCCTTGGTCATCACCTCGACTGGGTTGATGATTTCTGACGTTCTTGTCGCCATCTGGACTAAGCTAAAATTCCAGGTTTTTCCCAAAGTCTAAATCATGTGGTTGGCAATAACACCGGCGAGGTACCTATGTACTACTGTACGTACAGTATGTATGCGGCTCGTATAATCGTATCGCTCGTATCGCTCGTATCGTGTAGATCTGGACTGCAGTTCGCAAGATGGGAGGACAGAGTTCGCGGGGAACCAAAATGTATCTGAAATCGCCGCATTCTTAGTGGCTACAGCTTGAGCCCCTGTAAACAGCCTGGGCGCTTGTGGAACCTAGGCCATGGCCGCCTTCTTAATTAGGACACAGCGAGATGCCTAAAGCAGCTAGCAATCATCTTTGTTCCTGATCTTTTTCCTGTTTGGAACTAGTACTATTGCTTTTGATATAGTTTTTATGTGCTCTTTTGTAGCTCGCCCAACTCATTGCAGGCGCAGAATATGAAATCATCAACCTGAGAAACAGGTTGGAAGGGTGCATTGATCGGATACCTAGGTATATAGCGATACATCTCTCCTCTCTCCCCTGACTGCAACAATTTGTTTTTTGTTTTGAATCATCATCCTACTATTGTTTCAAGCCCAAGAAAGCTACACCTATTGCCAAAAATGTTTTTGAAAGCCGTTGTATTATTGACTGCTGCTGCTAGCACAGCTCTTGCTCAGAGACCGAGCAATACTTCCATCTGCGATTACTACACCAGTGCGCTGCTGACGGAGAACAATGCCACCAACCAGTATACGCTCCTTACCTTGCTTGTCAACACTGCTGTCATTGGTAACTATACTCAACCCAACGTCGGCGTGGTGGTTCCTGGTATCCTAAACCCCGATGGCATGTACAACAATACCGCGGTCAACTTGGTCCCCTACTTCAACGGCGGCCTGGCCTCGACAAACAATGGTAGCAACGCCGGTGTAGCCGTCAACTTCTTGGATGGCGGCGGTGCAGCTCCATTGATGAAGAATATGCCTGCTGATGACGAAAGTTCTATGCAATAGTACGTTTTGGATGAGTGAACCCACATCAATGATATCCATAATGGCACTAACTATCCTTTTTCTTGTGCAGCAAGCTTCTCACCCACCTGTATGAATTCTTTGGCTCTCTGCTCGGCTGTTCTGAGGTTGGCATGACCGGGTTTGCAGCCTACGCAGGAGAGTCCTCCATGTACGAAGTTCACAAGTAGGTAATACCCATATCAACCTTCGCCTGGTATGTCAGTTGATTGATCGATCGTACAAGGTTTATGGTCCTCGACCCCTTCCAAATGGGCTATTTCATTACGCAGGTCGGCCTGTCTGCAGCCTCCTTCGGTGTTGCACAATCCGATATTGATGACGTGGCCATGGCTCTGGAGCAGCTCTTCGATTACCGGTGTGCTCCTCAGGCGACCGTTATTGAGGCTCAGGGACCGCAATACCAGAGCATTTGCACTGATGACACCTGCCCGCTATCCCCGAACTCGACGTGTGCCAGTCAGTCGTCCATCGAGCAGCCTCTCGTGGCCAATGCCACACTTGCTATGGGCGAGGGTCGTAATGCTAGCAGCAGTAGTTCTGCTGTGCCTTCCTCTTCGGGAACCCCCATGCCATCAAGCTCTGCTGCGGTATCAGGAACGTCCTCTGGCTCATCGCCTATGCAAACCACTTCTGCGGGCGCTGGCATCATGCCTAACATTGCTTTTGTGCTTGTAATTGTCTCTGCTGTCCTTTTTGCTCTGTAATGGATAATGACGCGTTGAAGTATAATGCACTTTGAGATGTTCAAACTGGGATTTCTTGTCCGAAGAATTACAAGTATATATCGGATAGGAGTCATATATACAGTGGGAGGTTCCTAATAAACATTTTGAAATCTATTTTTTTTTTTCACACTCTCTTCTCTTCTTGCCCCCTTATTCCTCATTCCTCTTCTTTACGTGTCTCTTCAGTGTCACTTCACTTGTTCGTTAAGTCTTACTTTACTGATACTTTAATTCTTACTTTGCCCTCGTCATGGAGCGCTAAGTCTCACGATACTTGCCTTCTCAGGGGCCTTGATAAGTTAGAGATTAGTGGGCAGACCTTATTATCTTGGAATTGCCTTGTCATCTAGATAAAAGTCTTGAAGTCCTTTATTTCTGATGAGACTTACAACAGCTATCTCAATAAAGGTGCTTATGCATTGAAGGAGGCTTCCCTTACAATGAATGAACAAATGACTGAGCCTATGGCGAATTGGTCCCTCAATACACATTATCCGCAATCTATATTGAATATGTATAAAAAAAGGATAAATAATATCCTAAATACCTTCTAGTATACTATATGTTAAGATATGTAGAAGATAATAAAGATTTAGCTCTCAGAAGATTGCCCGCTATAATTATTGTCATGTGACTCTCCTCGACATCACCGCGGTGACGAATTGGGCGTAATCGGGCGTAGGTCCCTCTTTGTTTTCTATCCTCTTCATCTTGTCTTTTCTCTCTCCCCTACCTTTACCTCTGATATCTCCTGTCTCTCTTCTTATTGAGATTACAGCCCTGCCCAGTCTTCTCTTTCCTTGGTTCAGGGAATATCCCTCAACCACCTCTCGAATACCTACATGCCTCATAGCCGATTCCAACACATATCCAAACAGCTTGTGGCGGCAGAATCATCAATCGAGTCCCTCCCACATCTCTCATCATGGCGTTCGTCGAGGGCAGCGCGTTGCCACGCAAAAAGATTCGCATTATCCTTGGGCCTTGCGGTTTCGATGGGAAGCTCAAATGTCTCTGTAATTCGGGATCCTTCGTATCGACAACAAACTCAGTACGTCAGGATTCTACATGTACAGACTGTGGTCATTTGATTTCCATACACAGAGACTTCGAGGAGGAGAGCCAGAATCAAATAGTAACGGGACCGCCACCAGTCGCCATCAGTGATGAAATGGAGTCTGGAGTTGGACAGCAGCTTCCACCAAATTCTCCGGCAGCAGTCGGAGCTATTGGAGGTTCACAAAGTGGAAATGATGGAATGATATTTCCCAAGAACTTTAACTTTGATTCCATCTGCCTGAGATCTAAAACAGTGTCTGATCTCGCAGAAAGTCTTAAAAGAAGGATAGGGCTATTTTTATCTGGGGACCCTCTGGATCAGGAAAGACAATTCTGGCGCGTTTGTTAGACGTGTATCTGAACAGCCATGGTACTTTTTCGGTTTATATAGACGATTGGTTTCAACATAAGAAGCGTGAGGCTTGGGACCGCAATTGGAAGGGAACCGTGTGGAGATTCTGTCAGCATCGATTCCGATCAACAATGTCAACAGAAAAAGGGCTACAGAAGGTCACTTTCATCATAGACGAAGCACAGTCAACCTGGGAGCTGTCAAATATGTTCTGGACTGACCTGGTGCTCCCCTGTTTGAAATGGGAAACTGGGCCCAGCTTCTGCTTCTTCAGCTCTTGTGATCACGACAATAAAAGCACTAGGGCTTCTCGCGCTTTTTCGCTAGTTACCAAATATCCGCCTTCGAATCCACTGTTTTATCGCCACACTGAATATAATGATATCGTGAATGCATTCTGCACTCATCCAACGACGACTATTTTCCTTGACCCCAGTGCACGAAGCCATCTTTACCAGCTCACGAAAGGCCACCCAAATGTGGTCCAATCTATCGTTGTCTTCATCGACAAGGTATCTCGGGCAAATCATGACGCATCTGCACGACGACAGGTTGGTCTCGATGAGATCAAAGTCATGCTGAGCGATGACGATCAGCTTTTTAGGTCTGGCCAACTGAGAAGGGCGATGTATGGGAAGCTTCTTCCTTCACAAATATGGAATCCATTCAAGGATATATTCTGCAAGGTCTTGTCTGAAGGGAAGATTGAATATTGCCCTTCTGATGACATATATGGCAAAAGACTAGAAGATTGTTACAAAAAAGGCATTCTTTTTTCAGAGTCAGAAGATTCTTCACCCAAATTTCTGGTGTTTCCCTCACCATTGCATCAAAGGTAAGGCGTTGCAATCGGCTGTATCAGAGCATCTGGACTAACTGGAGTAGATACGTCAAATGGTACTACAAGCTCTGAACTGCATGCCGGGCGGACTCCCATTGCCTTCTAATGAAGACTGGCTACCGAAATAGAAATTTGGCAGGTTCCTAACTCCCATGCAAATCTACGATCTATCTCTCTATCTTTCCCTGTTGATTACATTCCAGGCGGACGCCCGTCGACTTTTAGGGCTTCGCGGCTCACGAGTCACACCGTACAGTACACGATGCAAGTGGAGACTAGGCCGTCTTTGGACTAGCGTCAACTCAACGACATTCCAATGTTTTTGAATTTTTGCTTAAAAATCAGTGCTCCTTGTCTGTCGCAGCGAAGCATTGGATGGAAATGTAATAGCATGGCGATTAATGGCGTTTGTATGCTTGGCTTCTCCTTCCTGTAACGCATTAGTTTCCACCAGCAGAATGATAGCACATGTGCAATAAAAAACTGTCTATAACGAACACAACCCTGAGCTAGACCCAGTAGAGTAATCTAATCGTACAAATTTCAGTCTGGGCAGAAGATTTCGTTATAGATAGGTAGGGTTTGCTCCCCCCACGACCCCCAAAGCGTCTGGGTGGGGTGGTATAAACACACGATGATTCTGCGATGAGATCATCGACAGTTGGCTTAGGAATCTCGACATTAATTATTAAGCACTGAACCACCTGCTTCGAAGCGTTTCGCTGAAGTCGCATGAACATATAAAACTCTTGATTTTGGCCGTTGATATTGCAAACCCTACATACCCGTACCCTACATATCAATCACCTCAACTCAATCAAGTACCGTCACCATGGCACCCAAAGTCCTCATTGTGCTCACCTCCGCGGACACCATTCCCAAGAACGGTCATCCCACTGGATGGTACCTTGTAAGTCTGAACAAACCACTACCCTGTCCTTCAGCGGACTCTCAATTGACTTGCTCTGTCTTGAAAAAAGCCCGAATTCGCTCACCCATGGAAAGAGCTTCACGATGCCGGTGTCGAGATAACAGTTGCTTCGCCCAAGGGTGGCGAAGCACCTCTTGATCAGGGCTCAGTCGAAGCATTCAAAAACGACGAAGTCTCTGCCGATTTCTTGATGAACCAGCAATCTCTCTGGAAGAATACCGTTCGTCTTGCAGAGATTGTGCCTCGTGTTGGCGAGTTTGATGCCATTTTTTATGTTGGTGGTCATGGCCGTAAGTTCTATCCATTATCTACGACTGTGCAATGTCAGAACTGAAAAAAATCTTGCTTGCAGCCATGTTCGACCTCGTCTCCGACCCCATCTCCCTCTCGCTCATCCAAACCTTCGCCTCCGCCCAAAAACCCATCTCAGCAGTCTGCCACGGCCCCATCGTATTCGCCAACGCAACGACGCCATCCGGCGAACCGCTCCTCAAGGGCGCCACTGCAACAGGGTTCTCGAATGAGGAAGAGACGATAGCGCAAATGGTTGAAGCCATGCCTTTCTTACTAGAAGACAAACTCGTCGCACACGGCGTCGAGTATGTCAAGGCTGACCAGCCCTTTGGCGAGAAGATTGTTCTCAGCAAGACATATCAGCTTGGTGGGCCGGTGATTACGGGGCAGAACCCGGCTAGTGCGACTGGGGTTGGGAAGGCGTTGGTCAAGGCTTTGGGGTTGTAAAGAAGAAGAAAAAAGTTGTTTAATGGTGGTGGTCTTTTGTTTTTAATGATGCAATGACAATGATATCTGGAAATGCGTATTTTATCTGCGGTGTGATTTTTGATGAAGAAAGTAAATATTGGTATCGACATGCAATGACCTCGGGAGAATAGAGATGTGTAGCTAGGCTACATCTAAATAATCATCAACTGAGAAAAAACATCCTTCACAAAATGAAATCAAAAGAAACAGAATCCATAAATAAAAAATAAACCAAAACGCCGTCTGTATGCACGCATGCTGGAGTTTATCTGTGACAACATACAACTCGCATAATCTATTCCGAATGAACATTTATCAAAAAATGCAAGAGAAAAATCTAAAAATGGTTGTCGACGCCGTCTCACTTCGTCTCGCCCTCCAGGTCAGCAGCCATCATCTCCTCGACCACCTTCATGCCAGCTTCTTCACTGCGCTTCGACTCCCCGGCATCGTCGCCCACAACGCGCTGATCAAGTGCCAACTTCGTCTGCCCCAGGGCGTAAATCTGTTCTTCAATAGTGCCCTTGGTAACCAACCGAATAACTTCCACTTCCTTGGTTTGACCAACGCGGTGCGCACGATTCTCGGCCTGTACATCCTCCTGAGGATTGAAGCTGGAGTCGAAGATGATAACCTTGTTGGCGCAGGCAAGATTGATTCCTGCGCCTCCGGCTTTGGTTGAAAGCATAAAGACTGGGATTTCCGTCTGCTCATAGAATGCGTCCAGGATTGACTGACGATCTTCGACGCTCGTACGGCCGTCAAGGCGGAAGAAGCCCATATTGAGCGTCTCGAGGACATACTCCAATATATCCATGACGAGAGTGAATTGTGAGAATATCAAAGTCCGGTCGCCGTTCGCTTTGAATCGTTTTAATAGTTCGCACAGCTTGTCGATCTTTCCGGAATTCATCCATTCTTGGTTCTTTAGAGCAAACTGCCCAAGAGATTTCGGATACTTCGCGCACAGAGAGTGACACTCAAAGTCATTGTATGGAAGGAGGTCTTCGTAGATAAGGTCAGGATCCGACTGAGACCATATTTCTTCCTTCAAACACGCTTTCGCCATCTTGCCAAGGACATTTTCATCATAGAGCCTGCGTTTCAGCAGGGGGTGGATTGCCGAGAAACGCAATTTCATCAGGATATGGGCCGACTTGTTACCAGTCTTTTTACCCGCAGTGCGGTCTGCGATGAGTTTGCGAACTTCATCTTTCTCCTGCTCGTATATCTTCTTCTGCGTTTCGTTGAGCTCGCAGTACTCAACCGAGGAAATCTTCGCAGGCAAGTCAATAACCTGATGCTTTTTCCTTCGGAGTACGAACGGGGCAATCATTGACCTCGCACGCGCAATACGCTGAGCGGATAATAACGTAGAGTGCTCCGAAACATCTGTAGCTTTGACCTTGTGCGAGAATATTGTTTGCAAGTCCTCCTTGTGCCTGCTGAAAACATCCGGCAACATAAACCCAAGTAATGAAACCAGCTCCTGAAGGTTGTTCTGCAGTGGTGTTCCTGTAAGCAATAGTCGGAAATCCGCAGGAATCCTGACTAGTTGATCGTAGATTTTGGATTCGCTGTTCTTGAGAACATGCCCTTCATCAAATACGCAGACAGAGAACCCGACATTCCTCAGAAATCGCGAGTCTTCCTTCGCCTTCGCAACCGTATAAGTCGTGATTACGACGTTCACGTTTTCCTTGTCGTCGTCAATCGCGGCACGGATTTCAGCTCGTTCTTGTTGTTTGGCGTAGTAAGGCATGACGTTGAGCGTAGGGCAAAACTTGTTGAACTCGCGAAGCCAATTCTCTAATGTGGACGACGGCACAACGACAAGATGAGGACCAGTGGTGCCTATCTCATATAGATGGGCAAGGAACGCGATAACCTGAAATGTTTTGCCCAAACCCATGTCGTCGGCAAGAATACAACTCAGCTTCTTGTGAAACAAAAGCGACAGCCAATTGATGCCCACAACTTGATAATTCTTCAATGTCCACTCATTCGAGATAATCGACGGTTGAGAGATGAAACGCGACTTGCGCCCACCATGGGCTACAATATCATCGCCATCGTCGGTCGTCGGGGTGCCAATTCCTGAATCATGTTCCAAAGAGACCAGGTCCAATTCGCCATTTTCTTTATTTCCAAACATGTCAATGCCCCATTGCTTCATTTCAGCGGCCAAGGGCTTTCCAAGGCTTTCACAATGAGCGACTAGTGCATCGCAAGCCTCATACCCCTTCATCATTTCAATTGCCTTATCGACGAGTTTCTCTCCGATTGGCTTCTTAGGTTTTCGGGCTTTCTTCGAGGCTGTAGTCGTTTCAATATCCTCTTTAGTCGTTACAGCTCGTACTGCGTTGAGAGTACGGAATGGTCGCTGCTCGATGATTATTGACGCAACTGACTCAGGCGCGGTGGCGAGATCTGCGAGAGCCGGTACTGTACACGAGTTGATGAATTTAAGCACCTTTGTTTCGATGGCACTATTATCTTCGTCCGAACTTAAATCAGCGCCAGATTCAGAGGCGCTTTCTTCTTCTGGAGTGGCCTCTCTCTTCTTAATATCCTTTCTCTGAATCAAGCGACCTTTGGGCTTCGGTGCGATCTGAGGGGCTGGTGACGCCTCTGAAGAAGTAGCACCAGGTCGAGGCCCGCGCATTAAGCGCCGCCCTGTGGGCTTGGGTTCGTCATCGTCAATCACCACTGCCTCCTTTCTTTGGACATTGGCGGTGTATCTCTGTGCAATTTTCTGTTTGGATTTGATGTTCTGCTTGGCTGTATTCAATTTCTTAATAGGATAGGTAGCAGCTGCCAATGCGTCTGGTGATGAGGGCATGTGGTTAGGATCCTCCTGCCTAGCGAGTTGCTCAGCAGCCTTGTCGAAGTTTCCTGAATATTCGCTATAGGCTCTCAAGCATTCGTGAATCGAAAGTGAAGGGAATATGTATTGCAATCGTTTAACGAAACTTCTTGGACGAAAGTCTTCAATGTCCTCCAATGTTTGAATATCATCTGCATAATCCACGGGCATAGCGCGCGACATTGTCGTCTGTTTCAACTTTTTAGACGAATTGTCATCATCAGTCAAATTCACATGGTCGAATGACCTCTTGTTGCTGCTATCAGGCTTATAAGCAAAACCAGCTGCAAGTTGTTTGAAAGAATTCTTCGATTTATCCTGAGCTGAGACCGGGGACTCCATAACCTTCTCTGGACTGTTGGACGGTTGTTTCGTTAGCATTCGAGGCTTGATGTTCACTATGGTCAACTCGTCGTCGTCTGAAGAGCCACCCGCGTAGTTTGGGCCCTCGTCGTCACTTATTAGAATTGGCGCTCGTTTCTGAACATTTGTAGGAGGGCGATATTGAGTGCCACTTGGGGCCATCAAATTCGCCAAAACGCCTCCGCTGGGCCTGGACGGAGAAGAGGCTGGTGCGACAGGCGAAGAGGCCGCAACTTGGACGACCGAGCTAGGTTGGTGAGGAGTTCGGTCGATAATCTGAGTCGGCTGTGTTAAGCGCTGAGACAGGGGCGTTTGCTGGGTCTTGGGTGCAATGAGGAGAGTGGCGACAGTCTCTGCGTCGTCGGCCTCCCTCCGGAGGTTGGGGGTATCAGGAACGGACTCCTCCATGAAGTCGCTTTCACTTTGTTGCTAATTAAATCAAAGATGTGGTCATAATGCGATGCAAAAAAACAAAAATCAAAGACAGTAGAATTGAACAATTATGTTCAATCGATGTACAGTTGACAGAACAAAGAGGTTGAAGCTGTCAGGAATTTGAATAAAATTCTTGTTCCATTGGATGGCGGGACGATCTGTAGTTCCCCGTTTTAGCGCGCGCAGGAACGCGACCGCGCCGCAGAGGTCACGTGCTCAATTTATCCTCTTCTGGAATGGCCGGGCATTTAGACAAAGAATAGTTTTATGTATTAAATCTATATAGCTAGAGGCATCAAATAATAGACATGAAATTATCAAACAACACCAGAAGATGCGGTGCTTAATGGCAGCAAGTTTATGTGAGAAGAGACAGGGTATGTGCAAGCCAAAAAGGCTGAAAAAGAGATGAAACCAAACGCCTTTCAGATGAGAATGAGAGATGAGGTCCAAGCAAGGAGCTACAATTAGACAGTTACCCCGGCACTCTGCTGTGCTGTGGAAGATGTAGATAGGTCAACCTCAGCCTCAACAGGAGTAGTCTTCGAAACACTTGCTCGACTTGAGTTTGTTCTGATAGGACCAGGTCCGCGCTTTGCGACAGGTTGTTTCTTGCTATGCGCGGAACCTCCAGCAGCTCTGGCGGACTCGTTATTCTCAATTGCATTTTGCACTGCAGAGGATTTAGCGTCTTTGTCTTTGCTGATGGTCTCTTTCGTATCCAGGCCAAGAATACTATCCACTTCCATGGCTGCAGGCACGAGATCGTCATATTTTAGGAGCCGACAAGCATCCAAATAGTTCCTGGCCTGCCTGGATTGACCATATTCTTTGTCCTTTGGATTGACCATCATGTTGAGTAGATATTTGGTGTTTCCGAATTTATTCTCGACTCGTATGCACTCCCTTAGGTAGTCTTGCACAACATCGCGCCACGGTAGAAGCCCGCCTTCCTCTTTCGTTCGGAAACATGACGAGTTTGCTTCAGCGGATGTCGCAATCATGGCGCCGTCGACGTCGTATTCTGTCATCAAAGCAAGGGCGTCGTCGCGCCCTTTGACATCTCCGTTCATGACGCAGGCAACACCTGCTTCCCGACAAACAGTGGCAATCATTCTGAGTTGCTCTCGAATGGCTCGCTCTCGAGGTCGCATCGGCGTCGTGCGACAATGGATTGTCAAGCCCGTAATACCTGTAGCAACCAATCGAGTAACAAGTTCTTTTGTCTTTTCGGGAGTCTCCAGCAGGCGGATCTTGACCGAGATGCCTATCTCATAGGGAATTCCGACTTCACGCACAAGCGCCTCAAGGATGGAAACAAGCAAGTCTGGAGTTCGTAACAACGCTGCGCCCATGCCACCGCTGGTGCTGAAAGGCTTTGGACAGCCCGAGTTAAGATCTATTCCTGCCACATCCCCGGCCACCACCTTGGCAGCCTGCACGGCTAACTCTGGCGTCGCCGAGCCAATCTGAAAGATGAGCTTCCCTTTTTCATGTTCTGGATCGATGCGATAGAGGACGTTTTCCTTTGGTGAATCGTCGGCGCCGTTTTTTTTACTACTATTATTTTGTATGCGAGTAAATTCGATCGTATTGTTTCGTGGATTGACCCGTCGAGAACAACCCATTATGGCCTTGTCGATCGTTTCAGGACCCCATACCAGATCGGCTCCATATTTCAAAGCGATAAGTCGAGAGGGAAGTTCGCCAGATCGGACCATCGGCGCGAGAACGATCTTTCCGCGGTAGTCGACCCCGTTGGCGGGGATGGGTACACGAGGTGTCGAAGTCATCATGCGGCGAAGGAGCTTGAACATATCATTATACGCAGTAGTTGTGTTTGCGCAGCTGAGTTGTTCTTGAGTCAGGTTTCGCCTTTCGTTGTGATCCAAGGTGAGTCAACTTGACTGGAAAGAGTGGCATGGGCACGGTCTTGGCATGCAAAATTCGAGGTCACGTGAAGATATGGCAAGATAAGCCGCATAACCCTAGCCCTAAATCCAAGCCCTAACTAATGTACAACTCTACCAATATTTCCAGATAGGAAGACTTACCCTCAAGCACAGTAGAGCCGTATCAAACCAGATCGTCTTTAAGATAACTAACCAAAAACTCATCTCATTAATCTACTACAATGGCCTAATGTTATTCTCTTAGCCACATTCCAACCCCCCAAGGAGTTCCTTGAGCAAATAACCCGCCCAATCGAATCTTAAACAGTTCCCTATGGGCTGAAAAAAGGTGGCATTCAGAAGGGTGTCTGGCGGACCAAGTCAAATGGCAGTTTCGCTCCAATTGCCTCTGCGGCTTCCAGGCCACTTCGCACACACGCCTCAAGTAGAGGCAAACCCGCAGAAGCATAGCCTCCTGCCAGATAAACATTCCCGTCCCCATTTTTCCAGCCTTCGTAAGATGATTTATACTCTTTCGCAAAGACTGATATCAATATGCGGTGTGACTCGGGAGATGGGATTGGACGGTACAGTGTAACCGTGTGGAGTGGTAAATTGCCTTCCTGGGTCTCCACAGCGCCATTCGATACTATAACTGATACACTCGATGGATTAAGATGGATGGATTGTGTAAAAGTTACTCCTTGAGCGTTCTTAGTGGTATCCAGCATGAGGATCTCACTAGGTAGACCGCTTTGCGCCAAAGATGCCCATTTCTGCGGCTGTGGGAAAACAGAAACTTGCACAGGACGACTGAGCAACTTTTCTGTCACTAACGAGCTAGCTTTGTGTATGCGACATGCGGCTGCTGAGTTTGTAGCAATAATAACATGGTCAAATTCTTCTTGCGTAGTTGAGGTCTCGCCAGAATGACGATACTCAACCACTACTTTCTCTTCTTGTGACACAACTGAAACCACCTCACTTTTGAATCTCTTGTCAACTCTTTCAGTCAGTTGGCATTGCAACAGGCCCATATTAGGAACCGTATGATGCCGGGATGCGAATGCTCCTCTCTTGTAGTTTATGATATAAGCAGCCGGAAAACGTCGAAGGTCATTGTGACTGCATGTGGCCACCGATGAAAATAGTGGCAGTAGATACCTATCGAGAAAGACATCCGGGAGCCCAATGCGACGCGTATATTCCTCCAAGGTTTCGGTCTCAGTATAGCTGCTACCTGGATTGACGATACGGGGCGATATCACAAAGGTTGCAATGATAAACCAAACATAGCAAAGAAAAAGGTATAGGGCACGTAGAACCCCATTCTTGAAACAGGGAGCAACTCTGTGGAAGTTTGAGAAGAACTCAAAGTATTTTTGCGAGTTTTCCATAAATATGTAATGAAATTTATGGACTTGTGTTTCGATGCCTAAATGGTTCAGGGCCTGAAACAAGTTGGCATAGTACTTTCCAGAGAAGGTCCTCATAGGAATGCTGACAGCGGCAGGATGATAGGAATGGCCGTCTAAAGTGAGATGGTCATGCTAGACCGTGTATGTTAGTACTATTTGATTGTGTTCAGTAGGAACTAGCATGCTCACCTTTTCGAGTATTGTAACATGGAACCCATCATTGCGCAGAGCCCATGCAGCGAAGACTCCTGCCGGACCACTGCCTATGATTGCAACTGTCGTCTTCCGTGACTTCGAGTCCATTGTATCCTGCTTGTGCTGCATAATGTTGAGCAGAGATGTTGGTAAAAGATGAAGAGAGATAAAGCTGATATATTGCGATTGTACTAAGAAACCGGAAAAGGATTGTTAAACACGCACTGATGTCTTACTTTTAAACTGATATGTTTGCCAAAGAAAGAGATTTTCTAGAGGATGACAGTTGATATCCTGATTGGTCATCTTTATTGATATCTCGGGAACACAAACAAAGAATAGTAAAAAGCAATGTGAAGCCAGACACGGGATCATTTTCCTAGTTTCTTTGTTACGATATTTTAAACATGATGATATTCATTCAATATTTTCCGCTAGCAGTCCCAGAAGACAACACTATTTAACGCCACAGGCGAGATACAGGTGTGCTGTAGTGAGCCTCCAAGAGACGTTTTCTGGAATGGACTAGCTTCATTTCGAGTTAATATCTCTACCTGGCCGAATACGGAAATTAGCATAATGTGACAAGTTGCTGCTATCTACAGTTACGCAGACTAGGCGTTGCTATTGTCCGTGGTATGTGATTCTGACCACACCCTGTTCGGGCTGTAACGGCCGCAGATCGTTGCCTGTGCCTAGAATTTTGGAAGCCGTTGGCAGCTTGGGAAACTGTTGTGAAACATTTAGGTAGTTGGAAGGTCGAGGGGTCTAATTTGAAAGTACAGAGCCATTGAACAAACAAAGAAAACGCGTATAGGTATACAATATTTTCCGACATTGTGTTGGATTACTGACACATGGCCTTGGAAAATTAGATTCAATAGCTCTATTGCTCGTAGATCCCAATCTTATAGTTTTCACTAGGATCTAGAATTAGTATTAAGGAATTCTAATGATCGAAATGAGCGTCACGAGGTAGTTAGCTAGAAAGTATTGGCTGGCTTCGTGACTACTTTGTCGAGTGCGGAAAATGTCGCGGGAAAGGCTGAAGTTGCAGGCGTAGAGACCGGCGTACCGGTACAGGTTGAAGGTGCGAGTATGCGAGCTCCAGGCTGTCTAGCAATTCCCTAGAATCAGTTAGCCAATGCTTGCTATATATGTAGAGGAAGAAATACCTCAGTCCAACTGGGGTCTGCTGTCCGAATTGCTTCAATATCGACAACTTTACCATCCTGAATGATAACAAATCCATAATGTGGGGGCTTCAGCAGGCCTTCTTCATACAAACGAATCGCTTCTCGGATATTGATCTTCTGTTCTTCAATGATATCTGGGTCTTCAAGATATTTGTTCAGAAGCTTGATCCTTGATGCAGAGCCTTCCCCTTGTACAAACTCCGGAATATCGGCATATTTTGAGTAATTTGAATACCAGCGGGACATGGTGGATGAGAGAGTATTATATGGAGGTATTTCACTGACCCTGTGACGAGAAAGTGTTGTGCAAAGGTGTATTCAATGGTTTTGTATTGGGGATGTGGATGAGAGAGGAGAGAAGAAGGGGGAAGGGGAAGAAGGCCACAACAGGCAGCAACGAGTCAAGGGACCAGCAGGCAGCTACCGACCGCTTACTTTGTACTGGTACAATGGATGGATTGTTTATCTCGAAAATAATACATTTGTTCGCATGGAAATTTGCGTTGTTAGCCACCACATGAGCTAGATAAGGATGAACACCCATTATCTCAAGGTCACTTATCTAGGTAATGCATACAGTGTTTCAGACTGTTGCTTGATCTCTGATAACTTTCGTAATCATCTTCCCATTGTTATCCCCTTTGAATATTCTAAGCCACGTATGCGGAATACGCTCAAGCTCAGATTCAAAGATGGTCTCGATCTCATCATTCAAAACAATTTTACCCTGCTTCCATGCCTCTAGCAAGACTTCCGAGACCTCCGCTGCTTTGTGAACATAATCCGCGACATTGAACCCTAGTATACTTATGCGCATTGTCACAACATCCTAATAGAAAATCAACTTCCTGGAACAGGGCAATTATTTTTCTTGTGTGGTTGTATTACTTACTACATAATTCGCGAGTCCTGTCTGATTTGTATCACCGTTGTAGTTGGAGATTGCTCCGCTGGGGAGAGCAATGTGCAATTAACTTTCAATCAAGTTGAAATAATATATCAACTGGATCAAAAAATCGAAACAAACATACCAAGCAGCTATCCGGCTATGAGCTTTCAAGCGTGTGAGCATCAGGTCGAGAATGCGGCCACCAACATTATCTGAATTGTCATGAATTAGAAATGATAATGAAAGCTTGTCAATAAGATATTCGTCTCTCACCAAAATAAATGTCAATGCAGTTTTCAGTTGTTCTTTGAAGATCTTGTTCAAATGACGAGCTGTGATAGTTCAAGCATATATCAGCGCCGAGGCTTCGACAAAGCGACATTTCTCATCCGTTCCGGCTATCCCGACGACCTGAATACATGCATCAAATGTTGTCAGAACGAAAATAGCATCCATGTGTTTTGTTTTTCACTGGCTGCTGACGTACATATTTACACCCGATGAGTTTTTTCGCTATCTGGACTGCCATTATCCCAACAGCACCAGCTGCGCCACTGATCACAACGGAGTCGCTTGCTGTAGCTTTAACAATATCATACAAACCATAGTAAGCAGTCAGCTCCGACAGACCTAGAGAGCCCATATATTAGGTAACACTGAGCCCAGGAAGCGACAGAAGGCTAATATTCAGTAGGCAATCTCTCTCATCCATAAGAGCCATGTCACTCCAGCTGACCCTGCCATAAACCAGATTCCCAGGCAATAGTCTGGCACATGTTGACTTGACAGCTTCAGATAAAGCAAACGCTGCAATAGGGTCTCCTACCTTGATGGGAGGAGCATATACCCTTTCCGGATGGCAGTCGGCTATTGAAAGGGACATCCATACTCGCTGCGCGGGTCGTTGGAGAAGTATATGGGTTTGACGAGGACTTGATTCTAGGCAAGTTTGGGTAGGGCTACAGTGACTAGGGCAAATGTATCTACGTGCTCTTGATCAAAGACCGGAAGGCCTTGAGGCTTCTTTTGTAAGATCCATTGGGGCGTAGTATGTGGTTCCATGGTTCGAAAGTCAAATACTTGAGAGAAGGAGAATGAAGTTTATGAGTGACTCTTTCAAAGAAGAAATAGAGAAACAACGGTTCTTTAAACGCTTCTTTTCCTACTCGGCTTTCGCCCGAGACTTCATCCGTTTTCCTAAAAAAGTAATATTGGTGTCCTGCCGTATCGGGCTAGACCTCTACGAGCTCGTATAGATCTAACCCAAAACGAGTGGGATAGAGACGTGGAATTATCGAGGCATCCAAACAATCGATGATAATGTTATTAAATGAAGCTATCCAGACGTGTTCTAGAATTGGTTGTTCTCTGTTCGTGCCAGAGATGCTTACAGTGAGACGACAAAAGTGTTAACACCATCCCCTATACACCATGTTGTGTCTATCGGCAATTATGATTAATATTTGGAGCTCCCCTCGAAGAGATAACATATATAAATACTGTCTTCTTCATATAAATTCTAGGAGATCTTCAAATTATCTTGTTATCCTAGTCTGGACGCTGTATTCAGTTGTGGAGGCGTCGTGCAGGGGTGTTAAAACTTTTGTCCAGGAGCTATATCTACTAAGCCGAAACTGGCTAATTAGAGCGCATAATTTTCACACTCTTTCGGTACCTGGAAGGCACGCCCTGCAGAGTTCAAACTAAAACCAGTATGCAGTAAAAAGTAAAATGACGACTGCAAGCTTTATAGGTTACAATAGACAATATGTAGTCAACGTTCTACGAGCATAGACAGAAGATGGTCGGTCAAGTGTAGCAGGGCGGCCGGCCTAACTAGAAGGGGGCCCTGCATTCCTGCATTTTCAGGGGCGCCGTGCACTGAATATTTTTTCTCCTGTTCTTAGAGCGTTTGACAACGCAACGGCTTGCATCGATCCACGTTGCGTGGCACTATAATATATTGCTGACCAGACTATATTCGTGCCCAATTGCATTGATTCACTCCATTGGCATCCCTGTAAGCCGAGAGAGGCAGCAGCATCACGCCCGAGAGGAATTTTTTTTAGCTTCAATTCCGCGAGTTTGACCTCGGCCTGGCACAGGCCCTTCAGTAACTACCGAACCGAGATCGTGCCGAGTCTTTGTCTGACGGAGTCACGGTTTAATATCTGCAGGGGAGTCCCGCCCGACGTTTCCCTGAATTTCTCCTTAGCTCTTGTGTCCATGAAAGCGGTGTTGCGTGCGCGGCGGACCCAAGTGGCGGCCATGTCTAATGCTGCTGGTGTTGCTCCTGCTGTCCGATCGCCGCACTCAAGCGTCCCCACCGCTGGTTGTTCTTGCTCGCACTTGCCCCCCACTACCTCCTCCCCTCTCTCGCCGTCAAGACAAACAATTCTCACTCCTCCTCCCTCTGCGCGCTCTCTCCCTCTGTCGCATTCAACTCGCTCAATATCGTCTGCAGCCGCAAATAGAGCTGCCCAATTAAAGAGACATTTCACGTCCTCAGCGCCCGCGCTCTCGCCTGACCCTGTCAACCCCGCCATGTCTTATTCCATCCGCAAGATTGGCGCTGCCAACACCCTCGAGCACCGTGTGTACATCGAGAAGGATGGCGTGCCCGTCTCTCCCTTCCACGACATTCCTCTGTATGCCAATGAGCAACAGACCATTTTGAACATGATAGTTGAGATTCCTCGCTGGACCAACGCCAAACAAGAGGTGAGCATAGCGGGGTGTGTGATGGGTTTAAAAAAATTATGCTCTAACATAGGATATTGCTTTTCATAGATCTCCAAGGAGGAATTCCTCAACCCAATCAAGCAGGATGTCAAGAAGGGCAAGCTGCGTTATGTCCGCAACTGCTTCCCCCACAAGGGTTACCTCTGGAACTACGGTGCCTTCCCTCGCGTGAGTCCCTCAACAGAAGCAGCCTAATGATTACTGGTGAATGTTCGGACTAACATAGAGAAGACCTGGGAGGACCCCAACGTTGTCCACCCAGAGACCAAGGCCAAGGGTGACAACGACCCGTTGGACGTCTGCGAAATCGGTGAACTTGTTGGTTACACTGGCCAGGTCAAGCAGGTCAAGGTTCTTGGTGTCATGGCTCTCTTGGACGAAGAGGAAACCGACTGGAAGATCATTGTCATTGACGTGAACGACCCCCTTGCTCCTAAGCTCAACGACGTCGAAGATGTTGAGCGTCACCTCCCTGGCCTCCTCCGTGCCACCAACGAATGGTTCCGTATCTACAAGATCCCCGACGGAAAGCCCGAGAACCAGTTCGCCTTCTCTGGCGAGTGCAAGAACAAGAAGTAAGAAGCTGGCCCACAAAAACCCTGTCATTACGACCGAATACTAACCCGTCCATAGGTATGCCGAAGACGTTATCCGTGAATGCGCCGATGCTTGGGAGCGTCTCATTACTGGCGCCTCTCCTGCCGGAGAAATCAGCACGTAAGTCAATGTGATTAAGTGGCCTCATAACACGAATTAAACCCACTAACGGAGATATAGTGCCAACGTCACCAACGGCCACTCCAAGGATCTTGTTGACCAGGGCACAGCCCTTAAAAATGTCCCTGCCGCCGACAACCAACCCCCAGCCCCCATTGACGGCAGCGTCGACAAGTGGTTTTTCATCTCCGGTGCCGCCGCTTAAACGTGCAGCACTTCAAATTGCATGAAGCTCGCGAAATAATACAACGAGCTTTACCCCAAAATGAGGGAAATACAACATCCCCAAAATTCATATACCTCTTGTGCGTGGTCGTAGAGTTTATTGGTGAACATCTATTATTGGTTCGGCTACGTCGAAGGGAGAGCCATATGAGCTTATTCGCCCAAAACGAGGGTCTAGAATCATTCGGTATGATGGGAGCTAGAATGTTTTGCTGTCCGTTGTCGTTGATAATCGCCATGGATAGATAAAAACGAATCAAAGGACAATTGATAAAACTGTTAATGCTAGCATCAATTTCATTAAATGCTGGATTAGTATTGAACGGCACGTAGATAAACTCCTACAACAGCACCAACGGAGAATCTTTTTCACATGTATGTATGCAATCGCCCAGAAAAAAATATATTATACATCTCATATACACCAAAAGAAAAGAACAACGTTCAAGACTTCAAGGTCTGCTCTCTCTCAACCACACGTCCAACCCGCGCAATCTCATCAAGCACATCACCAATCTTCATGTTCCGCTTCCCAACTTCCAGCTTCAACTCCTTCCCGCCTTTAAATCCAATAGTCATCTCGGGTAATTGCGGCGAATTGCGCGGTAAATGTGAGACTTTGATATCAATATGTGTCGCACTGCTGGCAGGCGCAGTGGAAGGGTTTTGGAGGAGATTGAGAAGGACTCTGCATGGTCGACCGAGGGAGGAGAAAGGAGAGAAGGCGGCTCGGAAGGAGGTTATTGTTTGGACGGGGATTGCCGGCATTGTGACTGTATTAATCGAGAGACGAGATTCTTGATATTCTGTAAGGATTTATTAGTTAAAAAAAGAGCGTTCTGGTCTCGATGAATAGCGAAAAGAACGTACTGTAGAAACGGCCGTCTAGACCGGAGTATTGTGGAGGTAGTGCAGGGGCTCAATTCGTGTATCAAATTACCAGAGACCAAGGTCGATGTTTATAAGGTAATTGAAATCTCTTTCGTCCTATGAAAAAAGCGTCCGAGGCCGTTGTAAACGTGAATTGAATTGATGTCGATTGATCGAATGATTTGCGATGCGGAGGGAAACTTTCCACGTGTGTTTGTTTTGAATGCAAACATACTGTACATCATGACGCTCGGTGGCAGCTTCCATGCCACCACCAACATTCGATCTTCAACATCTCGGTCTGCGAACCAAGTAACGCCTATTCTATATTCCTATACCTAAAACAAATACCTCCAGATCACGCAGATTTCTAGTCCAACAATAAATCATCTCGTCGGGCTTTCGCTACGACCGGCGTACATTTGACCGAGTGGTCGGAGTATAAGACAAATACACGGCAATCATGTCGTCTATACACACGCTTCAAGCTCGCTTGAAAGTGACCGCTAGCTCCCTAAGCGAGACGAAACCTCTCATAGAAAGACTTCGAAACTTCACACACGCTCTCGGACAAGGCGATGAAGCGCGCCTAGAGCTCGGCGCCGAAATACACTCCAGACTCAAAAATGTGGAGGAGGAGATGGAGATTCTGAATGTGGAAGTTGAGGGCCTTGAAGAACCTGGCCAGCAGAACAAAAGGAAAGCGAATGAGAACGTGGAGAAAGATGCAGAGAGGAAACGAGTGGTTGGTCTTGCGGAGAGATTGACGGCTGATTTGAAGAGGTTTGTCCTTGTCCCCCTCCCCAATCAGCCATTCGTGTTCGAGGCTAGATACTTCAGCGTGGACATATTTACTAATTCTTTGGATGGGATGGACAGGACAAGAACGGACTTCCGCAATGCGCAACTCCAGGCAAACCGCAATGCCGAGACCGCTCGCAGAAAGGAACGAGAGATGCTGTTTGCCCGGCCCAACGATAGAGATGAATCGAGGAAAGGAACCAATAAATTTACACAAGACGATGTTATGGTGAATGCTTCAAACGATGTCACCGCTGCCCTTAGAAGGACTCATGAGCTTATGCAGGCGGAGCTATCCCGCAGCCAGTTTGCGCAAGAGACATTGGGTATGTTTGTATTATCTTTAACAACATGGTTTTGAGAAGGAGGCTGATAAAATTGAAAAAGAACAATCAACCGCTGCACTATCTTCACTCTCCGAGTCTTATACCAACCTCGATACCGTCTTGTCCTCCACTCGAGCTCTTGTTGGCTCTCTCTTGCGGTCTCAGAAGTCCGACACATGGTATCTCGAGACATCATTCTATCTTCTCATTGGAACTATCACATGGCTCGTTTTCCGACGGATACTCTACGGACCGATGTGGTGGCTTGCTTGGATGCCGGTCAAGATGATTTACAGAGTCTTTGCATCTGCCATTGGTGTTGCAACGGTTTCTACAACTACATCAGCCATTGTGAGTAGTGGTACGCAGGCAGCAACTGCATCTGTTGCTGCTGCTGGTACGGATACAGCGACGGTAGTGCTGGAAGGCAAAGACGCCCCAGTCGTAGCTGATTACGATAAACAGACCGACGAGGATGATGTGCTTGAAGCGATCGATGATATGGTCAAAGGGGATCATCCAGATGAAAGCGAAGCTCCCCGAAATCCGAAGAAGAGAATGTGGGAGGAGCCTGTACGGGATGAACTATAAAAATATTTAAATAGAAATGTAAATACTCTATCCATATCCATAATTCTCACCACCGCTCATATACGAAGTAGTCAACTGGTTTGCGAGCCCTGCAGGCAAGGCTAAGGGCTTATCAGATCGGCGCTTATCCGCATCGGGGAAAATGATAAGTTCGCGACACGCCCACGATCAACGCGTCTCCCTCTTTCCCGCATCGACGTTTGCACATCGACAACGTCCAGCATTTATCCGAATCAAAACCTACGCGCGAAAGGGACTTTGCGAAATTTTCATTTATCATCAATCCCCGAAAAAAAACAAGGTCGATGGCCGCAAATTTCTTCAATAACAAAGCGAGAGCTGCTGCGGCCGCAGCTGCAGGCAGCTCCAAGCAAAAGACGTCAGATAATACAGAGGAGCAGGCGCGTTTACAGCCATGGGTTGAGAAATAGTACGTCAAATACTTTCACCATATCATGGACAGAGAAAGTTTAGAAAAGAAAGATTTGCTGACGCTTTTGCAGCCGACCCAAATCCCTGGATGATGTCGCAGCACAAGACCACACAACGACCGTTCTTCAACGGACACTACAAGCCTCCAATGTACGTACTATTCTATACAATTGGCATGGGCATGAACTGACGCATATATATAGCTTCCACACATGCTCTTCTACGGGCCCCCCGGAACCGGCAAAACATCTACAATCCTCGCACTTGCCAAATCCCTGTTTGGACCTACACTCTACCGCACCCGTATCCTCGAACTCAACGCTTCCGACGAGCGTGGCATCAACATTGTGCGCGAAAAGATCAAAGATTTCGCCCGAACACAACTCTCACAACCCAGCGGACTAGATGCAGCATATCGCGAAAAATACCCTTGTCCACCATTCAAAATCATCATCTTGGATGAGGCCGATAGCATGACGCAAGATGCGCAAGCGGCACTGCGTCGAACGATGGAACAGTACAGTCGAATTACGCGGTTCTGTCTGGTTTGTAACTACGTGACGAGAATCATTGAGCCGCTTGCTAGTCGATGCAGCAAGTTTCGTTTCAAGGCGTTGGACGGCACCTCGGCGGGTGATCGGTTGAGTGAGATTGCGCAGACGGAGGGTCTGACGCTTGAGAATGGGGTTGTGGATACGTTGATTAGATGCAGCGAGGGAGATCTTCGTCGAGCGATTACATACCTGCAGAGTGCAGCGAGATTGGTTGGCGCGACGAAACCACAGAAGAAGAAGGGTGATGACGAAGACACGGAAATGACGGATGCTGATAGTCAAGCCACGGTGATTACGGTGCAGACTGTCGAAGAGATTGCGGGCGTTGTTCCGGATAGTGTGCTCGACAAGTTGACGCAAGCTATGCAGCCTAAGAAAATGGGTTCGGCGTACGAGGCGGTGGCAGCAGTGGTCTCGGAAATTGTTGCTGATGGTTGGAGTGCTACACAAGTATTAACTCAGGTTTGTTTCTCTCGCCGTCTTACCATATGAGGTTTTATCATTTCGAGCTTCTAGCTGACTCATTCAAAGCTATACCGCCGCGTGGTCTTCAATGATGCTATCCCTGATATTCAGAAGAACAAGATTGTCATGGTGTTCTCCGAGATGGACAAGCGGCTTCTTGACGGTTCTGATGAGCATCTATCAATTCTGGACATGGTCCTAAGGATTTCGGGTATTCTAGGCTCATAATAATGAAAAAATAAATAAGATAATGCTCATTTTTCAAGACAACAAAATGAAAACACATGTTTCTGAAGCGTTTCATAAATGGTTCCTCTAAAAGTAAGCACGCCTATGATGGATTTCTTGTGAGTAGCTACATGAGCAATTCCATAGCGAGAGAGGATTACTGTGATGAGACACAGTAAAATGAAAATAATGTCTTCTATGTTATAAAAGATGCGACTAGGTAGTGTTATCGCTGAGTGCCTCACGGTTTTTGAGATTGACGTATCTTTTCCAGGCACCTAATTACATCATGACCACAAATCAACATGAATTGTTTTGTCAGGCAGCCAGTCTTGTGCTTGCCTCCCCGCACAAGATTTTTTTATAACATACAACACCACGCATATTGTCAACTGCCCTAAAAATGAGGACTCTCGCCAAGGACAAGGTGAAGACACTATGTGGGAATAAATGCTGGTTGTGTGGATGTCAGGAGTTCAAGACCTGCTATATGTTTGACAGAGAGGACAACCAGGTATGCAGTATCATTACAACTAAATTGCATGAGTGCTAAACAAAACATGATCCAGATTCAAATATGGGCTGAAAAGCACCTGATTGATTTCCCACTACGTTCATTGGAAAATACAGTTTTGTTATGCTATGATTGTTATGATGAATTCAACAACGCCTGGGATCCTGGTTTTGTGTTTTTTCCAACAGACCTACAGTTCTTTATTGACTTTGAAGTGAAAGACCGCGAAGAATGGAATACTCATCCTACTACACGCCATAGGAAGGTTCCATTTGCAGACAATTACAAACGACATCAGATCGAAAAGGGGCTCATTGCAGAATGCGATACTGGAGGCATCTATCGTCCTGTCGTACTCAAACCGGAATTCCCCCGATTAACAGGTATACATCTACTTAAGATGAGAATAGTCGCATAAAAATCCAGCAGGCATGGGAAAAGTCACGCAATCATCCTAGATGTTGGCACGGCGCCCCAATTGCAGCACTACGACGCGCTATTCATATATTGGGAAACACCGAAAGCAGGAATGCTTCTCACGTCTGAACACTTTCGCCAGTTAGAGCAATTGCGTACACTATACTTTACTTCGACACCCGTCACACAACAATCTAAAGAATTTCGCCCAACTTCAACGGCTAATAATCAAACGAGAGGCCTAAACCGAGATAGCAAAGGGAAATTTACAAAGGCCAAAGTACAAGTGTGGTGCCCGGATTTTAAGATATGGGTCAATCCATGCTGGACTTTTGGCCCTGTGATGTCGTCTGAGGAAATCATGGAATCGGCTGCATCCTGGGAATCCATGTAGACTCCAAGCAAACCTACGCAGGAGCAAGAAGTGTTCGTGACGTCGGGGCATCAATCTATAAACTACTGATATTCTTTGCAAAGTGCGCCATGTAGTGTATAACTAGCGATAAACAAACAGCTAAAAGACTTCAAGACAAGCAAGACCAGATAATAAACAAGAGACCTGAGGTCGCTAGCTTTGCAGAAATCTTCACCCTTAATGAGCACAATAACGTATTCACGAGAATATTGAATAACTGGCTTTGGCTCCTGGCCCAGGAAACACACACTGAAAGAGAACCATAAAAATGCCTTCAACAACGAATACATAGCCAGCCTCTATATCATCATCGAAGGCGGCCAACAGCCTCAAGTTGGGCTGCAGTTCCGGAAGAAATGTCAAGGGAGGTTTCAACTGCTAGGAATCTTGGCTTTAATATGATGGGAATGTACATCCCGCCAATATCTGCGTCTGTAATGTTTTTTTTTATTTGAAGTTGGTAGTTTCGATAGTCATGTGTTGAGGAGACTTTCCGCGGTACTGTGGGATCTTTCTCCTGTTATCTCTGATTTTTACGTTCAAACCCGAGGAAGTACCCTTGATCTGTCGGAATGAACACAAAACCAGGGTCATGGGATCATGCACTGCAAAAGTCGGGTTAAACAAGTGGCATGCTACTGGGGCATCGAGACGGCCAGAAGGGCGGACCAGAAAGTCGCGAGGTCGGTCAACGTTGCGAGACTTCCACCAGGCAGTCTCTTTTTCGCGAAACCGTTCGAATTCCTCGTCGATATTCCAAGAGGAATCCTATGCATCGAATTCAGTATGACAATTTCCGCATAGGGCAACACCATTTCCAATCGATCGGAGGGAGACATCGACCAAATCTTTCTCTATCCATACGTTTGTCTAACCATAAATTATTGGCATTCACAGAATTTCCTTCTAATAATATTACATACCTGCTCCTCTTCCTGCCCAAACATATGGCAAACATGGAGTTTTCCTGAAAACCCACACAGCCAGCACTGGTTCTTAGTCAATGACTTGACCTAGTCTTTAATAGACTTTAGGAAATCGCCCGAGTCGTTTGAAGCATTCGAAGAACGCTGGGAATACCCGGACATTGTCGGTGGGTGCATATTATTGAATGTGTTGATATGCATAGTCGATACGTTGGCAAGTTCCGATGCAGCCATTGAGAGCATTGACGACCCGGTGTCGTTCATCATTATAGTGCCGATGACTATGTCACTGTTGGGCCGACGAATTCGGATGCAGATCTAAATATCAATTAGTCATCGACCTTGCATCAATGAAAAATTAGAGATGCGGGATGAATAAGTATACACCTCGAGTGTGTAGTCTACGTACCTTGTGCCCATTTAGATTAGGATCATGCCTGGGACCTCAGCATTGCGAAGAGAGACCGGCAAACCACCTTTAGTGGATGGTGCATCAACAGAGCTCGACGGTGTAGTAACAGAGGAACGCCTGTTTCCATAGGATTGTAGGAGGACTCCAGAAAAGGATAATGAGCCGCGAAATTGACCATTGAGCATAGACAAAAGCAAAAGTCGGCCAATTGGACAGTGTGCTGTTGCATGAGCCGTTGGGTAGGCCGGGGAAGTTCGGGAGTTTTGGGAGGTTGGGTATGTTGAGGAGGGCGTCGTTGCCCCTCTGATACACTGTGCCGTTGAGTGGTATGGTGGTGTTGGGGATAGTTCGCCGAGACTCAGATGCTTCATCTGGTGATGTACTGGTACAGAAGAGGTACCGCCACTCTATGCAAATCAAGCTATTAGTTGTATGCCCTAGAATATAGGAATTGACATTCGATGCTTACAATTGTCCTAGCAGGGTGGGACTTTTGGATGTATTGTAGTAGGCTATTTGGACCGATGCCCAAATCAATTCATCAGAGTTATCGCTTTTATGAGGGTCATCGTGCATCGAATCACATCCTCGTCGTCTGAGTCTGGTTAATAAATTCGTTACTACGTATCTCTCAACTGTAATAAGGAATGTTACCGTACCTTCATCGGGTGCCCTTTCGCCCTCCTGCTGTGAGGTAAGATATTGATTGATGGGTGCGTCGAATTCCAAATAGCTTGCGTCCCTCATCCGGACAGCTTCCCGTGATGTTATCAGGGAGCGGCTTTGCTTGGTCACATAGTGCATCAGTCTGTTCTCGTACGATAATCTGTTAGCATATCTCTGTATTCAAGATGAGAGGCATGGAAGAGTACTTGGGCGACATTTTACACACCCTCAATACAGAATCATTGATATGTCTTCATACAACACTCTCTCGGGATGATATTGAAATGTCTCTCTGTACTGGTACAGGTCGAGCGTGCATATGTAAAGGCTTAAGGTACAGTTGCAGAGACCGCCGATGTACAGAGGGTGGCTTTCGAGGTTTGAATTTGTGTGACCAAAAGAGGTCCTCCAACCAAGGGCCTGTGAGTGTTTGTGGTCCCTCGTCGACAGTCTTGATATTAAAGATCTGTCTCTATTCCTCTTCTCTCTGAGCTTCTAGTAGATCGAGGCGAGGCTTTTTTTGGGGCTGATTCGTCGGATGAAGCGACTTGACTCAATAGAGCTGGCAAATATTGTTAGCTCGCTGAGATGGTATCAGGCAAACAGAAAAATAAACCTACTCGTCAAGTTTTCTTCTGCCATTTGTAGGAGTTCTATAGACAGTCCAATAGGCCGCGTTCGTTAGATGTGCTTCCCACGTCAAAAAACCCCTGACCAGCTATCTCCACGATAGTGGAAGGTCCTCGCCCTGTCTGTATATTGGCGATTTCCGTATAATATTCCGTTGACACAAACTCTGATCGGCTATCTCCAAGATACTGGATGGCCCATGTAGAGAAATTCGATGATCCATTATACAAGACCAGAAAGATGAGATCTGGCTTGATGAGGGAAGGAGAGAAAAAGAAAGAAGGAGGGAGAATGAATCGGGCGTCGCTACCTACCCCGTGACTTGTCACAATAATCGCGACTGGACCAATCGCCGTGGGTATTGCACGCCCAATAAACAAACAAAACAAGTTTGCTCTCGGTCAATGAAGGACAAAGGAAAGAGGATTGCTGCCTAATGTAGGTGCAGTGGGAGTCACGTATTGGGGCACCCTCCCATACCCAATGGCAGGACAAGAAGCAATGCAGAAGATGTATGGGAGGGTGTCCAAATACTTGATGTGTACGTATCATGATAGAGGTAGTTGATAGCTATTGTCAAATATAAATGCGAGATTGCTCGTAGGAATTGATTAGAATTGCATGCTTCTACCTGAATATCAGAGACATCCATATACAGCAGCACCTGTAGAACCAACTTAGCTATGTTAACCAAAATCAACAAAATATCTGTTAAATTTCAAAGCTAGCCCAAACAAATAGAAATAGAAATACACAAGCAAGCGGAATATGCTAGGAAAGGACGGGGAGTGTTGGAGTAGAGGAAGGATAGATTACACCCCTGTAGGTAAGATATTTATATCCCCGCAAAAACCGAGAAATAATTAGTTGCAGAATCGTTTAGCGCATCAGTATGAGTAGACTTAGTCTCATACGTATTGTGATGCAATGCAGCCTGTCATGCTTAGAATGGGTAGGTAGGTATACGCAACAATGTGTCGTATACGGCATCATGGAGTGATTAGCAGGCGTAGCAAGCTCTGCTTGCACCCCCCCCCCCAATTTTCTTGAGCTTCAATAAATGCAGAGCATATTTATAGTCTGGTTCTTCATCTATCGTGAGTAGCGTCTTCTTCTTTTTCTTCTATCCCTTCGCACTTGGTCAGTGATATTGTGTCGGGACCTGTTCCTCGGCAAGTTCTTGCAAAACCCACTAGGTACCTATGATTATCCCTATCCTCTACGTCCTGGCCTGGTCTGGTGCAGGGCTTTTTATGTTCGGCTATTATATCCCACACTACTTCCAGTTAATTTCCAGTGCCTCACGCATCATGTCCATAGTGCGGTCATTGCCCATCAACTGCTTCTGTGTGGCGGTAGTTCTGTTAGGCTACTACCCTCCGAAAACGCACACAACCAGGGAAAGCTCGTCAAGAAAAGGGGCGGAGATGACCTGCCTTCCAAGCAACAGCCTTATTGACTGGAAGGGTTGCATATGTCTTGCTGTGTTCTTCTGGGTCGCCTTGAAAGCCAAGGCAAGACTACGAGATCAAAAATGGATAGAGAACTGGGAAAAACGGCAGCACCAGCGTAACCGGCTTCTCCAGCGCGAGGTCTATCTTCGAGAAGAGCTAGACCAACTGCACGGAAATGATAAAGCGGCGAATGAGTTGCAAATATCTCTGGCATACACTATCCAAGAACTATGGCTGTGTAAGCAAGCTGTGGCCGCACTCTTGTGTGAGAAGGACAGTGCCGGCCCATTGGTACTTGAATATTGGACAAAACAGACCAAGCTAGAAGATCAGGAAGTAAAGAGGGAAGTGGATCAGTGTAAAGCAAAGGGTGGATGTTGCGAACGAGGCTGTTATTGCTGCTTCAAACCTCGTCGAACAAATGATGGCACAACAACTATATGTTTTGATATGGTCAGAAGGGATTATAATATCTTCGGTCATTGCACGGATGAATGTGGATGTTGTCGGCGCTATTGGGGATTCAAATCTGTTGTACTAAATGAAGACAATTCTATGACCTGTTATAGATGAGTTGTCCGGGCTAGTTATTGGGATTTGCTTGATTAGAATTGATTAGGGTTTCTTGCTTCTACCTGAATATTAGAGACATATACAACAGTGTAACCTGTAAAAGCAATGTAAACTGACACTGGCGCTTGAACTTGAATAAAAATACATGATAATTTGCAGAAGAAAAGAAAAGAAAAGAGGTATCAATGAATGTAACGTCTGCAGATGTACCTACCCAATGCCATTTCTCTTCCATCCCTGTACAACTGCTGCAAACCGTCGAAAACGAATCTACCCGAGGCTTGCAAGAATATAAACTTCCAGAGTCTCGGATTCTTATACGTCCCGTCCCAAATGCTGGTGATCAGACTTCACAGATAATTCTGCGGTGCTTTTATTGAGACGGATTCCGCCCCTATCACTCGAGATATTGCTAAGATCTGTTTCTGACGACCGCCAGATATTATGACCGAGACTTGTACGAGTTTGACGGCTCGATGCACTTGGGAAAGGTGGAGTCAAGGGATCCGAGCCACGAGTACTGTGTCTGTTGTTGTTGACACTATCGAGCTCGAATATGGTGTCTGAATGAAAACTGGGAGATGGCCGGATGAATGAACGTCTGATGGGGCTGGAGTCAAGCTCGGACAATGCTGGGGATCGTGTTCTGTCCACATGTCCAAAAGGTGGTACATGTTGCCCTGTTTGATAAATATTTCTTTAGCAACTGTGCCTAACTAGCCTGGGTGGTAGAATATATGTATAACTCACGGTGATAATAATCCTCAGAAGGTTGGCTCCAGGGACTGGACATATCATATGAACTATCTTCCTGAAACGCAGAGGAAGCGCATTTCTGTGCCCCTTTCTCATTGCTGGGTGATGGGTTCGATGGCGACTTTCTCTTTCGACGACACCACAGAAAGATTGCTATAATAAGGGCAAGAGCACCCAAGACGCCACCGACAGATCCCCCAATGATAGCTGCTTTGTGGCTCGATGAGTGTGTTGCGGTGGTGTTTCCCTGGGAGATATCGCTGCTCGTCGGGGTACTTGTGGAGATGACCGTTGCTGTTGATGCCACCTCGGTTGTGTCGTTTTCAACAGAGGTAGTAGTAAACGAAGCTGTAGATGGAGAAGAAGATATGGAAGAAAGAGATGTAGCTGACATGGTCACTGTGACAGTACTCTCCTGGCTGAGACTAGTCGATGTCATGGAGCTTGTAGTAGTAGTTGTCTCAGCTACACTGTCAGGAGGTTGGCTCGCCACAGGACAGCCCTTATTGGTGCAGGCATCGATTGAACAGCAGCCATGAAATCCGCCGCTGCATGAGTAGTATTGATAAGGTGAATCACAGGTGTTGAGCTGACGCGCAAAAAGGGAGCTTTGATCCATATTGAACGACACTTGACGCGTTTAGTCAATCTCTTTAGAGAATATGCCGATGATAGAGTGGAGGATGAAGTCAAGGAAAAAGAAAAAAGAAATGGGCAGGGTAACACACAAAGCGCCTTTTGTTTGTCTTTTGATATGGTGGCACGAAATGTGAGCACGGTGCACCTGGCGACTCAAATTTGGTCAAAATTGCAAGGAACGCTTGTCTGTACGCCAAAGAAAAGGAGGGACGAAAAAAGTAAGTTAAAAAGATTTGGATCTGGAGGGCGACACAAGAGGTTATTCTCCAGAGTTGCCTTTTTGGGAAGCGGATAAACAACCACAAAATTGTACCCAAGCTATTGGATAACCAAGTATATTACTATAAAAAAATAACGGAGAATATTTTTCGATCGTAATAAACAAGCATATATGGACACACAAAAAAAAACGGCTGAGATGTAAACGATTTCCAAAGTAACTACCTAAATCAGTTACATGCTGCACATTCTATATACGCCAACAGCCTTCCCAGAATACTAGGTTTATAATACCTTTTCTTCATCATTCTGGATCCGTGATCTTAGAATGCGACTTCTGAGTAATATGAAAGGGTTCTTGTAAAAGGAAAGAGAGAAAAACATATTCAAAACAGATTATCAAAGTTTTTAGTATACACGCTTGAAGGGTGGCACGGTCTTGCACTCGTTCTGATCCAGTGTCTGATCTTGGACAGCACGGTATGTAAGGTCAACGTCGCCGTGAGGATTCTTTTGGTAAGTAAGAGTGTGCTTCATCCAGTTCTCGTCGTCACGGTCGGGGAAGTCTTCGCGGGCGTGGGCACCACGAGATTCCTTACGGTTAGCAGCGGCATGGGCAGTTTGTGTACTACATTTTATTAGTCAAGATTCTAGAGAAAAAGTCGACGGGTGGGTACTTACGCGCAAGTCAAGAGGTTGCGAAGTTCAAGAGTTTCAACAAGATCAGAGTTCCAGATCATGCTGCGGTCCTTGGTACCGACCTGGGAGAACATAGCATCGACCTCCTTGATCTTTGCAACACCCTCGTCCAAACTCTCCTGTGTTCGGAAAACGCTGACATCAGTTTGCATAGTCTTCTGCATAGCGTTGCGAATTTCGTGGGTGGACTTAGGACCATCTGCAGTGCGAACGTGGTCAAGATCCTGGATAGCCTGAGCACCGGCGTCGGGGCTGAGTTCCTTGTGGGCCTTTCCTGGGGAAGAGAGGTCGCGAACACGGTGGGAGACAGCACGACCGAAGACGATCAGATCGAGCAGCGAGTTGGCACCGAGACGGTTGGCACCATGGACGGAGACACAGGCGGCCTCACCACATGCGTACAAACCAGGAACAGTCTTGTCATTTCCATTCTCATCCAAAGTAATAACCTCACCAGTGTAACGTGTAGGAATACCACCCATGTTGTAGTGGACGGTAGGAAGAACAGGAATGGGCTCCTTGGTGACATCAACACCGGCAAAGATAGAGGCGGTCTCCGAGATACCAGGCAAACGTTCGTGCAAAAGCTCAGCTGGCAAGTGGCTCAATTGGAGGTAGATGTGGTCCTTTTCAGGGCCAACACCACGACCCTCACGGATCTCCAATGTCATGGATCGAGAAACGACATCACGAGAAGCAAGATCCTTGGCAGTGGGTGCGTAACGTTCCATGAATCGCTCACCCTCTGAGTTGAGGAGATAACCACCCTCACCACGAGAGCCTTCAGTAATCAAGCAACCGGCACCGTAGATACCTGTGGGATGGAACTGAACGAATTCAAGATCTTGGTTAGGGAGACCAGCACGGGCAACCATGGCCATACCGTCACCGGTACAGGTGTGAGCGGAGGTACAACTGAAGTAGGCACGTCCGTAACCACCAGTGGCAAGGACAGTGTGGTGGGCCTTGAATCGGTGAAGTGTACCGTCCTCCTGGTTATAGGCGATAATACCGCGGCACTCACCGTCTTCCATCAAAAGGTCCAAAGCGAAGTATTCGATGAAGTAGTTTGTGTTGTGTCGTAGGGACTGTCCGTAAAGTGTGTGTAAAAGGGCGTGTCCGGTACGGTCAGCAGCGGCACAGCATCGGTAGGCCTGGCCACCTTTTCCGTAGGCTTGTGACTGACCACCGAAAGCACGCTGGTAGATGCGACCATCTTCGGTACGCGAGAAGGGGCAACCGTATCCTTCCAATTCACGAACACTTGCCGGGGCTTCTCTGGTCATGTAGTGAATGGCGTCCTGGTCACCCAACCAATCCGAACCCTTCACAGTGTCGTACATGTGCCATCTCCAGTCATCCTCGTGCATGCTATAACCGGGTTTAGAAAAGAATCCTAACGCGGAAACCCAAGCGATCTTGAGAGGAATAGGAACACCTACTTTCCGAGAGCTGCATTGATACCACCCTGAGCGGCGACAGTGTGGCTTCGAGTGGGAAACAATTTCGAGACACAGGCAGTGTTGAAACCGGCTTCCGCGAGACCGAAAGCTGCTCGCAAACCAGCACCTCCGGCGCCGACGACGACGGCATCGTATTCGTGGTCCTATTTCCAATTAGAATGGAATTTTCTCGTATTTTCGCGGAATCCTTACGATGATGGGATACTTCGATGCAATATGACCGGTGGCTTCCTTAGCACGAAGAGGCTGAGTGCCGTAGATGAGAGCTTTGCGATTCGTCGGTTAGCAGCAGAATTATTGACAGGGAACAAATCGTATATCACAACGCATACCAGCAGGCCTCGTGGAGGAAAAAGTCCGTCGTTGATCTCTAAGGGCGCGCGAGATCTAATTTTAAACAAAAAAAAAGTCAGCTCCTGCACAGAATTGTCGAGATTCAAGAGGGGCAGAGAGCGCATGAGATAGGATCGACGTGACTGACCTTTGACGCAGGAGCCAGGCTCCGCCAGCTCAACGAGCTCATGATGATCTGTGTACAGGCAAAAGGAACGCCTGCGAGTCAATTCGCCCGAAGAGAGACAGAAGAAGATCGGATCGCGGCGCAGAGAGGAGATTTTGCCAGGGTTGCAGGATGAGGTCCTGTCTGAAAGACTTCTAGCAGGTATTCTATCCGGTAATTGCTGTCGGTTGAGCGCACGGCGGCAGGCCGACGGGCTAGTTACATAAGCACCCATGTGTTGCCGAGGGATTTGGGCCAATCAGAGCCCCGGTAGTGGTAATCAAGTGCTCGGAAGGCCGCGGGATGATTGGCTGCACCGGGCCCCATCACGTGCGCAGGCCTAGACACCGGAAAATGTAGGAATTCTACGCCAGCGGCTATATGGCAGCCGAGAAGGACCAGCCATACACATTACATACATACTTGAGCAAGAAACAAAAATGTCCAATACGTGAAGATCATATATATTATTTGAAAACATTCATGCATGCTATGGAGGAAGGATCGTACAATACATATATTGTGCCCAAAACAGCGCCATCTAACCGAGCAACCAGAGAAACCACAGAACAAGCCCATGCACCCTAGTTGTACTGCATATATGTCGCGGTCGAGTTGAACTTGAGATTGCCCTTGATAACCTTGTCCACAGCAGCTAGGAAGTCCTTTTCTGTTGCGACCTTCCGACGAGCGCGGATGGCGAACATGCCTGCTTCGGTAGCAACACTGCGTAATTCAGCACCGGTAGCGTTCGGGCACAGTCTAGATATCAGTTCCCAACGGATATCTCGCTCTACAGACATACTCTTGGCATGAATGCGGAGAATATTGGCACGCCCTTCCATGTCAGGCAGCGAGAATTCGATCTTTCGGTCAATACGGCCGGGACGCATCAACGCAGGGTCCAACGTAGATGGACGGTTGGTTGCAAACATGACCTTGATATTACCGCGGGAATCGAAACCGTCGAGTTGTGTAATTAACTCCAGCATAGTACGCTGGACCTCGTTATCACCGCCAGCACCATCGTCGAAACGAGCTCCTCCAATGGCATCAATTTCGTCGAAGAAGATAATGCAAGCCTTCTTGGTTCGCGCCATCTCGAAGAGTTCTCGAACCATGCGAGCACCCTCTCCCACGTACTTCTGTACCAATTCACTGCCAATTACACGGATAAAGGTGGCGTCTGTCCGGTTTGCAACAGCTCTTGCGCATAGAGTTTTACCTGTACCAGGTGGTCCGTAGAGAAGGGCGCCTTTGGGAGGATCAATACCAAGGTTGACAAAGCGTTCGGGTGACAGTAACGGCATTTCAACAACTTCTCGTAGTTTCTCGATCTGTTCTTTGCTTCCTCCGACGTCTCCGTACGTCACATCAGGCTTGTCTTCGACTTGCATCATCGTAACACTAGGGTCGATCTTCGGGGGAAGAGGAAGCAAAATCTGGTATTTATTGCGGTCGACACTAAACGCCGTGTCAGTAAAAAGAAATTCGCCATCGTAATATCGTGAAATAGACCTACCCGACTCGCATGCCTTCTTCAATATCCGTAGGACTAACCCGCTCGCCGAGATTCACGACGAACTTTGCGATTTGCTTGACGTTGATGACATATTTGCTCTTCTCAGTATCCTTCTCATCTTGAATGATCTTAGTGCATCGTGCCACTTGTAACGGTTGCTCCTCGGACATGCGTTGTCGGTCGGCGGCAATATCCCATAGATGGGGAGGGGCGAGACCCGTGTCGGACTCCTGGAGGTGAGGTGATTAGCATCGGGTATCCATCATTTTATTGCTCGTATGTACCTTAACGCCAATTTTCTCGTTCACACTTTGTTGTTTTTCTTTGATCTGCTTCTCGAGTTTCTTAAGGGCGGCAGCGTAGGGAGCGGCTCCATATGTCTTGAGAACTTGGATATCCCTGAAACCCGGATTAGCAAGCCGATCAAGTCGACGTGTGGGGGTCAGTGACATGACTTACTCATCAGTCAGAGGTGTGATCTTTTTCTCTGGAACCTCATCGTCTGCGAAGGTCTTCTTGTACTTCTCCCAGTCGGCTCCCGTAGCGCTGGGCATCTTGACGGCTGCCGCAAAGGCGTTGAAAACTGGGGGCTAAAATTCAGGCCTGGCGAATATAAGCTCTCTATAGTAGAGTATGAGCAAGGAAGGTCGAGATAGATATGGAACGAAGCGGTGGCAGTAAGCGTTGGGATGGAAGGAGATGATGGGTGCACTATTGGTAATGAAGCTTGAGCTGTCCAGGCGACGCTGCCGACGTCGTTCGAGCTGTCCGCACTAGCGTTTGCCAAGCATCCAAACCACCACCGCCTGCCGAACTGTGAAATTCCGAAAAGAGCGGCTGCACCTTAAATTCTGCGCACCATCAAAGCCACACCACATCAACTTTTAGCTGTCTCTCCAAGTCTTGATATTTCGGAGACAACATGGCTACCGCAGTGGCACCGGCCAGTGGCCCTGGCAATTCTGCCTTCAAGGTACGCAGATGAGATGTCTGCACAGCGAAGCGGGGGTTTACTAACACCATGACCAGGATAAGGAGAAGCCGATGGCAGTACGCACCGCGAACATTTTGGCAGCTCGAGGTTTGTGCTGATTCTCTTTGGTTTTGGTATTCTTGTTTATGCGCAAAATACTGACAATTTTGCAGCTGTTGCCGATGCTATCAGAACAGTAAATGCTCTTCCATCACCCCGCAGAAATATTTAGTATCCTAACAACATCTAGTCTCTGGGACCTAGGGGAATGGACAAAATGGTATGTCTTTTCTGTCTACTCATCGGTATCACGAAGCGAACACACTCTAACAAAATCTTAGATTCAAAGCGGAAAAGGAAACACGATTATTGTTTGTGCCCCGCCTCCATTTCCCCTGATTAACGCTGACTTTCGAAGACCAATGACGGAAACACGATGTTGAAAAGCATGAGCGTCATGCACCCCGCTGCGAAGATGCTTGTCGACCTCAGTGCTGCCCAGGATATTGAGGCCGGAGATGGAACCACTTCCGTTGTTGTTATCGCTGGCAGCTTGCTTGGTGCTGCGGACCGACTGTTGTCAAAGGGTATGTCACGAGAGACAAAATCCACATTGGCCTTAGAAATCAGCTAATGGTTTAGGCATCCATCCTACAATTATATCCGAGTCCTTCCAGAGAGCAGCAGCGGCTGCTGTGGAAATCCTTCACGATATGTCACAGCCTATTTCCCTGTCAGACCGAACCACTCTTTTGCAGGCCGCGTCCACTTCCCTTTCGTCCAAGATCGTTTCACAACATTCAAATCTCTTAGGGCCTATGGCTGTGGATTCTGTTCTGAAAGTCATCGATCCTAAGACTGCAGACAATGTTGACCTTCGCGATATCCGCATTGTCAAAAAGGTTGGAGGCACGATAGAAGACAGCGAGATGGTAGACGGGTTGGTGTTGAATCAACCTGTTATCAAGAGCGGAGGCGGTCCTACAAGGATTGAGAAAGCCCGGATAGGTTTAATTCAGTTCCAACTCAGCCCACCTAAGCCAGATGTGAGTGTCTTTTTATTTTCTAGTCTTTCACATCCTCTAACTGTGTAACAGATGGAAAACCAAATTGTCGTCAACGATTACCGACAAATGGACAAGATTTTGAAGGAAGAACGCCAGTACCTTCTCAATATGGTGAAGAAGATCCAAAAGGCCAAGTGCAATGTCCTCCTTATCCAGAAGTCCATTCTCCGAGACGCAGTCAACGACCTGTCGCTCCACTTCCTCTCCCGTCTGAAGATTCTTGCCGTGAAGGACATCGAACGTGATGAGGTTGAGTTCCTATGCAAGAGTTTGGGATGCAAGCCTATCGCCAACATCGACTCTTTCACCGAGGATAAACTGGGAACAGCAGATCTTGTGGAAGAAGTCCAATCTTCAGGAGCTCGCTACGTCAAGGTCACAGGCATCAAATCATCTGCCGCCACAAGCCAAACAGTATCTATTGTGGCTCGCGGAGCCAACAATCTAATTTTGGATGAAGCAGAGCGATCCCTACACGACGCCCTTTGTGTGATTCGCTGCTTGGTCAAGAAGAGAGCCCTCATCGCCGGTGGTGGAGCACCAGAAATCGAAGTCGCAAACATCCTTAGCACGAGAGCCCGTGAATTGACCGGTACCGAAGCTATCTGCTGGAAAGCCTTTGCCGAAGCCATGGAAGTCATTCCAACCACACTTGCCGAAAACGCTGGCCTCAACTCGATCAAGGTGGTGACGGAACTCCGTCACCGACACGCTCAGGGTGAGCACAATGCTGGTGTCAGCATTCGCAGCGGTGGCGTGAAGGATAATATTACAGACGAGAAGGTGCTGCAACCCTTGTTGGTGAGCACAAGTGCCATTGAGCTTGCTGCCGAGACGGTGAAAATGATTCTCCGAATCGACGATATTGCTCTGTCGAGATGATTTTTCTGAAACCCTCACGGAACAAAAAAGTTTTTTATACAAGGCTGGCGTATGATGTGAAGAACTTTAGAGATTGAATCATCGTCTGTTATACACCTACTTACGTACGTACCTAACTGTAAAATGGCAAGCAATGCATAATAATACATACTATCCGCTTCCGTAGATGAGGTCTATTTTACAGAAAACCTATCTATGTAGCTATAGGCTTCAAGCCTATCCCTATAGAAAAACAACGGCAGTGGAAAAAGTAGACTAGCATTTAGAGCCCTTCTCATATAACTATTATATATAAAATGCTAGCTTCTTCATATAGATCCTAGGAGGTCTTCAAATTATCTTGTTATTTTAATCTATCTAATCTATCTAATCTAGATGTTGTCTTTAGTTCCGAAGGCCGTTGCTAACACCTTCGTCCAGAAACTGTATAGGCGGCCAGGATGCTCAGCCAGAGTAGCAAACCATTTGTGAGCCAGATAACCCGTACAAAGAGAGAAGAATCAGGATCAGTTATAGTTTTTTCTTTCTTTAAACCATTCTGAAAGAGCTGTACTATCACGAGCAACAACTGGAACTTCAGAACTGCCTATTCAGATCAGGATTGTGCCCCTAGACGTCGCCAATGCGAATAGAGATGGACAAATCAGCTGAAGTGGGTATAGAGGTGGATGGTGCGTCAACGGAGGTTGACGGTGTACTAGTAACAGAGGCGCCGGAGCTGGGAATCGAGACAGACAGCGTAGTGGAAATTGTAGTGATAGGGACCGACGATTTAATGGTACAGTTGGTAGAGACCGAAAATGGAGAGGTCGAGGCTGAAGGCGCAGGTACCGTATTGGCACGTTGAAGCACAGCAGGGGTGGGTGGTGTCTTGACAGAAGTTGAAAATGGAGTGGTTGATGCTGAAAATGGATTGGTTGAGGCTGGAGGTGCAAGTGCCTGATAGCCCTGTCGAAACACAGGAGGGGCGGATGGTGTATTGAAAGAGGCTGAGAATACAGGGGTCGAGGCTAAAGGTACAGCTTCCTGATAGCTCCGTTGAAACATAGGAGGCGAGGGTGGTGCATTGACAGAGGCCGACGGTGCACGAGCAGAAGATGACGGTGTAGTGGCAGAGGGCAGCCTTGAGGGGTACACAGATCCCTAGATTCAGTTAGTCGATGCTTGCTGCTAGATGTACAAAATAGAAATACCTCAAACCAATGCAGATCAAATGGTCTCAAATCTTTGAAATCTATGACTTTGCCATCTTGTATTGTTACAAGTTCATGATGTGGAATTGTGAGCAAACCTTCTTCGTAGAGACGAATAGCCTCATGAATGTTAGTTTTTTGTTCTTCGTAAAGATCTTCTTCAAGAAATTTCTTTAGAAACTTTATTTTCGTGGGAACGTCCTTGGGGGAAAACTTCGGGTCTGGTGGTCCTTTCGCCAAAGCTGTCCCTAGGTCGCCCAGGTCGTCGTAGCTCCACGGATATTGACGAGGCATTACTGGTGAGACTGACAAACTGCAGTGACTAACGAGTCTTTTTATAACAAGGGTGCAATTTAAATAGAAGAGAACAGGTGATGGATGGATGGAAAGGTGAGGAAGCGTGAAGAGAATTGGGGGGAAGGGAGGGAAAGAAAAAGAAAGAAGACTCAAGGCAGCAGCAAGGCAGCAGCAACAAGTCACGGGACCACGTCGTGCCCATGGAAGAACGGCTATCATCGTATCAAGATGGTTAAAAGATATAACCGTCGATACGTCTCTACCATTTGTTGGACGAGCGTATATTGGGACCTGGGGATGATCCTCAGAGGAGGGGCGGGACAATGAATATCCTAGATACATTAAAGTATACTATGTACCAAGATACGTTGAAAATAATACGCATTTAGGGCACTCCAGCATGCACCATCCACCGGGCTGCTCCAAATACTCGTTGGTCACTGGTGCACTTGTCCCCTGAGGCCAACAGATTCGCTTGTACCAGTACAATCGACCTAGATAGGAAACGCTGAATGCGCCCAGGCGACAATCTTAGAAAGCACTATCGCCCACTACTCTCAGATTAAACAAACTACTCTTCACCAGGTCTGCAACTTGAGCTCATCCTTTCCTGAGGTCCTTTCCTACTTCATCCTTTACTTTCCCCATTCCTCCTCTCCCACCCCCTGACCTCATCTAGATCTGGCCTCACCTGCCACAATTTTGTTGCCACAGAGGCAGGTTTTTTTTTTTTTTTTTTTTTTTTTTTGCTTTAGCTATCTACTGAGGCCAACTGGTTTTGCTTGTACCAGTACAAGGGGTTTGGGAGACAATCTTGGAAAGCATCATCATTCACTACCCTCAGATTGGACAGGCTGCTCTTCACCAGGTCTGCAGCTGTCAGAAACTTGAGATCATTATTTCCTCACATTCTTTCCAGCTTCATCCTTTACTTTCCTCTTTCCCAGATCTGGCCTCGCCGTCATATACCTCATTTTCTTCCTCAATATTACTTGCTCGCAGATCTTCACGCTACGTTAGTACTCTTACTCTGTTTTCAGATTCGCCTTCCAAGCGATCCAAGGTTTATATCTTGGCTTTGTCAAACCTCGTTGAGCTTTCTCTCACTCTACCGCTGTGGAACAGACAGTTGCAAGTGATGCCGCTTGAATCTACCTAGACATCACTGCCACCTTCGAGCCTGCTACTACCCACCTCAAAAGCTTCATCTCAGTCAGGTCAGACATTCTCATTTCATGCATGTGAGGTACGGACTTGAACTAATTTTTTCCATCAGCCCCCAGGACCTCAGATGAGAGCAGTTCACCAACGTCGTTCCATCGGAATTTAATCAAGACTCAGTTATCGAAGGGGAGCTTTTAAATATGTCCCGGAGATTAACTAGAAGTTCTTTCACTTCAGTTACTCCGGAAGGTACCACAGGTTCTGAGACTATCTCTACAGGCACTAGGCGCAATCCACAGACCAGCTCTTTTTCAGTGGAAATGCCTTCTTTCAACCAGCTTTCTAAGAGAGAGCCTGAAAAGCGAAAGCGCTCGTCTCGTCCCGAACGCTCAAATGATCAAGGCTATGATGACGAGGGCAATGACGACTCCTCTGAAGTAGAGATACCGCTGAAGACGGCCCGCACCAACACTGGAAAGAAGGCAACTGTTACGTCCAAGAAAATGGCTGAGAGCAAACCCGAGAAGCCAAAGCGCTCTTCTCCAAGAAAGGGCTCGACTAATTGCAATGACGACGAAGACGAGAGCTCCGACAGCGAGGACGACGACGAGGAGGACTCCGCTTACGAAGTAGAGAAAGCCCCAGCCAAAAAATCCGGCCGCCAGAATACCAGAAAGAAGGCCCCTGTTGATACCACAAATTGGAAGAAGGAGGCAACTCAGCTCAAGAAGGAGAAAGCTGAGCTCAAGAAGCAGGCCAATTCATTCAAAAGGAAAATCAAGGATCTGAACGAAGAGTTGAACAGTATCACGCTTGAGTCCTTCATGAATGCCAGAAAGGGTATCAAAGAAGTGTGGGACACTACAAAGATCACGACGGAATTCAAGCGTCTCGGGGCGGGCATTAAAAAGTGGGCAAAACACTACGCGATCATCAAGACGATATCGTCCTTGACCGATGACAAAAAGGAAAACATTCTGTCGGACGAATCGCTGTTTTCATACGTCGACATCCTTCCAGGCAATGACTTGTCTGCCATTGAAGAACTGCCAACAGGTGCGAAATTGCTTCTCGAGGGGTTCTTGTACGCCTTTGCCTGCAAGTACTTAATCTCGAGACCGTTCATCTTTATCGATGGGGCATTGAAAGACCATGGGTCGAGGCCAAGGTACGACCTTTTGGACAAAGGGAAGCATGAAAAATTATTTCAGAAGTTTGCCTCGCAACTTGAAATTGGTAAGCTTGATATAGTGAGGTCTTTAACTAAATAACATGACTGATGATTTTTATATAGTTGATGAGTATCAGGCCCAAAAGTGGAGAGCCAGTATGCTGCAATCACTGAAACAAGTGTTCATTCCCGATTTTCTTGATGATGTGAGCAAAACACAGCAAGCTGATCAAAAGCGCTCGAATGGCTTTTTGAAAAAATACGAGACAGAAATCTCGACACTTGTCGACAAGTTTCTGAATAGCCCTGCCAAATCTCTTTTTCAAACCCTCTCAGAGCAAAAAGGAAAGCAGCAACGAGAAGACCTCAAGAAAATCTTCCGCAGATTCCGTGAACTGGCATACCATATGTACTGCCAGCCATCGACGGTGATATGCCAATATGAAAATCAGGATAAGGGCGAGTCTTCTAGTGCGGTGCTCATGTTCAACTCAAAAACAATGGAACTTGACCCAACTGCAACATCTCATGGTGATCGACAAGACACAGAACCCAAGAGATTGGCAGGCGACAACGTTCTTATCAGCATAAGCCCTGCCATATTCGGGTTTACCATTGATGCCCACAATGGCAAGCGCAGCATCGTAACTTACTTTGAACAAACGGTATGGACGTCTGGCTGTCAGACCTACGGTCAATGGCGGGACTCTCTCAAAGAACAGGCAAGCAATGCTGTCACTACACCCATTGCCCCAGAAAAGGCAATTGAGGCCACTGCAGATAATCGCCAGAATGGCAGTTTCACAGTCGGCGAGGAAAAGAACCACGATGCTGCTCTTCCGGATGAAATGGAATGCAGCCCAGAGGATGAATCGGACAAGAAGGCTCTCCCAAAATCCGCATCGGAGTGCAGCCCAGAGGGTGAATTGGACAAGAAGGCTCTTCCAAAATCTGAATCGGAGTGCCGCCTAGACGACAAGCAGAATGACCACCTTGCCGCTGCTACCAATGCAATGGATTGTAGCCCAGATGATGAAAACAAGAAGGCTATTCCAAGCCGTGAACTGGAGTGCCATCCAAACGACGACAACTTGGTCACCGACAATGAATCAATGTGTAGCGATGCTATACATTTGCTACAGACGAGCGCCCAGAACTACGATCAAGCCACAGGCACTGGCATGAAAGAAGAAGAGGGGGAGAGTGCTTCAAAAGGTGGTTTTCCTTGGAGTGTTAGCGAGGAGGAATGGAATGGATTCGGGGACGATGTTCTTAGATGAGCAACAGATGGTTTCCATCATTTCGGTTTTCCTTTCCTTTTTCTTTTTTACCATCTATCAAATTGTGATCAATGCTAGATATTTTAGGCAATTTCGGCAAAAATAAAAGTTTTGATTTCAAGGACTTGAACCAACAATATTATAAGAAATTTATTGATCTACAGTATAGTTTCATATGTGTTAACACGCCTGCAGAAGGCCCTCCCAACTAGATACAATATCTAGTTCAGAATATAAGATAATTTGAAGCCCTCCTGCAATTCATATCATGGAAATACAATATTTCTACAAGAAGGGCTCTAGATGTTTACAATAATTGTTAATAAATATAAGATAGTATAGGGGAGGGCGTCAGCACATCTGAAACCGGACTGTATTATCATGGGCTTGGCCGGAGCTTTCCAGATGTTCATTACATTTGTTTGTACGTGACAGAGAATCCGCCGAACGTACGTAGTACAGTGAAAACGTGAAGATGATCATATTTTTGAAGGCCTAATAACTAAATACCGGGGTCTCAGGCAGAGAAGTCCACGTGCCAAACCCCTTGTACTGGTACAAGGAAAATATGCTGACATTAATAGAGTAATCAGATGCACAGAAGTAGTTACCGGGACTCGAGAGCAAAAAAAATAACGGATGAACATGAGAAAATGACATGATAATTCATGTAACAGTGGGAAAGAGAAGGAAACTTCCAGGGTTACTGGGTGGAATTACCAGCAGCAGCAAACTCCTCCTCATATGTCCCAGGGATAGTCAGCTCCGCGGTGAATTTCAGTGTTTCAAGCACTCGTTTTCCTCTGGCCGAGAATCGCTCAAGAGGATGCACCTTTTCAAACTTCCTTTCCGTGACTTCCCGTGTTATTGAATCCAGCATGTCACAGGTAGTTCCCAAAGGCCATACGACTTCAAAGCGAAATTCCCGCGAGGCCACTGTCTTGATGAGCTGCCATTCGTATTCTTGCCTTCTTAGAGTCCAGGCACGAAATTCCTCCATCCACTCATCGCGTCTTTTGTTCCATTGCTGACGAAAGTTTTGCTGGAGGAGGGTTGCCCTGTCACGAATCTCCTTTGCCGATTCAAGATCAAATGGTACAATATCCGCATAAGTGATCCGGCGCATGCCAGCAGAAAGGAATGTCTCCGACTCTTCCATTGTACCCGCGCGCAGCATGCAGGACTTTCCTGCAATCCTAGTCCCAACCTTGGTACGGACAAGTGGTCCGCATGCATCACTGATGATACCGGTTGGAGTGCAGCGGAGTTTCTCGAGGTCATCAAAATAAAATCTTTTTATCTGAGGTGGTGTTCCCAAAGGCACTGGGAATCCAGGTACAATGAAGCAGCGGAGTTGTTTGTCCAGGAAATACCACATCTGGCCGTATGACACTGTATCTCCTTCGGTATCAGTTAACACCCCTGTTCGCAGCCCACAGTTCGTCCTAGTGATGGTAAAGACTCGGAACTTGTTTTCGATGGATACTCCTGGCATGGCACCAGCTTGTGCTTGGGCATTTGTCTTCACAGCTTTTGCGAAAGGTTTGCTCACGCTATTATTGGTTCTTTCAGCCTCAGTGTTGGTGCCAGAGACTGTCCGTGAGTGTAGGGCCATTGATGCTGTTGTTGCCACTGGGGTTTCTGCTGCGATGTCGTCAATGTCTATTGGCTCGACATCATCTTCATAGATGTCTCCGCTGGCGCCATGTTGGTTTACATCAGATCCTAGCAACATGTATGCTTCCTTGTATTGGGCTGGGAACCCTCTGGCTGTGAGATCCAGGAAGACATTATCCTGCCAGACCTCGCGTGTAATGAGGTTGTGCGGTGTGACAGAACATCCAAAACGAGTCTCAATGTTTGTCAGCTCCTGTGCCAGTGTGATGTAGCTAGCTTCTGCCTGGGCGACTTTGGTGCGTAGCTCCTGCAGCTCTGCGTTTTGTTGACCTGCGATTTGTTCTTGCAGGACTTCATTGATAAGGTGATGCGCTCTTCTCAAACGATGGAAAGTCCTCCACGCAGGATTCGGATGTACCATGTACAGACCCCTTTTCATGATCTCCCAGCCATCAGTCCCTGGGAAAACGTCATCAGGGGTAACTCCTTGATCACTGAGGAGTCTTCGGATGTTGTGAGTGTTCACACCGTGGAATCTGATCTCCAGGTCTTCTACCGCTTGGAGTGTCTGTTGCTGCATCACTTCAACATTGACACCGTGGAGATCCACCAGGGAGTTTTCGATGACAGTCGCTAGGTCCATTTCTGAATGGAGGCTCGTGGTTTCAAGCAGCAATGGAGGAAATAAAGACTTGCAACGAGAATGTACGTAATAAGAGAGGGGATATTCTAGGCTAGAATTGTATTTGGGTGGTCCTGGAGTCGCGTGGATGGGCGTAATGTCTTTGTTTTTGTTTCAAGCACGTTACCCAGTTGCCCGACTCGTCGTCGTCCCTTCCCTCCCTCCTCTCTCCCCTCCTTCTCTTCCTCCTTTTCTACTCACCTCTTTCCTGTCACCAGCCACAACAACAACGACACCATGTAAGTTCTCTCTGAATGTGCATTCATGCCATTATTGCTATAACAATGAGAGCTAACTGTACTGGATATCAAAGGGATAACGGCACCCTCCCCAACCTACCTAACGACACCAACACCATATTCTATCGGCTTGCTCTTGCTCTTGTGTCTGGGCAGTGGTGGATGGGATGGTTTCTTCTCTTCTGCTTGTCCCCTCCTGTGGTCCTTTGGGCACGAGCGTTTATGATAACTTCGTCAGTATCTTTCCAGCGAATCAATGTCCGAAACCATGGTTGATATGACTGAACCACTGACTACTATCTATATTCAGCCTTGAACGGCGGCGAGCGCGCGCACAGAAAGAGGCCCTTTCAGCACCATGTCCTTATGAGATCGACGGTAAATACCCAGACTTTGCAAGTACTGACAAGGTGGTCATGGACTGACAAGTGATTTTAATTGTAGATGCGGAAAAATCGCGATCCATTTACGACTAGGCGATTGGAAACTCATGCGGTTGCGAGAATGGGCGTGATATCTTTGTTTTTGAGTTGACGCCGGAAAAAGAGCTCCTTGATATGAAATAGTGAATAGCAGTGGATTACAAGCATTTTTGTGTTTAAATGATATTGGAACAATACCTAGGTAGTCAAAGCCATCTCCTGAAATCCATTATCTGGTATAAACATCCAGTCGAATAGATGTATATAAATCATGAGTTGGGAGCTTGCCCAATGCTAACTGGTTCATAGTTAGCTTGTGCGTGGGCTCATACAAGACCCACTAGGATACACAAATAGACTCGAGCTGTCGCTGATGAGCTGCAAGATTCGGTTTTTGAATGGCGATGTTCATTGTGATTTGTTTGTTGCATCTTTGTCGAGACTGGAAGGGACTAGCGCGGCGGTTGACAGACGTGACACTTGGCGATCCGGAACATCATTCCAGGAGGCAGTCGCATGTTTAACCGCTCAACACCATGAAAATTGCTAATTCTGTGTCTCTTGTTTCTTGATGAGGCGGCACATTTCTTCGACCTTATTCTCGACGTTCCGATATTAACCGGCTTGCTAGCACGAGCTTCCAATGTTACACACTACATAGACACACCCGCCAGCTTGCGTCGCAATCATGGCTCGGCACGACGAAGATCCTAGTCCAGAGTCTGTCCCTCTCACGAACCGGTCACGCAAACCCTCGGATTCCTTCAGCTCAAACGAGTCAATGTCTTCGGACGGATCGCTCTTCGGTGACGACGTCGATGCCCCCGAAACTCAGAGGTTGACAAAGGCAACAACAAATACACCATACCGGGATATTGAGGATGATGTTGAAGTCGAACGAGGAGAAGATCTCTTTCAATCCCCGAGGGAGAAGTCGAAAAAAACTAGCGGCTCTCGATTAGTATGGATAATAGGACTATTGTGTTTGGGTGGCTGGTCGTTGGCTTTCATTCTGTTCTGGAGTCCGCGAAACAACAACCAGGGAACAAGTTCGTCTATTGCAGCTGTTCACGATGCCGACAGTGCAACAGGCGCTACAAGCTACGGCAAACCGCTTAATTTGGAGGGCGTTCTTACAGGGTTCTGGTCCAGCAGGCGACATTCGATATCTTGGATTGCGGGCGCAAATGGTGAAGACGGGTTACTGCTCGAACGCGGCGAAGATGGAAAGAGGGCATATCTCCGAGTGGAAGATGTTCGCAGTCGGCAAAATGATGTTAATGCCAAAGAAAGCTTGGTCCTTATGAAATCCGGCACTATTCAGAGCAATGGCAAGATCTTCTCACCTTCCGATACATGGCCGAGTCCGGATTTCAAAAGCGTGCTTTTATCAAGTGATAAAGAGAAGAATTGGCGATATTCATCCACTGCTACTTACTGGCTCTTTGATGTGAAGAGCCAAACCGCACAGCCTCTTGATCCCGCTGTTCCTGACGGGCGGATACAACTTGCATCGTGGTCCCCGCAGTCCAACGCAGTAGTCTTTACGCGAGATAGTAATATGTATATCAGAGAGCTGGAATCAGACTCGGTTGTCCAAATCACAACGAATGGCGGCAAGGACTTGTTCTACGGTGTCCCCGATTGGGTCTATGAGGAAGAGGTATTTGGAACCAACAGCGCTACTTGGTGGTCCAATGATGGCAAATATGTTGCTTTCCTCCGCACAGACGAATCCATGGTGCCAGAATTTCCGATACAGTACTACCTGTCTCGACCGTCAGGTAAATCTCCACCTCCGGGCCTCGAAGACTACCCGGATGTTCGGCAAATCAAATACCCCAAGGCCGGAGCTCCCAATCCGGTTGTTACACTCCAGTTTTATGAGGTGGATAGCGGCGATGTTTTCTCGGTCGATGTCTCAGGAGGCTTTCCCGACGATGATCGTCTCATTACCGAAGTCGTTTGGGCTTCAGATGGGAAAGTCCTAGTCAAAGAGTCTAATCGGGTAAGCGATATTATACGTACCGTTCTCGTTAACGTCGAGAAGAGGACGGGCCGGGTCGTGAGGGTTGATAATATTGCACAAAACGACGGTGGTTGGGCAGAGGTAACCGAATCAACTACATTCATCCCCAAAGATCCAATCAATGACCGCCCATACGATGGTTACATCGATGTTATTGTGCATGATGGCTATGATCATCTTGGTTATTTCACGCCTCTGGACAACTCTGAGCCTATTCTTCTCACATCTGGTGCATGGGAAATTGTAGACACCCCGCCTACAGTCGACCTCAATAACGGCATCGTCTACTTTGTTGCGACAAAGGAGTCGCCAACTGAACGACATGTCTACAGTGTCAAACTCGATGGATCAGACCTCAAGCCAGTGACTGATACTTCGAAAACCAGCTTCTACGATGTTTCCCTTTCGAGTGGAGGCGGATACGCACTACTGAGTTATGAAGGGCCTCACATCCCTTGGCAGAAATTAATCAACACGCCGAGCAATCCGAACACATATGAAGAAATCGTCGAGGAGAACGAGGATCTTGCTAGCAGGGTTGAAAAATATGCTCTGCCAGCCGAGATCTACCAGAACATTACCATAGATGGATACACGTTCCAGGTTGTTGAACGGCGGCCGCCACATTTCAACCCCGTCAAGAAGTACCCAGTTCTTTTCTATCTATACGGAGGCCCAGGCTCGCAAACTGTGAACAGAAAATTCACAGTAGATTTCCAATCCTACGTCGCTTCGACTCTGGGCTACATCGTGGTTACAGTCGACGGCAGAGGAACGGGACACATTGGCCGTGCAGCCCGAACTGCCGTACGTGGCAATCTCGGCTATTGGGAGGCTCATGATCAAATCGAAACTGCCAAAGCATGGGGCAAAAAGTCCTACGTGGATAAAGAGCACATGGCCATCTGGGGCTGGAGCTACGGAGGCTTCATGACCCTCAAGACGCTCGAACAAGACGGCGGCAAAACCTTCCAATATGGCATGGCTGTAGCCCCCGTCACCGACTGGCGATTCTACGACTCCATTTATACGGAGCGGTACATGCGAACCCCGGCGGATAACCCCAGTGGGTATGCGGGTGCCGCAATTTCGAATATGTCGGCATTGCAAGACAACGTCCGGTTCTTGGTCATGCATGGCACTGGGGATGACAATGTGCATTTCCAGAATACGTTGGCTCTGCTTGATAAATTGGATGTGGCCGGTGTCGAGAACTATGATGTCCACGTATTCCCGGATTCGGATCATAGTATCTATTTCCATAATGCGAATAAGATGGTTTATGACCGTAAGTTTTCTTTCTCTCACTCCTGTATTTGCGCTAATAAAAGCTAATAATATCATCAGGTCTTTCTTCTTGGCTAGTGAATGCCTTTACGGATGAATGGCATCAGGTTGACAATGCTTTACCGGATGCTGCCCTCGAATAGAATGTTTTGTTCCCAAGCTTTAATGTATTTTTCTCTTCGTCATTATCTTTGTTTTATACATATTCATATTTTGTTTTCAGGAACGCACGTACGTTCCTAGTATCTAGACAGCAGGTCTGTCTCTCTATATCATGATAAGACCATGCGAGCGAGGCGTTCTGGGTAGCTAGTTGTTGAGGAAGGTATTCTTTTTTCTTCTTCGTTTCTGAATCCATTCGTCAAATTTACAGATTGGCGAACAAGTCTATAGCCAGGGAGAGTCCCGATTCTAGCCAAGCAGTTCACATCCTGGAAGCAACGGTTGAGATCCTCGAAGAAACGAAGCCAAAGGTGAAATCCTAACCTCTTATGAAAGGTGTGATACTGCCCATTTTGCAGAAACAATTCCCACATTCATTCATGTCTTGAAATCTTTGTAGATGAAAAAGTTCCATACACAGTCTTTTTTTTTTCTCCGTCCGGTCTATTTATTTGACAAGCCTCGGCCATGCATACATAGTGCATGCCCGATCCAGACCCAGCTTGTTTTTAAAATCTCTAGGTAGGTAGTCCAAATGGTGGTTTCATGTCTATGAAACAAATCTAAAGTCGAGTCTGCATGGGTATGGTTAGCATGAGCGCTTTACAAAGTGATAGGGGAAAGACTGACCTCTTATTTCCCGTATCTTTGTTGGCAGCAAGATATGCGTCTCGTTCTTGGCTACTCATCGCATCCCAAATTCGTGCTCGTTGTCTACAGGTTTATATTGTTAGTACTCGACAACCTTCAAAACATACTGCAAAGGAATTGGATAGTCTGGCAGAATACGTACTTGTTCTTCGTCACGTAGTACCATTTGGCAAAGAGGAATAACACAAAACTGAGAGCAGCAATGGCTATGAGGACCTTGTTGCCAGTGCGATAGAGAGGCTCGTCGTTGGTACGGTATATCTAGTTGCACTCGTTAGACTTGACTCATCGAAGTGGTGAAACAGAGAGAGAGAGAGCTTACATTTCCCGAAATGATACTACTCGCTTGCACCGTCATATTGTACAAAGCCGATGCAACAGTACGCGTCCGCACCGAACCAGCATTTCTCGAAGTCATTGCCACAACAACAGCATGCAAATACGGACTTCCAATAAGCAAGATAATTAAAACATATCTAGACCACCCGCCTGCATCTGCCGGAAGAACTTCGAGAGCAATCAGCATGGCCAGATTCCATATCTCCGCGAATGCGCCAAGGAGCATGCGCTCATTGTACTTCTCTGAGAGCCAGGTGAATAGCTGCAGGTTGATAATGAAAATGACATATGCCGGGATCGTGAGCAAGTTCGTCTCGAATGTGCCGAAGCCAAGCGATTTCAACTCTAAGCTGACATATGACGTTGCCGGATTAGCGGGCTGCAACCACACAAGTCCGAGAAGGTAGATGGGCCACAGATCGTAGTCGCAAAGGGCTTCCCAGAGCAGTTTTGGCGTGAGCGCTTGCCGGTTGTGCATACTGCCTTTGCTGGGGTCGTCACGAATGACTCGGTTGACCATGATCTTCTCTTCGTGTTCCGTGAACCAGCCCTTGCCTCGGAACCTCCCTGCCGTTTGAGTTGGGGAAGGGGGCATGTAGAAGGCTGCGAAGATGCCGATGACGCCGGTAATGAGACCCTCAAGGGCAAACAAATATCTCCACTGGCCTGTTCCGCTGCTGGTGTGGATATGCAGGAATCCAAATGCTAGGAAGGCACCGATGATGGCGGTGAGTTCATAGGCCGTCCAGAAGAAGCTCAGTCTGATGGGCAGCTCTTTGGAGGTGTACCAGTAAGACAAGAAGAGGACGGTATCAGGAATACTGAAAGTTCAGCCATATTAGCGTTTTTTCACAGGGTATAATTGAGCCAACCAAAGGATATAACTTACAATCCACCCTCAAGCAAAGCTAGCAAAGCACGGCAGGCGAAAAACGATGCACGGCCCGTGAGGAAAGCCTGGCAAGAGGCAACCAAGCTCCATAAAACCATTTGAATAGGAATCCATCGGTCCGGACCGAGTCTTTTCGAGATGAGCTGAGAAGGCAATTCGGCAAACAGAAAGAAGATGTAGAAGATGGTATTGCCAGTATCATAATCATCAGTGGTCAGACCCAAGTCGGATAACATGTTGTCCGAAGTAGCTTGAACCAGGTTGCCTCGGTCTAGCTGCAGGGCAAAGAAGGTGAGGCATGCAAAGGTACAGACTCGCAGATCAATCTATGATTGGACATTAGCATGATGCTGACCAATCTGATGCAGGAAGGGAAAAGTCAACTGCATAAAGGAAGAAGTAAGGGTTGATTTGATTACCTTCCGCACAATCTTCTTTTCGTCTGCCTCATTCCACTCGAATTCAGGATCCCAGCGATGAAGGCCCTCATATTCATCAATGGGCTTGTAGTAGCGGATATCTTCACTCTGGTCAAATGTCGTATCAACTCCGACGACTCGTTTTCGCAGATTTTCCAGCGCACTGGGGTTGTAAGATGTTGCTACTGCAGCATCTGTCTCCGACTTGTCAGAATCCCCAACGTACCGGGAAGAGACCGGTTCCTCTTTGCCAGACATTTTTTCCCCTGCTTCTTTTGCCTTGAAAAAAATATCGGCGACGAAAAGTCAGGGTGAGTAACACAACAAATTATGTCGACAACTGTGTTACTATTCCCGACTTTAAAGAGCTGAAAAAAAGAAAAGGCCCAACCACGCGGCGTTGACGTGATGCAGCCCTGTTTTTAAACATTGCCATCTAGTTCAAGTAACCCTATCTTCCTGTCGTATTTTCAGTCTTTATCCATTGTCGTAATCCACGGATGCCAATGCACAGGCACAGTAGCTTCGCAGGAACCCTAACTTAGTAACGATTCTCGAACAAACAAATTCGCCCCTACACGGAATCTTGTCTGGATCAGGCAGGGGATCGACTGGTACCGATAAGACCCAGATGGCGACGAGGCAGGGGTTGTTGACGTTTTTTGCGTGCGCTTTGTGCCATTGCTCGGCTGGGATGGAGTGGCGTGCTATCACGCAACTGTCCTGCAGTTGACGTATGAACCAGACGTTAACAACCACGCGGTATTCTCGCCTCCAAGATAATATTCACACATTCAATATTCCTAGATATAATCATAGATATAAGTTTATAAATATGCTTCTTATGCTGATGGACACATCTAGGACAAATTCCAAAAACGGCAATCTTGGCTTCCGCCCTCTCCTTCCTAATCCAGACGCAGCGGTCGATTAGGGCTTCTCTTCCACCTGAAACAGACAATACAAATACATACGTACATCAATGATCAGACCTAACGTAATGTTATTAATTCTCCATCTACGTATGGAGACATTCGCAATGATCGACTCCGGGGCCCAAACTCGAGCCAACCCACGCAACCCACTCTTCGCGAGCGACTAGAAAATACCACGGACAGTTACCTATTTTTAATTCGGAGAAAAAGAAAAGAAAGAAAAAAACCAACTGTATGATGACAGTTAGGCTAATAAAGCCAAGCAAGATTATCTGATAAGCGAGCAAAGGGCTCAAAGAACCTGATTTGTTTCTCGACGCGGAAAAAAGGTCGGGATCATGCCAATCCGCATGCAAATTGCGCCATTCGTCCAGGGATCTCGTCAAACCAGAGCAGCGACTCGGCCAACTCATGCGTGGACAGCGTACGTACTTTGCATTGTTTTGTATGGGAAAAGCTTATATTAACTCGACACCGGGCATCCCTCCGAAGTGTCTCGCCAATAAAGGTACTGACACTGGAGAAACCCCTCATCTGATTATGCAATCCAGCTATACGATGATGTCTTGCAAAGACTAAATAATCTCCCCGGACGTGGGATTATTGTATATATTAAGTCGTTAATAGTTTGGGTGATAAAAATCAATTTGAATCTCTCATTTATTTCCTCACACAACACCTACACAAGGTTGGAACTGCAGGTACACTGATCAGACAAGACATTCAGGTATAGACATAATCATCAACATGGCCCCCGCTTTGGTAGAGGACATTCCCATCCGGGAGTCCATTGCTCAAAAGTCCAACATCAAGGAAGGCTTCAACAAGGAGTTGTTCCTCGGTGGAAGCAAGGACTTTGATAACACCATCGAACTCAAGGGTTCAGACAAACAACCTCCGGCGACATATCCCAACTATCTTCCTGTCTGGGATAACGAGAAGGGCGTGAAGTAAGTCTTGTCACCTTGTTTACACAGGTTCAGTACCTGAGACTACCTGTTGAGACATCACGCTGACTGCATCCTCATAGATACTCTCCCTTGACACCCTTTGAGCATTACGACCACGGCAAAGATGCCGACCCCTCGTTCAAAGACCTCCTTCCAGCAGACAAGGCTCAGGTTACTGAGATCACGCCATACATCGGCTCCGAGGTTCACGGTGTGCAACTGAGCCAGCTCACAGACGCCGGCAAGGACCAGCTTGCTCTCTTCGTTGCCCAACGCAAAGTTGTTGGTATGTTTTTGTTACACAGGCGAAATCCTTGCCACTTTGCTAATTAAATCGTGCAGCATTCCGTGACCAGGACTTTGCAAAGCTGCCAATCGAAAAGGCCCTGGAATTCGGTGGCTACTTTGGCCGTCACCACATCCACCCTACTTCCGGAGCCCCCAAGGGCCACCCAGAAGTCCATCTTGTGCACCGCGGCGCAGAAGACACCTCATCTCTCAACTTTTTGGAAGAGCACACCAACTCGGTTACGTGGCACTCTGATGTCGCTTACGAGGCCCAGCCACCTGGCACCACATTTTTGTATCTGCTTGACGGCCCCACGGCCGGTGGTGACACACTGTTTGGCAACATGGCCAAGGCGTACCAGCGTCTTTCGCCCGAATTCCGAAAGCGCCTTCATGGACTCAAGGCTGTTCACTCTGGTTATGAACAGGTCCAGAGCGCAGAGGCGAGAGGTAGCACTGTCCGAAGGGACCCTGTGAAGCATGAGCATCCTATTGTGCGCACTCACCCTGTGACGGGCGAGAAGGCACTCTACGTCCAGCCTCAATGTAAGTTGTCCAATCCATTCGATGGAGCCTAACATGACACAATCTAATCATAATGTGTAACAGTCACCCGCTACATCGTTGGATATAAGAAGGAAGAATCCGACCACCTGCTCAAGTTCCTATTCGACCACATCGCCTTGTCACAGGATCTGCAGACTCGCGTCAAGTGGGCGCCTGGAACCGTTGTCGTTTGGGACGTAGGTTTTCTCCTTTCCCTTGCCATATAAACTAGGGCTGTTGCAGAACTAACATTGTGCAATTAGAACCGTGTAACTACACACTCGGCTTTGTATGACTGGGAGAATGGCCAGCGACGTCATCTTGCGCGTATCACTCCCCAGGCTGAGCGTCCTTTTGAGACTCCATTTGAAGGCTAGGACGCCTGATGGATGTCATAGTTACGCACAATGAATGATGAAAAAATATGGACCGCATGTCATGATGATTAGCTAGGCAATAGCATAAATCCACAATATTCGAGTAAATAGTAAAGTACAAATCGCCTCCAACTGTATCATTATCCCAGCTATGCATAATCCGCAGAGAGTAGAGCATAGGGTGTAGGGCTAAAGCTAGGGCACAGGCATCGGTGCCGGCACATGACTCATCTCTATCCAATCAGACTGCACTTTTGCACACAGATTGCTGCTATAAGTACACGATCGAGACAATGGCAATGGCAACGCCGTGCTGCTCGCCTGAGATTGTGAAATGACAGACCACGTTTCATCGTCCTTGCTCCTCTCCTGCTGGCAGCAAAACAATTTCGTACCAAACTTATCTCCGTTGTTGTCTGCACTCAAGAGCAAGGAAGACCACTCTGATACAACCGAGTCGTCGTAATACACAGAGCTGTCATCATCCTCGTAATCATCATACTCGTCATCATCAGCATCATAATACTCCATGTCTGCAATAAAGTCATCAGGAAACCACCCCATTGCAGGATTATTGCGACATCTAATCAATGGCGGGAATTCCTCATCATCGAGTTCTGCGCTTGGCGCTCGTGTTGGGATGTCATCTGCATTGCCCCAAGTGTCGTATGTCGTAGTAGATGTCAGAATATCGGGTGGTGATGATTGAGAGATGAGCAAGTCTGGAATAGGTGATGTCGGATGGTTGGCGGTAATGATAGGTTTCAGCTCGTCTGCTGTCACATTCTGGATGTCCTCGATGTGATATGAACATGGAGCAGCGTAGAAATCTTCTTGCTGCTGCTGTTTCATGACTGTTGATGCCTCGTCGTGAGCTGACATAGGACGCTCATCTTGATATTCTCCTTCATGTGCATCGCCCAAAATAAGTGGCTCGTATACCGCGTATTGCATGAACTTGGACGCCATGTTTCAATATATGGATCAAAACCGGCAATTCTGAACTGCTTCAAAGTTCGACTACCTTCGCAAGTAGACGAAAATAAATTCAAGCTTCGCCAAGTGGTAACCAAGCACTCGTAAATAAAAGCTTGAGAAAAATGGTGGCGGGTGGATGCATGGCGCAAGGGTTAGCTGCATTGGCCTGTGGAAGGGGGGGAACTATGTCCGCTCCCCTTGCACGAACACAAACACATACACAACACACACAAACATACGCACACGCTGTAACAGTTCTCTTCTCGGTTCTCTTCCCGGCCATGGCCATAGCTCCTCCGCATCTATCCGCGTTATTCATTTCTCTATCCGTGTCAATAATGCATATATCATGTGCCTTTCTCGAGGCGCTCCACAAGCGCAACATTCCATTCTCGAAAGATCCTTGCAGAAATCGGCAGCAGGTCATTGCTGCGCTTCAGCGACTGGACTAGCTCGTCATAGATATTTTCAGGCAGGAGCAGCTCTTCCAATGAGAGCGGCGCTGGTGCGCCATTATCCGGCTCGAGAATTCCCTCCACGTCAGACACATTCTGGTACAGAACCTTCATGGCACGCCTGGATACAATGCTGTGATCTGCACCTGAGCTCGAGTAGCGGAGGTCGGGGTTGAAGACCCATAGCTAAATTTGATTTTCAGCATTAACCTTTTCCCCTTCTTCGTTCCTTTTAGTGGAAGTGGTAGTACTAACCAGAATCCCATCCGACTGACCAGTATGGATAACAAAGCGCCGCACACCCTCATGTTCAATGAGATCCAAGAACTGGGCACTGGTGATAATGTCGACTGCATGAGTTTCATACACCGGTTCTGCGGGGTTGTCTGCTGTTGCAGGCTGCCTCGCAGAAATATTGTTTTTATACAGTCTCAGGCCTTCCGCAATAGGGTCCTCCATCCCCAAGATTGCACTGCATCCTGAACACAGTACGTTTCTCCCTTTTTGTTGTTCTTCGTGTAACGTCGATTTCGCGGGTTGCCTTGGAAGCTATAGTTAAGTCTTAAATCAGCCATGTACTTCAGCAGGTAAAGAAAAAAAACTGGATTCATAATTTTCTGCATTCAACGCCAATCACTAAAAAGTATCTATTTGTATATAAATGTATCCCGAGAAAATCGCTGTAGACCCCAACTCTCAGAGGTCCCAGTGAAAAACAACAGGAGGCTGCCAAAACTTCTATCCCCTCATTTCCCATACAAGTCAATTTATCAAAGCTTGGTTTAGATTCGACGAGACGAAATAGTTCCAAAAAATATCATTCTAGTAGACTTGACATCCATCGCTGCCATTTGCATGAAGGAGGATATCGTCTCATAGATAGACCATTTTCGTAACCAATTCCTGTTCCCATCTAACCTAACTACAAGATCGAAAAACTTCCTCCTTGTAAAGATAAATGTTTAAAGGAAGATAGTTGAGGCCGTCGGTATTGGGCAGTTGTATCGGATGCTTCGTCGTGGAAAAAAGCGACGGAGTCTCCTTCTTTTATGCCCGATAGAATTTACTACGAAGGAAGATGCACAGTAGAATAGCAAGGAAAGAAAAAGGTTGTAGAATTGGAATAGTCCTCAGGAGAATATGTTTCGAACTTACCATTTTGATATTGTGGCAGTCGCTTTCTGCCACTAGGAAAGAGGCAACATCCACAAGCACGGTGCGCGGACTAGCAACTACTTGGTTGGAAGCACCGTATCCTTTCACCGATGCAGTCTGCTCTTCGATGGCTTTTTGCTGCTCTTTCTCGTCGACATGCACGTCCGGTTTGTGGCAGTGCCAGAAATCCATCATCTCGGCCCAGTTTGCGCTGGGGAGGTCTTTCCACTGCCATGATGCACCGGTGCCCGACGTTGAGGCAATGTCAACAACTAATTGTCTGCAGAACCTACAGTGTAGGGCAAGGCAGGCCGACATATCATTCGCGGTCCAGGGGACATAGTCGTCTTCTCCAAAGTCCTGCTTTGTGTTTCTCGAGACGGGGTCATCGTGATCATCAACCTGTAATCTAAACGAGTATTCCGCCGTGTGCGTATTCTGTGCAGTGTCCACACGATGTCCCGCAAAACTGAGATTTCGTCTCGACGCGTCGGTGACTCGCACCGGTAGTTTGAGTGTCTCCACTAACTCGTGCCTTGCATCATCCTTGCCGAAAGTTGTAAAAGCTGTGACCGCGCGACGTGACTCGGATAGCGTAATTGAAGATTCTCTAATGTCAATGTCCGAAGGAGAGCTGGGGAGAGAGACGTGCAGCGTCAGCTGGCGAATGTTGGGTAAGAGTTCTGCATGGAGCAAGATGGCAGGTGGTTCCGACATCTCAGTGCAGGTGGCAAATAGCGATGCCCATGGTACGGTCTGTCGTCCTGTGATTTCCCCAATGTTGATTGCTGCAAGGTTGAGGTGTCAAGCTGTCGGTGTCAAAGCTCCAGGTTATTTCTCGCCATCGAGACAAACATAACAAACATCAGCCACTCTCGCGCCACACTTGAATTCAGACCACAAGCGGTGCTCCAAGAAAATAACATGGGCTTCGAAATGCAGAAGCAAAGTGATACACTTATGATCAGGCATTGCTATGAAGAACTGGAATTATGGACTGTCAGAATGCAGTTTGTTAGGCACCAGCCACAGATGTTGAGCCGGGCATCATGCCACCATCCTTATCTTATCGCTATCGCTTATCGATTCTTCCCCAACATAATTTCGACGATGAGAAAGAACTGCTCAATTAATTCATCCATAGAAGAAGAAAATGGCTTCATTTATTAGCAATATATTCGCATCAAGATCGAGTAAATTGATCCGAGTGCCGTCCGCCAAGATCAATGATGTCGAAGATGCCGTCGAGAAACCAGCAAGAGCGTTGAAGCATCTTTTGAAGTTGAATCATCATAGCAATTCTTTGCGCATTCGTGAGGGCACAGCAGGCCTGAAAACGTCTCATAACAATGTAGCTCATGTAAGATTGTCACCTTTCACTTCTACTGGATTATGTACAAGGTGTAGGACTGACGGATATCTAGCATCTGACTTCAGCGTTCCTCTTCGGCGCTGACGACACCGATCTCAACCATCTGTATGAAGTCGACTCCAAGCAGCTAGAGCCGTGGAAAGATGCCCCCGGCGAAGTCATAGGCAGCGATTGGATGGATTACCTAGGCAAGGAAGAGTTCGTGTCAACTTGATCTTTGTATTATTGAAATTTGGACAAGTCTAACGTAGACTAGATATGAGCGCGGTTTCCTAGACTTCTTCGAGGATATTCTTGTCGACGAGGGCTATGATTGGAAAGCAGAAGTCCAGAAATTTCTCTTTTCTGGCAAGCAGCCATTTGTTAGCTCGATTACTGCTGGCTGTATGTATACCATTCCATTCCCCTTTTTCTTGTTTGAAAGAGTATATATGCTAACTGACTTGCAGTCGGACAACCAATAATCCATCTCGCTCTCGCCCTTCAAATGACCAGTCGCGACCTCGCAATGGAAGCCCTCACCCTAGTAGCGACTCACTACTACGACAACGATATTTTCAAGTATTCCGACGACCCAGTCTACTTCCAAGCCGAGTCATCCTACAAGACCTCTTCCATCTTAACCATCCTCGAGCGAGTCCGCACAGACCAGAAATTTAACACCACCGCCTTAGCGACGACGGCCCCCGGAGAACACAATCTAACCGCCATTTTCCGAGATCACGAAGCCGCCTTGTTGGACCACTGCAACGCCTGGACCATCTCAGTCGACGGCGACGCTACAGCACACTTTCGCGAAAGCCAAAGAGCTGCAGTAGCTCTTTTTCTAGGAGCGAAAGTAAAGCCCGACGAAAACAACAACAATAAAAATAAACATGATTTATATCTTCTCCATCCCCTATTAATGAGCCATGCTATCCGCGTCATTCTACCGCAGACTCCGGACAAAGTGCACATCCCAATCCTGCAACAGTGGTGGCTGACAACTTTGGCAATTTATATAGCTCAATTACGGCCGGAGGTTGATGGGTCTGATGGCTTTTCGGCGATTACTGCATATGATGTACGTGGGAAAGATTGGAAGTGGATTGCGCAGCAAGCGGTCAAGGGTCCGCATGCACTCGACTCGCATTTCGTGCAGACTCTGCGTGTCTTGAAAGAGCTGGGTGAGACGTGGGATGATGACCCTGACAATTTCTATCTGAAAGCAGCCGTGAAATTTGTGGATGAATTTAATGGTTGGGGGGATATATAGTCGAAAACAGAGAGAAAAAAAAAGTGTTTAGAATTTGCATCATCAGTCAACAAGTATTTGGAACAGCCTGGTGGGTGGTTGCATGCTGGAGTACTCGAAATACTTATTATCTTCTACATCTATCTGTCTATTTTATTTCTCTTCGTAATATGCCAGCCGCCTTGATTTCAGCTGCAGCCAGCCTCTCAAATGTCTTATTGTCTCTCACCTGGGCATTCGCCACCTTTCACTTCTCAATATATCCGTTGATAGGGTTTGAAATTCAGATGGCAGTAATTTATCACCCTCCCCCAGTTCAGTGTATAAATTTGAGTCCTCCAAGTTAGGGCTACTACTCACCGAGCTTTTTGCCCGAGGTACCCACGGCGCTTTAATCTGTAGTTCATTTTGTGTAATCCGGAAATAGTACTTCCATTTGACTGGTAGGTATTCTCTAATACTCTATTTTGATTTGCTAATTTCATTGTACTTGGGTATTACGTTTAGAGTAGGTACCTTTATGAAATATCGGCTCGGGGCGTCTAGTAAACAATTATACGACAGCCATCCAACAGTACTACTTTATGTACACATCGTACATACATCATTATCATTCATTCATTTACTCTACTGCTAGATGCGCATGGTAGTTACTCGCCAATCACATACTCACACCCCTCCGGCCCAATCCAGACTTCATGAATCTTTCCTGCAGGCACATCGATTCTACTCCCCACGCCAAACGTCTCTTTCTTGATCTCGCCATTGTGAATTGTGGCGTTGTCCTTGGGATATGTGATGGTCAGACTGCCCCGCCTGATCAGATGCGTTGTAAGCCCACTGTGAGAATGGGGTGGGTAATGAGCGTTGCTGTGTGGATAGTCAATAACGCTAATTCTAAGTCCCAGAAGATGAGAGAAAGATATATACCTCGAGTCTGTCCAGGTAAAAACATGCGAAAAACCCCACTGTCTGACAGTTTGCTCGCATTCGGTGCGGCTTTGAATGTCGTATTTCTCTGTAGACATTTTTGAGGTTTTGTTTTTGCACAAACTGTGTTTGGTAGAGTGTAAAATCCTTGGATTTTTATGTCTGACGTCGAGTTGTTCCCACTCTCGATGCAGAAGCTCCACATTTAGGCATGTGACCGTAGCTCCACGCACTCGCTCTGCGGCTCTACGCCTATCCTTACTAAGCCCTAGGGTTAGCTATAGGCACTGATAGCCTAATGTAGTAACCGATATCCTTCAGATAGCGACGCTGCTAGGCAGGGGTGCCTAAAGGCTAATGATCAAACCACCCCGGGGGAACAAAGTAGAATAACGAGCAGGAAGGTAAGCCGAGTTATTACCGACTTTAAACGGTTATCGCAGACATCGAATTTGTGGCAGTTTTCCGATTAGCCGACGTGGAATGAGGCTAATGAAATGCCATGAAAGCTAAGGAAAGGGGTCGAAAGCTTAAATCTCTCCTTCGATCCTCATTTAGCGACTTTTGCAATGCCACGTACTGTAGGCACGGAGCATTCCCAAACAGGATTGATTATGCGGGTTCTTGTTCCGTCATCGTCTCTAGCCACGCTCAAGTGTGCTCTCAGTACTCCTCCGTACATGATTCTCCGCAGATGCAGAACGAATTAAAAAAGGCCATCATATTTCAATCTGCGCGTGACCGCTATGATAATTGATAGCAAGTGACTGTGCCACTGCCATGGTGACCCACTCATGTCGCTCCCACTAGTGCAGTGCTTCGCTCGCGGTCACTGGAGTGACTGGACATGCTGCCTCCGTAAAAATAGCCTATTAGCATACAGATATTAGTACGGGTTCTTATTTCCTTCTTGAATCGGCGTGTTAGTGAACGTATTGAATGTGCGGGAGTGCAACAGACATTCTTTAGGCGCATTTGGCGAATGACAGGCATGACTAGTATATCAGATCTGTACGTATTCGGAATAGCTTTTCACGCGATCGAGATCTCTTCGTCTCAAATTGGGCCGTGAATGTAAAAGCCCCAAAGAAGGAGGCAAGGCTGGGCATTACCTAGTCTAGTTCTTGCGAACCATTCGTCCAGCAATGGATTCAAAGTCCTGTGAAGTCAACTGTTCAATCGAGCGTTCGGTGAGATTCAAAGCCCCGAAGAACGAGATAAAGGAGCTGCAGGTGCTTCAGATAGAAGACCCACAAAGAACTCCATCTTCCCGAGGAAATATTATGCATTTCACGAACATACGAGCATGTGAAGGCGTAGAATTAATAGCTATCTTGGTCTTGACACTTTGTACGTCCACTGAATGTCAAGTGTTGTCAATTGTTGTGAATTATAGAAGCCTTTAGGCGACATTGCTGAGTCTTTAGGTCTTGGAATAACTACTGACGCCCGTTCGCTTGCTTGGATTTGTGATTGTGGACACTGAAAATCCCGTTGAGTCAGCCCGCTGCCACGATTGGTTTATAAAGGACGCTTAGAAGATGTTGGCAAATGCCAAAATGGCCTAATTCTGCACCCATGTCTTTACTTACTGAGGCATACCAGGTGTTCGTCACCTGCTAGGTGTGATAATTGTTTATTCCGGCTGCCCCGTCTTGCGGCGTCTTGCGGCGTCTTCTCAGGGTATTTAGGCTTTAGGTCAAGCCACCCTTTCCCAGACAGACCCAGCCAGCCTCCCACAGGAGAACACCGACCTTGTTTGTGTCCTCCACGCAAATCGCAGTTCGATGTTATCCTCACGACGGATGGTTTTGAGTGGAATGTCGCGTCGCTTCAGATGATCTTTGAACTTCTTGAGATGTAGTCTCAGCATCGTTACCCTGCTCCGAGTATCTGTTTTCACCACACGCGAAAGTTTCAGCTTCCGAGAACGTCAAAACAACAAGTGCACCTAGAGCTTCTCACCTGCTAAGTAGTCTCGGCAGACTTCAAGCACGAAGCAGTTGCAAAGAGCCAGACTCCTCGCTCGCTGACTGCTCCTTTCCGGCGAGCTTTCCAGGGACCTGTTTCCGATGGCAAGGTTGCTGTGAAACAAGCCTCGAGAAAAAAACGCAATTATTCGACGATAACCTTCGATGCGCCCGGACAACTAGAAACTATAGCAGACAACAGTTGAGAGGTAGATGTGCCCACGGTGCGGGTATCTTAAGGTATCCAGGCAGTCATGGTGGTCAGGGGGCAGGTGCCCGGTCGACTGATTGGTAAGTTGGTTCTTTTCTTGCAACACCAACCTTTTGTTTTCTTCACACACGCACCTCGCTCATCAACGATACAGCATTATCCTCATCAGACATCCGAACGAAACAAGTCCCTCCAAGAACAACAGTCCTACGACCGAATTACCAATCTACGCTGGAGAAGCAGTCCACAGCTGGGATCAGAACATCAATACGTCCTTCATTGTCATCAAGCCGAACACACTACCACAAAATAAACGAAAGCCCCAGGGCTTGACAACCACGCTCGCGATACCATCATGGACATAACCTAACACAGTGCTCTGCGAATAGTCATGCACAACTCAGACCAGCGACTAGATAAATTCCTCGAACTTGTCCTCTTCCTGGCCGAACGCGATCTCGTCTTCTGTTATACGGTTATTCAATATTCAACATATATATCCTTCACAAGGCGTACCGTCTTTCAAGAGAGAGCATTGGGTTCCACAGACATGGCAGGCCTTGCCGGGGATGACCCAGGTCTCTTTTCCTTGTGCATCGCAAGTCTTGCAACGTACACCGGGCATCTTGATATAGCAACATACTTCAATCAGTGAAGTGGACAAGAGACAGCCAGGTAGTGGCAACATACCGGGACAAGAATAGGATTTACACCCAAGGTGTGGGCTGGGGATGCAAGTCTGCGACGGTCACAAGGAACTGCGTCCTCAACCATGTCAAACTGCAATGAAGCTCGGCGCAAAGTCTCAATGGCATACATCACGGCGTTCAATTGAAGTCGATGGACTTGTGAAAAAATATAGGATCAATCTTGAGGAAATGCAGCGTTGATTGAGACTATGAAGCTCGGTATGGAATAGCAGACGCTTTTTATATGTTGCTGAGAAAGTCACTCACTCACTCACAGATTGGAATCATGAACTCCCACCGCTTCAGAATTGCGATATTCCCGACGGGGATATTGACTGAGTCTGCAAACTGAACGGATTCATCGTCAATTCGAATTGCATAAGACGAAACGATGCATATCCAATCCGCGCCGTTCTGGGTTACTTCACCTGGCTCTTATTTCCGAGTGCGATTCCATTGCGAACATGCTCTAGTGGTGTGGATTCAGTAATTAGATCCTTGTAAAAGGCATCTAGTTATCGAAGGCTGGAATCTTATACGTTAGCGTTCATCTCTCGAGGTATTATATCATCGTGTTGCATCGATGATAATAATTGCTTATTCGTCCGTCGAATGAAGCCAGAAAAAAAAAAAACAAAGAAAAGGAAAGAGCATGACACAAGTGAGCTTCTCACGAGGTGGAGAACATGCATAACTGTAGTTTCTATCGCACTTTAACCAAACAGAAGTTGCATGCGACGTGCATATCATACAACCAGCTGGGAAGGAAATTTGACGGTTATCGAAACGAACTCATGCGCAGAAACGGGGTTTGTACTGTCAAACAGTTTCACTATCCCATCTTTGAGTTAGACAGTGACGGAGATTACATTCTCTTGTGGGGACGGCCTGGGAGCCGAGTTAGTCAATAGAGGACTCGCATCGTGGGATACTTCGTGTCAGTAATGGCTTTATTTTTGATCTGTGAGCCTATTGGACGATACGGTCTCTTCATTCCTTTCATTGGTGCCCATCAGATCACGCCGGCACCATCGACGGCGGCAAAAGCGGTGTTGAGCTAGAATTCAACATGGATATGAAGCAGAGTGTGGCTGTATTGGTGACCACCCAGATCAATGCTCCCAGTTGTTTTTGAAATCCAACTTGTATTCTCAAAGGATATATGTATTCCTGGTACCTCCTAAGACTTTACATTAGGTTCGGTCAGGGCGAATTATTTCGACAGACGGGATCATCCGCTTTAGGTTCTGTTCACGAAAAAGCAAAATAAGAAGACTTCTCTGCTCAGTGGTCCGTTTAACAGCTAAAGGCTACTTCTGGTAGCTGGAGTGAGCTAACGAGGAATGTAACCCACACCAAAGGACAACAAAAATTCATGAAATCAAGCTATAATGCCGATTCGCATGATGCTCAGGAATCGATTCACGGATCGAGGAATGTGACTGGTCCCCGGAGTACTTCGGCATAATCTGAACTTTGTACTAATTTAATCTTGGCTCCCTAACCCATAGGACGACCAATTTCGGCTCCGCGAAGTCGGCGCTCAATTGGCAGGAAATAGCTCGAAAGAGTCTGGGGAGCCAGGGGAGGCGTGGAAAGGGGACCATATTTCGGCGACTGAAAATGCTTCTCCGAAATCTAGTGCCATATCATACATTTGGTCAACGGGAATAGGAAGCACTCATCAAGGCAACTCCGTCATGTATACTGGCTTGGGCAGCCATCTCAACCGTCAAATACAATCCATGATATATGTGAGGCACATTTCTTGAAGCCCATTGTTTTGTCATCATTGAAAATGGGACATTCGGAATCTACGTTTTCAACTTAGGAGCATACTCCATTTCTCTCCTAACCCTGCAAGCCAAAAATTTCGTTAGATGTGCCACTTGTCCATGTTGTCTGGCTAGATATGCCGCCTCAATCAAAAGCAGTGGCCAATAAGTGTCATGCAACCGCCACCATCAAGGGCTTCCCCCCTAAAAGTCGACATTTAGCGCATTGCATCCATCCCACTCGAGGCTCATTGATTGTTCCGCAGCAATGGCATTATCGTTCCCTTTTACATATGTCGATTATCCGGCAGACCCATGACACCCACATAACTATTGATCATCTTGCTATACCCAGTACAACACGCTTTCTATCTGCATGAAAATTCATGCGCCGCAGCGCCGCAACAACTAGACCAGGTCCCACTAACTAGAACCAATGATGGCACTATTGTACACGGCTCAATATTCTAGCGAGCAAATAAGCGGATGAAACCACTTCAAAAGAGTATTTTCCCTTTCGATCAAACTCAACAAAACGTGCTTCGTGTTTTTCACTCAACTATTACTCCGAAGTTCTTTCAAGACTAACTATGCAATGAATTTAATGATTTGGAAGGCACCAAATGGATATATTTTCGAGTTGATCGAATCGGATACCGTCCGCGCTGATACGGATCTGCTAGCTTTGATATCTAAAGGAGCTACCAACTAGTTCCAAATACGTTCCATGGTTTTGTCTTCTGAAAACGTAAAGAACATGCATCCGGCGTTACATAGCAAGGGCTTGAAGACGGTTCCTTCAAACCATTACGTATCTCGGTCCAGAATGCTCTCTTTTACTACTGGACGCGCACCTCTTTATCAGAGTCCGGAAAGTGGAAGAGAAGGTTTGATAAGTATACACCCACGATGGATTGCCGTCAAGTGTGTCAGGATGGCTGGCCACACAATATTTCAATAAGCAGCGATAGGGGGCTGGTCCTTGCACTACCATAACCCTCCTGCGTATGGCTTTCGTGATGTCTTCAGATGTGGTCGAACCAAGAATATGGCGCAAATTTGGCTCGAAAAGGAACAATCGTATATTCAACGAGCGGCATGAGGTTTGCTACAGCCTAAAAGTTGAGATCTTCTTCGGATCCTACTATCCGGAATCCGGTTTATATCCGGCGATTCGATTAGCACAAAGAAGCCTGCGTGTTTTTCTCCTTTTTACGCTTGAGTGGAGGTTGGTAGCTTTCAGTATCTGGCTTGCATTCTGTAGAGAGAGGCTGTTGATAGTTTGCATAAGGATGAAGCCACTGTTGGACGTGGGTCCATCTAGCGCTAGGATAAGTACCTATTTTTCTTGGATTACACAACACTTGGAATAAAGAACTAACACCCAGGTTTTGACTAATGCAAGATGATGAATTGAAGGGTCTATCTCCGAGGTACTCCGTAGCTACTCGATAAGGAAGGCCATTCAACAATCGACATGTTTTTGAGCAGGCGTTGGCGACGAATCTCAGCCACCTGGACGCCTTGAACCAAGAGGCATCGATATTTCGGGTAACAGCGCGGTATTGCTCAGAAAAAGGAATATTAATACCATCACTTCTCCGCGTCACATTGATTGGATGATATTTTCCTGACGTGGAGGAAGAGGGAAACTTCCTTATCCTTGTCCTCTTCTTTTACATGACACGGAACTAAAACAGCTATCATCTGCTCTGCATCCAACTTGATTCCCCAGTTGATTTGCCTCCTTTTTCTTGTCAGACTACTTCAAGGCTTCACGGAGCGGCAAAATGAGGCTATTTCGTGTCTGGTAGGTTTTGTAATGAGACCTATGCAGACCCCTGCACATGCTTCCTGCACATTACCTGCTGTGATGCTCACTCAGCTGTATACTTACAACTTCCAGTGAGCCACTCCGCATAAGGGAAATCCTCCCTGCAAATAGGAACGCAGGTCCAGATATCTTCACAAAATTTGATGATCATTACTTTTAGTACCACATTTTCAACGTCATACTTGCCCCAGCTAAAACTCCGAAAAAGGAAATTCTGGGCGTCCACGTTATACGATCCAACGATCCATGCTTAGGTATGGCAGAAGGAAGCTATATAGATACGAGCTTCCTTAAGCAGCACTGACTTGAGAAGACTAGATTATAGTCCCAGCCCAGATTGAAATGCCATAGCATCATGAATATTCCACAGCGCTAAATGCCATATCCTCTCTCTCCCGTCTCTTGGAACACAATATGCTTGGCGATTTCCGGAGTAAATATCCTAACCAATCGGTTTCAACATCTTTGAGAGAGCTTACGCGTTGCCTTAATGATGATCTTGCTGCAGAATACAAATAAATCTTGCAAAGATGCTCCAAATCATGTTTAGATGTTTGTAGTCTTGTATTTGTACATAACATATGTTGGCTGCAAGTGTTCATTGCACGCTTTGATATATGGGAGATCTTGGTTCCACGGAGACGCCGAACAGCCAATGCAAAGGATATATTGTAAGTGCATCAATATTTCTGTACCCGGATTCTCTTCAGGAAAGCTCATCAGTCAGCTCATGTAATGAAGGCTATAGTTTCCGGGTCCATGGTTAAGCATTTCACCAACTCTCCATTTATTTAACTTTGGGCTGACCGGTTCATGCAGCAAATGTGGCATGTCATTTTAGATGCCGAATACGAGAGCCATTTGGCAGCTGTCACTGCGAGGAAGATTGTCATGTCATACATGATATTCTTCTTCTTTTGTACGACTGCATCAGGCTGCGAAATAGACGTCAAGATCGATCGAGTTCGAAATCGAGGTCAATCTACTCAACCCCGCTGCTGCTACCTGCGCTGCATGCACGAGATTTCTTCAATAAGATACTTGATGCATGAACAATAGGCGGAGTTTTATTTCATTTTTCTTCTGGTTCACCGGGCATGGAATTGAAGGCGTTGCGAGTCAGTCTGACGAAATGCGATTCCTAAAAAAAGGTAGCAAACGTTACGTGCGTAAACGTGGGACACCGGCAGTTCATGGCGCTCGTAGGCAATGATGTTGGACGCCGCACGTGCTCGTCGGAGCCTGTCGTCTCTTGTTTTTGTTTCTTCTTCTTCTCGAGGGTAGATGGCCTTGTGGTAAGGCTATTCGGTGGTGGCAACTTGTCTCAACGACACCCAACTCAGTTCGTGGGTTCGTATTCACCTCACCACATCATTTGGGTACTATCGATAGGTGAGATCAAGAAACATGCACATTAAGGGCACCTCTATATTATCATACAATACGGCGAATGCGAAATATTCTCACTCACTGTCTGCGCCAGGACGGGTTTTAGGGTTAGGGCTTTCTTCCACGCGTAATTGCCTTTTTAGGACAACACTGCATATTTGCCCTAACATCACCTCTAAGCTAGCGTACCGATCGTTAGTAATTCCTGTTTGCCCCTCTCGTTTGTTTGATTCCTTTCTTCAAAGATAATAAATCAGTATGGACTAATCAATGCAGTCTTTAGGGGTTGTTGTATGTTGTAAGCCATGCCTTGAAGTGACAGACTATGATGACTGTTTGATCGCTCAGCAGCCTCCACTTTCCAGTTGGAGGTAGTTAGTTGGGTATATTTTGGCTCCAGAGTAAAGTTCTAGGAATGGTCAAAAAAAGATTTGGGTGAAGCCCTGGCCCAAACTATCTCGATTCCATGACAGAATTAGCCCTAATCGGAAGCTTCATTTGATGAGTAGAGGAGCAGTTATTTCATAGTATACTGACTGTGTCTCTGACTAAGTCAGTCTGAAGGTTAACTATATTTCCTAAGGAGAAATGAAAATAAACCTGTGGACTGATTTTAAATTGAGATCGGTGAGAGTTCTACTTTTGGGTGGGCGGATGTCTTGATGAAGATAACGCTGAGACCGGTGAAGGATAGCCTGATAGGCAATATAAAACGGAAATTACATTTCTTTTGTATGAACTCATATGAAACAAATACGAAGCACGGTTAGTATAGTATGTAGGGGCGATCTAGATTGAATATTAGCCTCTGTATAATTTTGCGCTTTTGGTTATAGTTATGTTTGTATAAAGATCGTAGTAAAGATTTTGTATGAGACATTGAGATTAACATTAACCTAAATAGTGAATATTTGCGGTGAGTACCAGCTGCTGACGTACCCTGTTGATTAGTGCTTATTTCTGCTATTTTATGCTTGGTTAAATTGGTTGAGCTCCACTAATTGGGCGGGATAAATGTAACCTGGGCCATTTTTATGAATAGCTACAAGACTGGCATTGGGAAATATTACGATAAGGAATTCCATCTGCATTGAATCGCACTGAGCAAGCTTTTGTCAATCATATCCAGTGTCAAGAAATCAAAAGTAACATGGCAGACCAAACCGATCCAGTGCATTTCTTTGACCTTGCGTGTGGTCTTGAAGGTAAGCATGAGCTCTCCCTCTACCCCGCTGACAAATAGCTGATGGAAGCAATTCAAAACTCCAGGAACACGACAAGCATGGTCACCCAACACAGTCAAGACTCGCGCACTTCTGAACTACAAAGGAATCAAATACACGCAGTCATGGATCTCCTACCCAGACATCGCACCAGTCTCCAAGGCCCTCGAAATCCCCGCCGACCTGACCGGAACCGTGCAATACACACTTCCAGCCATCGTCCACAAGGCCTCAGTTACCTCTAACCCTCACGGTGCTTTACACGACTCATTCCCAATCGCGCTCCATCTAGACAAGGCCTTCCCAGCACCAGAATACCCATCCGTATTCCCCAATGGCCAAGCCAGTATCGCGCTCGCAATTGCCGTCGAGAAGCTGCTGACAGGCGCCATTCGCCAAATCGTCAAGCCCCTCTTCGGCGGCGTCGCAGAAATCCTTGATGACAGAGGGAAAGAGTATTTCTCGAACACGCGGCTGCCAAAATTCAAGACACGATGGCCAGAATTAGAGACAATGTCGGACTTGATCCCCAAAGACAAAGAAGAATACGACACTATTATAGCCGAGACGAAAAAGGAGCTTGAAATATTTGGTACCATGATCAAAGGTGAGGGAGAGAACAAGGGCCCATTCTTGGAAGGAGAGAAGCCAGGTTATGCGGACTTGATTTTGGCTGCGCATCTTGTGTGGTTTGAGAGGTCGAATCCGCAGGCGATTGATACGCTGCTGGAAGCTGGCGATGGCGCGCTCCGAAAGCACTGGGAGGCATCGCAGCCGTATATAAATGGGCAAGGCGAAGCTAAAGACTGGCCGATTCCCAAGGAATGAAGGGCAAGCATTAATATGCAACAGAATGTGAATAGTCTTGACAGTGTATATATGGTTATAGTACATATGGTGGAAGGTTCAATGCAATCAAAAATAAATACAAAACGCCAGCCCAGCCAGCTATGGGTGGGATGACAATAATTAAATATCTTACAAGCCACGCAAGAAGTTGGATTCGCGAATTCCTTTCCTTCTGGCCTCCCTCGCACTCTTTGTAATTTGCTCGGTCTTGTCAAGACCAGCTGCAGCTTCAGCGATAACGTCTCTCGATCCATCCTGCTCAGCATTGTATTCGGCAGGCGTGATATCTGTAGATTGCTCGTGTAGTGGGATTTTGCGTGGCTGGGAAGCGGCCAATGCAGCCATTTTCTTGTCGTGTTTCTTGCGTTGTTTTTTGTTTAGAGCTAGTAAAAAGAAAACATTTTAGTCAGCCACACAGTGCAAAGAGCAAAGGAGATGAAGAGAACTGGTCTGGCAAAAACTTACAGCTAACATCAACACCGCCAGACTCGGCGTTCTTCTTAGATTTCCCATCAAGCAAGCCCCACAGCCAGTCCGGATACTCATGGTCTTCCCCTGCAACGATATCCGGTTTGTTCTTGACATAGTTGAGGCCCGTCATAACAGTACCCGCAGCACAACTGCTGGGTTCGTGAGTGGGAGCAGCTGCTTCCGCAGCCGCAGAAGTTTTGCCTGGGTTAACCCACTTGGGAGGCTCCGGAATGCCGGCTTCTGTAGGTGTGCTCAAAGGTTGGGAGACGCCTGGTGTTGCTGATGAGATGGCGGATGGGACGGTAACGTTTCCTGCACCGGGTTGTCGGGGCGCTGGAGGAGGGGGCATTGCAGCAGTCTTTGTGGTGTCAGTGCTTGCCCATCGCGATTGAGTCTTGACAAAAGCGGAGACGCATGATGGAGAAGTGCGAATGGTGTGGTGTTGAATTTGGATTCGGGAGAGAAGATGTGTACGACAGCGTTGGCAGATCATCGTGACAGCTGTAATTGCGCTGCTGAGCAGGCGACTTGAAGCGAATCAAGGACTAAATGGTGATGCCAGGTAGAATTCGATTCAGGGGTCGCAATTTGAATCGCAATTGTCAAAATTCGAGGACGATGTTTTGAAATAATTTGTTAGTTCGTTGCGGACAAAAAGTTGCGGAAATCATCAAAATAAGTCACGTGCGCATATGCGTGACTAAGCAATCAACATTCTTTAGAGTTGTGAATCGACTTCAACACCTCCAACTTCGAAAATATTAACTATTATTAATTCCTACGTCTCTGCTGCTAATTTGTTTTGCTAATTAGATTTTTCACAATTTCCACAGAATCAATCGCTTCCTCGCCAACCGCTTTCTTGAATGCCTCAACCGTGACATCCCACAGCTTCGCCCTTTCCTCCTCATCCTTCCCCAAGGCCGTATATTCCACCTGTCCGCATCCCTTATACGCCCTTCTCAACACCGAGAAATTGGGCGACCAGAACTCTCCGTGCGTGTCGTGTTCTTTCACATACTTACTGCCCGCCAGAAATACCTGCGTCTTTGCCGAATCCGCCGTGGAATTGCCAATCGCCATGTCCAGTGCTCCGCGAACCATGCGCTCCATGGTCGGATTGACAGCTGTCTGGTGTCCGGTCCCCAATGCCGTCCCAGGCGCATTCCCCGGGTGACACAGGTTTACATAGATATCTTTGATACTGTTCTGGCGCAGACGATTAGACAGTTCAATTGTCGAATATACTGATGCTAGCTTGGATCCTGCGTAACGCATCCACGCGTCTGCGATGTCCTTGAATCTTTGGCCGTCGTTTGGAATGGGTGTGGAGAGCTTTTCGTAGTCCAGTTTCGCGGCCTGTTTGTACGCATTTGAGTTTGTGAATACGATGCGACTATCCTTGGTAGTTTCTGCGGTGCGACTGATCAAATCTGTAGGGAGGATTAGAAATGATTAGCTATCAAATATCAAACAAGAAGAAGAAGAAAGGTGGGATATACTAACCTAATAACCCCATCGTAAACGCAAAATGACCCAAATTATTGACCGCAAACATCGTATCGAATCCATCCGGTGACAGTTTCTGCATCGTCGTCATCGACACACCCGCGTTGCAGACTAGTATATCCAGCTTATCCTCAAGCTTTTTGAATTCCTGCGCTGACTTCCATGCGCCTTGCATCGAGCCGACATCGAGCTCATGGTACTTGATTCTTTCTTGAATACCAGTTGCATTCTCGTCATTTTCTGCCGCAGTTGCACCAGCAGTCACATTTTGCAATGCCACTTGTCTCCGCGCCTCTTCAACGCCGGCGTGAGTGCTTTCGCTGTTGCGCGAGGCTATATAAACCGTGGCGCCTTTTGAAGCGAGGTAAAAGGTTGTTTCGAGACCGATGCCTTTTGCGCCTCTTTAGTTTGAAATTAGCTCTGGCCTTGATTTTTTGCGTGTATTTATGTCCATGTGTAGAGAGAGATAGAGAGAGATGCAAGCTTCTATCTAAGCTTATCTCACAGCGGTTGTTGAATGTAAACAAACAGACAGGCAGGGTGGACGTTTTTGCTTACCCAGTTACTATTGCGACTTTACCCGTCAGGTCCTCAATGGAGTCGAAAAATTCTTCTTCTTTCATGGTTTCTCTGAAATTGATGCGATGGTTTGTGTATATATCAGAAAGGCTGTCGTCTGTGGTGAGACGTAGATGAATCGCATGGTTACGTCAGCGGTAAGGGTCTAGGATGCGGGGACAAAGAAAGGTACTTGCCCGATTTGGAACTATGTATACAGATGGGCTTGCGAATCGAAGAAAATATCGATCGTAGAATTTTGATTTATTAATAAAGTAATATAGAAGATTATATTTCATCACCAAAGTCTACTACGTGTTGCATACTGAGAAGAAGGGGACGCGGGAACTACAAAGATTCACTGGCAATCTTCTCTCCTCCTGTCTCCTCGCCAGAATCTTGCTGTTCAAGCGGAGGGTGTCCAACTGGAACTCCGTGAGTCAATTCGTCGAGGTTGATTCTTGGACCGGTGAAATTCTTCCTTCCGTCGACTATCCATTGGATCAAGGAAACGAGGAACACAATGCCGAGGGCAGCAACGCAGTAGTCTGTGGGGGACAATATAATCAGAAAAATCGCTTCTAAAGATGGGGGATTGAGGACAAGGAGCCTACTCATGTTGCTTCCTGTGGTGGGCAGATCCGGTGGGAAGAGGAAGAGAACTGTTGTGAGGATGATGTATACAAGAGATATCTGCAAGTGAGGAGAAAGAAGTCAGTATACATAATATTGGCGGAGATTGTAGGTACGAGACTCACAATATTGGCAATCCAGGCAATTGGCTCAGGCATCTTCCACGGACTGTCGGCAATCATCTTGCGTCCTCGAAGAACGTTGATCATAATGGGCATTCCGTATGAAATATCGAGAGCAACGACGGACGCGGAGATGATGGCATTGAACGCGCTATTTTAGACAATTGAATTAGAATGTTATCTCCTTTTTCGAAGACCAAGGTGAGGGAAGAAATACCTAGAAGACCCGAGGAAAATAAGGCCGAAGATTATAACAAGAATGGTGGTCAGGTATAGCGCATTCAAAGGCACGTCCAGCTTCTTATGCACTTTGGCAAAGAATGGAGAGGCTGGCAGACCGCCGTCTCGAGCAAAAGCATACACCATTCGGCTGGAGGTAGTCATGATAGTGATAGCCGCAAAAAGCAGACAGATCAATGGGAAGCTACTACTCGTTAGCATTTTCCCTTCTGGTATTCTCAAGGTTGTGTGTGCACTTACACCAAAAGACAAATAGCCCCGGCATTGCTTTGAGTCGCATTATAGAGGATTTGCAGCAGAGGGGTAGCCGAGGATGAAATGATGGTGTCGATATCGCCCGGTACGAAGAGTAGGACGACAAGAAAGATCACGCCGGTGAAAGTTCCAATGCAAACACAGTAAAGCATAATCTTTGGTCCTTCAATCGAAGCATTGGGGATTTCTTCTATCATATGGGCCACGGCATCCTAGACATTTTGTTAGCTTGACATAAAAAAGAGGTAGAGAGAAAGATGGAAGCCTTACATATCCGGTAACACCAAGACCACCTTGGAGCAACTAACACCATGTTAACGCCACAGCCTTCCCAAGCACGGGACAGCACATACCCCGAGAAGCCACGCAATTCCGTCTGGCCAGCCAGTCTCATTCAAGAATTCGGTGAAAACAAAGCTATCAAACAACTGTCAATTCCCTCCTATATAGTGCGAGAAGAATAGCACTTACGATCCAGACTTGAAGTCTGGCGAGGAGCAAGCGAGCACCGTGATAGAGACGACAACAAAGCCAGAAATAGACCAGATAACTATATCACCATTAGTATCGGAGTACCATGAAAAAAAGACCTCACTAGACATACATGCAGCCCGTGTAATCTTCGGTAGAGTAGAGTTCAAGAACACATTGATGATAAATGCGGCGATGTTATATCCAATATAGATCAAAAATTCATGCCAGCGGTGGAAATGATAGTTCTATACCTCTGTTAGTTCCGTTTGATTTCGATATTCTTTCGCACCATACGTACCGGATGCATTAAATAGATGACCCCAACAATAAGTTCACTTGCTAGCAGACCAGCCGTAGCAACCAGGGCAACCTGCATTGGTCAGTGTTTTGTCCTTTCTCCTAACAGCTGTGAACGTACCCATCCTGCGACATTGATCCAACCCGTGATCCAAGAGAGAATTGGGACCCATTCCGGCCATGAAACTGTTCAATCTGTTAACGCTGCCTCGGTATTGAAGACACCTCAGTATGTTACTTACTGACTACAAGAATTATTAGCTTCCGATACGTATCAACACAGTAAATGAGGAAACTTACCAGCAACCCAGTGATATTGACCACCAGCACTAATAAAACATGTTATTTTGGCGACACTCGGACAAGGGAATCTGGTGGGCAACTAACGTAGGATAGGTGGACAAGAATTCGGCGAGCGATGCAGCAATACACAAGTTGCAAATTCCGGCGGTAATCAGACCTAATGGCAAATCCGATTTAGCATGTGCTAACATAGCTATTTGTATTCATGTAGAGCTTACCCCAGACGACACTTGTGCTTCCTCCCGATGGCAAACTGAGCGACAAACTAGCTGAAAGGGCGGTCCATGACTATAAAAAAGCTCATCGCATTAGCTTGTCGTGGCTTATTTTGTGATTGAAAAGAAGGCAGTATTCTTTTGCGGGGAAAAAAGAGCCGACTAGTGGTCAAACACGTACATTCAAAATGGCAAAGGCAAGACCCAACATTGACCTATACAATTCACCCCATTAGCCATGTCGACAAAGATTCGCACAACACACGAGATACGGTAGATACGCACAACATGGAAAAGTTGCGCTGCAACTCGGCCTTGTGGCCCATGGCCGCCAATTGCGCATCATCGTCTATGTGGCGGTCCGGCATGATGACCAGCTAGCTGCTGCAATAACTATTCTCTCGGACAAGTAGGGAGAATCGGAATTGCTGTATATTAAATCGATGTCGCGATTCTGGCGCCGTCCACGCCGGTAGTAGTATTGACACAGAATAAAAAGAAGAAGAGAAAAGAAAGCTTTCACAATATTTCCCTGCCCGGATCACCAAGGGAAGGGAACGAAGGAAGGCTGGCTACAGCTGACCTAAGTGAGATGAGCTAAGCTAGGTTAATCCCCGGTCCGTCCGTACGAAGAAACAAGTCACTTGACGTTCGAAACCGGCATGTTAATACAACACCGTTAATGGATAAACAATCTGGCGTCAAGCCGTTGACTCTTACCTATGGCTATTATCAAGCCTCTTATCAATGATCAGCCCGACCAAGAGTGGGCCGGCCGTAAACAGGGTGGAGCAGGATTGACGTTCAAGCTCGTCCAACTTTCAAGATTCCAGTTCAAAGTTACGTAGGGCCGTACTACGGGATGTTATGATACTTCTACAATGATCAAGCACTTGCCAATCAATCGACTGTTAATTGCAATTGCATCCAAAGCAATTCCTGAATACAATCAGCTATACATATGAAGGATGCCGACATCGCAAGGCGTATGAAAGTGGACGGGCCCCATTGCCAGCCACCGTGACATTCGGCACTCCCTCGGTGGTATCAGCCAATAGCGGTACAATAAAACAGACCCTTCGGAGTCGCCGACGTATTAGGACACCGGCAGACGCATGTACTCCGCATTTAACTAGTGGATTCCATACTGCGTAGGTACGGGTCTTGGCTTTGACCGTTTGATACGCATATCTATCTTTATCATCTCAATTAGTTGTAGATATTTCTCATTCAAACAAAAAGAATACTCCGAGGAAACGAAAGAGAAAAAAAGGCCCGAGTCAAGCTTTTTTTGGCAAGCAGTTCGTCTCCAGTTTATACTTTTGTGGGGGCGGCGCGCTAGTGTACATAGTGGCGCCACATTTGCCGGCTTCGTCTTATCTCCCCATTCTTATAATCTTCTGGAAGGATGCATGGAAGGATTCACAGGACTCTACCTTTACTACGCAACTCGGTGTACGGACTGTGCTTGATAGATAAGTACGTAGTAGAGCTAGTATGTAGCTGGCTTTTCTTTTGCAATTGATAAGGGATTGCTCTTGTTTTCCCGCACCTAGCCTTCGCTCCTTCTAGACGAACGACGTTTCAGTCCAACTGAGATGATTTTCCTCGATTCTATTCTTCAGATAGCAAAAGATATAGACGACTTCAGAATAGAGAAATTATATAGCGACATATGCACACATAATAGATTCCTAAATATGGTTCGTTCTCGCTCTCGCTCTCGCTCGCGGCATAAAATCGCCAACTAAAAAAAGTGTTATATAGTTATATACATACATATACATGCGTAGAAAGTCTATTACACAAATGCAATGATATCCGCATCAATCCACATCATCCTTTTCAGACCGCAAATGATCTGTTTTCACAACATAATCATCTGCATCTCCATCTTCCATGCCGTCCACATCCGCCTCTTCTCCAACATCGTAGGCCTGCGAGTGCACGCTCTCGCCGCCCCGTGAGCTGGGCTGGTAGCCATCAAACGAAGAATCGGAATCGCCTTCACCTGTGGCTACCGGCTTGCTCTTGCCCTTGCCACTTCCAGACATGGCGGCGCGTGCAGACTTGTTTCGAAGACTCCCGGTGCCTGGCCTGCTAGTCACACCGGTGCCCTTGTGGGTTATATCACCATTGGTGATAGGAACAGTGTTCCCGATAATCTCGTTTCCGAGGCTGAGGCCTTCAATGGCATCAGCAATCGTGCGAGGTTGTGTTGATTCCGTCTCCTTTGTACTAGTCGACTCGAATGATCGACGGATGCGTTCGAAATGCTCAAGTTCCTTGGCGCTGTATGTTGTTAACACATTGAAATTTAAAACATGCAGTGGAAAAAAAGAAGAAAGAAAATACTAACCTAACACTAGCGACAAGTTCCCCCTGAGCATCCGTGAAATCTTCTTCTGTCACTATAACAGCTATATCATCCGGTGTGGCGAGATGGTCGAAATAGTATGCTGTGCTGACTGGTCCTTCTGGCAACGCCTTGATCTTCTCATCCACACTCGTTGCTTGTCGGGTAATAGCCTTGAGCATTGCATCAGAGCACAACGCATACAAGTCGGCACCGGTATAGGTAAAGGGCAACTGCTGCGCGATGCGTGAGAGAGAAACATCCGGACGAAGAGTAAATTTCCGAGTTAGAGCTTCTAGAATCTTTGCCTGCTTGTCATGCGTATCTGACACGCCCAAGTACAGCATCTTATCGAAGCGACCAGGGCGCAGTAATGCAGCATCCAACAAGTCTGGACGATTGGTAGCGCCAATCACAAAGACACCACCGCCGTTTTCGTCGCCGCCGCTCATACCATCTAATTCCGCGAGCAATTGACTGACTATACGGTCCATCACACCACCACTATCACCCTGGTTTCCTCGTTTAGGCGCCACTGAGTCGAGCTCGTCAAAGAACACCACGCAAGGACGCGCATCCCGAGCACGCTGAAACACCCTGCGGACATTTGCTTCTGATTCACCAATGTACATGTTAAGCAACTCGGGACCCTTAACGGAGAAGAAATTGAGGGAGAATTCAGTGGCGATAGCCTTTGCAAGAAGAGTTTTTCCGGTTCCAGGAGGTCCATAGAATAAGATTCCGCTTCGCTTCTTCATGCCCTTGGCAAACAATTCTGGTCGCTCAAGAGGAAGCTGGATTGTTTCCATAACAGCATCTTTGACATTGCTAAGACCTCCAACGTCGTCCCAAGTGACATTCGGGATTTTAGGTGCACCAATCGCGTCGGCAAAATTCTTTCTAGCAGCATCGACAGCTAGATCGAAGTCGGCTTTTGTGACACACCGTGCTGCATCACCGCCGGCTAATTGAACATCACGGAGGCTCACTGAGCGATCATTCGCTGTTCGAGTGAGCTTTTCAAGTCGATCAAGCTTTGCAAGAGACGCGCGTTCGACAACGTCGACCAAGTCACCGGCCACAAGGGCCGCCGTCTTCACAGCAACAGCGGCTAGGTCAACTTCAGGAGATATCTTGACGCTAAGATCAATAACTGCATTGTGTAAGATACCTTCTCGTTCCTTTTCTTCAGGGGCAGTCATCTCGAGTTCGTGAGTGAAAATACTTCGAATTCCCTCCGGAATCTTTTCGACATCAGTCGTTGTTGCAATGATTACACGTGAATCTTCAACAATCTCTTTCATGGCAGTTACAATTCTGTCAGCTGTAAGCACTTCGATGTGCTTGATAACCAGAGCTGTAGAGCCAGGACCACAGGCAAATGCCCTGTCCGCCCGAGCTTTCATGTAAGCTTCTGTTTTGACATCTCCGCCATTGGCACCGCCTTCTGTGAGAATATCGTAAGCATCCACAGTAAAGGCATGAAGACCGATATCTGCACATGCACGCGTCGCCAATGTTGCCTTTCCGATATGTCTCTGGGTTGATGTCAGAAGGATTACAACTGGAGGCATGCCCAATTGTACAGCGCGAGGGCTTGTTGCGGCTGTGATCAGCTCTCTGACTCTATTCTGGATAGGAGAAATGAAAAATTTCGGTAGCTCTGTGACCAATCCATGGGAAAGTGGCACATCAGTGTGTGATCGAGGGAGACATTTAACTCCTAGCCAATACTCCCACCCGCTCTTCAATGTCCCTGGAACCCTGCTTATTATGCTGCCTGCTTGTGCCATTCGCGTACTCGACGAATCAATGATGGCCACGCCACCCCATTGATCGTCCCCATCTTGTTCTTCAGGGGGCGGGGTGAGCACCTGGCCAACCTTGAACCAAGCGACACCAACTTTTCGGGATGCGGTGCTATCGTCCTGAGATGATTCAGGGGCAAAACCGAGCTTTGAAGTCAAATCGTCTTCCGCATTGCCACCCTCAGGCGCCTTTGCGGCGGAGTAAATAGTTCTACCCAGCCCTTCATCGACACTAATGCCAACAATATCCCCGTTTTTGACGAGTCGCTTTTTAGACTCGAAATAACTTCGTAGTCCAGAAAACAACGCAGGCTGGATGGAGCGATCCGAGGACAGCGGAGTAGATATTTTCAAAAGGGTCACTTCCTTGGCAACCGGTGGAGCCTTGATTGAACCTAGCTTTGCACCTTGGTGCACTCCAGGACGACCTGAGCCATGGGCTGATGCGAATGGCAGAGGAGAGAGTTTGACGTATTTAGGGTTTTCTAGGTTGCTAAGAAGTAATGGTGGCAAAAAGACCGCTGGTGTAAGGCGCTGACCTGGTAGCTGAGAGACGCTCGACCGCCGATTTGAGGATTGCCCAACAGCATAACGTGGTTTTGGGGACGGCAAGCCAGATATTCCGTATACTCGGACAACACGCCAATTGCCAGAATCCTCATCAGCAAGACTTAAACTTCCAAATGTCAAGGACGCAAAGGGGTTCGATTGAGGTTCTTCTGTACCCTCAATACGAACCCAATCCCCAGAGAAACAACCAACTTTAACAAGGGAGTTGACGTCAACGTAGATAAAGGAATCAGTATCATCGTCCTCTTTCGGCTTAGGATGCAGTAATTCAGCTGGTACTCGGTTTAAAAGACCCTCTGCTTTGAATGTTTTCCCCCCAGCACGAGATCCTGGGCGCGCAGTACCAGATGTAAATGTTGATATAACCGAGCCGGGAGTGTTGGTGCCATCCATGCGGCGGCCACCAGGGCGCGGAGTCATAGAAGACATAGCTGACATGACCCCCGAGGGTTGTTGTTGGGGTAATTGAGGAGCCGCCAGTGAAATCATATCGTCAAGGGAATCATCCGAGGAATCCTGGTCGCTGTCTATAGACACGTCGGTTTCGGAGTCATCTGGCGGGGTGGTGCTCTCCATGTCTGTACTGCTTTCCAAACCGCGATCTTCGGCAGCCGAGAAAAATTGTTCGTTTGCAGTATCTTCTGCCTCTTCTTCCATCGCGCTTTTAAGTAGGTTCGATCCTGACAGCGTGTACCCTTTATTATTATGACGAGCTCCATGAGGACGAGATTGCAACAAAACAATCTTCGTATTGGGAAGCAACAACCCCTGCGCAACCGGTTCGCAAAATGTTATTTTGGCCGGCGGAGGGGGGACGTGTGTAATGGGGTGGGCTGGCAATGGAAGAGGCAGTATATCGCCAGCGTGGACAACTTTTTGATTCGACAACGCCTCACGCACCGCGGCAGTTAATCGCTCTTCGGCTTCTGCAGCTGCCTTTTTTGTATACCGCTTGACTTCCATTCCTTTGCCGCCTTTGCCCCATAGCCCATTGATTCCATGCGCACCGGTATTGAAGCCCCCGCCGAACTTGCTTTGCACATCGTCTAAATTCCGAAGTAGGTTCCGCTCCACTGTAACGTAGATGGTCGCGAGATGCAGAGGAACAACGTCCAGAACGCGAATTTCCAACGGTCTTGATGGCTGAATAGCGTGGCGTGCAGGGTCGAGCTTGCCCAGGGTTTGGAAAAAGGATTGTAGATAGTTTGCCGAGGCTGGGAAGAGGACGGTGGAATGCGAAATTGGGGCGACTTGCGAGCGCTCAGTGGGTTGCACTCGCGCGGGAATAATAGTCCACGGTACATCGTCAACAGCATGGTATTGCGGTGTGTAGGGGGATATCGCGACGTAGAGAGTTCCATGGCTTGGGTCGTTGCTCAATCCGGCTTCTGTAGCAGCTAGGTGGTTAGCGAATCCATTCCCATGTGAAAGAGCTCTGAAGATTTGGCTGCTTTTTACCTGTCAGGTTGACGTTAGGAAATAGGTCCTGCACGAGGTCATCCGATAACACAGCGACATCTCCACGTAGATGACTGTCGAGGAAGAGTCGTGCTGATATTGGAGGTCGTGCTCGTCGTATACGTCGTGCCCGGCGCTGCTTGGGGGCAGGCGCCGCGGGAACGGCTTCTGGCTGCGCGGTGTCCATGACAGTCAATCTAGTATTCTGGTTGTTGTTTCTGATGGCGCACTGTCATAGTCTGTCTGTCTGTCAGCCAAAGTGCGCAGTTACCCAGAGCTCGAGCAATGGGGTGGCACAGACGAGGTGGTGAAGGACGGAGGAGTACGCGCTGTGGCAGCTCCGCAGTTGCCCTCTGACCTCTCCCGCGGGCTCGGCGTTCTCCCGGCAGCCACTAACTAAATAAGCCGAGGTCCGCCAGATTCAACGTATCCTGCTTCAGTGTTTACCAATACTACTGTCTTGCTATGAAAGCTGCTGCTCACTCATCAATTTTACAGAATCTGCCCAATTATCTCAGTCCTTGCATAATTGGAGCAATGTCGGACTATTCGATCATAACCCAAATTCACACTGTGTCATTCTGCTGGCATATCGAGTTCATCCGGTCCACAGAAATATATCCCTGAATTTCGGAGTCAAAATCATCCATTCAGTTCGTCAAGATAATCACTTTAGCAGGCTGCATAAAGACGGATTCACCGCCAGTTACTCGGAATGATATCGGACACCCAATAGCATAAGCTGATGGTCGTCACTTGCATCCATGAATGAATCATAGCTTTCAACAAAAGAACATTTTTGGATGTACTCATTAGTACGAAGCAGGAGCCCATTATATTGTCACAGTGAATGCATTCGCGTGCTACATGCACCAGGTATGTCGCCGGCAAACGCGCATCTCGATAAAGCAGACAACACTCGCTAGTTGACTCGATGTACCGTTATCTTAATTGGCTGGCATCACGTATCAATCAGACCTCGGGATGGGGCATGACATACAAACATGATGAAATCTTTCCTAGAGCCATCTTGCCGTCCACTATTCGGTAAACGTTCGTTTCTTTGAAAGAATATCCAGTCAACAAATGGAAACTTTGAAGTTATCCCCAATTCAGATTTAGGCTGGGTCTAAACTAGTCGAATCAGTTTCAGCTGAAAACAGTGCATCGCTTCGGGATTTAGGTCGGAATTGTATCTGATGACCGTCAACGTCATGTCATGCAGCAGCAGCGCTCATGAAATATCCCTTGTCCTCCGACTGGACCCAGGTTTTGTATAAACTGTCAGTAGGCATGCAAGGGAAAAAAATTGAAAAGGTAGTGTGAGCATAGGTGCGCTACTATGCCACGTTGCTACTGCAAGACAGAGAGCCAATACCAGTGCTGCAGCCTTTAGATTCGGACGGATGCAACAGCACACACCATTTTTATACTGACATGTCAAATGTGATGTTGATCTTGAACTAGCATAATATTTTCTAATAGGGTATGGTTTTCTCGGCAGCCAAACATATCTACTTCTATGTTTTTACCGAATTATCCGCTCTCCCGAGGAGATACTGATCTGGCTACTAAATTGGAGGGCAGATTGTAGGACAGTACTCGGCTACGATATTGATTCACTCGAGGGCATCAAGAAAGAGTCCACATGCCCAATTCCTAGCCTTCTGTTGGTTTGTCGTGTTCAAATATCGACCATTATGCTGCAATATAATTCGAAGACAAACGAAGCACAGGTTATTTCGTGATATACGAAAGGCATTTATTTTATTAAAACAGGAAATTATGCGTCCTCAAAACAGGAATCCCGTGATCAACTAGTTTATACGCTTACTTTCACGATTGACACCCAACAACAAATGGAATAGACGCTGACGTCCTACCTAAGTCGGCTATTGCAGAAAAATGGATTTCATTCGCCATTTCTTACCTCCTAAATGACATGTGCATTCCCAAGATCGGCAGTTTTGATGAAGATCATGGTGTTGAATTTCTCCCAACTTTGCAAATCACAAGACATGCCAGAAAATGCAAGAACACTTCCATGCTCTCCAATTTGCCATTCCATACTCAAAGGCATATAATTAGAGGATGCTTCAAGAGATGTTCCAATATATCTTTTCTCGATTTGTGGCCGAAATGAGTCTTACCATCCAACTAACTGGCTATTCGCAATGTAACGGTGAACATGAAAATAAAGAGTTTTGTTTTGTGTATCCTAAAATCAGCGTAGCTGCCTGATCCATTGCTCCGGATCTTTCTACAAGGTCTACGCAATCACTGCATGGTGTTGAGTTCAATCGCAGTCTACAAAACAAGCGATGCTGCGTAGTTTGATAGATATTCAGACGAATGGGCATGGACAGTCCTCGTCAGATGACCGAAAAAATCGAAATCATAGTCGCAGTTGTGCCCGAACATGTTATTAATTGTGATGGCAGAGGAAGACATTCATGTATATAAATAGGGCAGACAAGTCTGGTCGACATGGTTCCTAATAAACAACAACAAGATATCAGACTTCACAGCATCTAAACCGAACTCACTTCAAAACGATTCATCAAAAAAAAACTGTACGTCCGGAATGTGATATAATTGACCACTTGCTAATAATGCAGAGTTAGCCTTATCGAACGTATTCGATCAACCATCAACATGTCTGTGCCCGGGCAAACATTTTACTGCGTATGCCGGTGACCCCTATTCCACGTTTTTATCTCTCTCATGAGTTCTCTAAACTGAGATTTGATTGAACTAGTGCAAATGCCGAGATGGCCCTGCTCTATGTGTTACAAACCCATGCTGTGCCAGCTGCGGTCACCAGTTTTGTAAATCTTGTCGTCTCAACCCACCTGTCGTCATAGGAGGAGGTCGGGACGAAAACAATAGCGGCTCTAAGGATCGCGCCACAAAATGATAGGAATGAAGGGTTGGATTGGGCGGTCTATGTCAAGATTACTTTCAGAACTTGGTAGAAGGAATTGCTATGGGAAAGGAAATTTGCAAAGATTGTTGTTTTCTACCTACGTTGATATAGTCTAGGGCTGCTATATCATCTCACAATAAAATAGAACCTTAGCGTTTTCGGATATATCTTCACGTCTAATCGTTATGAGTAGAAATAAACAAATATTATCGTTAATTCAGGACGTCATATTCACTGGTTATATACATAAAAATGATACACGTATCGATGGATGGCCTCAAAGTTTATATTTACTCTTTGAATGGCTCAAAAATAACCTGTCTGCCCCATGCCTGTTGATCGGCAGCTTTGGTAACTGCCTCATCAAACTGCTCAAGTGCATATCCATCAATAACATCAACACCGCTCCCATCTCCAAGCTTCAATAATCCCCGCTCAGCAAGCTTGATCAATCCCCTCACATCTGCCGCCTCATACATGTACTGTGCCTTGATGCCAATATTCTTGGCCACCATCAACCCATAAGGAAGCGTCAAATCGCCATACGGATATCCCATAAGGACACCTCGGCCATATGTCCGCACTGCTGCGACACAGGACTTCAAGTGCAGCGGCTTCTCCATGGTCGCAGGTGTAAAGTCCATGAATGCATCAATAGTGCCAAACTGGGACAACAGCTTCGTATCCTCGGCAACATCGCCCGTCAAATTGACCGTTTGAACGCGGGGGATATTCTCCGATAGTCGTCGCAAAGTATCGGCATTACGGCCAACGGCAATAACGCGAGCACCCATTGCCGAAGCAACCTGAACAGCGGCACCGCCATGGTTTCCCGTAGCAGGCGTGATAACAATCGTCTCGCCGGCCTTGAGGTCAATAGCCCTGAATCCGCCGTAAGCAACCGCGTGTTTGATCAGATATGGCAAGTCGCTAATCTTATACCCCAGACCGCCGGCGCTAACTGGGCCCAGCAACGCCTTTTCGTCCAGTCGCCAGCAGCTCTCGAGCGGTGCGCGCACATATTCAGCCCAAAAGCCGTCCCTCCACAGACCTTCTGTGTGCGTCAATTTCTTAGCGGCGGGTGAGGGCCCTTCATACACGGCTCTGAGAGCTTGAGAGGTTGGATCATCGCGGCCGCGGACAAAGCTTTCCAATAGAACGAGTTGGCCGAGTTGCAGACTTGTGGCGTCCTTTGGGAGTGCGGCGATTCTGCCGACGGCGCCATTGCCGGGGATGAAGGGTGTTTCTTGGCTGAAGTAGGGGTTGCGGGGGATATGGAGGCGGTGTTTTTCGGATGGGTCGACGATGGAGGCGAGCACTTTGATGACGGCGCTGCCGGGTTCGGCGACGGGGGTGGGAAGGGTGTCGAGGGAGAGCGGTTTGCCGTATTCGTGGAGGACTACGGCTTTGTAGGTTGAGGGTATATCGGCGGACATGTTGATGTGTGTGGTCTGTGCGGCTGAGTGATGTAAATGAAGTGTAGATAGATCTTTTGCTTCTAGTGTTGTGTGTGTGAGATGTTGTGTGATAGAGCTTCATCCATCTGGAGGCAAAGGGCCTCTTTTATAACCCAACTGGACACAGCTTCGGATGAAACTCGTCGGACGGTTGCAGTTTATCTCCATGTTCTTTTTCCGTTGCCATATCCATATCCCCGTATTTAACCCCGTGGTTCTTGTGCTTATGCTCTGGACCTCAATTAACGTTGCATACAGACCATCCTGATCGCTGATTGGCTGCGATGGGTCTATAGAGCAGTTGATACGAACGCAGGTTAGCGCAAAAGCCAAATTTGGACCGTCCGAAGACCCGCAATCTCACCATCCGACGTCATACGATCACGTGTGTCAGCAGCACAACAATCCTTTCAAAGTTTTTAATCGACGTTAGTTATATCCTACTGACAAATGGAATATCCGGGTGGCCAATTCCGTGTTGTATAGCTACGCGATAGTATATATTGTGAGGTAATTGGGTGCGCGGAATCTGGAGGAGTTAGGGCAAGATGGCGGCTCCCACGCGAAAACGCAAGGCGCATCGGAAATCCCGCGCTGGCTGCCGGAACTGCAAACTACGGAGGGTGAAGGTAATGCACCCAACACCCTTAATTTAAGGGCAAAATGCTAACTGGCAACTTAAATATAGTGTGACGAGGCTCGACCAGCTTGCCACAATTGCATCGGATTCTTAGTGACTTGCAACTATGATTCCACGCCATCTGGTGCATCGTCCAATGTCGTACGCGACGGGGACCTGAATTTTTCCATGTCGGAGATTAACGTCGCCAACAATGCGCTAGTCACGGACTTTAATAGAATGGTAACCTCCCAATATCCGGAGACATGGGACGCGGGGCAGTTTCGCGCTCTAAACACATTCGACATTGACCGACTCAAGCGATGGCATACGCGGACGGTCTTTACCCTGGGAACCGAGGGTATCTCCATGTGCTACCAGTTTACAGTATGCAAGGAGATCACACAGGTAATTAGCTTTGCGGAAATTAACAATGATCCGTGTGCTGATAGCGGTGCTTAGTATCCCTACCTACTCCATGCCGTCTTAGCAATGACTGCCATGCATGACGGGCATCTCCAGATAATAAAAGACCCCAACAGTCCCGACGACAGCATATCACCTCACTATTACCATCTCGGCTGTGCCGCCGCACTATTCAACGAGCGACTATCCAAGCCAATTGATCGGACAGCGGACCGCAATGCCATATGGACAACAGCATCTATCCTTGGCAACATGGCGTCGTTCTCCGTGCCAACAACCGACCCCGAGCTATCATGGCCCCTCACATCGTCGCCCGACGAATCAGACCTTAAATGGATAGAGATATACAGCGGGCTTAGCATCATCTACCAGCTTTCCACCCCCACTGATCCCGGCGGCCTGTTTCATTTGCTTGTGCAAGAACCGTCACATACCATGCTCAAGAGCAAATGGAACGAGGATTTGCGCGAAGGAATCGAAGATATACCAGCTTCATTTGTAGCTTTGTGTGATCTGACCCCGACATCTAATTCTCTCAACAATCCGTATCATGCGACGGTGCGGTTGCTGGCGGCGATATGGGACATGGAATGTACGCGGACCACGGTATTTCGTTTTCTGTCGTTCATCCTGTTGATGCGGCAGCCGATGAAGGACTTGTTGATGCAAAAGGATGCGCGCGCGTTGCTGCTGCTCGCTTATTGGTACACGAAGATGTTTCATGCGCATTGGTGGTTTCAGAAACGGGCTATTATCGAGTGCAATGCGATTTGCATCTATCTGAAGAGATATCATTCGGAGGATCCGCTGCTTATGGACATGGTACAAACGCCGTTGGAGAGACTGGCAGAACTTGCGTCCGATAGTCTTGAAGTCAGATGACAGGAACCTCTTGAATCCACATCCTAGACTGGGCAGATACGGGATACGTCCTTCGTTTATAGCCCGGGCTTCTTCGGCCGGTCACTTCGTCTGCTGTCGATTTCCATTATCACATGTGGGAATCAACACCGCACTAACGTTGAACGACCCAGCTTCGCCCCATCACCGGCATTTCGAACGTCCGAAGGTCCGTGGGGAGACTCCATGATGAATCACATATCCGACACTATATAGCCACAAATTCGATGGAATAATATAGACATTTCCGTGTCCGGCTCTCTTTTCGACTCGAAACTCGACACCTACGCAGATATCATCTACGGGAGGACTCCCGTCTAATATATTGAGAGCATCCACCTCCAGGCTGCCATCTCCCCACTCGTCCCTGGCAAAGGCTGATGCCTGAGCACCACCGATCGATCTATGAAAACGCCACTAGTGTAAAATACATTTAGAGATCCCGGAATACTATTCATGTGTATACGCTTGTCTGAGACCCTTCATCAGCATATGCCTCTAATGCAGCCCGTGCAACATCTTCAGCATGAGAGCCGGGGAAGACACACGCACCCCAATTCGGAAGTCTATGATCATTACTATCATTCTAATACTTTCCCCAAAAGAGTCATAGATGACAATGAAGAGAAAACTCAGCTCATGTTTGACGAACCATACTATCTCGCCCCAAAATAGTACTAGTACTGTATCCCCCAACCCCAGACTCCCTCATCCTGACGTCTATATTTTAGACTTCTTCGATTTATGGGGTGTGCCACATCGAACCAAACATTACATTAGCTCCATCTCAAAGATGAGAACTCTAATTTATGACTCTGCCGTACCACATTACCAGAAGTTGTAACGATGTATCAAACTTATTATCCATGGATTCAAGGATCAAGGTGCATACACATATACATGGCTGTGCTACAGGGATATCGATCTATACGTAGGTGATTGCGCAAGCGTTCCAATATTCAACCATGAGGCTCTACTCTTTCCTCGTTTTTGGGCCATGCACCCCTTGCCTTGTAGATCGGGATGCCTATTCTGAACCACAGATTCAAGATCAAGGCAAGGGTTGGAGATGAACCATATGTACAAGGAAAGACGAAAGAGGTAGCATGATGGCGTCCAGATACGGCTTAGCGCCAACCATCGGGAGTCGGAACTTGGAGATGCGAGATGCGAAGATACGAGGTGTGGTTCGTATTTTACGACCCTCGTACAGCGAACCCTATTTATTGTTGAGCTGAACTACTAGTACTGATTAGGCAGCTGACTGATACAATGATACAACGTTGGCGGAAATCTTTCCCATCAATTCAATAGCAATACAAACAATAAAACAATAAACGTGTCATTGGGTTGACAAACTTTCTGCATTGTCTTTCTTCCGATTCAATAGACGACGGAGACTGTATGGAGACTGATGGAGCCGTACCTCACACGTGATCGCAGGGGAACTCTCGTCCGAGGTACTAAACCAAAAGGAGCCGCCGACATCAATGGCTGTTCCGCGGGCGCCCAATCAGGGAACCCGACGTAAAATAAACCGGATGACTCACTGCTGTAATGCGGCGTAACAGCGTGTGTGAGTCACTGCCTGGGACCAGACTGAGTACTAGTCCTGAAGGAGTAAAGGGCAGCAGCCATGACGAATAGGCGGCCAGGGACGCAATTGAGCCTCACGGTCGGCTCACGTGAGCCTAGGCCCAGAGCAGTCTAGTCGCAGCCGGTAATACCGCCAACCGCCGTGGCAGTGCGCATTACAAGTGGGGCTGTACTGTTATGACCCAATCAGCGGGGGCCCTCCGTTGGTCGTCGTCACGTTGCGGCTAGGCAGCACTTTTAATGGATCGATGACTTTGACTTCTCCCCTGCGGACCGCCTTAATTGTTCCAAACCACGTTAACCACACCAACACTGGTACGCCTGGGTGTTCATGAAATCATTCAGTCCCTCAAACATAAGGAAAAGAAGTCCATTGAGACTGTTTTATTTATCATGATGGGGTACCTCATTGATTACTTTTTAAAACTTTTACAGACCATTACGTACCATTTCCCGCTCCTTCATGGAATGGGAAAGTGTACTTTCCCTGTTGTGCGCTTCAAAGTCTGTCACTACTACCGGGCGTCTCCCTCTGCCAAAGAGTATGTCTCCTTCCTGCCTTCCTTCCTTCCTACCTGGTTAGAGGTTGCTGCCTCACCGCTTTCCCCGGGCCTTCTAAGCCTACCTACTGCTGCCTCGCTCTTTCCCTCCATTCACTAATCCTCTTTCTTTCCAGCATGGATTCGCTCCCCTTTGAATCTCTCGCTATCCAGGCAGACCTAGTCCAGAAAGGTCGTGCCGCTATCATGCCCCCTCCTCCAGCACCCCATCTCGACGCTCAGCCTATGGTCTATGCCCTGCCTGTGCCTGTCTGGGAAACACGAACCAACCCTCCCACTGTGAAACATACTCGGGAAGAAGAAGAAGACATGGAGTACGCCGATGCCGACGTCGAGCGCTCCATGGCCCGGAGGAAGAAGAACGAGCCTCCGATGGACATCAACAAGAAGTGCAGCCACTGCGACAAAGTCTTCAAACGTCCTTGCGACTTTACCAAGCACGAGAAGACTCATTCCCGTCCTTGGAAGTGCAGCGAACCCGACTGCAAATACTACACCGTTGGATGGCCAACAGAGAAAGAACGTGATCGCCATGTCAACGACCGTCACTCTGCCAACCCACCCGAATACCGCTGCAAGTTTTCTCCATGCACCTACACATCCAAGCGTGAGAGCAACTGCAAGCAACACATGGAAAAGGCACACAACTGGCAATACGTCCGATCCAAGAACAACGGCAAGCGCGGCAAAACCCCTTCGACTGCTGGTTCGGTCGCCTCGGCCTCTGCCACGCCGACAACTCCTGCCATGTCGACTCCGGTGTCTAGTCTCAGCACCGAACTGCCCTCCCCTGCCAGCGCTCAAATGCTGTCTCCGTACGTCCACACCGTGTCGTCCAACGAAATGTCCTCCGTCTACGACCCTACTGGCTACTTTGACGGCTACGTCATGGCCAACGGCCAACAATTTAATTTCAATGAACCGCCCATGATGTCCGGCTTTGATTCTGGGTTTGATTTCCAACTCTTCCCAGACACAGCCGAAATGGACACCATGAACATGGATCCCATCCCGTCCGCCGTCGACTTTGAAAACTTCAATGCAGCTATTGAAGCGTCTGACCCGAATTTGGGCCCACCCCCAAGTGCCGACATGTCCATGGATCAGCTCGGCCAAGACCAGCTCAATCCTTATTGCTTCGACAATGAGTTCTTGGGCGCCTACCAGCAGCAACCTAACAACGGGATGCCTGAATACAATTAAATCGACACATTCTCGACACATTATTACTATATCATTCGGACAATGCCTTCATTGGACCATAGACACGTGGCACGACCTATCTGTACTCTTCTCTTCTATTCTTTTTCAGACTATTACCTCAACGCCTGGCGTGTATTCTTCTATTTTTTGTTATCATGAGCGATTTGACTTGACTTGACCCTTTTCTTCACTGTGAAAGAAAGAAACAATTTTCATTTTTACTATATTATTACGTTTGGCGCGGACGGTTTTTTCTCCCCTAATGGGTAGGGTGACTTGGTGTTTGTCTTTTTTTCTTCTTCTGACGGTTGGATGTTATTTGCTTCTTTACATCAACCATGTGAGCACTGCCGGCTATCATCATTAGCAATGTTTTGGATTTTTGAGTGTTAGAAATATTATTATTTCCACTTCATCTGTTCTTATCCTCGTAACATTGTAACATCGTAGGCAGTTAGACGCCTAGGCAGCTGAAGTGTAGAAATGCGGGTGCCTAATCCCTCGGAACACGACCTCGGATCATGACGTCGGACTCGAGGTATGGACGACAAGATGAATAGAAAGCATTATCATTAAGTAGAATAGATGAATCAATTCCACAATATATACATTCATACAATTGATCTTCTGTGCAAATTTAAGATAGAAAGCGAGGCGTACATATACATACTATTTACATTCGTAGACTCAAGCTATTCCCCTGCTACTTCGCACCCACCCCATTCTTGCTACTTCCTGCAGGTACAGTCGCAGCAACATTATTATCATCATCATCATGCTGGCTATGCGCATCACTATCCTCATTCTCATTCTCCAACCTCTGCGCCTCCATCAACCTCTCCGCCGACGACTCCGTCAACAAATACTCCCTATGCCCCTTCACAAACCAAAACCCCACAGCCACAACAATCATAACCCCAAACACCGCAATCGCATAATTCATATCGCTGGGTGCCGGATTGGGTGACCCCGGAAAAAAGAAAAACACCGTTGTGACGCAGCAGTATATCACGCTAATCCAGTTCACAACGGGCCCTACACGCCGGCCGAGCTTGAACGAGCCCCCCGAGGGCATCTTGTCGCGCCCGACAACTAGGAGTGCGAAAATGGGCATACCGTACGATATAGTCAATGCGATTGTGCTTACGCTTAGGATAGCGTCGAGGACTGTGTTGGCGAAGAGATACAGCACGCCGACAACCCCAATCAGCACGCCCTGCAACCACAGCGCGCGCGCCGGCACTTTCCATGTGCGATCAATATGCGAAAAGTAGTTGCTGAACGGCAGGCCAGAATCACGCGCAAACCCCCATGTTAGCCGCGACGCGGTCGTGGCGATGCTCACCCCCTGGCCGAGACCATTAAATTCGAAGAGCGCGATGAGTGCGACGCCGCCTTTGAGCCCAATGGCATCGCCGACGAGGTCCATAAACGGCAGACCCGTGGGCGAGTTGATGATTAGGTTGACGTCTTGGATGCAGAAGAGGCAGACGAGCATGAATATAAACCCGGAGACTGCGCCGCACGCGACTGCCAGCCAGATAACGCGCGGCGCGTTGCGGCGTGGAGCAGGGATTTCTTCGACCATGTGGATGACCGAGTCGAATGCCGTGAGCCCATAAGCGGATTGTACCAGGCCTATAAACCATGTAACGCCATCGCTCCAGCCGGTCTGGTTAATCCATTTCCCAAACACAAAGCTCGCGGGCTGAAACGAAAGGGATGGTTTTGTGCCCACGGCGATGAGTAAGGCGAGACTAAACACGAGAAACAGACAACAGAACCAGACGCCGACGAAGTTGTTGAAGTATGGCAGGACTTTTTCTTTGCGGCATGCTATAAGATTAATGACGGTAAATAAGAGGGTAATGCCGACGTAGACGAGGAATTCAACCCAGCCTTCGCCAGCGCCCGCCCAGTCGTTGTCGAGCATCACTTTCATGCCCAGCATGAAATTGGTCATGAACGCGATTTGGCTTGCGGTCAGCGTCCACCAGCCAAACATGTTGATCCACGCGCACATGTAGGACGCAAATCGACCCGTGGGATTGTCCCATAGCCGATGGACCCAATACGCCTGGCCCAGCGCTGTGGGCATGCTGCTACACAATTCGCCCAGTGAAACGGCGACACAGAGGTTACAAAAAGTGACTAGACACAATCCCCAAAGGATACTTACGGGCCCGCCATTGGTGAGCCCGCTGGCCAAATCTTGCGCGAATGTGGACCATGTGCCGAGCACGCAAAAGGCGAGGGCGAGCATGCTCCAGATATCAAACTTGCGGGAGAGCGCTTGGTCGTGGCCCAGCGCGGCCAGGTCGCGCGCATCGAGCACGGATTGGTCGACGGATTGGCTCGGTTTGAGCGGGGGTTGGGTTTCGGTGTCTGTCATTATGTAGTATAGATTCTATAAAAATGCTGGTGTTGGTGGTGGTGTCGATGGCCGTCAGGGGGTTGGGATAGGAGGTTGCGGCAGAAGGTGGAGAGATGTTTCATTCTCTAGAGGCAAGTATATAAAGAGTGGAGATGAGCTTGGAGCTGGACGATATAGGTGAAGTGAACTTTTGGATGTAGAAAGGGTGAGAGTCCAGACGACAAGACAAGGCTTATTTATATGCGTATACGTTGATCTATGACACTGTTAGCACGGCCACGAGTAAGCCCAGTAAGGAGACAAGGAAGAGGTCTTATCACACTTCAAATAAACAACTCATAGTATAGATAGTGATACCCCGGTCTCTAGGCTGTTAGAAAGCTAGGTGCGCTGCAATTGACGAATCACCGCGCCCAATGGCACGCCTGTTTCGGAGATTGGCGCCAATCACAGTCCATTTGTCATAGCAATTGACAAATTAATAAGTTATCAATCGCCGTTAGTATTTCCCCAGCTGAATTGTGGAAATGGAACTGTGGAAACGCGAAGCTTGCTGCTAAAATATTTCCCCCGCAAAATTCTGACCTCGTCGTCGGCTCCGCCCGTTGGTAGCTGATTGGCTGGTGAGTCGCCGCAGGGTTGGACTTGCCAATTTGGGCGATTTATCTCGCCGCTTTTATCAGGTGTGGATCGGGCCCAACCCTTAGTCTCTCTCAGGGTGAAGATCCGACTTGCCTGTTTTTGTGATGGTGTGTTTCTCAGATCTCGATTACTCCTTGCTGAGGCTTGCCTGCTTGCCAATTCTTGGGAGCGTTTGAATAGCTGGGCATGTATTATAGGCCAGCCAGGCCAATCACGTGTAGCAGGCAAATGGTCACGATTATGCCTGTTTTGGGTCTAGTCGGTCCACGGGCTGATAAGAGCAAGCAATGAAGCATGTCTTATCAGCAGGACATGTGCCTAGCCCTAATCGGGGAGGTTCATGCGGTCTGAAGCCAGATAGACGAGGTGCTGAGTCCACGTATATACACTGCTAGGTAGTATGCACAGTAGACGGAGTGCATTGCGGTGCATTTATTAGGTGTGTTGCTTCCAAGTTTCAAGTCACGGGCACGTCGCCGATTTCTTCTACTGACCGACCAAAGCAGAGACAATCTGTTATCTCAGAGTCGGAATATATTTTAAATTCTTACCTACCTTCCTACCTGCTGATATGAGAAAAGGGTCGATTATAAAACATGCAGCTGTAAATAATGCACACTCCGTAGCTAAGTACCTAGCCAACCCGGTCGTGCAAAGCCGATAAACACGACGCCGGACGGTGTAACCTGCGGCGCTCGGCATACCGCCCTTTCTGATACATCTCATGCTTTGACAGAACGGAACCAGAATTCTGGAAAATGGGCTCCAATCGTTTAAAAGTAAGCCGTTAATAAGCCGTAATTCGACATGTGCTTGTATGTATGTGTTTGTATGTTTGCATGTTTGCTCAAATAATGTAGATAAACGGGATAGCCTCACTTTCCACCTCCCCACGCCATTTCCCTATCCGGAAGGTACATGCGAAATGCTCTTATGTACGAGAATGCTTCACGCAGGCCAGTTGCGTATAAATGGCTTGTCCGCTCTTTTGATTCTCGAGTTTAGTCTCATTCTTTCTTTAAGACAAAGTCTCGACTGGCATTCCTAGATGTCTATATCTATATCAAGTCGTTTATTTTCCTTTTAAACCACAACCACCATAATAATCATGGCGCCTGACACAACTACCATCCCGGGGTATACGATATTTCGTGAAGATGACTACGGCTCGAGCTCGGCCGCCAGCCAGATTACTGGTCGCCAGCCACACCCTCTAGGTATGCAACCTCTTTTATAGGCAATAGAACGACACAGACTAACTCCATGATAGACCAACTAAGCATCGAGGAAATCCCCATCGCCTCCAAACTAATCCGCGACTACGCATCCCCCAAATCCATCAAATTCAACTGCATCACCCTGCGCGAACCCCGAAAAGCCGACTACTCCGCTTACCGCAAGGGACTAGGCCCCCGGCCGGACCGTCTCGCCTTTGCTATTGTGCTCGAAGTCGGCACGTGTCATTCCGCAGAGGTAGTTGTGAATTTGACGAAGCTGCAAGTCGAGGAATGGAAGGCAGTGAGCGATGTTATGCCGACTCTAACCCTTGAAGATCTCGATATCATGGAGCGCATTTGCCGTGAGGATCCCCGCGTGATGCGGGCCTGTAAAGAGATCGGCATCACGGACACGTCCAAGGTTTTCATTGATGGATGGGCTATTGGGCATGATGAGCGATGGGGGTTTGACAGGCGTCTGCAGCAGGGTCTCGCATATTACCGCGAGTCTGCCTTTGACAACCAATACGCTCACCCGCTTGATTTCAGCATCGTTGCCGACACCGAGACGGAAGAGATTCTCAGCGTGGATATTCGCACTGTAAATGGTGAGCGCACACCAGTTCCTCTCGAAGGATCAAATTATCTGCCAGAATTCATCAGCGATGGCTACAAGCATGACCGCCTGAAGCCTATCAACATCACCCAGCCCCAAGGTGTTTCGTTCCGCATGCGAGGGAACGAACTGTCCTGGGCCGGCTACAAAATGCACATTGGCTTCAACTACCGCGAGGGCATAGTCATTTCAGACGTCCGCATCGACGACCCGTATCAGGAGCGAGAACGAACTCTCTTCAACAGAATCAGCGTCGTCGAAATGGTAGTTCCATACGGCAGCCCTGAACACCCCCATCACAAAAAGCATGCCTTTGACGTTGGCGAGTACGGTTCTGGTCTGATGACCAACTCCCTAAAACTGGGCTGTGATTGCAAGGGCGCCATCCACTATTTGGATGCTGTTGTATCAACAGCCAAGGGAGAAGCAGCCATGATCAAAAACGCAATCTGCATCCACGAAGAGGACAATGGCCTCCTCTACAAACACACCGACTACCGCGACGGCACAGTGATTTCAGCGCGAGACCGCAAGCTCATCGTCTCCCAAATCATCACCGCTGCCAACTACGAGTACGGCTTCTACCACACCTTCACACTCGACGGCACCTACAAACTCGAAGTCAAACTCACCGGCCAACTAAACACATACCCCATGCACGCCTCCGAAACAGCCGCCCCTTGGGGCACCGAAGTCGCGCCACGCATCAACGCGCAAAACCACCAACACATCTTCTCCCTGCGCATCGACCCCGAAGTCGACGGCACCGCCAACACCGTCATCCAATCCGACGCGCACGCCTCCGACGACCCCGTCGGCTCTGCCGGCAACATGTACGGCAACGCCTTCTACTCCAAAAAGACACCCCTCCGCACAGCCCTCGAGGGCGCTGCAGACTACTGCCACGAAACATCCAGATCCTGGGACATTGTCAACCCCAACATCATCAACGAAGTATGCCACAAACCCGTCGGCTACAAAATCCTCAACAACAACTGCCCCCTCCTCCTGCCCAAGCCTGGCAGCGTAGTCTGGAAACGCGCCGGTTTCGCCCGCAAAGCCCTCTGGGTTGTCCCCTACAGGGACTATGAACTGTATCCCGCGGGAGACTACGTGTGCCAATCCGACGGCCGAGATAACCACCCGGATAATCAGACTGTGGTCGACTGGGCGGCGCGCAACGAGTCTATTGAGAATACAGACATTGTGTGTTACTTACAATTTGGGCTGACGCATTTCCCCCGCATGGAGGATTACCCCATTATGCCTGCAGAACCCGTAAGTATTATGCTGAGGGCGTCGAATTTCTTTGAGAAGAATCCGGCGCTGTGGGTGCCGCCGTCGGCGGTTTGTGTTGATACGGTGTCGCAGAATGCGTTTCCGTCGGCGGCGAGTAAGTGCTGTGTTGGGCAGGATCAGTCGAGGTTGTAAATACATAGTTAGGTAGTTATGTTATAATAATGATATATTGATGGTCTTACGCGTATCTCGAGGACTAGTAATCGGTAACCGGCACTGTTTGATGGCGTTTCATATACACCTTTCGATTATTGATTGGCATTCGGAATTCATGCTTCACGCCAGTTAATAAATTTCATTGCTAGTTCAGAGGAATGTTCGTTATCATTGAGAAGGGTACAAAGGCTAGGTTCACAGCATAAAGTACAAGTTGATTCGTTCTTCAACCCCTTTGCAGCACATTTCTCTTTGAACTACGAACCATCTCCTGCAACCAAGTTGGAAACCCTCTGAGCCCAGAGGCAGCACTATACACAGCCGGCAAGAAAACCTGACCACTCCTACCTCCCAGAATCTGGGCCACCACAGCGTCCGCGACAGGCTCAGGCTCGAGAAGTGTATCCGAGAATTTCCCTTTTTTTCGCACGGGCTCTAGCATTGGTGTACGAATCCATGTTGGATGTACAACACTACAGCAAGATCATTAATTCAGGATAGTCACGGCTCGAGTGTACTTGTGGCATCTTACCTAGTGCGAACATGCCTGGCATTATACCTATGCTTCAGTTCTTGCGTCAAGCCCTCATGGAAACTCAACGCAGCAGCCTTTGTGCAGCCGTAGTCGACGTTGGACGCTATCGTCACATAGCTAGCCATGCTCGCCATGGTGAGCACATGCCCATGATCCTCCTCAATCATAGACGGGAGAAATTCTTTGACCAAAATAAAGAGCGCGACGCAGTTCACGTCAAACGTCCGACGAATGCTCTCTTCTTTCTCCTCGAGGATTGGCTGCATGCTTGCAACGCCTGCATTATTTACCAGGACCGTGGGACTGCCCACGTCCCCCCGAATAGCCTCTGCCACTTGATGCACAGCCTTGACTGACGTGACATTGGCTTTGTAAAAGTGCACATTGGCAGGAAAGGGTTTCAGTGGAGGCTGCAAATCCAAAACGACGACTTTGATGCTGTTCTTGGCTAGCTTGCGAGCGACTAGCTCGCCAATGCCATTATTGCCTCCGATGATGAGCACGATTTCCTTTCGCCAGTCCCATTCCCGCTGCCGGTGCCGGCTTTGGGTATGGTTGTTCAGTGACCAGTTGTTGAGGGTGCTGGTGAGTTGGCGGAGAAGACCGAGCCCTAGCAAGAGGGCTATAGGGGCGGCTGATTTGGGATTGGCCTTGAGCCAGTCTAGGACTGGTTGGAGGGTCTGCATGGCCTGGACCAGTTGGCTCATTTTGAGGGAGGCTGATCGGCCTGAGGTGAGTGATATGAGGTGAGGAAATCTTCGAGGTTTCGGAGTCGCGGAGGACCCCTTTATTGAAGTGTCATTCCTCGTCCGCCTCGGTAATAACAGAGGCCTTCATTTGGAACTTGACCAAGAATTATGAAGCCTGTAGTTTCCCCGCCTTTTCGGTTCCGGCGGTTTTTTATGGCAGCCTACGCAGTTAATTAACAGGGCTGGCTTAATATAGTGTAACGTGACTACACTAGCTAGGGAAGTACGTACATACGGTTCCGGGTCGATTCCGGGGTCAACCACATGCAAATCCCATTCTAATAGGAGAAGGATACATAATGAAGCAAGACTACGATTTCCTCGATGCTTCCCAAACTGCGCCTTTTAACACGCGACCTCGAAAAGACTGAAAGATTCAGATAAGATTAAAAACCCAGCATCTCCCTTCTCCAACGTACGACCTAAGACCACAACGTCTGTATCTAAAATGGGGGTAGAAGATCTAAAGATACCCAGCTCTCGGGATTGCAGTCTACAAATTGCCCTGTCAATCTTTTCTCCTGAAGACTGCCGCCGCCCACGACCAGTGATTGTCATGGGCCATGGCATTGGCGCCATCAAAGCAGCCGGCCTGGCCCCCTTCGCCTCAGCCTTTGCTGCCAACGGCTACTATGCAATAACATTCGACTATCTACACTTTGGAGAAAGCGATGGACAGCCACGCAACTTCATGTCAATATCCGGCGAGCTCCAAGATTTTCGCGACGTCATCGCCTGGGTTCGACAACAGCCCGACAACAGATTTGATCCGCAACGAATCGTTGTCTGGGGCTCTAGCTTTGGAGGCATGCACACGACTGCCCTAATAGCGTCTGATCATGAGCTCGCTGGCGCCATTGCGCAGTGTCCCTGCGTTGACAGTTTCGCAGCCGCAAATAAACAGTCTTGGGTCAAGTCTCTGCGTAGCACTCGGATGGCGATATCTGACTACATATGCGCCTTCTTCGGCAAGGAGCCGCTCTACATCAATCTGGTCGGGGATGGATCGCCTGGATCATCAATTGCGCTGATGGAAGGCCCCGAGGTAATTCAAGGCTGGAAGAGAATCAGTCCGTCGTCGTCAGATTCAGACGTCGTCTTCCCGAACATGATAACTGCTCGATCTTTGCTTGAATTCCCCTTCCATCGTCCAGTGTTGGACGTCAAGAAGAGCACGAAGCCGTATCTCATTGTTCTGCCCACATACGACAACGAGGCACCGCTGGAGGCGGCCGAGGCTGCAGTGCGAAATGCGCCGTTGGGAGAAGGGTTGAGAGTGCCGGGGGGCCATTTTGACTTGTATGCTGGTGGCATTTCGTATGAGGCTAATCTTTCGGGGCAGCTCGCATTTCTGGCTCGTATTCTCGTCTGATTCAGATAACTGTGCTACGATCTCATGGAACGAAGATCCGAGGCTCTCTCTGCATTATATAAAGAAAGAAAAGGATATGTCCCCTAGCCTTTAAAAAGGAAGCCCTAAGACTGAACGTACTGTACTGGAAGCTGCGGTGCCTGGATACAATAGTCCGGTGATACTATCTAGTAAATACAGCTTATTCCAACGAGTTTGATTTCAAAAATCAAAATAATTTACATGTGTAAACGTAGCCGGGCCTCTCTCATTTAGCCGGAACCGAAAGGAACCGATGTATGTAGTTGATAGTGGGTCTTTAGGGTCTACCACCGCCGAGGTAAAGGGCACGACAACTTGACACTGATTCCACTTCCGAGCATCATGAGATACACTAGACTCTACAGTACCCATTATTCAGTATGAAGGACATACGCCCTCCGAAGCGCCGCAAACAGAACAGCAGCTGTGACGACTGCCGCCGGGCCCGAGTTGGCTGTGATGCTTCTGACCTGGCTGGCGAGTCCCGTGTCGGAACCGTGCCTTGCTCCCGTTGCAAAGAGCGGAAGCGTACTTGCACCTTTACCGTATGAAAGCCCTAGGTTCAAGGTTGGCTCTATCTTCACTAATTACTAAGAAATTGTAGTGGCTCTCACCGTCGCAATCAAGAGCACGAGTCACCGAATCCCCGCAGGCTGCTGCCGTTTCGACTCCGCTGATATCCACAACCAAGCATATCTCTGCCCACGACTTCTCCGCCTGGCCCGACCCGTCTGAGATGAGCTCACAGCTGCAGAGACTGTACTGGGATATCTTTGACCGAATATTTACTTCTTGGGTTGCTGGCGCGTGCAACAACGAAACCGACGACAACAGTCCAGGCCTCGATGATAACGCTCTAAGTACATTCGATGTCTGCGTAAAGCTCGATCGCGAAATAAACTCCATTGGCCAAGACAGAGGATCACCGGGCAGGCAACAGGCATCGGAGTCCTCCGAGAAGAACGAGACTGAAGCCAGAACAGTCGCCATTACAGCAACGCACTGCTTCTGCGCACGATGGCTTCCGGTTATATACCCAGAACTACGAAATACGAAAGGCCCATTGAACGCATGGCATGAGCATATGGTGCGCTTTCTATGGCGCAAGTGTCGAAAGTTAATGCTCAAAGCCATCAATGTAAGATCCTATCAGTCTGTCTTCTCTCTGATTCTATTTGGTCTTACGCCTGTCCCCATCGGCGTAAGCGAAGAAGAGGAAGTGGAAGGTCTGTCAGGTTCGCTTTGCTTTCAAGTAGCGTTACACCATATTTACAGCCTCAGATGCTGGCTGAGGACGTTGAAGTTTTCGACGTCCAAAGTGTTAACAACGTCTCATGTGTCGGAATACTACCCAAGCCTTCACTACGAGAACATGGTGTACGCTGCCGGCGTCATTATCGACACTACATCCTCGGTTACACTCGACTACAAGCCCGCTCTAGCCGTCGGAAACTTGGGCATGGATGGTGAGCTTTTTTTCGAAATCATAAAGACTCGAGCTTCCATCGTTCATGAAAGATGGCAGAAAGGGCTGCTGCTTCAAACCTCGACAATCGGGGATAGTGAAGCGGACGAAATAAACATGTATGCTAGCCAATGGAAGCTTTATTTATGGAAGGCTGTGGCTGTGCTGAAGGAGGCTCTACGAGATGGTTGTAGTGAAGACCTTGTTCAGACTGCTTTCGGTCCCGTTCTCTGTGCCATGGAACGATTCAGACTTACATACGGTCCCATGTTGGAGGCGTGTATGCGTCGGCTGGACTTTTTGGGTGTTAGACAAAGATTTAACTCTTGTGAGTCTCGACTTCTGCTACTAAATTATTATTTCGAATTTCTGAGGATGATCGTTTTAGGGCTACTTATGTGCCACTGGTATCTTGGCGTACTTCTTTTGGTTGACGCCATCGAAGCATCTGAAAGGCCCGACCTCCTTTCTCGTTTGAACCTAACGCGAAACGAAGCTGTGCAAGGTGCACTTCACGGCTTTAAGATCGGATCAACAAGCCGTTACATTTTCTCGGATGTGACTCCCCTAGCTGGCGGCAGCCAGAGGAAAAGGGTTCAATGCCCCCTCCTGGCCATTGATCCTTACCCAGTTCATGTCATCGCAAGCAGTCGTTTGGTTTTGAGAATCATCACGAAAGATTATGAAGAGAGAAAGATTACTGAAGAGGTATTTGAGACTCTTTTGGAAATCATCGCCAATGCATTAGAACACCTACCAGCAACGTCTCATTCGGTCGAGGTGGCGAGACAACATGTTACATATGTGCAATTGAGTCTCGGGAATCAACCAGATACTAATGCCGATGATCAGGATGCCAACTCGACATCCGACATTACAAGCGACAGCCAGATGGAGGAATATATCACATTACTTAATACTGCTGTCCTGCAACAGTCATTGTCCCCGCGTTGAGCTAGTAGAGGATATAGTGATGCTTTGCATAGTGTCTAGTACTAAGCAAAATTTAAATGCAATTCTACTACCAGTATTGTAATACTCTATAGGGTATACTGATGGAGACAATCTAATCACAAACTCTCGATAGTTTTACCGTCAGCATTTACCTCAAACATGCCAGTCTCGGCAAAATACACCCCCCAATCCGCCATAAGCTGCGACATAACACCAGGTTGCTTGTCTGCAATATTATCAGTCTCGCCGGGATCAAGGCTCAGATCGAAGAGCTCCCACTCGCCCGATCCCTTCGGCGGCGGAATAAAAACGGCCTTGTAGTTGCCCCTTCTAATCGCACGCAAGCCAAACAACTCCCATCCGGCCAAGTCATTCTCGTCACGATGCACCGTGGAAGATGCACCGTCAAGAAAAGACATCCAAGACCGGCCACGCATAGGCACTACCTAGCGGCCACGGAAACTCGTGCCGGGGTGTTGGACATTGGCCAGCTCCAGAATCGTCGGCATAATGTCGATTACGTTGGTGTACTCGTGGCTAATCCCACAACCGTTGCACACAGATAACTGTGGAAATCTTAATATGCAGGGACAACGAATACCGCCCTCTGTGGTAGAGCCCTTGAACCCCCTGCTCGGGGCTGTTGCAGCAAGAGCCCAGCGAGGACCGTACCAAACAAACGAGTTTGGATTCCCCATATTTTCCAGCGAGTTGTCATAAAACAGCCTAAAAGTCTCACGGATACCGGTTCCGGCCATGATTGGTGTTGACTCCAACAACAAGCCTTCAGCGCCATTGTCAGACATGAACACAACAAGAGTGTTGTCAAGCTCGCCACTCGCTTCCAACGAGTCTAGCACCCGCCCAACATTGGTGTCGAGAGTGTCTACCATAGCTGCATAGATTTCCATCTTTCGTGCAGACTCTTTCTTCTCTTGCTCGGTCATTTCTTCCCACGCTTTGTTGTCTGCTACTACGGGAGCTGGCACAATATCCTCCGGCACAAGACCCAATTTCTGGAACTGCTTTAGACGACGAATACGCAATGCTTCCGGTCCGTCGTCGTAGACTCCACTATATTTCTCAATTGTCTCCCTTGGCGCCTGCAGAGGCCAGTGGGGCGCAGTATATGCTAGATATGCGAAAAATGGCTGTTCCCGCTCTTCTGCGGTACGTTCATCCAAAAACCCCAACAGCCGGTCCGTAAAATATCTGCTAGAATAAAAGTCCTTGGGCAAGTCTTTGCTGCGATCGATGAAATTGGAGTTCTCCATCCAGAATCCGTCGCTCTTGATAAAAGGCGGAACGCGCAGCTCGAGCTCAGGCTCGTAGTTGTGATGATTTCCGGCTCCAGGCAGGTAAGCCAGAGATTTTGTGAAGCCACGGGCTGATGGAGACTTGTCGGCTGTCATACCCAAGTGCCATTTCCCAGATGCAATGGTCATATAACCGGCGTCTTGGAGGATTCCTGGCAAAGCGGCAACTCGGAAGTTTAGGTAGCCCTCGTACACTGGCCTGCCTTGAAACTTTTCGGGAGATCGCATCATGGCCTCGGCCATTGCGCCCAGGCCGGCGATGTGGTTGTCTGTGCCGGAGAGGAGCATGGACCGCGTTGGGGAGCAGGCCGAGGCTGTGTGGAAGTCTGTCAGGCGCAAGCCATCGCGGGCGAGGCGGTCGGGAGAAGGAGTGGAAATCTCTGAACCGTATGGCCCGGTGTCGCTGAAGCCTAGGTCGTCAGCGACGATGACTAGGAAGTTGGGCCGTTTAGAAGCAGTACCCATCATTGATGATATACAGAGGGTGCCGCAGAGACTTTTGAATACAAGATTCGTACGTATAATGGCGGGCACGGTTTGGTGAAGGTACTATATATATAGTTATCTACATATTTACGGTTATGAAGAAATATGGCGCCGGATATCGTTGAGTACTTCGTCTTCCAACTGCTCGGAAATGCCGACAGAAATGAGAGAATAATATATTTTGCTGGCATCAACAGCACCTGGGCATGCCAAGTATTTTCCGTCAGTATCATGGCACGATTAAAATAGATACACCTCATTTGCCCATGTCTCTTCCGCACCCAGTCTCGGTGCTCTTCTTTGACGACGTAAAGTCTATATCAAATTTTGTTTACACTCATTTAGGGCTATATCTTGTAGTATTACATGACTAGTACGGCCATCATTTATACAACTCCCCCACGCTGTGACGTAATTAAGGGCTCATATCTCAGGAGTAGAGCGAGGTTAGCAACCCTAACCCCAAGATTTTCAACTTGCCCGTTTCTAACATGGCTGCAGCAATTCAAAGCTTTCGGTTCCGCTAGGTCGCTAGGTCATCGGTGCCTCCGGTTGAGCGCAAGTCCACCTAATTCCTAAATTTACGAACTCACTTACGAACATTCTAATAGCCTTTACAACCATTATGGTTCTGTTTTTCTTTTTTTTTCACTCCTTCTTTGGCTGGCAGTCTCTGAATTCGTTTCTTATCTTTGGCCCCCTTCCTTTTTCTGCCATACCGCCGATTAATGTAGTCAAGTTTGGTAAGAAATATCCTATTATGGTAATTAGGGCTAAATATTATAGACCATCTCCAACCAGCCATTATAAATTATACTCAACAGAGGATCTGACACGCAAAGACACATCATACCTATCATAGGTATTTATTTATCCAAGTCGAAACCCACCACTAGTCCTCTTCTGCCAAAACAACTCCGGATCATACTTCTCCCTCACAGCTCTGGCCTGGTCCGCAGTCGAAATCCGACCCCAATAATCCTGCGTGCCATGCGCGTCGTTCATGAACAGCGGTCTATACACATCAGGCAATATGCCCTGATTGATGTAGTTCTGGATGGCGTTGTCCAATGCCGTGTATTCTTCCTGTAGCGCCGCTTCGGTGGTGTCGTCGTCGCTGGCGAGGCCGTGCGAGATGTCGAGTTCCATGATTATGTAGTCGGTTGTGTCGGGGAAGGAGAGTAGGTCCTATCCACCTCATATGTTAGCTGATGTATAGGTACGTGGGGATGAATAGACATACACCACCCAAAGCAAGTGCTTTACTTGTGATTGCGCGCGGCATGGGCTGGAATGCGATGGTGCCAATCATATCCAAAGCGCCGAGGACCTCTGAAGTAGCATTGTAGAATGTCTCGAAGAGAGTTGTCATTACTTCCAGGCCGACGGTTGCATTGGGCAGGGGTGTCGTTTCTGTTGCGATGCCGTAACGTTGGCCGCTATTCAACAGATTAGCATTTCAGCCATAAAATAAAGGTTGGCTTCACTCACTGCAAGTCATATTGATCATTATCTTGTAGCTGTAACTCACTTCTTAGTTCTTTATTCTCTCTTTTTGCTGTGTATAAACATACCAAATCATAATATGAATCCCATGTTTGCGCCGTGTTGAGTTCTGCCCCGATATCCGTGAAATTGTTGAAAATGCCATCCGGAGGCGTGGCGCCATCGTAAAACACAAAGACAAACCACTCAGTGAAAAGCGCCGTGTGCTCGCATGTAGGGATGATTGCTGCCTTGTCATCGGGATAGTATTCGGTGAAGTCGCGGATTGCTTGGAGGACTTGAGGGGATGATGAGTATGGGAATGTCATGACACCGCCCCAGACCTGTTTTGTATTAGATGCTTTCTCGTTCGAACAGAGAAAGGAGGGACATACCTGCTCGGAAATAGGATGTGTCTGGAGAGTGTACTGCGTGACGATACCAAAGTTGTTACCACCGCCTTTCAAGGCTGCGAACAAGTCTGTATTTGTCGAATTGTTTGCATGCGTGATGGTTCCATTGGCCAGGACAACTTCAAAGTCGACAACACTGTTCGCTGCCCAGCCATACTGAGAGCTCAAGAAACTCAGCCCACCTAGGATCGTTAGTCCACAAGTATCTACTAGCAATCAATCTTCAAGAGCCAATTGAATACGCACAGCCCAGTATATACCCCCCAACACCTACACCACCCAATCTCCCACCAACCAGCGCTCTACCTGTCCCCGCAAGCCCATCCTGCGCCTCAGACCATGTAAGCCCCGGCCCAACCTTGGCCGTCTGCGTATCCGCATCGTACGCAACACCATTATTCAAATCCCTCGTCGCAATCAACAACCCACCTTCAATACTCGAAAACCCATTATTCGGCATATGCCCGCCAGATTTGATCTGAAATAAATCATCCGTTCCTTGCAACGTGGTGATGATTTCGGATACTTCGTCGGCACTAGTAGGGAAGACGATGCATGTTGGACGCAGTGCTGAGCATGCCTCGGACCAGTAATCTTGCAGTTCTGTTTCGTAGGCGATTGACAAGGGTGAGGAGACGGCGTTGGTCTCGGTTTGGACGGTTGAGCAGATGTCGGCTGTTGCGAAGGTTGAGAGGGTTAGGAAGGCGATTGCCTTGCTGAGGGTTTTCATTGTAACGGCTACTTTAGGGCATGCGGCATGAACGAGGAAAAAAATGACAGGCAAAAAAATTACAAACCGAGGAAATCAGCGCGATATAAAGATGGGAATACTTTCGTATAGCAACGCCCCTGAGTTGGTTATGGTCTGAATATTAGGGCACGGCAGCTGACTTTACGTCAAATCTAATCGCATGCTCACTAATCATGTATGGGGTATGCAATTAACCTATTACAGAAAGCTCTAGATGTCATATTACTACTTATCTAAGAGCTATGCATAGGTAACCTCGGTTTTTATATTCCAATCTAACGCATTGCTTCTACTTCTCTGTGATCGGTTCATGTGCAATGCAGAAAAAACTGGAAATAATCCTGGTCATGTCAATAAGATCTCCAATTAATCCCGTTCTTCTGGTTGGGCGTATTTGTCGTATCAACGTATCCTAGCTTTGACCGAGGTGAAGATGGGACCGTCGATTTACGAAGTTGCTATATCTCTGGGCGTTGGTTCCTGGCTAAATACGAATTGTGTCTGTACCTTTGTTGATTAGTACCTATCTACGTAAATAGGCGACGAAATTACGCTAGATATCTAACTCTGGAGTTTAGAACGTGAATTCGTGTCCGGAACAAGAAGGAAAGGAAAGGATTGGTTTCTGAAATAAGGAAGTCATACTGTAAGCACTTGGGTCTACAATCATGTGAAGCAAGCTCTATCGTACCTCCTCCGTACCCGATACGTTCCTATTCGTTGTGCATATCTGCTTCCTTGATTACAATGATCAATGCGCTGGTCTGACAGTCTGCATGGCGCATGCAGATGTCGGGCAGCCTGGATTCTTCAAAATATCAAATCACAGCGAGATGCGAGTTTATTCGCCGATCTTAAGACAGAAAAAGCATGAACGCCCCCCTCGTTTTGATAATGAAGATCAGCAGAGCTAGCGCGCTAGTCCATGCCTTATTCTGAAAGTGGCTGCGAACTGGACTAGGGAACCGAGGCTGAGAAATGGATGAACATAGGGAGACGATATCCCTGGGGCGTGTCATTTGCTGAAAGAGCTAGCGGGAGCGGGGAATGGCCGTCTACAATTGGGTTTGTTATGTCTTCTTCGATACATCAAATGAACGTACATAACAACAAAAGATCATGAAGGGAAATATAATGAAGAGATGCCTCATATAAAGAGTGATATTGAGTGTGTATAGAGAAGAAGAAGCTGAGAGGGCGCACGCAGGCCTACGTCGCACAATGCTAACTACATGCGGAAGCGATGCCTGGACAGTGCCTGAGGCGCCTATGAGGCCGCCTAACTATCATATACATAATAAATAAATAAAAAAAAAGCAACAAGACTTCAGATACGGGGAATACCCCGGCGCTACCGTGTGAGAGATGGTGATGATGCAACATCAGATTGTTGAAAATGAATTCACAATATTAGCTAAATGATTCAAGCCAAACTCGCTTGGGATAGATTAGGGTTCTAGGCTGGTGAGCCACCCCTAAGGTCCAAGGACCTCGGGTGTCATTAGGCCCCAGACAATCCCAAATATTGCTTCTAAGCCCCCTAAGCTTGTGGCGTATCGGGGATATTCATAGGCTTTTTCCCGGATACATCCCCTCCTCGTGGCTGTGCAGTTGACTGTACTACGTAACTTTATGGTAGCCTGATAATACAAAGTATGTTGTCTTGCTGTGCAGTGCTTCGCCACATCTGGCCCCTAGTAGGACCTTGATGTCAGCTGTTGTATTTATCATTATCATGCTACAGTAAGTGGTGGCAGTGACGAACGGACATAGCCTCGAAATGACTAAATTGCTGTCATTAATCGAGTTTAACGTCATATCCAACTAGGGCTATGTAAGCCACCCCTAAGATCCAGGGTCCTCGGCGAACTGGCCCCAGGGGCTGCGAAATGTTCCACGTATCACGGCGATGAACGATTTCACCGGGATGCTGCATGTACGTATGTGATTGGCCTTTTAGACCCTTGACTTATATCATCACCTGCCCTGATCCCTGTAGATTGATCGTTTCACGCTAACCCTGACTAGTGTTGTTGCACGCGGTCTCCAGTTGATATATCAATAATCTAATCTAACATCATCACAAACATTTGCAATCATCCATACCATACACGGGAAGCTGCACAGAAGATGAGTTCCAAAAGTCCGCAGCGCTCTGTCCGATCCAAAAGCACCAGCACCATTGCTTCCATACCAGAAAGCAGACCAATAACATACACACCCAGATGTAAGTCCCAAGCCTCGCATGTCGCGACAGCCAGCCTGATCACGAGCTAGGTACAAACGATGAATACATCAAAGCTATCGCGCACCACTCTCAGCAGTCCAGCCCTGACACGTTGTACCCCGGAGAGATTTATGATACGTTAAAACGATTCCTCGAGCAGAAACTAGACACTGTACCGAACAGTACAAACTATGCGCCTAGCGATTTCGCTTGGCTCATCAGCCCGAGCCAGCAAGCTTCGTCGGAGAGAAATAAGAATCGGGGACGGTTTGAGGGATTTGCCGATCCAGATTCGTGTATAGAGGCAGTGAGAGGTAACATCGAAATGTCGCATCCACAAGTGCTATTCCTACGGGGACATCCTTCACCGAGTTGGCTTTCAAGCATTGGTGCTTTTTGTTACGTCGATCCCGAGCTATTTCGCTGGTTCCTTAGGTATCGTGCAGGACCTGGGAGCGAGTATTATTTCGACTCCGCTCCTTCTATACTGAGTAACATATTTCGCTTCAAGTTCTTTACCATTGGATCTAAGAACTATCGCGTTCGATCGTCTCAAAAGGAGGTAGACGCCTTGCGCACAAAGGCGGCTGTCGATTTTCAAACATACCAGACTGAATTAAGGGGCAACTGGGTTCTGAAGCCAGGGGACTCGATTGTACGAGATTTCCATGTGTTAGATGAGCGGCATTGTGTCATTGAACAGGAGATCGTCGTCTCCATATTTGATGTCGGAAAAACTTGGATGGGTATGATCTCTCGCACGACCATAATCGATATATTTGCTGATGACTATAGCCATCGCCTGTACTGATGCAGGATACGACCTCACCCAGGGGCCGCGGTTCCCATGGCTCGGACGTGACGCAGGATCATTGCCAATCACACTCCTCCCAATCATCCAATATAAACCGAAGTGTGCGTTAAAATCGCCAGGTATAAATGAGAGCAACACTGGGCCGAGGGAAGGAAGGAATACGCAAAGTCTCGCTGTCTTTCCAGAAGGCTACGGACGTGGTATAGATTGGTCACTTGCAAAAACAGACCGTTTTCATGTTTTGTCAGATATTTTCAGACTAGCTGCATTCTCTCAGAAACAGCTTCTGAATGTTATTAAAGAGAAAATAATGAACGAAACGGACAGCCTATCACTCAGTAATGAGAATCCAACATTGGCGAATCTGCTATACTTTCGAGATATCCTACAAGACCAGCTAATCAACGCTGCGTATATGCTCCAGTTGACAAACGACCAAAGCAAAATCCTAAGCAGTGGTCGGCCTACAACCACCATATGGACCGATCAAAGAAATGTAGCCGACCACGCCATGATTGAAGTGCATAGTCTATTCCAAGACCTACACTCGCAAGCACAACTACTTCATGAAAAGTGCACTCAAGGAATGACAGTTATCAGTAATACCAGTATGCTCGCAGAGTCACAACGCGCCATCCAGCAAGCGAAGTTGGTTACGAAGCTCACACTCGTTGCTTTTGTGTACCTCCCATTCACATTTACGTGTGGTTTCTTTGGTATGAACTTCAAGGAGTTGGGGACTGGTACTATTCCCTTGTGGATATTTTTTGCTGCCTCTTTCCCCCTGGGGATTATCACCATGGCGTTCTTTGTATTGGATGCCGAAAAAATTAAGGAAGTCTTGCGAGCAATGCATATTGCATTTCAGGAAAAAACGTGATTGCACCAGATTCTGATTTATACTGTCGGGTTGGCTCATTGATTGACTAGGTGGGAAGAAACATGTTTTATGCCGAGAAGCTGGGATTTTTCAATATACATAGATGACAACCCCGTGTGAATAACAGCGCAAGTTTGTCAAAGAAAAGCCCGAGTCGAGTAGACATAATACCATGTCAATGATTTTTCTGGTGAAGTCTACGCGAATCTTGAGATGAAATCACTGCTACAAGTTGCAGCATTATTGACACCAATTAGGGTTAGTTATGGTGGATACTCGAGGAATTTGCCTATACATACGCCCAAAAGGTCTCATGCAATTCGAAATCCACGCCTGTTCATTTATTTACTAGAAACCACTTCTATCCCGAACTCGTTCAGCCTTGTCATAATCTGTTCAACATGTGTCGTGTCATGTGACCATTGCAGGGCTCTTGCGCCCGGCAGAGCCTCAAGCGGGGGATTTCTAGTGTAACAATGTCCTGAATCATCCAGAGTCGACTTATAATTCACCGCCCCTACGTCTCACCCGTGGACGATTTCACGTCTGAGAAAAATTCATCAAGTCTTGTATATATCGTGAACCTGGTCCAAACACTGGACCAAATGCTTGAGAACACTGTCGTTGTTCCGATCTACTCAGCTGAGGTACAAATACAAACCAGCCAACGTTGCGACATTTTTTTCCACAGCCCACCATGACCGAATCGTCGGTGAGTGCTAGAGCCACCCGGAGCGGAGGTTTGCAGCAGATTCGCGTTGGTCCGAAAGTCGGGACCCTGTATGTTATGTCCTCTTATACTTCATCATCCTCGGAAACTACAATAGCTGACCGCACCAGTTTTCTCGCTGTAGGTGGAGTTGGAACAACCCCCCCGGAACATTGGACAAATTCGAAAGGCGAGCTGTGGCTGGGCATACTTGACGTGCCTGACATCGCAATTCTATCGTTTCCAAACAGACTTGCAGGAAACGGTGTTCTATCTGGAAGAGATATCGAAGAGGAAGGCGCTTCTCTTCTTGCTGAGTTGCACCATCTCGTCGAAGATGAAACTGTACGTCTTTCTTCCGGGATACAGGGCAAAGCTGATTGATTGCTCTAGGTGATACGATCGCCCATTGTGGTGGTAGCTCACAGTTTAGGTGGATTGATTGTGAAAAGGGTATGTCTCTCACCACCACAATCTTGTGATATTCTAGCTGAATCATAATAAATTTCTAGGCCATCTGTCTTGCAAAGCAAAGCCCAAAGACTTATCGGAATGTGATACGCAAGATTGCTGCCTTTGTGTTCATGGGATGTCCACATTCGTCCTCCCGAGATCTTAAAGATTGGGCCGGGGTCGAGACCATTCTACAGAAATTTACCAAAGGGAGGAACAACTCCCTTGAAGCACAATGTATTGAAAGTTTGGCTGTAGACTGTGATAGCTTCCGAGTCATCTTAGCCGAGGACGGGAAGCAGGTGTTGACAGTGAGCGAAACGAAAGGAATGAGCAAACAAGTAATTGGCAAGAAAGTTATAGTAAGCATTATGACCTGGATTTTATCTTTCTTGTGGAGGAGACTGATGATAGGCAGTTTGTTGACCGAGATTCCGCAACCATCGGCCATAGCCAGGAGACTATAATAGAGGATGCCTCCAATCATCGAGACCTCTGCATGATGTCCGGCGGGGGCAAAACGCTTAGCAAGGCTTTTGATTTTCTTCATCCAGCAATAGATGACACAAAAAAAGCCATCGCGAAAGACTCTCCACAATGCGAGTAGATGAAGTCTTACATACAAGAAATGCACTGACAATAAAACAGACACCAGACCCTCTGTATTTGATGAATCCACTGTCAGAGAAATAAGCAGTGATGAAGAAGACTTCGTGGAGATCACAACTAGATCCGTGTCAGGTTAGTTAAGATGTTATCTGTGAACACGTATGTGCTTTTGCTGAATAGCCATCGAAGGCCAGACTCTACCCCATGGTCATGATTTATCGATTCTAGGATCGTCAGAACTAGCTTCTTCCAATCAGGGATCATGGACCAAGGAGGCTACCGCAGGCAGTGAAAGGATTAATCCCGACATCATTTCCGCCTTGAAAGACTTTACCATGGAACAGCGAGACCCGATTTTGCCTTGCAAGTACATGCCATTGTCCAGAGATCCCCTATTTTCTGGACGTGAGGATACACTAGCAAGTGTTCGACAGGCCCTGCTAGCCTCTGAACAAGAGCTAGATAGTGAATCCAGTAGCTCCCTCAGCGGCATTCTCCCGTCGTTAAACGTTTATTCCCTGTGTGGTCCAGGCGGAATGGGAAAAACTTCCATTGCCAACGAATTTGTTCACAGATATGAGAAGGAGTTCGATGCCATTTTCTGGGTTGCAGCGGACGAAGAGACGAAACTATTCAACAGCTTTCGAGAGATAGCTCTAAAGCTTGGTATCATTGCAAAATCCGATGGCAAAGATTTGCCAGCAATTCGAGAAACGCTCTTAGCATGGCTCGCAAACCCTCTTAGATCGTACAGACACATGGACCACGTCAAGCCAGAAAGAGCTTCTTGGCTCATCGTATTTGATAACGTGGATCGTGCTGATACGCTTGAGGACTTTTGGCCTAAAGAGGCTGCCGGCTCAGTTTTGGTAACCTTTCGGGACCCATTGATCAAAAGCTCCATCTATTTAAGAAATACTGGAACCATTGTTCCTGAGCTACTGGAAGAAGAGGGAGTAGCTTTACTTCTTCGACTCACCAGTCGTGAGGGTGACGAGGATGATGTAAAGCAGGCGCCTGAGGTTGTTCGAGCATTGGGCAGATATCCCCTTGCCATTGCACAAATGTCCGGAGTCATACTAGTTCGGGACCTCAGTTTCAACGAATTTCTCGAATTGTACTCTGAGGAGACTGAGCGAAGAGAAATGCTTGGAATTTCAGAAGGACAATCAGCTTCTCTTCGCAGGTACAATCAGACACTTGGTACTGTCTGGGCTTTGGATGATTTGAAGGAGGGAAGGGCCTTGCTAGAAGTTATATCGTTCCTTGACCCAGACAGCATTCCCGAATCGCTCCTAGAAAAGAATCCAGCGTGTTCGGATTGGGATCGCTATCCCAAAACGTCCTTGGAATACTCAAAGGCTCGTGCCGAGTTATTGTCCAGATCATTGATCTACAGGAACCGGGACAAGAAGACCTTACGTGTGCATCGGTTGATACAGGACACAGTGAGAACTCAGATGGATGATGCAACATATAACGAGGTATACTCTAGAGTGCTAGACATGATTGGAGCTCGGTGGCCGAGAGTTTTTAAAGGCTTCGGGAATGTACAAACGGACTGGCAGCAAAATTCTGAGCTCTGGGCCCACGTTCTCTCACTGCTCAAGTATCGAAGTCGCTTCGACCCCGCCTGTGCCAATCTTGCTACTGCGATCAATCGCATGGATTTAACCCTGGATGTTTTGATGTACGTCAACGAGGGCCCACGTATAATGAACAAGCTAATACATAGACTAGGTTCAGCATTGCGGATTCCCGATTCAGCGCTTCGCCGACAGTACTCTCCTTTTTCAGCTTCTTAAGAGATGCAGTGAGCGAGGAAGAGCCAAGTTATGAGCTGCAGATGATTGACGCTACTTTTCACTACCGTCGAGGAGAGCTCGGGTTGCATATCAACGACCGTGAGCATCCTTTACCTGATTTCAGCCAATGCGTCAAACAGCTAGATCTATTATTAGATGATGACGCCAAGAAAGCTGATTCATACTTTGGAGTTACGGTGAACGAGCTCGGCTGTGCCTATTTGATGAATTGGAACGATGATGATGGCCTGGTTGAATTCAAAAGATCAGTCACTATTCTGCAGAATCTGAAACAACCCTCTGTCCAGGAAACTACTATGGCACAAATCAACGTGGGATTTGTTTATGGTTACCTTGGACGGTATGATGAAGCTTCGCAGATCTTCGAAGATGCATTGAAGGATCGTCATGCAGAGCTTGGTAAAGATGATTATTCCTCCTTTGTGTAAGTATACCAGACCCTATTACTTGCTGGGATCCTAACTATACGGCCTACAGAAATGGAAAGGTGTACCTGGGCTGGGGGAACGTTCTGGCTGCACAGGGTCGGCTCGACGACAGCTTCAAATTACATGTCAAATGCCTGGAGCATTACAAGCGTTCAGTTGGCAATTTTCATCACAGAACTGGTGACGGATGTGTCAAGGCTTCGGATCATTTTGCTCGCACGGGAGACGCTCCTACGGCGCTGTAAGTTCCATCATCAAATTCCTTTACGGAAGCCGCTAATTTCTGAATTTTTGAAGCGCTTTACTTGATCAAGCCCTGAAGATCTTCAATCTTGATGCATATCACAAACCAGAAGCTGCTAGAGCTCACTATAAGAAGGGAAACGTTATGATGAAGATGGACCAGGAAGAGGAAGCCATGAAGGAGCTAGAAATAGCTCTTGATATCTTCAACAGCTTTGTTCCTCAGGAAGATCGCGCTGGAAGCATTGATGAATTGGACGACGAAGATTTTGATCATTGGATCATGTTTTGGTCTCGGTAATGGGAAACTTCTCGATTCGTCCTGTGCGATAACATGGCAACGAAACGACTTTACGAAAGGTGGCTAGCAAGTCAGTTTGAATACGAAATTATTTTCCGTTTCACTATATATGTAGACTGTGCTTGCAAACCGCATGCTAGAAACTATAGGAAGCTGAAATTTGGGCTTCGATATCGTAGTATTTTTCATGCCAGCTGGTACACACAATGGGTGGTGGTTGAAACCGATTGTTACCATCAGTACCCAAGTGCCAATTATGACATACCCCAGTTTCACGTTGGGCACTTAAGACGCAAGGATCTCGAGCTCCCAATCAATATCAAACGCAGCTCGTGACCATACCTTTATGTAGGACCTAATACATCGCCTAACCGCTCACTCAACTATATCGGTCTTCTGATGGCATCAAGGTCCCATTTACAGGCTTGCCCGCCAATCATCCTCAAAATATATAATGCTTGGACCAATTCCCATGGACTAAATTTCGGAGAGTATCGAGATGATACGAATGACTCTGATTTGGTGCCGAACCGCTTTTTACCCAATCCGGTTACCGTTTCATAGGGTTATCGTATTCGTAGACTGTAGTTGCCAACCCCTGCCCATACCCCGCCTGACCGGTCAGTCACCGCCTCACTCTACAACAGTATCCTGATGCAACTCCTTCAAAGCTTTACTTATCCTAAATCGAACCAAAATGCCGTCACACGAAGAGAAGCTTCGAAACTTTCTTCAAAAGAACCCGTTGACTAAGTACATCCGTCTTCAATGGATCGACTTCTCTGGTGTTCTTCGCACCCGTTTCGTTCCCGTTGCTCGATGCATACAGATAGCCCAAGGAAATGAAGACTATCTTCTACCACAAGTGAGCATGATCATTCCCGTCTCGACAGCTCCGAAATGCTTCCCGACAAGCGATGATCTCGAGATCTGGGTACTGCGCCCCGACTGGTCCTCGCTACGCTGCTGCGGATTCAGACCGAGTCACGCTTCCGTCATGTGTTTCTTGGAACACAAGGAGGCCGAAGATACGTATAACAAATGTCCACGTATGCTATTATCTCGTGCGCTCGACTCGTTTGAGAGAGATTGGGGCACAAAGGTACTGGCCGGCTTCGAGATTGAATTCATGCTCCTCGACCAGAATTCTCAGCCGCTCAGTCAATTGGATCGTTTGAACAGCTATCAGACAACTGCTGGGCTACGTGGCCAGACGCTAGACATCGTCGAAGAGATTTTCGACAGTCTCAAGGAATCGTCCATCAATATCCATCACTTTCATACCGAAACCCATGATCAGATAGAATTTGCCCTCAGTCCTGAGTCGCCACTCGACGCTATTGACTCGCTTATCCTCGCACAGGAAACAATACGTACAGTCTTCATCAAACATAATATCAGGGCAACCATGGCGCCAAAGCCGCTCCTCAGTGGACCAACAAATGGCATCCACTTGCATATGTCTGTTGACAAACTAATACCCCCGCATACAGACAGCTTCCTCGCAGGTATTCTCAACCACATGAGTTCTCTTTGTGCATTTGGAATGGCCAACTTTGACGGGTATGTCCGCACCACCAAGGATGCAGCTGGTCTCTGGGTCGGGTTTGGCACAGAAAACCGCGACCTGCCAGTGCGCAAGATAAATGAGCAGCATTGGGAATTTCGTATGATGGATGCCACTTCAAATCCATACTTGTTTACCGCAGCTGTTCTACTAGCTGGCTTGAACGGGCTAAGCGAGAAGACGTATCTGGCTTGGGATGACTGTCACGTTTTCCCACATTCCCTAGGCGACATAGGACGTGAGAAATATCGACTGGATGAAAGAATGCCGGGTAGTTTGCATGAATCATTGGAATCACTGAAGGATGATGCAGCCGTGAGAACATGGATACCCGAAGACTTATTAAATGCCTATATTTCTGTGAAAGACACAGAAGTCGTGATGTTTCGCGAGATGGCAAGCGAGGAGAGGCGACTTCGGTTCTTGGAGTACTTTTGATGCTTATGACTATCTGACACACTGGGGAACCCATGTATAAATTGCTCAAGATGGAATTTCAAATATGCCAATTTCAATGATAATCTCGTGGGGCTTAATCTACATGAACAGATGATTTCCTTGACAAATTCAAATCCTTAATCACGAAAAGCCACGAGCCTAACTTCTATACTGTGCCGTAACTCACCGGCTGAGTCAGGGTTGTGGAATGAAGCATGGAAGCCACCTACGTAGTTTCAGTGAACGTTGCACATTGGTGACATGTTCTGTAAGACTTACGAGGCATCTTCCCTTCCGAATCAACATTTCTGAAGACGATCAAGTCATCCTCTCTCATATCACTGAGGTAGTACCATCTCTGCGTATCGCTGTGATGAAGTAATGAATTTTCTCCCACTCGTTTGTAATGAAGGGCGTCATTTGTAGCGATGTCCTTCTCAGTATTGATGAGGTTGAAATCGCACAAAGCTAGAGGCCAGTCGTTATTCGGTCCGTTTAAAACGCGCCAGACACTAAAGACATGTTATTCAAAAGACACATAAGCCGTCTCAGGTACTTACTTGATCAAATCAAATTTCCTGTTTTGGTAATGTGACTCTTGATCTGGGAAGATATCGGCCATACGCAAGAATGCTCCCCTCCTCGAAAAGTCTGTGTGAGCCATTGTCGATGGCTGAGCGAACTCTGCTCTACGCTCCTCACCATTGGGAAAAGTCGGGTGCCTCTTGCGAACCTTTGCAACTGTTAAGCATTATTCATAACCGGATACAAAGAGAAAATATATACCTGGAAGTCCATGGACTTGATTTCTCGGTACTGGGGAAATTTGTCCTGTAATATGTCGGCGATCTCCTTCATATATTGTTCCATCAACGCCGTCCTCTCAGGAGTGGCATCTTCTGCCTGAAGAGAGGGTTTCGCCTTGATGTAACAAAATCCGTTTCGATCCAAGGCAAAAGGCTCGTTGACAACTCTTGCGTCATGGAATGTTATTGGATGAGTATCAAATATGTGGTTGGTCATTTTGGCGTCCTCGATGCCATCTACAGGGAAATCCGTTCCATAAGGCTTCTCGGTCTGGTACAGCTCATTCCTCGATAGGAAGGTCATGTATGAGCTTACGTCCCTCGGGAAATTGGGGGTATAGGTTGAAGCCATTGATTCCGAAGGCGTTTATCAATATAAAATACGGGTTGATTTGTTTTGCTGTTTTATTTTTGATTGTTAAAGAGAGCATGATGGGTGCGCGAAGGATTCAGAAGCTATGGATGGGCCTCTGGCACGTTAGGTAGGGCGTTCCAATAACGGCACTGTGCATACATCCTTGTAGTTTCAGTACGCAGGGTTACGTGTCTTCCAATCTGGACTATCAAATGCATAAGGCTGCCACGTATGAGGCGGGGTAAAGCGGGGGAGAGTGAGGTGCACTATTCTCCTGTCAAGACTTCAAACTTGCAATGTTTATTTAAATCTGCCAAGTGCATTGCCTCCAATCATCTATACAAGAACACCCTTTCCTGACACAGACAAACTTGAGTGCAAATGTAAGTTGCGATGACAAAGCCCAAAAGCATGCTCTAATGTGCAACTAGCAGCTCCATAAATATGCCGGATTTCACTGATTCCACTGATAAACGTGCTCAACCATGGCAGAAGTGGTACGCTCCTCTTCCCGAAGAGGCGTCGACCGGACGCCTGATGCTAGTGGGTAACAACGGCAACGATAACTTCAACCGCAATGTATTTGGTACCTGTTCGCCTGCCACTCTTGCAGCCAAGCAACAGATCGAATCTCGGTCTACTCAAAAGAAGAATTAGGTATGAACTAGAGGTTCGGTCTCAACAGAGGCTTAGATGGACGAGCGGAAGTGTCAAGACTTGCGACACGAGACATATTCAGATGACGGTCACTACAGATTTGTAATGCAGTTCACAGTAGGACTTGTGTAAATAGTGCAAGCTCTTCACTTGATAGACAATCGAAACATCCTTCAGCATTACTTTAGAACTTGCCTAGTCTACATCGTTTTATAAGAACCCATCAATCAATACACCTTTGACCTGTGAAAGCGATGGATTTCCTCTTGAAATTTTTCGAAAGAGGTATGCTGAAACTCAGTTCGTAGAATATTTGGTAGAATTAAAGATGATTACGACCTATCTTCATCTTGGATCCCATCTAAACCTGTACTAACCTAACTAGCCCTAACCCTGGCTGGCGTGGCCAGCTTTCCTCCCCCAACTTATTTTTTTTTTTGGCTCAAATGACATTCAAATGCTATCTGTCCAGCAAGTCAACCTTCAAAATACTGTATTAAATCATTTTCTGTAGTTTAGAATGCACTGGGAATCATATGGGAGCTAAGATCGCATATTGCTACTTGATATTGACTACATCCTTGGTCTACCATGATGACTCGTCGGGTAAGCACCATCATGAAGGGCAGGTACACATCAGCAGGAATTAAGATGGCCATTACAATGTACTTCACAGCTTTATGTTAATATCTTGATCCAAATTATTCTATCAAAATACCTGTCGATCTGGTTGTGCTGACTAAGCAATCATGATATTTCGGCCGTCTCCGATTATCCATCTCCAACTCCAGACTTACATTTAGTACTCCGGCACAACACATCCACAATGGCTAGCAAACGCCGTCCCATGTCTTGTACGACCTGTCGCCGCCTGAAAACAAGATGTGAAGTGTCCCCTGGCGTGCAAAAGTGCGCCCGATGTATCACTTTGAGGTACGAAATTGAAAAACTGCAATGAACCACTCAACGGAAAGGGAAGGTCATTGACAAAGCAGATGATAGACTCGACTGCATTCTCCCATCTACTACTGCTGCTGGCTCTGCAGGAACTTTGCCACCCAATAACCAGATCATTCAAACTGGTGCTGGAGATGGCACATCGACACAGTCCACTCAGTGCGAATGCGGGAAGCGGTTAGTATACAGCACTATTTAGCATGATAACCATGATAAATAAATACATGAAACCGGAAACTTGGAATTCAAAACACTAACCAAAGATAACAGGCTTGATGCCATCGAAGCATCTCTCTCGGAGATCAAGGAACTGCTAAAACAACAAAACACCCAGAGAACCCCAGATCAGGATGCGACAACATCCAATCACGCAATTATATCTTCACAACAAATATCAGAGGAAAAGCTGGGCGACAACGTTCTATCTGGGCCTGTCTTGGACTCTACAGACGCCGCCGCGGGGAGGACTGATACACAAATTGCTCCTATAAATGTTGTGCGTTATTTGAATAAACTGATCATCGGACCAAGACCAAGTGTCGAAGACGATAGCAATCAGAGTCTGAATGTGCTATCGGAAATGGGTCTGGGGGCAGGTGGATTTGCAAATGTTCTTTTTGACAGGTTGGTATTACTTTCTTCCACCAATGTGATATCGCGAGAGAAAAAGTAGATGGAGAAGAGGACTACTAGCTAACAATCTACCAAAGCTTCAAAAAACTCTCTTCAGTACGCCCCTTTGCTTGTCTTGACGATAACGGTGATATAGTCGACAACAACAGCGACATAGCCACCGTGAGACAAAACAGCCCTCTCCTCTTCGCCGCCTGCCTGCTCGTCGGCATGCAAACATCAGGATCATTCCGCGGCTCCTCTCTCCACAATACACTCTACACCGTGGTAAAGAATCACCTGAGTATGCAAATGCTCAAAACACCTCTACCACTCGAAACAATCCATGTGTTACTCATCTTTGGATCTTGGAATATTCGCCAAGCTTATCCCAGTAAATTTATCGACAGTTGGCTGCTCAGCGCGTCCGCCATATCGCATTTTATGCTTAGTTTTGATCTGTCGGATGTTATTGCTGTGCCGTACGATATGGATATTGAGGCACGGAATCAATTTCGGACGTGGGGTGTTGCCTGTTTACTGCATATTAAGTATGTTTGTTGAATTTACCTAACAAGTTCAGATACTAACCATTCTCATAATCCAGGTTCTCGATAGGCATAGGACGCCCCTCGGTTGTTGCTATCAACACAATGAAGAAATGGGTAGAAATAGGCAGGCAGCCGAGCTGTGATCGAGTAGACCAGGAAATAGCCGCAGAACTCGAGCTATATATTCTACTCTATGAAACCGTTTCCGCAGGAGTCAAGCCTGTTGCTGAGTCTTGGGAGCTTTTAGAGAATTGGAAACAAAGGTGTCTGAATGGTGAGTTGAAACCCTACATCTATGAAATAAATCTGACACACTAACCCCGAGTCAATTTACTCCAGAGGAGAATGCAACTTTGGAATTTGCCTGTTGGTCAGTCAGCTTGATTCTGGGTCGATGGCAGCTTACGAGAGTCCAGCAAACCTCTTCTCCATCTACCACCCAAGGTGAAAACGATGACAACATGGGTCTGCACGAGCTTCTGGTCGAACGGATAATGCATGCTGCCCATGGTCTACTACGCCAAGTAATGGTTCTATGTGCAAGGACAGGCTTTGTTAAAGGCACATATGATTTTCTGATGACGGCTTACGCGGGAGTAACGCTTAGTGAATACAGAAACTTTGCCACAAACCCCAGGGATACTTATGAACTAATGGAGAAGGTTCAACTCCAGGCTCAAGGTATCGCTGACCAGGAGCCTGTGTTTGCCTGGGCTGCGAATGTGATGCGGAAGAGGGCGCAGGACTTTGCGCAAATGGAGACTGAAAACGATAACAACGGCAACGACAATTCGATGCATCATGACCAAGGGTTGTGGGAGAATTGGATACCGAACAGTCTTATCGACTCTGTGGATCAGTTTGATAACAACGAGATGTTCTCGGATTCTGGTATGAGTGAATGAAACTTTGAATTGGAGCAAATGCCCATTTTGCATCGATACCATTGAATCCTTCCAGGGTTTACAGTGAACTTCCTGTATATACATTTATCTATTCCTAAGAATCAAAAGCCTTATTTGGGATTTTTCCCTTCTCCTCTACCCCGTCGAGCCCTGTCGGAGTAGTCTCAGGCATCTGTCCATCCAAATATTCCTTCGGCTCCTTCCAGACTTTCCAAACCCTCCAATCTTGTGGCCCATCATCATCACCACTAACCCACGGTGGAGAAACAAACCGGCAAAAACCGAAATAAAGCCCAAACGCAATAAGAAAGCCCGTCGGATACGCCATATAATACAACCTCTGAATAGACACCGGAGCCGACACGCCCATCTGGTTAAGAAAGCCATAGAAATGCAGCGCGACAGGCACACAATAAGCGGCAAAGCCGCGCCAGTTGAAGCCGTGAAAGTAGTGATATGGCCCCGCGGCGTCGCCTCGGTAGAGTGCTGGTATATCGAGGTATCCCTTTCGAATGAGGTAGTAGTCGGCGACGAGGATGCCCGCGACGGCGCAGAGGAAGATTTGGTAGGAGGAGAGGAAGGTGATAAATACTGCGGCGCTGGAGAGGAGGTACCATGGGCATATGGCGTAGGAGAGGACTATTATGGGTTGTTAGGTCTCTCATATATTTGTTAATGATGGAAACTTGATGGATCTCTTACTTGCACAGATGAAAAATCCTCGCTTGACCGTGATGTATCTTGGAAGCAGTGCTGCTATATCATTTCCAGCTCTATATTGTTCAAGTCATTATCAGCTATAATGCCTGAGATGGTAATTTGGTTGACTTACGGGATGGAGTTTTCGAATATAGCCGAGAATACGGTAGAGTAAACCAGAGCCAGAGAAATGAGAGCACACCCGGCACGATTGGCCGGTGTATATCTCTCGCCTTGCATGAGATTGTTCAAAATGTCCAACGGATTCCAGTTAAACTATACACAAGTGCCCGACGTTAGAAAGGGAATGATTATCTCAACGACGCTCTAAGAACTTACCTCGCCAAATATCTGGCTCCCAGCACTTGCAATCACATTCCCAAAGACAGCAATGAGAAAGTTCGACAGAGGGAAACTGATCATCTGAGCCAATATGGTATCATTCGGATGCCGAGCATATCGCTGCAGGTCAGCTGCATTCGAAATAAACGTTCCGCAGCTGCCCAAGCCCAGGAAAACGAATTTGCAGATTAGCCAGCTTTTCTTCGAGCCAGTCACACTGCCTGACCCATTGATGGCAGTCAGGGGTGTGCCAGCTAGGGAAACGGTCCAGGCTAACATGCCGATGACGGCGGCGAAGAATACGACTACTTTGATGTACACAAGGACTCTCATTTTGGGGACTGGGACGACGAGAAAGGCGCAATTGATAAGCCTGTTGGTGGAGATTAGTATGAGTAAAATAGGTAGGTAGATTGTCGAACGGACCAGTAGATGAAGAAGCACATCATTTGTGCTGATGTCAAGGCAGATTTCGAGCCCATGATGTTCGGGATGTTTTCAATAGATGGGAAAATGGCGTGGAGAAACACACTGGCAGTGGTCAATGAATAGGCCTCTGAGAAAGAAAGAATAATACCAACTTACTATAAACATTCAGCTCCCTGGACAGAATTAACTCCATTCCAAACAATCGACATAGCCGCACGATTGAATGTCGGCCACAAAGACCCCCAAATGCCGAACGATGGGCGACACAAAACCGGGAAAGGGATGTGATAAACAGCGCCAGCGCGACCGTTCAGTGCCATCAGACAACCAGCCAGGAACTGCCCACCAAGCGAACAAGCGACAGCTTCCCACATCGTAAGACCCATTGACATACCGGTCGAGGCGGCGTATAGATTACTGACGTTGGCGGTCGCCGAGAACCAGAACATCATGTATGTGAAACTGGTCCATGTCCGGTCTTTGACGGGCGTAGGACGAAGTGTCGCGTTGTCAAGGTTGGAGATGGGTTGCACATTTCCATTCTCGTCGGTGATCTTGACTCTCAGCTTTGCGTCTATGGTAGCCAGCGCTGAAGAAGCCATGGTGTTCGTTCTGGCCGTGCAGCAAGGGATGTGCAAGTAGGTATGACAGGTGCAAATTAGTAAAGAGACATTTTCAAGTGGGCAGAGACGAGACAAGAGGTCTCGCCCTCTAAATATGAACAAGTTGGCATAGTTACACAGTCTTGGCTTGTGATGTTTCTTATCAATTGAATGGGGAAGCGATCATTCTGCCCGACGGAGACCGTCGGCGCCGACGGTTTCCACCGGATAACCAGGTACCCCTCACTAAACATTGTGCAAGCATCTATAAGATAGATATAACATCCATGTTTGGAGAACATAGCATCTTAAAATAGTCACGGCCAAGCTAAAACCACATGGTAAAGCTCTAAATCATCATGGCATCGGAACAGTATACTCAGATCGAGCTCCTCACGCTTCACGGCCCGGAATACAGGCGCGTCTCAACAGCTCCTCCACGCCTTCCAACCGCCGACGAACTCCCTATAATCGACTTGACATTAATCGATGGCGATTTGAATAGCCGCAAAGAGCTGGCTGGGCAGATCAGAGCTGCGTCGCAAAACACGGGGTTCTTCTACGTACGAAACCACGGGATTCCAGAGTCTCTCATTCAAGATGCCTTGTCTCAGGCCCAGGCTTTCTTTGCACAGCCAGAGGATGAGAAGGAAAAGGTATCTTTCCACAGATCGTCATCAAAAGATGGATATCATGGGGTGGGGGAAACGCAGATAAATAAAACGGAGTCAAAGGGTTTGTCTACTTTGCCTCCAATTCTAGACTACTGCTGCTAACAATATCAGATCGCAAGGAGACATTTTCCTTCCGCTATAACCCCCGGATTGACAATACCCAAACCGCCGAAGATATTGAGAGCCTTATCGCCAGTAACCCTGACCTTTACAAGGACGACAACTCTAGTCTTTGGGGCGGCGTCAAACACCTCCCCGGCTTTAAAAAGACTCTAATCGAATTCTGGCAATGTCGTCTCGCTCTTGCACGGAAACTAATCCGCATATTTGCGCTTGCGTTGTTCCTGCCAGAAGACTACTTTGACAAGATGGTCACTCATCCCGGCGCGGATAGCGTCATGGTTCATTATCCAGCAACTCCCGATGCTGACGAAGACACAAAAATCGACGTTGGGATTGGATCCCACACCGATATTCAATGCATCACTTTACTCTGGCAGGAAAGTCCCGGTCTGCAGGTCCTATCCAGCAACGACGAGTGGCTAGATGCTCGACCCATCCCCGGCACACTCGTAGTGAATATAGGCGATTTCCTGCAACGGTTATCAAACAACACTTTTAAATCCACTGTTCATCGTGTCTATAATCGACAAAAAGCGTCGCGGTACTCGATGCCGTTTTTCTTGGGGTTCAATCCTGAGGCGGTTTGTGAAGTGGCTCCTACTTGTATTAGTGAGAAAGAGCCGGCGTTGTATGCTCCTATTTCGTGTGGGCAGGTCAGTATCCTTCCAGCTTTCGTTCTTGTTTTCTCGTACTGAAGAGTATTTAGTGGCATCGTGATCGGCTTACGTTGGCGCTGACGAAAGGGGTCGCGGCTTAACATCTGCACATCTCCAAATTAAAACTTGGGTCGATGAGGAAAATATTATATTGTATCTTGTCATCAGGATTGGATGATGCATTATATGTACAAGACTGAAATGCTATATGCAAGAGGCTAGAAAATGTAAATCAAATCTATAATGCAAAATCTATGAATCGTCCGGCGCAAGCTTCGATAGCTTTCGCAAATCCGGCCCATACTTCATAAACAGAAACGGCACAGGAAGTAAAATCGCCGCCACACCACCAATAATCGAGGTGGCTGGTCCGATACCCAAAGTTCTAACCATCGGCATCGCAGCCAGCGGAAGACCAGCAGCCATCAGACTACGCAGAAAAGTGACTGCGGCCGTGGCACTAGCCGCATAAATCTTGTACATATCAATCAGGAAATTGAGGCACTGCTGGAAGATGCAGTTGAACCCAATGCCAATAAAAACTGCGGCTAGACAAGGCAGGATCCAGTGACGAGGAGGTTCGGCAGTCCAGCCAAACCAGAAGAGCCCCACGACCATGAAAACCGCACCGAATGCCATGGGAGGAAGTCGTGCCTCTGGAACAGTGGCCCCGTTTGCTGCGCGCGAGATTTGGTTGTAGCGATACTGGTTCCAGATATTGATGCCCACGGATGATATGACACCAATCAAAAGGCCGAGGAATGGCAAAGAGCCAACTATAGGATTCCATCCACGCTCCTTTTCGAACACGATAGGGAACAGTTCGAGGGCCAGATACATGACTCCGTAAACAAACGCGGCATAGAATGCAATGCAGGTGACGATGGGCTCGGTAAACAACATCCTCAGCGGGCGAGCCAGTTGTTTGGTGAGGATTGAGTGGAAGTCGAGTTGCATATGCTCGTGAGGGTGATAGTATCGCGGGTCATTTGTCTCCTTTCGAATCTGTTGCGCCTTGCGTTTGAGGAGAACCAAGGGGAATACCTCTGGCAGACAGAAGAACGTCAGAGTGAAAACGACAAAGCCCCATATAGCCTGTATGTACGCGGCCCATCGCCAGCCCAAATCATGATTTCTCGTAAGCGCAGCACCAATGATAGGACCCAAGGCCGGACCGCCGTTGACTGCTACAGCGTACAGACTCACTGCAGTCCCCCGGGTTTCTTTGCTCCACATATCGCCCAGAGCAGCAGTAACGTTACTGATTGGCGCCGAGCCAAAGAATCCCGCAAAGAAACGCGTGATGAAAATCGAGGTTGCATTTTTACTGACTCCAGTCGCAATACAGAAAATAGCCTGGAAGAACACGGCAGGCAAGATGCTGACTCTGCGGCCCCAGATCTCGGAAATAGGAGCCCAGACGATGGGACCAAGCACGAACCCAACACTAACCAAAAGTTAGCAAACAATTGCATACCTAATATTTTTCTGTTATCTAGATAATGCTTACACGTATAGAGACAGAGTCAGAACAGAAACCTCATTACTCACGCCAACATACACCGCAATCGTGTCGTTGGCTGGCGTGAGAATGCTTGAGCCGAGGCTGCCGACCAACGCCAACAGCCCAAGTTGGAAAGTAACCCACCATCTGTATCGATCAGACCAATTTTGGGGATTCAGGGGGTCATTGGGTGCCCATTTGACGAGATAATCCGGATCAAGAGGAGGAGGCGAACTTGTATTTCCTTTTTCTATGTCTCTTTGCCGGATATTCAGTTTTGACCTGATTTTTTCCATGGTTTGGTGGTTTTGGCGGAGCGTGCCGCTTTACCCGGTTCCCTATATTTTTTTCTATCGTTGTGCGAGGCCCGGATTCATGGTTTGCTGGCGACGTGAAACCATAAACTTCAAAAGCAAGAATAGAAAATCTCGAAAGATTCTTTTCTGGCTCTTTGAAGTCTCAGTTAGCGGAGAAACAGAAAATATCTCCAAGTCTGGTTGGAAATCGAAAAAAAAGTCCGCGCGGACTCATCTCCGAAGCTAACCCTATCCACTTGGTCTTAACGCCTGCAATTGCCAATGATATGCCTTGATTATTCCTCCCCGGGGACTTAAGCTTTTAGTGTGCTTTTTAGGATGAGCTCTTTGATATCTACTGCGTAGTAGAACATATTTTTTTCTTTGTTTATCAGATAACAGCAGTAAGATAATTCGGAATGTTTCATAGAGCTATCTATCTGGGTATCTCGAAAGTCGATATTATAGGACAAGGTATGTAAGCCCTAGCACTTAGAGCCTTGGGAGCTTATATCTAGCTAGGTCTAAGCTTGATCTCCAAGGTTGCTTAGGGCCCATCCGGGCCCGTACCGGCCGGAACCGACCACTCTGGTGAGCGAGCGTATATAGTAGGAAGAACGACAATATCCACGTCATCGGGGCCTCGGTTGATCTGTAGCTACTACTAGCTTCCGTGTCTGCCTCCGCGTGTGAGATCTGTTGCTTCGCTTACCCCAGGTGCATTCTTTCAGTGGCTTGTCTGGATCCTGACCATCGGAAGCGGATGGTCACGGAAAGGGCAGTCATGTATAGAAGATCTGCGTGCTCTAAAGCCAATGTGTGCAAAATACAAAGGCCCATTATAATAATCTTTCTACATGCTATAACTCTGCTATCTGTTAGTCATGACTGTTGCTATTAAGTGACTTTGATTGTGAAATATGATATTCAAGCATGGACAAAATAGCTAGCATACTTGGTATTTGCATGGAGTTGAGGATATAGCCATGTTAACTTGGAGCAACCAGAGTGTCGCCGTACAGCGACTTGGTGAAGATTCCATCATCCCCGGTCACAAGTTTCATCTATTTAAAAGTTATAACCACTCTCACTAATTCGGTGGAAAATCAGAATAATGATTCCAGAACACAAAGAGATACGGAGAGACCGAGCGAGGCGTCTGATAGAACATGTTGGATAACAATGGAGATAGGGAGAGACTGAGTGATATGTTTGATGTAAGAAGGTTATGCAAGGAGAAACCGAGATGACATGCGAATAATTTCTTCGGTGGACATCTCCGGTCCGAATATCCATGATGGATTAATCCAGAATTGGAAGTCTGGTGCCCAGACTTTTGTTGTGGGATTAATAAGCCGGCCTCTGCTTGTTTGATATGGCTGTGTCTTCGAGGTGAGTGTCTTTAGAGTGGGTTTGTCAAGCTTGCGTCACTTTGTGTTATGGCCCGTAGTCTTTCGATGACAGTCTTCTAGCAGTCGTTTTATGGTGGGATTTGGCGGAAAATAGAGGGTGAGAAATTGGCTTAAATCGCGATACTGATCGTGACTAAGAATTGTTCTATATCTAGGTAATCACAAAAAGGGCAGTTGTAATACGGATAGAAAAGGAGGAACGCAGCCATTGCTTACGCCTAGGCACAGTTCATGGACAAAAGTGTTAACAACGTGTTCCATTTCATCGGACTCTGCTACATCTTCCTAGTGCCCTCAAGGCCTTCGGTAGTAAAACCGCCCGGATGCAGAAGACCGTAGGTTTTGCTGAGGTTATAATGGTTCGCGACACCGCTGGATTATTACGCACCGACATGTATACGGCAGCGTTCGCAGACGTTAAAACATGTACCGCGGCCACATTAGTCATCCAACTACCGACATTCTTTCGACTTTCCTTTCCAGCTGCAGAAAATGATCCTGATGTTTGTGACCGTCAGGATTATTTGAGCTTTTCCAACGCCGGCGACCCTTTGGATAAGTAGGATGTGCTTCCGGGAAGGCCTCCAGAACTAAATGCTTACGGCTATGGCAATAACTAAAATACTTCGAAGACCTCTTGTGGTCTATATAAAAAAGACAGCATTGATACCTAATATTTCTATGAGGGGGGCTCTAAATGTTCATAATAATTCCTGGTAGACACAACATGATGTGTAGGGGAGTGTCCCCGAACTGTATATTCTACAATGTTAAAATTCTATAGACACCACTGGCCTGTTTATCCGTATAAATACATGCTAGATACTGGTTTCTGGTGAATCGTATGGCATACGATCCGGTCTATTGATTTCCGCTCCATAACCTCGCAACTAGAACCGTCGACCACAAGCAGGATTTTGAGTCTGCACCTCGCAGCCTGTACCATTTCTGCCAGCCCATCCACAACCACAGTTCGGTGATCGTATCTGGCTCGGGGGTCCACGCAGCGGTCCGCCCTGTCAACGACGATATATACGGTCTCGCTTTCATCAAAGAAATTCACAATTTGACGAGCGATTTTGTAAAGAACTTCTGTCTTGCGACCATATCCGAATTCGTCCGGGCTTTCTTCCCTCTGGAATGCGTGCAATTCAGCTCGGAGGGCGTCCCGCCGGCTTTCAACACTAAGTATATTTCTCTTCTTCGAGAGAAGCTGTAGCAAGATGTTTGGGAGCATCTTAAACAGAGGCTCCCCGCGCTCGGGGATAGCATGGTAAGCACAGTACACTTTTTGCGCACTACTCCTGAGTCGCTGTATAGTGGATATCGCTACCCAAGACAGCCAGCACTCTGATGACCCAAGGCCGACATAATTGTGACCGTATAGGATAAGCAGTCTGGGGTTTTCGGACAATTCCCATTGTTGGTAAATGTCCTCGCTGATGAATTTCTCTAGCTGTGGTCCTCGCATTTGTTGCAAGAATTTGGCATTTATGTGTTCGTCCTCGGCCACTGCGTAGCGATGACCGTTGAAATCTCTTTCTCGCGATTCGTCAGTGATGCCCACTAGTTGGAAACATTGTCGGAATTCGTCGACGTCTTGGTTTGTGAGCTGGTCTCTCAATGCTTATTTTCATGAGTTAGAATATACATGCGACGGGTACACGATATGGTTATTTTCTTACCGGATATCATTATTTTTTGTTCTGACATAAAGTTAGTACCCCATTTTTGTGTTTTGCTTTGGAGCGGGAAATAAAGCCCACCTTCATTTGTCTTCTTAATTTGATCGACATTCTTCGCTACCAGCTCCTCGCCCAATCGTCTTATCTGCCCGATTGACTCTTGCACGCGATTTGCACTATCGTTAAAGCTTCTAGGTGGTCCTAAAGCCCCAATCCAGCGCCCTAAGGTAGATCGATCAGAGATTGTAGAATATATTGCGGGTTCCAACAAGGGTATACTCACGGACACCTCTGCCTTTATAGTATTCGGTTGCAGAAATGCAAAAATCGATAAAAGTTTCATAAGCGAATATAATCTTGGCCTGAAGCTCGTTGTCGAGGACGTGATTCTCGTCATATATGTGCCTGTACAAGTCAAGGCCAGGCAACCGGTCTCTGATTGTCTCAATTGTCGATGCTAGCGTTTTTTCAATGCCGTTTTTGTTTTGCGCGACCTCCATTTTTGTCAGGTTAGCTAAGAAAATAACAGCTCGGTTAGGTTTTCAGTCATACCACAAAAACGACCGATATAGTGGCGACTGCCAGCCCTCCGTAACCAGGGGCCACTTCTTTAATAGTGTCAAGTATGGGAGAGAACTCATCCATAAAATCCATCACTGTCTCCGATGACTCTTGATAGCGTCTTACGCAGAGCCCACAGCCGCCTTCATGCTTATCGTCAAAGTCTTGCTTTGCTGCTGTAATCGCTTTCCAATGCTCACGAAACTGATCGACACTTTGAAGTTTAGCCGTTGACTTTTCGGCTTCGGAGAATTCTTTGCCTTGCAGAACACTGTCCAAGAATCTGCGCTGTATATCCTCGGAATTCTCAACGGATGAAGCACTATTACTTATACTTAAAGATCTATCAGCCATTTTTGTCAGAGGATGGGATTGACTCTCAGGTTTTCTTACCGTTTGTTGTTGGCACGGTGTTGAGAATGACCATTTCCATTTGCTGCCATGATCGGCGGCCCGAGGGTCTCCAGATATCGTTATTGTCTGTTACACGACTGGAGAAAGAGGACAAAATTGAGTCTTCTGGGGTAGTTAAGCTTGTTTAAATTTAGATGACACGGGCCGCGACGGGGCGTACCGCCGTGCCTAGCGCCGGCTGCTTCCCTCCTAAAGCATAATCCGACCGCTATGGTTGCACCGTTGCACAGCCATGCTATTTTTAAATCAAACTTTGGTTATGGTTGGTCTGCCTTGCCTGTGATACAAGGCTGCCCCTCAATTTATATGAACTGATGCACGAAGATGAGAAGAGAGACTTGGCCAGAGCGAAAACACCTACGTAGATTGTAGTGGCGTTCGTAGCGGCAACCTACATACGTACTTCTCTCGATTGATAGGTAGCTGACCTGCAGTGGTACCTTTCGTCCATAAAGCACTGCCCTTGTGGGCCTTTACTGGCCCAATAGACCGCGGCATCGATAAATTAATGGACGATTCACAGCCTCGTCAAATGCAAAGATATATAGAACAGCGAACCCCTAGCCTTGTCGCATTTAAGAATATGTTATAAGGAACTGAAAACACAACCAAAGTTTTGATAGTTCTGCCGTGTGCGAAGTATCCCGTTAGATTTGCAAGATGGTTGATCAGTCTCCGACTCTAGAGGAGAAACTCGCAGCCTTGGAAGCGAAGCTTGCCGAACTCGAGAAGAAGCTCAGCAATCCCGAGACTTCGGAGACCAAGGAAGCATCCAAAGATGCTGCCACTGAAACCGAGGTATGTACGCATCAGGAATAAAAACAACCTCAAGAGCACATACTAAAAATTTCATTAGAAAGAAGCAAAAGACAAACAGGTTAGTAGCTATTTAACGTTATCTCTAAGCCTAGATGGACAAGTAATGACAAGGAACAACAGCCAAAATCTCTCGCAAGGGTCGTCATCAGCAAGACCAACAATGACGGTGTTCGTGAGGACAGAGAGCCCGATGAGCCTTTAAAAGAGGCAGCATCCACCGAGGTCAAAGAATATGCTGCGACTTTGCGCAAAATTATTTCGGATGACCCGAGCGAGTTTAACAACAGTGGGGAAATTCAAATCGACAGCTTGCCTCTGTGGGAGTTGCTGGGGAAGTTAATCAATCCATATCCATATCACATCTTCCAAGGATCCCCTCAGATACTCTACTCACCTTACGAACCGATTATTATAAACTGGGAAAAATTGCTTGCAGCCACCGAAGACACGAATATCAACGAGGATGTTCGCAAATCACTCACAGACCTACTAAACGCTATCAAGGCCGGATCTGGTGACCAAAACCTGGACGAATACTTGAAAAAACGCACTCGGTGGAAGGAGCAAGACCTAATTGACTTTGATTGTCTGTGGACATTGTTTCCTCCGGGAACCCTTGTTTACGGCAAGGTTTTCCAGGGTCATGATGAAGTATTCATCGTGAATGATATTATACATTCTTGGCCTAACAATGATAAAAAATGGGAACTGCGGTGTTGGGCCTACGACTGGGATGGATCCCAATTCAAGCGTCTTCCATTGAGGCTGGCATTTGATTCGTTCGAGGGGGATAAACCGATCAATTCACTACCTTATTATCCGTTGAAATATCACAGCGATCGGGAAACACTCAAGAGCGATCTAATACGCAGAGGAAAATATTTTCGGGAACTGTGCACAGTCGAACAAGGATCCCAGATGTTTAAATACCAGGGTCAAGTGAGCTTCCTAAAGACCATTTCGGAAGTTAATCGTGACGACCTGGGAGATAGTGACTCCTTTTCCCGAGATCCATACGGAGGCCAAAAGGCATACTCAAGTGTCTATGGTACCCGGTCTGTGGTGGATGGGAATGTCATGGTCGATGCCCTTTCGTACTTCCAGGACGGCCGCTCCGTCCCTGTTCTGGGTGACCGCAAAGCAGAATCCGACTATATCGACTATCAATGGCCTTGTCAATGCCCGCTTTGCCAGTCAAATGTTCCACTCAATGAGATGTACAGAACCCGCTATGATAATGCGAATAGCAATGGGGAAGGCTGGGTTGATGAGCAGTACCTTTTATGCCCTCCGCGTGTCTTTGGCTATGTCTTGCATGAAAAGCGATGGGCTCAGCTGGAAGTCGACACCATAAAGTTTATCACTGAGGATGATGACAATAAATCGTGGTCATCAAGGCTGAAGCTAGAGAATGAGAGCACAAAGGACATGATTCTTGATCTCGTCACTGGTCACGGTAAAGCGGGACAGGGCGATGGGCTGGAAGTGACCGATATTGTTGATCGGAAGGGCAAGGGGTTGGTGATTCTACTATACGGTATGTTCCACATATATGCCCTTTTAGTTTATTTTCTCTACTAATCTTCGTCATAATATATAGGCCCTCCCGGTGTAGGCAAGACATCGACGGCCGAAACAGTAGCCGTGAAGGCGAGAAAGCCACTCTTTTCTATCAGTGTTGCCGATGTTGGGACAACGGCAAAACATGTCGAGGATAACCTAGCAAGGATTTTTGCCTTGGCGACTACCTGGCAGGCCATTCTACTCATGTGAGATTTTCTGGCCGCGCATGCAAACTTGACAAATGCTAACTAGAAGTTCTACAGTGATGAAGCAGATGTTTTCCTGCAAAGCCGATCTCTCGGTGCAGGTTTCGGGGGTAATACGGAGAGAAATGCACTGGTTTCAGGTAGGATACTAGATCTATTATTAAATTGCGTGTCTTTGGGTTGACTTTTGGCAGTGTTTCTGCGCGTTCTCGAATACTATCAAGGAATCCTGGTGCTGACGACCAACCAAATCGCCCAATTCGACGTCGCTGTTCACTCTCGCATTCATGTCGCAATAAAGTACAAGGAATTAGACTCTGATCGCGCCATGACCATTTTCATGAATTTCCTGGGCCCACTGAATCAGAAAAACAAGGTCCAAGATATGGACCGTATCGAGCGGTTCTTGAGAAGAGAAATCAGTCGTATCCGCTTCGATGGTCGACAGATTCGGAACGTCGTAACCTCGGCCCTGAGTCTCGCGCGCGCCCAGGGCTGCAGGAAGCTTGAGGAAAGACATCTTGCAGACGTTATAGACAATGTTCACGACTTTAAACTGGAGTTCATCAAGCAGTACGAGAAGTACAAGACTCAGCAGAAGGGGGTGTTTGATTCTATGTAGGAGGCTTTCCAAAGGTACTGTGTCCATGCATCGCATTACGAGGATTATGATTATGGACATTCGGGATACATTTCTGAGATACATTACAGGAGTTGGTTTTCATTTATAGCCATAACTGCATGTTTAACTTGTGTACTTGTGAAAAGTTTATAAAATTGAAACACCACTACTCATCCATTTAAAGCTCTGAATACAGACAGCTACAACAAACCATACGACGATGCTGTTCTTCTGATCAAGTCCCCATGTGAAGCGCTACGCAGGGTTACCATGACCGGGAAAGGCTCTGTCACGCTCCACGGATTCAATTTTTTGTTATCATACGCTCCATTCTGTCTCATTGTCAGCAAGGAAGAAAAGGAGCAGGGGAAGAAACTTACCTCCACAAAATCAAAGCAATATATCAACTGAGCAATAGACAAAAAGAGAATCTGCTGCGCTATCTTGTATCCTACACAGATCCGGCGACCAGCACCAAATCCCCAGAACTGGTGGAGGATGTTTGACTCGTTCCCCAGCTCGTCTATCCATCTCTCTGGTATAAAGTGCTCTGGGTATGTGCACTCGTGCGAAGCGGCAATGGTATTGATAAGGAAATTCGTTCCTTTGGGAAAGACATAACCCTCGCATTCGAGCTGCTCCTCTGTCAGCTCGTGAGGTGGCACCAGCGGCACAGTCGGTCTCCAGCGCATGGTTTCCTTGACTAGAGCAGTCACATATGGCATCGATTCCATATCAGCTACAACGGGTAACCTCATGTTCGCTGTTTCTTCGTGATTGAAATGAGGACTGTTATAACTGAGGCTCCCACCACAAACGGCGTCCAGCTCGCAACGTGCTCGCTGAATAATCTCTGGGTATGAGATGGCCGCCATGATGAATGCATTCAAGGTCATTCTCGTATTGTCGCCACCTGCAGCCATGACCGATGTTGCTAGATACATGGCATCTTCATTTGTACCTTTATATCCCGTCCCAGGCCCAAGAAGCACATCTCGGACAAAAGACGCATGCGCAGTCCCATTAAGAACAGCTTTCTGGACCGGTTCCCACCATTTTTGAAAAACTTTGGCATGCGTATCTCCCATTTCTTCCCAAAACCGGCGCCAAAATTGCAGCGCGCGAGGGATCAAACATGTATTCGCCAATTTCGGGAAAAAATCCACCGGGCTCCGGAACAAACTGAAGAGAAATTCATTAGTGATGCGCTGATATTCATCCATTTGCTCCTGTGTTTTATTCAAACGCTCCCCCATGACTATTCGATGCATAATGGCCGTCGAAAACCGAAAGTGGTGCGAATACCACTTCTCCGGCTGATTCAGATAGTGAAGAAGCATTTGACAGCTTTCCTGTTCTTCGATCTCAGCGTATTTCCGCAATGCTGTTCCGCTGAGGAGGTGATGCATCAATCGTCTGCCTTCGTTCCAACCAGGAGTAGCCTTGCGGATTACTGCTCGTTTCCCTTTGCTTACGAGGCCAGATGCAATTGGCATATCTGGCCTCTCACTCGTCGCTTTGGAACGCTTGACAATGATGTCGGTGATGGCTTGTCGGCTGTTTAGCACAACCCATAATTGAGAGCCCATGTGGAGAGTTGTCATGTCGCCATGGGATCTTAATGAAAGTAGCTGTGATTAAGCAATTAGGAACTGCCAGTAAGTAAAAGAATGGAAACCTACGTATGAACCCAACTGTCCATTATCCCTTGCCCGAAAGAGCTGTAGCATATTCCCGACAACAGGAAGTCCGCGTGGACCAGGAGGTAGTCTGCACCTTGTTCTTCGAAAAACTGTCCATTTTCTATCGACTGGTCTCAGCCATTCAATTATGACACCCAACACCAAGAAAATGGATGCAATTAGATAGAATTCCATTTTGTAAAGGGTAAACCAGTTACTCTTTTACACAAGACCAACTCGATTATGTCTAGATGTAGATCTACTCTGACACGGATGAAGCGTCCCCTAAGGCTGTTCGGGATCTGGATATATTCAAAGTAGTTATACGGTACACAACGGCTATTTTACTTCCGTTCCACGTCATAATTAATTAGTTGGTTAACGGTCTCCGACCTCGTGGTCCGCTGACTCGGCATTTATTTGTGAAGAATGCAACCTTATGCATGTGTAATGCTCGCTTCGCGTTAGAACAAACCGTAATGCCTTGATACGGTGTGCGTTTAACCTTATATGTTGTGCGTTATATGTTGATATCCGAGAAATCTGTTAGCCTATCTGGCTTATTTGGACCCAAGTGGGATATAAAGGATTCAAAGTCCTCTTGCGTCCAGACAGGAAGCTATACTGACAAATTGTGCTTTGTTATCTCTCAAGCAGTCGCATATAGCCTGCATGTTTCTATATCTCACTATCAGGACGATATCAATTCAGAAGACTCGTCTTTCCCCAAACAAAAGAATCTTTATTTAAAAGGATATCTATCAAGCATCGCCAAATGTCAGTGCAATCTCCTCTGGCATCCAAGGAGCCGGTACCAGAATACCATCCACCTACAACCGGTCTTCTAAGTCTACTACCGACATCATGGGTGCCCTTTGCTGAATTGATGCGGTTGGACCGCCCTCATGGATACTACGCCTTTTATTGGCACTATGCAATCGGCCTTAGCTTTGCAGCCTGCAGCGCCTCGTCGGATTGGTGCCCTCCGTCCCAGTTATTAATGCTTGCTGCATATTTAGGACTTTGGGTCCTTGTTCTGCGTGGCAGCGTCTGCACCGTTAATGACATTTTCGACCAGGATTTTGATCGACAGGTTGCACGCACTCGATTTCGTCCGCTGGCGCGCCGCGCAGTCTCCACAACCCAGGCTGCATTCTTCACAATTCTTCAGCTTCTCGTCCTATCCCTGCTTACGCTTCCGTTGCCTACTGGCTCTTACGTATTCGCGGCTGCAACAACCCTGGCTCTGTGCGTATATCCTCTCGGCAAACGTATCACACATTTCCCTCAGGTAATACTCGGATTTGCATTCGCGACACCCATCTTTTTGTGCTATGAGATTTTGAACGAAGGCCAGTCGACGACGCCTCTGACGTGGCCTACTGATGCGACTATTACTACTAGCAACCGTCCTTTCCGTGCTGTCTCCGCCCTGTACTGGGCTAGTGCAATTTGGACAGTCATCAGTGACACCATCTATGCTCACCAAGACTTGAAGGACGATGCTAAGGCTGGCGTCAAGTCGCTGGCGGTGTTCCTCGGGGACCGAACAAAGCCGTGGCTGTCTGTGCTGGCCATCTTTCAGGTCGGCTTGCTCGTGTTTATTGGCACCGAATTCAAGTTTTCGTTTGTCTACTATACCCTATGCTGCGCCGGCACAGCGCTATCTCTGGGCGTGATGCTATATACCGTCGATCTTCAGCAGCCTGCGAGTTGCGCATGGTGGTTTGGGCCTGGAGCGCGCCTAGTAGGATGCAGCATGGTCGGTGGTTTTCTAGCCGAGTATGAGTACCGACGCAGAGGCCTATCATAGTGGAAGAAAGGGAAACATGGGTAGACTCCAACTGAGGAAATCAAGTGCCAAAGATGATTCGTCACTGCAAATGTCGGTAAAAGTCCTGAAGAAACGGCAGATAAAGAGGGGAAAGAGGGGGGAGAAGGAGTCTCTGCAAGTCTTTGCAGGGGCCTTGTGATTTTAAAATTGGCATGACCCCAGTATTGCCTAGCTAGGCAAGAGTTAAGCCGAAAACAAGGTTATACCAGCCACTGTTTTTAATTTAGGTGGTAGTTTAGGGCTTCTAGGCGCTTGGAATTCGGCAGCTAGCAACTGGACGTGCGCAAGGGCATCCTGTAGCGCTTAGTGGATGAGGCAGGAAGACCAATTAAGCAGTGATATTTTAAGCACCTAATAGATTGAGTTGCGTGTCTCCCTGTGGATCTAGATAAAAGCCGACATCTATATGCATGGATGTTATGGTGTCCTTTTCTGCGTGGCACGCTCTCATTGATGGAGCCATAGTTAGGTACTTTATTTTACCTTACGCAAAGCACCGCCTTTCTTCAGAAATATTTCTGGGGTCCAAAATTTGGGGGCTAAACGCTTGACGAATTCCAATGCACTAATTATATGTACAGTACGTAAACTCATGTTACAGTGACCGAGTTAAGCGTCGTCACTTGAATCTGGTTATCCGATGGATATTCACCGCCACTGTCATCCACAGAACGTCTTGGACAGCTCACCTGGGAGATAGTGTTAATTGGGATGGGCCTCAACTTCAGCGCGGCACCATTCTCAGGCAAGTTGATGTAAGGTCTTTGGTTGTTATTCCCTCCCTCTGATGATAAGCGGTAGCTTTTGCTTCTCTCTGTCTCTCTCACAACGAAGCGATCCCAGACCGGTTTAAGGGTTGGAATGCAGCCTGTCACGATGATGACGAAGACTTCTGAGAGTCCCCATACAGTTAGACCGTATTCGCCCCCTTGGTGGTTGAGTCGTGGTTAGTTCGATATGTATAATGAAGATATTATGTGCCTAAATTAGGCCTCGGAAACGTTGGGAGTAAATACGTACAAGTAAAGTCATCACTAACTCCACTGAGAGACCCGAGCTGGGTCATTTTGACGATGCCACAAATGGTTGCCCTATGCGAGTGCACGATCAGAAGAGAGTGAGGGTGAGAGCGCGAGAGAGAAAGGAAAGGAGGACAAACATCGATCCCAACCCTAGCAAAATAGACAAATAAATGCGCCTTTTTCTACTGAATTTCAGATCCAATAGAAAGGTGGCTGGGATCACGGCCAAAATTACGTCGGCCACGATGTTCTCGGCTGGATTAGGAACGCGATTGTCAGCATGAGTCAATAGTTAGCTGCACATATAGACAAACATACCTGACATGAAATACGCAAAATCAAGCTGGGTCTTCCCCGGCCAGCAGCTATATGAGCCGACTGGGTCCCAGTTTGCGCTAACTGGGCGGCATTGGACAAAGTTGAATATAGTATTCAAGACATTAAGAATGCCGGTTAATATAATGACTACCCATACCACAGGCTTCTGCCACCTTTTCTGATGGCCGAGGATGCGGAGGATGAGAGCTCCGATGGAGGCCTTCCCCGTCGCATAGGCTATGATATCGACGCCTCTTAGGATAAAATTCATTTCAAGGGCGTACACGACAGCGTTTGTAGACAAAACTGCCTCGTGACGATAACCGCCAACACTGGCTTGCGCTGTGACGAGGCCTGCGCATGCGACAAACAACGCCTGACTCGCCAGGTCAGTTGCAAGACCAAAACTCAAAGAAATTGGTTTTTTGAATAGATTGTATACGCACTGTCGTCAAAGCCATAAGCCAATCATCCCAGCCCACCTTGTGAATCATTCCCCGCGCGTAAAAGCGAATTGCCGTGATGATCAGTGAAATGGCGGATTCCGTCCACAAAATCGCCATAACGGCAGGCCCTCGGTCTGCGCCCTTTGCGGTGGCCGACGCTGCCATGATTGTCGTGTTTCTCACATATATCCTAGGGTTTAAAGAAAAGAAAAAAATGGCGAGCGTGCATTTAATTGAAATCTGTCTGCAGATCGGATTCAAAGATGTGACCGAAGGTGATGTGCACTGCAAGCGCCCTTTGTTGGCCCCCAGTGTGACGGCCCGAATTTCAAGGGAATATTAATAGGTTATATTATACCTCCTAGTATAGTAGCTTTCCCAGGATCATCATCATGCATTTACGGTTGCATCAGTAGCTTTTTTGGATCCTATCTTTTTGTTGGTAACGCAGTATGTAGAAATTTTATGGATATGAAAGAAACTACTCTGTTATCCCTCCTCCTCATCCTATGCCCTAGTAACGAGACAATCTATTTCGATTTCAGATCATTCATTCCTATTAATTTCAATTCCTACTTTTCTTACCATGCCGAACAGTCGAACCGAAGCAGCAAAAACCGAGCTCTTGCCCGCCATTATCAACCAACTGGCGCGCGATGAGCCAGATACGCTATGGGGAGAATACCCCAGATCAACGACGACGCTCGACGAGGGCTATGAGAAGCTTTCATATAAACAGTTTGCGAACGCTGTGAATGGCGTCGCTCATCAGATTGAGAATACTCTAGGGAAAAGAGACACCGGAGAGCCGTTGGCTTTCCTGGCTGCGAATGACCCTCGATGTGCTATTGTGCTTGTTGCAGCAATGAAAGCTGGTTTTCATGCAAGACAAACACTTTACTTTTGATATTCTTTGCTTTTTGGAAAAGTACTGATATTCTGGCTTCCCAGATATTCTTGCTCTCCGAAAGGAACAGCGTCGCGGCCAACCTGCATCTCATGAATGATCTCAATTGCTCTGTACTGATGACCACGGACAAGCAATTTGCACCTGTTCGCGAGTTATTATCGGAAACGGTTTCTCTTACTTTGATCGAACTGAAACCATTGCATGACCTTTTAAACGAGCCTCAGTCGGAATACACTTTTAATAATCGGCTTTCTGGGATGGAAAACCACACTGCCTTTGCAGTTCATACCTCTGGATCAACAGGTTAGAATATTACCAGACCGTATTAAATACATACCACAAAGGACTTGGATTAATCTCCAAGCAGGATTTCCCAAACCCATGCGCATCAGCCATGAATACATTGCGCGGGCTGCGCGAAACATCGGATTAGAACCCCCGGAGGGTTTTGAGATGCTGAATAATCTAACAGGGAATAACAGGAACGTGCTTCTACTTCCTTTAGGACATGTAAGTGTTGAAATCCTTTTGAATATTAATTCAGAGACCTTTCTTTGCCAACTCTCTACAAGCCAGCAGGTGTGCACTTTGGAGTATTTAATCCTTTCTTCAACAACACTACCGTTATTCTACCTCTACCAGGTATCCCACCCACCGGAGAAGCCCTTTTGGAAATCCTCAAGCACAGTACCGCAGACTGGGCGACTATGGCTCCGCTGACTCTGGAGGGTATCTCTAAAGATCCAAACTTGCTGGATGAAATCTCTCAACGATTGAAGATGCTCCTCTTTTCAGGGGGAAGCCTACCCAAGGCCTTTGGAGACATCATCGCTACCAAGATCAAGTTAACCTCGCTCCTTGGATCTTCCGAGTCAGGGCCCATACCAACCATGTATCCCCACGGATACAATTATGAAAGAGATTGGAATTACCTCCAAATCCATCCTGCACTAGGGGCCAGGTTCGAATATTCAGCCGAGGGTGTTGTGGAACTTGTATGGGAGCGTTCGCCAGAGAGCGAGCCGCATCAAACTGTCTTCACGATATATCCTGACCTCCAGTTCTTTCCCACAAAAGACTTGTTTACTCCGCACCCCCAGCTTGCCAATACTTGGACACATGCCTCCCGCTCAGACGACTTGATTGTCTTTCTGCATGGCGAGAAGATCAACCCGATTGCGTATGAGAGTCATGTTGCCAAGCACCCAGATGTGTCTGCGGCGTTGATGTTTGGACATCAGAGATTTGAGCCGGGCTTGCTAATCCAACCAGCAGAATCCAAGTACCCACTAACAACAGTGGAGAAAGCACAGTTCATTGAACGCATATGGCCCAGCATTGAATATGCAAATAGCCTCTCGCCAGGATACGCGCACGTTTCACAATCGCATATATTGTTTACAGATAGTGACCCGCCAATCCTTAGAACGCTTAAGGGGTCTATTCGACGTGCAGAGACGTTGAAGCAGTATGCTGCGAAGATCAACAGTGTCTATGACGATGTAGACACCATGTGGACCCCTGTAGCCAACAAGCCAAAAGAGATGGACACAGTCGAAGGGGTTGAGGCTCTTACTCAGAGCTCAGTAATAAATGTCACCAATTGGAATGATGGATTCAACAAAGACGTCAACTTTTTCAACCACGGAATGGACTCCCTTCAGGTTCTAAGGCTTGTTCGACTTCTACGTGAGAAAACCGGTATTCGATCGATACAGCCAAGTACAATTTATCTTCGCCCAACAGTCACTCTTCTGGCGACTGCACTGCAAGAAATGGTCAGTGACATGGAATCATCCGTCAAGACCAAGAAACCAGTACAATTGCAGAGCCGACAAGAAGTTTTGGACCAATACACCAAAGACATCGATGCCATTCAGCCCGCTGGAACTCGTCCTTCTGAAACTGTTGTTTTGACCGGATCAACTGGTTCAATCGGTTCCTACATTCTTCGCTCATTGCTCGAATACTCTCGAGTCCGACATATCTATTGTCTAAACCGTTCCTCAGATTCGGCCAGCCTGCAACAACAACGCAATAAAGCGTCAGATCCATCTTTACCCACGACTTTTCCAAAGGAGAGAGTGACATTCCTAAAATCCGATCTTGCAGACACTAAAAGACTAGGCCTTTCAGAGGACATGTATAATGTCATTCGGGAACAGGCTACGCTTATAATTCATAATGCATGGCGAGTAGACTTTAACATTCCGCTTCAATCTTTCAACGACCAACTTTCGGGCATTGTTGGTTTGTCGACGCTATGTGCGCAATCTGAGCGTCACGCAGCGTTCGTCTTTCTGTCGTCTATCAGTGCTGTGATGGACTTTTATCAACAAGGACAAGATCAAGATCAAATCATCCCCGAAGCTGTAATCACGGACATCAACGCCGCAGTCGTCGCCGGATACGCCGAAAGTAAATACATTGCTGAACGCCTGCTTGCGCGCGCAGCGGAAAGACTGAGCCTTCGAAACGTGTCGATTTTGCGTCTAGGCCAGATTACTGGGCCAGCTAGAAGTGATGGCTGCTGGAATACGGCTGACTGGGTGCCTTCTTTGGTGCTGGGCTCGAGGGCTTTGGGGGCCATTCCGAGTTCCCTACAGAATGATGACGATGATATCGACTGGCTGCCTATCGACACTGTCGCGGGAATCATTGCCGAAATTGGCCTGGATGCTGCTAGCAGTAGTAAAAAAGGTCTACGCGTTTTCAACCTTCTAAACCCTCAGCGCAGTTCATGGGAGAAGGTTTTGTTGCCATCCGTCATCGCTGCTTTACAGCAACAGCAGGAGGCCAGTACGGAGACTGTTCAAGTAGTTTCTCCCAGGGAATGGATTGAGAAGCTCAAGACCAATGCCTCGGATATTTTGAAAACACTGTCCTCGTCATCGTCTGACGAGCATATAGAGGCCCTGTTTCGCGCCAATCCGGCGTTGAAGTTGATTGATTTCTTCGATGGACTCTTTGGTGGCTCGGCTGAAAATGATAGCAAGACTCAGAAAAAGAGGAAGACGAAATGGGAAACGGGCAATGCAGAGCAAGCCAGTGGGAAATTGAGAGCCGCGGAGACTATCGATGGTGTGATGATGGAGCGGTGGGTTAGGCAGTGGTGTGCTTCTGTTGCCAGTTTGTGATGAGTGGGCACCCTCCCATACATGATAATAGTATAAAATCCAGTATAAAATAACCCCTGCCGCATTCCCGCGCGACCAACAAGCTATAACAAGCCTCTTCATCGCCCCGTGATGTTGTAGCGCGCATTGTACTTCTCCCGTTAGAGAAATTCTCTTGCACTAAGACTTTTGCATTGAGACAATTACACATGAACAAGTGTGACTGGTGTATCATATATCCAGCATTAGACATTCATTTCGAAAGTACGAGAGCGACAAAACTTCTGGCCATCTCGAGGAGATTACTTGGAGAGACCGATTCGCAAACGTAAAGCTTTGGCACGCAACATTTCCGGTCTCGATCTACCGGCTTCAATATGCCGGGATACCTCTTTCGATAATACCTTTCCGGGCCAAAATCCCACGGACTATGCCATGATTCTCAGCTCAGCTTTGATCAAAGCATACGCCGCGACCGCCAAGGCAGATGACACTATGTACACCGCCGATCTGGATTATTGTTATGTCCCAGTTCATCGGACTCTGCTGCCTCTTCCTAGCGCCCTCAAGTCTTTCGGTAGCAATACCGCCCGGGTGCAGAAGACCGTGACTTTTGCCGAGGATATGACAGACCGCGACAATCCTTAGTGGATTATTAAGAACCGACATATGTATGACAGCGTCCGCAGAGTTGAATCACTAGACGCCTCCTTATCCCAACCAATTCTCCTAGTGTAAATATCAACGAACTCATGGATCCCATATGCATCGATTACCACCTTCACAGCCTCACTTTCATTATGACTAGGTGCACGATCGATTATCTTAGCGTAAATATCAACGATCTTGTGGATCTAGTCTGCCTACCGGCTAGGACACCGTGAGTAACTGCCATTGAAGTGGTAGTGCGGTTTGCTACAGGTACAGCCAGGAAACTTGTCCCGGAATCGATAGGATTAAATCTGGGGTTGGATATTGGGCAAAGTTTGATTGGATGATGAAGGCCCTGAGGTGGTGATATCCTGATCTTCGGATGCCATAACGGCGGGGGGAGAGAGAAGCGAGAAATGTGAATTTCCCACCGTCAATGTGATGTCTTTATCGAAAATACCTTTCAATGACTTTGATTGTTATTTTTATTGTGCTAGATGTGACAAGTAGTATTCTGCAAGTACTTGGTAAAAAATCCCATCTCATCGAAGCTAAGACAACTAGGTATAAGTACAATTTGGTACAGAAAACTTGCAGTGTTAACTCCAACGGATATCCACTATCCATGTGTACACCTTCATTCTCCTATGGCCAATGCTCAAATTTGATCGCAGCCTTCTGGACCTTGTGGTCATTGAAAAGTCGATAGGCCTCTGGAGCCTGGTCGATGTTAACGATGTGATCAAAGACGAAGCCCGGCCGAACGCGGCCAGCTGTTATTAGATCTTTGAGTGCAGGCTCGTTTTGGAGGATGGCAGCAGGACCGCCGTTTATAGTAACCCCTTTCAACCACCAACTGGCAATGTCGAACGGCACGGAAGCCCATTGCGGCCCCTGGAGTGGCTCCCCCTTGCCCTTAGGGCCGGCAACGTAGACGCCAGTGAGAGCGATGCCTCCTCCTACGGCCACAGTTTTGATGGCGTCATTCAATATGTAGCCCTCTTGGGGTTCCAACTGCGGATTGACGCATTCCATCCCTACACAGTCGCTGACTCGCTGGACCCCATTCGGCTCCAGTTTGAGTATTTGTGTTGATGGGTCCCCTTTGCGGAGGTCGATTGGGATGGCTCCAATTGACTCGGCGCGTGCAAGGCGGGCTTCCACATGGTCAATGGAGTAGACCTTGACTGCGCCACGGAAAATAGCAGAATAGGCAGCGAGCAAGCCCACGGGGCCGGCACCATAAACCGCGACGGTGTCTCCTGGTTGGAGACCGGTCTGGGAGATTGAGTACCATGCCGTGGCAAAGATATCGGCACAGGTTAGATAATCAAGCTCGTTCTCTACACCTTGCGGAATGGAGATGAGAACCGAATCGGCATCCAGTACTCGTACATACTCGGCTGCAGGGTTACAACATCAGCTAAGCAGAGTTTAGGAGAGACATGTACAGAATAGATCTCTTACCTTGACAACCTCCTATGCCTTGGAGTTTGAAACTGCCCTCACTAAAGTTCCCTTCGCCATAAATGAATTCTTGGCCCCCGATTTCGTAGCCACCGGGGATTACGACGCGGTCGCCTTTCTTGAATGTCTCCACGCTTGAACCAACCTGATAAACAATGCCAACAGCTTCATGCCCCACCTCGAAGGGTGCATCAGGACCCCCAAAAAGACCGTGATAGGTATGGAGATCGGTGCCACAGATTGCAGCTGTTGTGACTCGCACTATCACGTCTGTTGGGGTTTGTATTGTTGGTCTAGGGGCTTCCTTTACCACCATTTCATAAGGCTTGCCCTCCCAAAGGACGGCCTTCATCGTGAGAGTCTGATCTGACATTTCGGTGTGTATAATAGATAGTAGTTTTTGCAAGTTTCCAGGTGCCACTGCTCCCTATTTTATACTTACTTTTCCGAGTCGTTGCATCAGCTCCACACGAGGCAAGTCAGCTGAGTGCGCGCCCTTTTCCGACGTTCTTTCAGCTGTAGTTACTACCCTGAATACAGTGCACAGTGTTCTTAAATATATTGTGGCAGTTGGAGGCTGGAGTGTGTTGGACCGCTAACTCAGTTTGGAAATATTTATTCAGTATGCCTGCGGCTGAAATTCAGACCCGGTGCTTCCGTACGAGGAACAATACAATTAACTCTAATAATATATATTGAGTGTGAGATTAATTTGTGTAAAGCCTGTTCAGCTTTCGGTCTCCCACCCGACAATCAATAAATGATCACTCAATGGTCAGCCAGCCACATTGTGGTAAATATAGTAATGCAATACTTGGAAGGGCGTAGATACTACACGGGTGTAGGCGCTGGAAAATTTGAAGTGCTATAAATTCGTAATAACATGCGAACACGAGGAATAATAAATCACGAGCTCCGAAATCTTTTCTGTTGCCGAGAATTGGAAATCTCCAAAAAATCCTGGTTATCCCACCACAGGTCTTCAGCCCCGAAACGTCATCAGAACAAATTATACTCATGTCACCTGAATTTCTACTCGAATAGCCTCAATTTCTTATATCAAACATTTTGCCACTGCTCTGAAGTTTCTGTCCTCTTCCAGTGGATCATTTTCTGGAAATTTCGCAGCAGCTGCGCCACCGGGATCTTCAATCAACACCGAGTCGTCCCAGTTACGTCTGGAAAGACGAGCATATTTCTCGGTTTTGATCCGGATCCCTCTGGACTACATTTCGGCTTGTGTGTCTCAGGTGTGTGGTAGTGCCTCCACAGAGACTTCACGAGGGCCTTTCTGGAAGGTCTCTTGAGGAGGAATGTAGTGGTTTGTTTCACCCAGAAACTCGTTCATCAAGGGAGTTGCTGGCAGCGGAGGAGCACTCATGATGCTGACGGGTTGTCAGTAAGTACTCGAATGCCAACACGAGACGAGAGGGAAAGTACAGACCACGTACCATATATATGAAGAAGATAATATTGCTATCGGATGGTTCCATTGTCCGGGGATTCATCACGGTCGACATCATCACCATCAGCAAAATAACCAGGTCATGCTTCCGTGACTTGCATTGGGCAATTAAGAAGTGCACCTGCACTTCTGCTACTGCAGTCACAGGTGGAAGTAACGTGCCAGCGACTCCTAGGGGCTAGGCGGGTACCATTTAACTCAACCGTTGCAAAACTCCAGTTCTTTGGATTTAGTCTGTATCTCCTTGGGCATTGTTGCAGTCTTCTCCCCGAATCTCTGGGGAGTATAATTCTTAACCACAGGGACAGGCGAGCACGGCGGCTGCGACGGTGCTGGATTCAGGGACTGAGGGCGTGCTGGAGACGGGTTTTCGGCAAAAAACGCTGACCCTGGAGCCAGGGTCCAGGTCGGTTCTCTCTGGCAGTCTGTCTCCAGCTTAACTGAGATGGCGCGGACACTGATGGCGAGGTGCTGACGGTTGAGCGGGCTGGCCAGCGGGCTGTATGATTGTCTCGATTACGCGGAACCACTATATCAAAATAACACTAGTTAGTTCAAGCATCAAAGATTTGATGAAATTTGGGAAGGGAAAGGAGGCCGGTCTTGGTGTTCGACGCATTTAGATGATGCCCATAATATAGCCATCAGGAGGGACTCACATGTTTTTGATGCTGCTGCTGTGGTGGTTTCTGTTGTCGTGGTTTCTGCTGTGGTGGTTTCTCCTGCGGTGGTTTCTGCTGTAGTTGACGTCTTTAGCTGATGCTGAGGATACCTCGGTCACTGTGCATTTGAGTACTTACTGACAACGTGCCAGCATCATGGGTGGAAAACAGCTGGAAGAAAACCATCATTTTCAAATTGATCCTAGTAACTGACTAGTTGCATGGTTCATGAAATCCACGTATCCTCACCCTTGTCTCCAAAACCATGGTTGTCCATCATTCATCGTCCTTGTCCCCTTGGCTTTGGATGGATGGAGGTATAAAATTGTTATCGATCTTTGCTAGTATGGACTCCTTTGTGGCAGAACATATTAGATCAACCGCTGCTTTGGTAGTCCAATTAACAAGCATCATGTCTTCCCTTTTTTTGCGCATAAGAACAAATCAATCTCCCAATTGAGACGGTCATTTTTCCAGTTTTGCACGTCGTCTCGGAATTCTCTCTTGCATGCGCTTCTCTCAGCCTTCGCGGAATCGTGCATCGTCTTTGCAAGTTCAATTTGTTCTTCATTAGTCAATGATGTTTTTACATCAGTGAATATGATGTATAGGGGACAGTGTTAACACTTTTGAATCACATAAATAATGCAGGCTAACGGATTCCCAAATGAAAAGAACAAAAAGGAAAACGAAAAAGAAAAACTGGCGCCACTTGAAATGGTCGACTATCTCCGCGTGGATGGCCTTGCTAGTCCGAAGGATGGCAAACTCTGCTTTCTTGCGGCCTTTTTTGTCCTCGTGGGTAAAAGAAGTCCCAGATCATGAGCCTGACTTCGGGAGGGAGCCGAACCAAGCATCCCAGCGCGGTAGACTCAAGCTCCATTTTGCAAAGACAGGACTATTCTTTGAGAGAGTTTTCTGATTTGGATAGAGAGAGATGGATAGGATGCTCAGGTTGGTGTAGAGTGCTAAAGATTTGTGTTAGTCTTTCATGCACAGGAGAGAAGAAGAGAGAGGCCAACCAGTGACAATCAAGAACGTTGTGTGACTGTGACCTTGACGATTCCTTGCTTCTCACGGAGATCTTTGATAAGTAACTCAATTCTTTTGCATTGTAGATGCACTTGCACTCCGGTTCTCCTTCAATGACACACTCTAAGACAAAGATTGCATCATGTCGGCCGTAACGATTGAAAAAGTCTCGAGCCTAGTCGATCTGTAATTCGGTCGACAATCAGAATGATGATGCTTCTCTTAGAGCACGGAGACTTGTAGCTATCCCATGATACCATGTCCATATACTAGGTCCAGAAAACAGAAAGAAAGACACATGAAGTACAGATGTAGGATGGCAATAGAGGCATCAGAAAGGTCACCAAACAGTTCTTCAGACATTTGGGGCTCTGATTTTCTTCCCCATGTCCTTGTAAATGATTCCAATTCTTTCCGCTTTTCAATTCTGCTTGGCCGAGATGCAGAGCAAGTAACACGGCTGCTTCTTTGGACCTGGTGTTCAACATTGAAGAGTTGCTCTTGGATTCTTTTAACGGGCTTAAAGGAACCAGGATAGAGTGGGTGGTCGTTGTAATGTTCAGTAGTGATAGGCGATTCTGCACCAGGCTTGAGTACGCGTTGTACTCTGTTGATTCACTAACAAGTGTGGAGGCCTCATCATCGCGTTGGCAAAAAGGCTTCCCAATTCTCTGGATCGGAGCGAGTTAGGGCCCTTGGATTTCCCAGTACATGGATTGACCGACATATGGAAGCGATGGGGCCCTCGATGATTTCTCCAAAATTTTCCGCTGGTGATCCTAGGTAAGCAGCAAAGGGAGGGCTTTCCTTTGTTTTATAACTAGGCATCGTGTTTTCTGCGAAAGGCACTGCGTTGTCGAGTTTGACAAAGGCCCAATCGGAGATTCGATCGTTATAGATCCGTGCCATTTTCTTATAGTAGTGAGATGCACATTTGATAACTGCAAATATAAATCACGCTGGGGTTCGTCTTGAAAATTCAAAATCTCGAAAATTGGAGGCCGAAGTATGACGGGTTGGTACAATCCTTTGATAGCTGATTTATAAAGAAGTCCCTGATCTACCTGGTATTGCTTGTAGTCTTTCTCCGATGGCTAAGAAGTTATAAAAAAAAACCTAAGCCGAAGACAACCCACTCAACATCCTCGACTCCCTTTTGCAGCAAGTACCTCTCAAATTGAAAAGAGAGTGGTGACCCTCGCGGCTCTCGTAAGATGGATGTCTTTGGGAGAATTTACCGTGGATGGAATATTCTGATCCACTGGTACAGAGTTGACTTTTTTTCCATTGCAAATAGTCGAGTTGCATCTCCCAGTACGTTGAAGGTAAGTGCGAGGCGTTATGGGCTGAGAGACTAGACTTTTCAGGTTGGCGACTACCACGTTAAAGTAGTCCTCATGGCAGTGAGACAAGTGGAGATACTCTAGGGAGATCGCTGAAGCCGAATTTGAGTATTGTGCGCACTGGGATGAATAGTTCACGCAGCTGGACAAACTTGTCTAGCGATCCAAAATGATTGAAATGTGGGGTTTTCTCCTCGTTGTCGTCCTTGCAATCATCTATAGAGCTCTCTCCAAGATCATTCAGATGAAGCTCGCGTAGACTGTGTTTCTGTGTGACAAGTGCGGCGTAGAATGCACCAGGCCGAGAATAACGTCGCTACGACTGGGGAGGATACCTCCACGTCTCGGTCATTTTCCCCTTTTCACCCATCTTGTTAGATCGAGAATGTTTGGATGGCAAGGAAATGGTGCGTACCTTCAACTGTATCTTCCACGGCACTGGTGCATTGATATTTGTCACAGATCCTTGCCAATGCTAGTAGTGCATACGCTTGATGCTGTCATGCTGATTATGCAGTGAGATGCTCATCAGAATGAATGGTTTGCTATGATCTTCAGGCAATGATACTGCGTGTTTCCCATCTAGTGGGATGTTGTGGTCCACCCTGTCTCTGAAGCTGCCTTTGAGCATCACTTTGAAGACCGGGGAAGTCAAACAAAATGGCGTGGTGAATACCAGAGCTCTCCTGTCCTTCAGCTGGACCCAGAGGTTACCATATGGGTTGACTGCAAAACCTGTGTGCTCATCCACAACATGTGTCATCAAGGGGTGAAATATGTAGGCGGCGTGGTTGCAATCATCTTGTATGAGCTTGTTCCATTCACGAAAAGCATGTGCATAAAATAGGGCCGTTGGAAAGTCGGTACGCCGATTCTGGTCAACAGTACCATGGAATGTGAACGCTCTGGCTAGGACTCAGACTTGGGTGCCTGTCCAACTTTAAAGCACTTCTTCAATTTGTCTTGAGGGCAGGACGTGAAATCGAAACTCTCCTATTACTGTCTGGAGAATTCCCCACTCGTACTCCTTCTGTGCCGTTACCCACTGATTGAAGCCTTCATCATAGTCATGAAATTGTCAATCGTACTCCACTCGAAACTCCTGGCAGAGTCTTGCTGTAGTTGTGATGACGTGGGCGGGTGTGATTTGTTCGTATGGGATAATATTGGCGTAGTTTATGTAGTAATTTCCCGAGGTTAAAAACACTTCGCTATCTTTGGTGGGATGAGCTCTGAAATTGCAGGACACCTCTGCAACACGTATAGCTGCGTTCTGATGTGGAAGAGATGCAGCGTAATCGGCGATGTATCCGATTTTTGCGGATCGGAGATTTTGGATCGCTGCCTCTGAGAATTCAGGCAAAGCTGGTGGCTTTCCTAGTGCGAATGGAAAGTGTGTAGTGAGAAAGAAAGGAAGGTTCTCTGGTACGAAGAAGAATCGATGTTCGTATCGCTTCTGGGTGATCTGGCACTTTTGTCGAACTTCACGAACAGGTTGACCACAATAGATATTTTAGTTAGACTCAATGCCATTCATGGTCTCTCTGCCGTATCTGACTGGGCTTGACCACTTTTCTCTTTTCATCCATCTTGTTAGATCGAGCATGTTTGCATAGGAAGGGAATGGTGCGTACCTTTTCCAACCAGGTCACAACATGGTTCATCACGTGGTGAAATATGTACCCAGGCGGCATGGTTGCTATAATTTTGCATGGGCTTGTTCCATCGAGGAAAAGCATGTGCATTATCGAGTTTGTGGAGGGTTTGGAGCAGCTTGATGGTGTATCAAATAGGCCTGTTAGAAAGTCGGTACGCCGATTCTGGTGGAGAGTACCATGGAAAGTGGTTCCATGTTTGACTTTCAGCGACTCCATGGCACCTTGAATTCTCTGTTTATGGTCTTCGATTTGAGCCATCAACTCCTGAATGGAATCATCAATATTGATTACGGATGATTGAGAAAGATTCGGACTGATGTTGGTGTCGGTCCCCAGTAGATGCTTCCTGTCCAACTTTAGCACTTCTGCAGTGCCTTTTTGTCTTGGGGGCAGAGGCTGACAGGAGATGTTCTAAAGAGAAGTCATAACGAGATAATATCGTATGTATTGTAGGTATAATATAACCTGACAACAGATGGATCGTATGAAGCTCTCGCAAGTGTGTGTGGGAGGAAAGAAAATTTTCTGCGTTGGGGGATCTCGCTACGCCCTTTATAAGGAAGGAGGGCGGTGCCCGATTAGGAACCGCCATGATGTATCATAATGACCGGGCATTCCCGTTTGAATGGAAGGTACTGGAATATCCAGGCAAGTACCCAACAGACTCATGTGACTACAGGAATGCAGTACGGATCTCTTTTGGGTCTCAGAATGGTAGGTCGTTGCATAAAAATGCTAAAGAAACTTTTCCACCGAAACATGTAGGCGTAATACTCATGACCCTGAAGGACTCTGGTCTGCCCCTGAATGTACTCAATCACTCGATAGGCGCAACAGATCATGACAAGTAGACTGGAAAATCAGAGAACAAACAAATACCCTTTCCAGTTGACCACAGTCTGTGTTGAAGCTGAAGTTGGATTCTCGATGATACGCTTATAAAATATCACCAAAACGATGGCAAAAAAGCCGAAGAACAGAATCGGTACAATGAAACCGTGAACATCAACAGAAAGACAAAAAGTAAATAGAAAAAGGAGAGAAAGGCAACAGTGGAGTCTTTCCCCAAAGTCTCCTGATGAATGGCCTCATAGGCGCCTCAGGCACCTCTCCAGGCATCGCTTCCACATGTAGTTAGCGTTGTGCGACGTATTTACCAGGCCTGCGTACGCTTTCACAGCTTCTTCTTCCCTAGACAGCACAATATTATCATAGGTTGTGCTCTCTATAAGCCCTTCAATCGTCTTCTTAACCTAGGGCGTCTCGAAGCTCTTCAATTTTCTGGGAACCACGATTGCACCCAGAAAGATCTATTCTAGTGATAAGAGACGATCTCAATCATTTACCTGCCCAGCAGAACTGTTTTTTTCTGCTGGGCAATGGATTGAACTACATAGGTTAGGTTGTGAAGGGATTCCTAGATACACATGTGGAGACATTGGGTAGTCATTGTTGCCTTGCATTATTCTTCCTACCCTATAACTAAGTAGCACTATCTAGACAGTCACTAGACGAGTCTAGACAGAATTCGATTGACATGTTGATGCTAGCAGACAGACTACTCAACATGCTGCACGGACACCTCGCCCTTCTGCGGCTCATCCTCAACAGCCGCATCGTTAAAGACATCGACCCGCGCACTCTTCCATTTACGCGCCGACAGTCCACTCTCCTCGAACAGCCAGTCAATTTCACGGAATGTGCGGTCCTTGGTCTCGGGCAGACGGAAGATGCACCAGATCCAGAGCAGGGTGTTTGTGCCGACCTGAGTCTCTAGTTAGTAGGGGTCTCTTTGATATGGGTGGTTATGTGGAAAACTTACGAATAGGAAAGCCGATCTCGCGCCAATATTCCACGCTCCTCCCGTCAACATCAGCGGCAGAATGGTATTGGTAATAAAACCCTGCGTATTAAACGCAATACGCGAGAGCACAATGGTCTTGTTGCGCAGCTTGGATGAAGGGATCTCAGCAATAAGAGTATACGAGCACGGCGCAACAGTGGTAATGTACGCAACCGTGCTGATAACGAGGATGGCGCCGATGGCGTTTGAGATTGCGTTGGTTGCCGTGAAGCAGCCAAGCACGCCCATGATGAGCAGGCAGATGTCGGATATGATCAGGCCGACGATGAAGATGGTTGCGCGGCCGAATTTGGTCATTACTAATTTTTATTACTTAGCATGGAGAACAAAAAAATGGTAAGGAAGATGGGGATGCTTACGCCAGACACACACCAACCCCATGGTCAGGTACTGCGAGTTCAGGACGAGATTGAGGTTAAACGCGCCCGTCTCTGACAATCCGGCCTGTTCGAGGAACTGGACGGTCTGCGAGTTGATTGCGTTGCCGCCCCAGGTTGTGCACAAAGCCACCACGATAACCTATACAGATTAGTATAAATTCCAAAGGAACGGAAAGAAGGGGGGAATACAATTTCAGTGCGCCACAGCGACTTGCCGCGGAAACATTCCATGTAGGTGCCGCTCCTGCGCAGCCTGTCCTCAATTTTGGTTGTGTAGTCGATGAGGGACAACTGCAGTTCAATCTCGTCTTCGGTTGTTTGGCTCATGTCACGTAGGCGACGAAGTGTTTGCCGCGCCTCCTCCATGCGGCCCTTGCGGACGAGGAAGAAGGGGGACTCGGGCGCTTGGATGTAGCAGAGGAACAGGGGGATGGGCCAGATGAATTGTGTCAGGAATGGGACACGCCATGCTGTAGCACTTCACATTAGTATCTAGTAGAAGGGTCGGTATGAAGAGATGGAGGATGCTTACACCAATTTCCTGGCAAGTTTAGGAACACTCGCACGACCCACGAGCCCGTGAAGAAGCCTAGACCCCAGCAGATGCCGACCCAGGCTGTGACAAAGGGCCGCAGCTTTGTGGGCACAACCTCGCAGGCGTATGCGACGCAGCCGGTCTGGAAGGCGCCGAAGGAGATGCCTGGTTGGTCGGTAGTCAGTATAGAGAACAGCCGGAGAAAGGAGACTAGCAGTAGACTCACCACATAGGATGTTGCCGACAAGGATCGTGGTAAGGCTGTTAGGGAAGGCAAACAGGAACAGGAACGCCGTAAGCCACAGCATCATACTGCACAGCGTCTTCTTCCAGCCGAACCTATCGGCAGCGAAGCCGGCAATCAACAGACCAAAAATCTCGCCGACACTGCCTGACATCTGCAAACCCGACTGCCAGGGGGCAGAGATCTCCAGCACGCCATTGACACGGGTCCCGAACTTGTTAATAAATACGTCCTGCCCAAAGTATGCCGGAATAATGGACAAGTCCGTCGACTCCATGGTCAGCGTGAAACTGAAGATGCAAGCCCAGAACATGGCTTTCTTGTATTTCCTGGCCGCTTGCCAGAAGGTGAGCTCGTGGTCAGCCACATTGGCGGCCTCGGCGCGCTCGCGCAGGGCCTCTTCGAGCTCGGCTTCGTTGAGAGCATCGATCTGCTGCTCAGCAGCGACCGTCTCGTCTTGTTTCGACATGTTGTAGATGCAGTAGTTGCTGTTGACTAACTAACCATCTGTCTATCAGACTGCCACTTGAAAATGTCATCTAATCGAATGATTATAAAACAGTGAGCGGCATTTGAACGGCAATACAGCACTGCAGCTTGAGGCATCCGGCAATTGAGAACAAAGGCATCTCACACTCGGGGGGGCCTTAGGGGGTGGAGGAGGCGAGGCTGCGTGGGGGCACACGGGGTATATGCGGGGACCCCGCAGGCTTCCACGGCCCGCGAGTGGAGACTTCCCCAGGGGAATCGAGTCAACCGAGATTGGCGAGATTATTGCCCCCGCCTAGCCGATTCCCGATAATTGTCGGCTTTTGATAATCTGTCTGTGCGAGGATGTATATAGTTATCTCGTACGGCCCGTCGTGGGACACGTACCACCTTCATCTTTCACCAACCCTTCACCCCATAAACAAGCAACCATCATGACTCTCGTCAAGCAGTACCGCCCCTTCTCCGCCAAAGCCGGCCCACTAGAGCCCATCGTGCCCTACGTGGCCATGGACGACAATCTCGCCCTCCCCCGCCGCGTTGCCGCCTCCGTGATTGCTGCGTCTGGCACTACCCCTCGCCTAATCGTCGACGTCGGCTCCTTCACAGGCGAGCTACTCGAGGCATTTTTGGATACTTTCCCCAACGCACGCGGCCAATGGACCGACGCTACAGATAACTCGCAGCCAATCGCTGAAAAACGGCTGGCCCGCTTTGGTGACCGTGTTGACTTTCGTATTGGCTGCCCCGGTCGTGATGTTGCAGAGGGCACTACGGTGCCGGTTGGTGTGGATGTGTTGGTTACCTCGTGGGTGTCTTCGCACCGTGGCGTGGAGGGCACGGCAGATTTCTACAAGGGTGTTGCCGAGCGTCTCGTACCGGGTGGTTGGCTTGTGGTGCTGGATCATGTCGGCTATGATGATCCGGAGTGGGAGAAGAGTATTCTTGCAGCGCGCGAGGAGGGCAAGTACAATGTTGGCTTCGAGGGGCCCCCGCCGCATCATGAGAACCCTATTGCCACCCGTGAGCACCATCTGGCGGGATTTGCTGCGGCGGGTATTCCCAATGTCCAGGCTGTTTGGGAGTCGCTTGGGACTGTGCTCTTTATTGGTCGGCGGGAGTAAATACAACTATTCATCCTGAAGGATTGGGTTATAGTTAGACATGTGTTATGATTAATCTTTAGAAATACCATTAGAAGAGGAATCTTATTATGAGGAATTTGCTACTACAATACATTCTCGGTATCTCGAGTCATGTAAGCCAAAACTCCGCGAAGCTTGTACAAACATCGTGAGTCATGTACGGAGCAAACCGACGGAGACTCCGTGGACGTGGGGTTCTAGAGCTCCTGCTTAGAAATATATTAATTCCCTCGCGCCACTTACATAGCCAATAAAACTTTATAAATTATAAATCAGCAACTGCAATGATCGCTTATATCGCGTCGTGGCATGCTCATAGCATTAACCGTTGGAAAAGCAATAACCGTCAAGAATAACCGTCAAGCAAGTTGAAACAACCGTCAAAGGATACCAGATACCCGACTTGACGGTATGCACTTGCTGGGATTAGAAGGGAACATCTACGGAGTATCAACGGAATATCTATGGAGTGCATTTCATGATGTTTATCTCCCACGTGGTTTCGGCAACTTACGCTGTTCCCAGGTGGAGATATACCATTCTCCGTTTCCATATGATTGAGATATTAGCTGCGATCTTTTTGTATCGGTCAAGAGTGAGGGGACTTTCGGGTTCCATGGCTCAGGTCCCCGCTGCTCCCTTGTAACAGTTGAATGTATGCTAAAGAGATTATCATGTTTCCAACCTTTAGCATCATAGATATCGGCTTGATGCTGAGACAAATAAAGAGAATCATAATCAACTGTTTCAAGACCTGCTGCGGTAGGTCTTCAAGAAACAGGGTCTTCAGAACTCGGTTGAGAAGTTTGTAAAGAATAATGAGAATCGTTCATCATACCCCGAGGAAATTTTTCAGCGAAAGAAGATATGTTGGAGCTCATTTATTGAGGCTAGCAGGTAAGGAGAAGTGAGATTTAGAGTAGTGTTCTATAAATGCAGGCCCTCTCTTCCAGCCCAAAGCACCACATTCAAGCAATGGTCTACTTCTTCGACCTTGCTGAAGTTCTAGTCGTTTTCCAGTAGATTATTTTTCTGGAAATTCAGCAACAGCAGTGCTACCAGTGTCTTTATTCAACATCAAGTCATCCAAGTTACGTCTGGAAAGGCGAGCATGTGTTTTTTTTTATTGATTTTGATCTGGGTCCACTGTAAATATTCAGAGATTTTTATCTATCGAAATTAACATCTTTCGCGACATACATACCTAGTACTTCACGGGGTCTCAAAGAATGAACAACGCACGCCCCTCTTATCCACCATGGAATTACCAGTAAAAAAATATACCCTCAACCAAGCTGAAGTAAAAAATAAAAATAAAAAGAAGAAAAAGAAATGCATATACAACAGACGGGATTCGCTGATGGTCACCCACTCAACTACTAACCGGCCGGCGTGTGGCTTAAGTACGGCTGAGCGGACGGGAAGCCCTGTTTTCCACACCCTATGGTCGTATATGCTTTCCCCTGCTCTAGATGGAGTTATATGGTAGATGAAGATACCTAGGTAGAGAAGAGAGAAAGAAAGCGAGACGGCATAGATAGACGTTTCCGGACAAAAGAAGGAACGGCCGGACTGGAACAACATCTCGTTTCGGAGTGGCCGCAACGATGGTAACAACATCTCATTGCATGCAGTGACAATTGACTGACACCAAACAGAGAAGAGAACGTGCCGATTCGCTCAAGAATGTTTTCTGTGATCCTACCGGGCTTGACGTCCAAATTATCGGGCGTTGTAAGTGTCCATTCCAAATATGCTACTGCATACTCACGCTGTCGAAAAAGACGACGAGCGACAGCAACAACGACTCTCCGATTACCCCGTCTGTTGTAGGTAGCTCAGTCGCCCAGTCAAGTAAGATGTTAAGTATACGGGAGGGTATCTAGACTGTAAATACTTATTGGATGATGGTAGAAGTTACTAAGTATTTATATACCCTCATTATTATATATTCTCCATTATTTTAAACATATTTCTCTACAAGATCGTATCTATTGTTGGAATCATGCTCGAACCGCGCTTCATTGAGAAGAGCTTTGGTCAATCTCAGTCAGCCTCCATCTACACCAATGACCAGATTGTTTTCTAGTAGAGCGTATGTATGCAACAACTGAAATGTGATGATGTTACCAGGGAGTCAAAACGAGAGACAGTAGTGAAACGTGATAAATATACCTCAAACACAATGTAAATGCTCGTGTACACAAACAAACGAATAGTCTAAAACTTTCCAGTATGTTAGAATATTACACTCAGAACGACGTCCCGTAAGATGATCCAACGCCGAGAATCTTTTTGCTAGAACATATGGGCTATCAAACAAGGTGGACGGGATAATGGCAAATCCATATTCTTAGACACTGTGGTTATCGCAGAAAGGGATTATTAGATCAACTATTACAGATTGCGTTTCCGTACGAACACAGGCCTCTAGTTGGCGCTTATTAGGATTAGAAATGTGGCACAAAATGGCCTGTTGAAGGTTCTTGATGCAGATTATAGTATTATGCAATACTAGCTTAAACAGTGTTCGATATTTTTATTGGCTCAGGTAAGTAATAACTACATATAAAATCGCTCAGCCAAGACTAATCGAGTAACCTATCGGCTTCAACACATAAGTCATACGATTCGGCAGAAGACGTTCCCGCACACTTTTAAGGAGAATGTATATCAAGAGAACCATTATATACCTACCCCGCATTTAAGCTTTACTCTGCTATTTAAGGAGACCTCGGTAACCCAAAGTCTTTGATAGAATCATTCATATTCGTTGAGAGATTGAGACGATGCAGCAATGGTCGTATCCCGTTCCTCGGCTCGTCGGGGTTACCCTCTACACATCGAGTTATACAGCTTCGGACCGTCATATATTGCCATAGCAGACGATGTCAAAAATCAGCTTGTGAGCCTCGGTCTGTCGAGGCATTTTCATGCTTTGGGGCATGAGATAGAGACCATAGGAGTCAATACATGAAGTGAAAGCATGACGATGCGTTAACTTATATAGCTCTGTGTGGCCCATTAAACCACAAGCTTTTACCACTTTATTCTCCTCTTAGATAACCTCACGAGCAGGAAATCACTTGACTTCACAGCTTTTCTTGATCGTGTATACAATAAATCCCCAAGTCCAACACTTCTCTTCACACTGCAAAAGATGGACCAAGTCCTATCACAAAATGCCGAAACTTTCGGCTTGCCCAAGATATTTAAATTTCTATCAGGAATATCAGTCCCACAGTCATTGATGGTACATGCAATAGCATGGCCGACCGTTTATATTCTTCTTGTATCCTATCTTCGACATGCAAGGGTGCGGTACTTGTTGAAGAAATATCCCTTCAAGACACGAGAATCATTCTCCCAGATGACTGACGACCAAGCATACGCAATTCAAAAACTCATCTTGCAACTTGAGTTTCCGTTTACGGCTTTAAAGTCTCTCCAATTTGCATTGTTTCGTGTAAGTCATTGCTCCTTATGACGGCCATTATTTCTGGATGTACGGTCGTATTGAAACTGAATCATCTCATGTCAGACATATGGAATGCCTACAATATCAACCCTTCTCGCAAAGACAACGCAGTTTTCCGACCCACAAACATCCTTCAAACGGTACGCCGACACTGCAGTTTTGATCGGCGAGTTTATGGCTTTTAAACCGTCGTCGGCAAGATCGCATGAAGCTATTGCTCGAACCAGATTTCTGCACACCACTTACCGCTCGACTGGCCGCATCAAGGAGGAAGACATGTTGTATACACTGAGTCTCTTTGCACTGGAACCAATCCGGTTTATCGAGAGGTACGAATGGCGAAAGTTGACGGATCTTGAGAAATGCGCTATTGGGACTTATTGGAAGAGTCTTGGGGATGCGCTGGATATCAGCTATGACAGACTACCATCAGGAAAGCAAAAGGCGGCGACGACCGACGGTGACAAGAAGAAAGATGATTTCCGAGATGGCCTCCACTGGCTTGAGGAAATCCGTGCCTGGAGCTACGAGTATGAGCTGGAAAACATGAAGCCTCATGCAAAGAACAGGCAAGTGGCAGATAAAACAACTGATATCATTACTTATGGGTTGCCGGCCCCCCTTAAACCTGTTGGCGTTGAATTTGTATCGTTCCTTATGGATGAAAGGCTGAGAGCAGCTATGATGTGAGTAAATGCGTCTTCTGCTGACTTCTACCTCCACTTGACAATGAAAAATTCAATGCTAAAACTTCAACAGGTATGAACCTCCTCATCCCGTCTCTGCAATGCTCTTCTCTGTTTTATTCACAACTCGCAAATATTTCCTTCGCTACTTTGCGCTACCACGTCCATACTTTCTTCGCTACGATGTCTTTACCGAAAACCCCGACAAGAATGGCAACAACTTTCTTCGTCTTTGGGACACAGTTCCATACTATGTCAAACCTACGATTTGGAACAGATGGGGCCCTGCGGCTTGGGTCAGCCGTGTTCGAGGGTTACCTCTGCCTGGCGACGATGGGGATCGCTATTTTCCCGAGGGTTATAAAACGGCGAATGTTGGTCCTCGTTATTTTCATGGCAAGGGTAAAGTGGCAATGGATGAATACAAATCACAGTTGCGGCAGATCAGACAAGGGGGATGTCCATTTGGCTAGGCACATCCAGCGACTATATGACAAGTATGTATGTTTAACAATGAATGGCTCGGTCAACTCGTTGAGACTGGGGACTATCTCGTAATGTCATTGAGGAATGCATGAAATTCCTGCATAACACAAGCCCCATCGTACCCATAAGAGACGCCGTTATAATACAAATCACTAAGCTGTATGCTCTACCATCTCATTACCTGAATCTTCCGGGCTTTTCCTACGTGCCAACGCAGAGTGGTCATTTTTCAAGCAAAACACCGATACCAGAAGCCCAATACCAGAGATGCCTGCTGCGCACCAGAGACCTGTCGAGTATTGCTGAGCAACACCATGGCCCTTGTCGATATCAACTGCCTGTACAACGGCGGAGCATATAGCTAGAGTTACGCCACCGCCGACTTGATAGGCAGTATTAATCTAAAAAACAAGTCAGCTCGCATTTCCCAAAGGTAGAAAACAACAAAAGCAAAAAAAGAAGAATCAAAAGAAAAGTAACTCACCATGCCACCACACAGACTTTTCACATTCATGGGAACATTAACCAGCATGAGTGTACTGGCAGCGATGTAACCAATTGATACTCCCGTGAGGCTAATGAATGAGGTTGGTAAAACATTCACCCAACTATACTCGTATGTTAGTCAATCACACACATAGTAGACTGTCGGTCATGAATTATCCTTGCAGGGGCAAGACTCACAATTGCTCAGTGTGTCCGGACAAAAGACAACTCGCAACAGGCGCACAAGTCGAAAGGGATAGTCCCAAAATGATAATCCATTTACCATCAATAAATTCCAAGAATAGGGCTGTGAGAATCGTAATCACAAATCCCAATACCCCACTCGGTATAAACCTAATGGACGTTTGGAGCGGCGAGAGATTGTCGACTTGCTGGGCGATAAGAACAGTGTAGTATAAAACTGCCGTGTAGCTGCCTTGGACAGCTGTGAAGTCATGCAACATCAAAAGTCAATCATATTGTAACTTTCTGGGGGCAAATCATGAAGACGGTCAACTCACTAAAGCCAACAATCCATATACTCGCAAAGTTGCGGATTTTCCACAACGACAGTGGCATAATAGGGTTACTGATCTTCTTCTCATAGTATGCAAATAAGAATAGCATGCCCACAGACAAGATAAGCAGGACAATAATAAAAGCTTTGGCCCATCCATAAATCCCACCACTAGAAAGGACAAATGCAAGGAGAACCAGCGCTGCCGTTGAAAGCGTGGCACCAAAATAGTCCAGTCCAGCCTGAGAATTGGAATTGGAATTGCTTTTATCAATAACACGATTATTGCGGGGGAGCACTATAAAGCTGATGATCGCGAGCAGGCCACTGGCAATAACCAACAACCGGAATATATATCGCCATCCAAGAGATGAAGATAAAAGTCCACCAAGTATAAGCCCAGCTGTAAAACCGAGTGCACCAGCAGCAGAATAAATTCCAAGGGCCCGGGTCCTGTCCTGGCCAGTGAAATAGGAGCTAACGATGCCGATAGAGGATGGAATTGTGAGTGCGGCGCCAATCCCTTGTAGCCCTCTAAAGACAGTCATTTGGATAAAGGAGGTGCAGAAACCTATGGCCAGGGTCCAGATTGAGAGCCAAATCAAGCCTCCAATTAGCAAGGGCTTTCTACCATATCTAGAAAGGGAATACGTCAGTGACGGCGTTAAAAAAGAGAGAGCAAGAATATATTTCTTTCATACCTATCGGATAACACCCCAGAGAGTAACAGAAATCCGCCAAAGGTCAGCGTATACGCTGATATCGACCATTGTAGATCCGATGACTGCACGTTGAACTCTTTCTGTATAGCTGATAAGGAGATGTTCGTGCTAGTCATAAACACCTCGTCCATGAACATTGCTCCACCAGTTATGACTAACACCAAAACACCTCTCCATGACGCGAGTTTTCCGATCTCTGGATTTTCTTCTGCTCGTGGTGTAATTTCTTCTTGTGCATTATTGGCGTTCGATTGGGAGCTCTTGAAGGTTGGCTGAGCACTCGAGTTTGATTTTGTACGGACTGGGGTGTTGACACCAACGACATCTGGCCGAGTGATGCTAAGTTGCTTTGTGAGTTCCATGGCTGCTGGGTTAGGAAAAAGCAATCCTTCCTCGTTGTCAAAGATTCACCAACAGTTTCAATATGAGGGGGAAAGAAGCGGCTTTTATCAGCTAAAGACTACAGTAGCAAAGCGCGTAAAGCGCGGAAACCGCGGATCTACTCCTTGGCCGAATCATCTGTTTGACTTTTAAATACACAAATCTGGCGGTCAATCAAGCGACCCCATTCATTATTAGCCAGTATGGCGTCCACATAGAAATATCCCATCGAATGGTGCCAGAAAAAAATTTAGAAATGCCAAAAGAAGACCACTAAGAACGAGCTACATTATCCCTGCTTGACATGCATTGTGGGGATGAACTGCTCGATCCGGGCTGATTCCGAGGCAGCGGAGTAATCCGTCAGCAGACCACCAACCACATCTTGTGGACATTTTTTGCACTGATCCCAATGAAGCAGGTCGAAGGAGAAGGACTCGGGGATTAGCCGATAATTGTGATAATAGCCTAATAGGTTCACTCCATGTACAATTACAATGTAGGCAATATATCTTTGATATTTATTGCTCTTCAACTTGAATGCGCGCATTTCCAGAGTAATTAGGGTTATTGTTTCGTGTAATATTAATCCCGAACAATTATCTAGGATATAGTAAGATGTGAGTCGATGGCAGTTTGAGCTACGGATGATGAAGGATGCAATTATATAGATGGCTCCAGGCCACATGTTTTTGGTGGTATATAACTAGTTGGAACTAAGCAGGACAGCATGCGAAAACACATGTATAATTTTCAAATTCAAAACCGACACGCAGCCCTCCGACAAAAATTGGCCGGTTCCCCTTTATAGAAAGACTGCAGATTGAGGATGCTTGTCTCAAACGAACATAAACTTGCGGATACGATACTCATGTCGTGGGATTTTACCACGCGGTTGCTGTCGGCGTAACATACGTACCAGTGGCAGCACTGCTGCTGCACACCGAGGGAACCGTATTCCCACTTGACTCTCCCCACGATGCCGGTACTGTCCCATTGCGACGCGCAACAGCCGTCAAAAACGACGCATAAGACCAGGTCAGCTCTCCCGCGGAAAGCGGGGTGCCATCATCTCTACTGAACTGTTCCGATAGAGAGCCATTGCTAGGCGTGTATGTTTCGACGATCGATACAAAGCCATCGGCATATGTCTTGACTGCGCTGGTAATGTTGGAGTAGGTGGTGGAAGAACTCGAGTAGTTTCCAACGGCGGCGGAAGGCACGAGGTCCTGGAAGAAGGGCAGCGAGACGCTCGTGATGCTGAGTGAACCGATGGTGTCCCACTGGTAGAGAGCGTCGTAGAGCTGCTCGGCGGCAGCCAAGGTGCAAAGATACCTAGGCCAGTATTAATAATCTGGTATATTAGGTATCAAGTACCTAGGGTATACGTACCATGGATTACCACCCTGATAAGAGTCCTCTGCGTACCGACCAACAGCTGCTGCCGTACCTTCCGCGAGCCCACTGTTAACAGTATATATAGACCGGAACGAGTCGACTACAAGTTTGTGGTTTGACAGCGCGCGAGCTGAACATGGCTGGAACGTGGCATCATCACACTGCGCAGAAGGGTCGAAAGTGTGAATTGAGCCGAGCAGGGAATTTGCATCCAAACCGGTGCGTCCGTTATTGACTCCGATATTTGAAATGACAGCGCTTCCATTCCAAAAGTCCTGAAGAAAACATAGAAGCTGCGGTGCCTGCGAATCGCAGCCGGCACAAGTTTGGTTCAAGGAGGCGGCAAAGGTACTTCCCTCTACAAGGGATTTGTGCTGGCTCGCAATTGTGAAGAACGAGGAGCCGTCGACTTCTTCCCATAGATCGTAGCCGGTCTGGTTCCAGTATTCGGACACATACGACAAATCATTCTCGACAACGGGCCATATGTTGGATAATACGAGCGATGAATCGCCCTGGGCCATCAGGTAGTTCCCATATGCGATAAGAGCCGAGGCACGCAGGGCTGGACCATCGCGTTGAGGTCTGCCCCAGGCACCGGTGAACTCGGTGATGTTGACATAGAATTTCGGCTCACCCAAGCCAGTGCCATCAGATAAGCTTCCAGATGGATTTGTAACGGTTTGGACTTCCGCCTGGGCAGTGATGTACTCCTCAATGGCTGTCTCCAAGGAGGAATCACCACCAGCAATGAATCGCTCGATGAGAGCGGTAAAAGTCAAGGCGGAATCACGAGTCCACGTGTAAAAGTCTTACATCCTCAACGTTAGCATATATGAATGTGCCACCAATAGGGAAAGAAAGTGTAAGCTTACAGTCCGGGTTCACCTGTGACGGCGACGCAACTACAATACCTGCAGAAGCTCCAGAAGCGCCTGTCCCATTGGGGCCGATGTTGTTCAGGACTCCTTGGTAGGCAATCGGTTCCTCGGTGGTAATGTAACTATCGACATCTGCTCGCTTCTTAACAGCTGGGGAAGCGAAGCTGGCTGCAGAGCCAACAAGACCGACGGCAAGAATGGTTTTGAAAAACATGGTGAAGATTTGATATGGGATACTGTTTCAATTGTGGTTTTTTCCTTGTCTTTGATTTCTTCTACAGAACTGGGGGTCCGAATGGCCCTTTATATAGTCATTGAGCGCTGATATTAAACCTGTCACTCCAGATATCTCCATGCCTGACGCCGAATAAATCGGAGCCACACTTAGGGTTAGCAGCGGGCTGATCGCTCGGCACGATGAGGTAAAAGGTCTATTATTTCTCGTAGATGAGACTTCAAGCGGATTTCTGTACTTGTCCATGAACTCGGTCCGAGATCTCTGCACGTTCCTGACTCTATTCTACCCCGGACTTTGATGAGCAAACCGTCGATCGTGTCGATCTTGGTATCCCTCAGCCACCTTAAGGAGCCGCCAAGAGGTAAATCATACACGAAGTATAGTAAGGCGTGCATGTCAGTACTCGCACTTAGCGTTCGTATTATTCCGACATTAGACCGCTACATAAAATCCTGTACAAAATGCTGTATAGTAGTGTATACCGGCCCGACATCTGCGATTGGGATGAAGCGCTGAACAAGTGTGAAAGCATCACCCATTTTCATTGGCTCTATCGGCAGTCGATCAGTGCAATAAATGGCGCATTCATCAAAATAGAGGCTCGGTGAACATCAAGAAGCTAATTGCAGAGGCCCATCCCTCGGGCTTGTCTGTTTCACTAGTGAAGATAATGCAGGTACAATATGATGCCGTCTTCTTCAGGTCTCCCTAATGAAGTAGAAATATAATCTGAGTCTCCCAGTCACATACTTACTAGTTGAAAGTGAAGGGAAACATCCATTCTCCCAAGTACACGTTCAAAGGCAAGATGAAGCTCTCCCTAGTTGCGGCCGCAGCCCTATTGTCGTGCACTGCCATTGCCGCCACCCCCGACGATTGGCGTTCACAATCGATTTACTTTCTTCTAACTGATCGATTTGGTCGCACGGATAACTCGACCACGGCTACCTGTGACACTTCTGACCAGGTTTGTTGTCTTATTCTATCTAACAATGACAGGAGAACGCAGGCTAATGACAACTATAGGCGTACTGTGGCGGATCATGGCAAGGAATTATCAATAACGTACGCATTGCTAGCCACGTCTTGCGAAGGCCATTCTGACGTCGAGATAGTTGGATTACATCCAAGGCATGGGCTTCACGGCCATTTGGATCAGTCCTATAACAGAGCAACTGTCCCAAGACACATCTGACGGAGAAGCATACCATGGGTACTGGCAGCAGGATATGTGAGCTCATGATAAATAACGCACCTACCTACGTATGGTACATGACTGACTGCATTGCAGTTACTCTATCAATTCCAATTTCGGCACAGCCGACGACCTGAAGAGCCTCTCCACGGCACTGCATGACCGTGGAATGTATCTCATGGTTGATGTTGTACCAAACCACATGGTACATACATATTTCCACTCTTATTATTTAGAGGCGTCACTGACAGCACCAGGGTTATGCCGGAGCTGGCACCGATGTTGACTACTCTGTATTCAACCCATTCAACAGCGAGAGCTATTTCCATCCTTATTGCGAAATTACCGACTACGACAACCTTACTATGGTGCAAGACTGTTGGGAGGGTGATGATATTGTATGTCTACCAGACCTTAATACGACCGAGACAGTCGTGCAGAATATCTGGTATACCTGGGTTGCGGAACTAGTGTCCAATTACTCTGGTAGGGTCATCCTGTACACATGTCACACGCTATTATTATTATACAAAAACTAACCAAGTGCGAATTTGAAAGTCGACGGCCTTCGCATCGATTCTGTGGAGGAAGTACAACCGGAATTCTTCCCAGATTTCAACAACGCATCAGACGTCTACTGTATTGGCGAAGTAGATGATGGCGACCCGACTTTCACATGTCCATACCAGAACTATCTGGATGGCGTTCTCGACTACCCCATGTACTACCCATTGCTAAGAGCATTCGAAAGCTCGAGCGGCAGTATCTCCGATCTGTACACTATGATCAACGAGGTCAAGTCCGACTGCGTCGACTCGAATCTGCTGGGCACTTTTGTTGAGAATCACGATAACCCACGATTTGCCTCTTATACGGATGATTATGCGCTTGCAAAGAACGCTATTGCATTTACGATCCTATCAGATGGCATCCCGATTATCTATGCTGGCGAGGAACAGCACTATAGTGGTGGTGCAGTCCCAAACAACAGAGAAGCAACATGGCTCAGCGGCTATAATACCAGCGCGGAGCTGTATCAGTGGATTGCTACACTAAATCAAATCCGGAATTACACTATCGCGAATGATGATGGATTCACGACCTTTCAGGAAAGTCATTCCCTTCCAATCCCTTGTGTATATTTATGCTAACGGAAACACAGAATTACCCAATCTATCAAGACGACAGCAACATTGCCCTTCGAAAAGGCACCAATGGCAGCCAATTAATCACAGTACTCACAAACGTTGGCTCGTCGAGCGATTCCTTCTCATTAGACATCTCGGGCACGGGATATTCTTCGGGAGATGTCCTTACGGAGCTGATCAGCTGCACCAATGTAACTGCTGGAGACGATGGGGATGTTTCAGTGACCATGGCACAGGGTGGAATTCCAAGTGTTTTGTATCCTGCGGCCAAGCTGACTAGCAGTGGGTATTCTTGTTGAGATGTGTGCGAAGTTAATCTTTTGTTTCAGCCCTCATAAGCACACAAAACAACAGCTTCGACATTGGAATTTAACTATCTGTTAGTCACGTTTTTGTAACTATTGTTTTTGTTTCCTGTTGCAATTAATCAGCAAGGTCCTGCTATTCATCTATTCAGCCGTCACATTCGATCATGAGCTCGTTCACCATTATCACAACATCAATAATAACAACTTGAGTATTTGGATGGAGCCTCATCTGGTCCCATTTCCACCTATCATGAAACATGCTAGATATGATTTAGGAGTTGCCCACAGCTTGGCAACGGCTGTATGTACCGGTAGGGCACATGCCCACACAGCCAAGGCTGGGCCACAAGCCACCGGAAGAACTCATTTATGTCGTTAAGTAATATTATCGGTTTAGAATCATACGTAATCATATATTAAATACCCACATCATGGGTAAGGAATATATTAATGGAGATTGTTGAACTGTGGATTCGGCATTTATGAGTTTAGGGCTAGATTGATAAGCCTCACTGGGATCATGGATGGGTGAAATCGCGACCACGAAGCAGTGTCGCACAGTAATGGAATATAAATTGTCCCATAGATTGGTATACTATATCACAATGAATTTCAACTGAGCATCGAGTAAACTTCTTCGGAATGATTACTGGTGGAATAGTAAAAGTTCTATAAAAGGGCTCCGCTACTAATTTATCCTGATTGCATTTCCAAAACGAGCAACCCTCCGAGATATGTGGTATCCGCTTTCTTGGCTATAGATTGTTTCAAAACACTTTTAAACAAACAACCAATTTTTATAAGTAGATCATTTCAAACCACTTTTGAAAAACACGACAAAAAATTTTGCTCAAGATCAACTGAAATTGAAAGAGACTCTAGATTCATCATGAGATACAGACAAGTCCTTACCGCTTTGGCTGCTTGTACCTTTGGAGGCACATCTGCTGTCAGCGTGTCTGGAGCAGCTGAAGGCTTTGCCAAAGGTGTCACCGGAGGTGGTTCTGCTACTGCTGTGTATCCCACCACCACCGATGAACTGGTTTCGTATCTAGGAGATGATGTGGCCCGTGTTATTGTCTTGGACCAGACGTGCGTGAAAAAATCCCCCTTCTTTCTCATACCCACTGCTAATATTTCTAGAAAGATTCGATTTCACTGATACCGAAGGCACCACAACTGCTACTGGGTGTGCTCCTTGGGGCACTGGCTCAGCATGCCAGCTTGCCATCAATCAAGATGACTGGTGTACTATCTACGAACCAGATGCGCCTGATGCCACTGTAACATAGTACGTCTTAAGCCCCTGCTTTCCTTGTTCTCTTTCACGGATATCAAAAGAACAGCATTTTGATTAAATATCAGTTACAATGCTGGCGTACTCGGTATCACTGTCGCCTCCGACAAGACAATCCTCGGCTCTGGTTCTAGTGGTATCATCAAGGGCAAAGGACTGCGAATTGTCAGCGGAGCCAGCAATATCATCATCCAGTGAGTAGCAATGAGACCGAATTGCTTTTGTTTTGAGCCGGAAGAAGAAGCTGAGTGTCGTCTAGGAATATTGCCATCACGGACATTAATGCTAAATACGTTTGGGGAGGCGATGCCCTTACTATTGATGACGCTGACCTGATCTGGATTGATCATGTTACGGTATGAAGTACCCACGCAAGCTAGATACTTTTTTTTGAATTCAATTAAATTGAATTGGCTGACATTCGCACTAGACCGCACGTATTGGCCGTCAACATCTCGTTCTGGGAACCAGCGCCTCGAACCGCGTAACTATTTCCAACAACTACTTCGATGGTGTCACTGACTACAGCGCAACATGTGATGGATACACGTACTGGGGTCTCTACTTTGACGGTGACGATGATCTTGTCACGCTCAAAGGCAACTACATCTACCACTTTAGCGGTCGTAGCCCCAAGGTCCAGGGTAACACATTGCTTCACGCCGTATGTCATTCCTCCTACCTTTTACTACACTTCATACCCTGGCAGAATAAATATTAATAGTCTTTCATCAGGTCAACAACTACTGGTACGACTCTGACGGCCACGCCTTTGAAATCGGTTCCGGCGGCTATGTCCTCGCCGAGGGCAACGTCTTCCAAAACATCGACACCGTTGTCGAGGCTCCGGTCGATGGCCAGCTTTTTACTTCACCGGACACGACTACAAATGAAGTGTGTGCTACGTACCTCGGCCGCGAGTGCGTCGTCAATGGGTTCGGCAGCTCCGGAACATTTGATCAAGCCGACACTGCTTTCTTGGTTGACTTTGAAGGGAAGAACATCGCCAGCGCTGATGCTTATACCGTTGTACAGAGCAGTGTTCCGTCGAGCGCTGGATACGGCACTATCTGAGCTGGTTGGTTTATTGTGCAAGGAATATGTCATTTACATACATAAGTGCATTACTTAGCTTCACACGAGGATACTTGAAAATCCACTCACTTGATTTAGCTCGTTTTCCTACAATGTTCTTTGACACCATGGTTTTTGGCCGGCCGGCTCCAGCCCCGTAACATAAATGCTCTTATACTGGCAACCTTGGAAGACGGGATCCAGCGGCACAACCCTCCCTCTGAATGCCTCTAAATTGCCGCATTCGTCAAAAGAGACAGCACGGAAGAAATTTAACGCACAAGTGACAACACCGAGATCAAGATCTGGAGTAGTCGGGATCCACACACTGCGAAATCGGAGCCGCAATTTTGCTGATTTTTCACATCTCAGCCATACAGAGCAGGATAATATATTAGTATGAAAAAGTATTCAAATGATCATCCTATATAAACTTCAACCATGGGGCCTACAGGGGAATGTGCGGAGAAGACGTGGAGAAACCGGGATCTTGGTTTAGCCCTAACCCATGCCATTGGCGTCAGATACTAACTCCCCGCGAAATGACATTGCTGATCCAATGACTAGTACTATAGTGTCGAGGTAATCCAATTTTGAAGCTTTGACAAGAGTTTAAAGTAGTGGACAGGGCGGGGGTTTAATAATACTCGACAAATCATCGCATTCTTTTGGTCTGCTAACGTCAAAGTTAGAGGTTGGCATTGGCGAGTTTTCGCCTATATTTTCCGGTATGAGATGATGTCTGTAGTTTGTAGATGCAGTAATTTTACGGCCCCTAGATAACTGTCCGCTTATTGCCATGAGTTCAGCAAGTATAAAAGGCAAGGCCAGTCCAGTTGAAATCTTTTAGATAAACTAAAGGTTCAATTAACACTGTCTCTCTCGTTTGTGTTTCTTTTTACTCTCTCTTGAGCAAAATCTTCTGCACGGCCTCCAGGGCCCATCTGAAAATGGTCTCCCTCTCCTTACTCCTCCTCTCCTTGACTGGCAGCCTCGTTTCTGGTGCAGTGACTGTGACCAAGACTGGGCAAGGACCGACCGGTTACGAAGTGACAATAACCTACCAAAATGCCAGCGTCGATTCCGTCAACATCACAAGTCTGCCTCATCTCACCAACCAGTACTCCACCTCCTTCTATGACTTTGCCGAGTTCGACCTCGCCGAATTCCAGCCTGGTGATTTCCCAGCCATCAACAGTGAGCTGGTCTACCCAATGACCAAGGTTGGGCCTGGCAATTTCACTTTTAGTCGACCTTTCCCTGGTGGGACATTCCAGTACGCGTTCCAACTCGGCTGCAGCGTCACCAACTCTACAATCTCAGTAACAGATCCAACAAATCCGCCTTGGGAGGACGTACCCAACACCGAGTATGTCTCGACATTTCAGGTCCCTTTCGATGCCGAGTTCCAGCACTACGCAGACATGCCCATGAACCAGGACTATGCGCTTCCCTACGGCAATAGCAGCAGTCAACGAGGTATCATCACGCATAGCACCTATTACTCACCTGGATCGATCTTGCCGGCTCCCGACGTGCATGACTACGTGATTTACTTCCCAGCGGGATACGATAACAACGATACAAGCACAAAATACCCCTTGCTCTACCTCTCTCACGGCGGCAACGGCGTTGCATCAGATTGGCAAAACCAGGCCTACGTCTCCAACATGCTCGACCGACTCATCGGCGAGGGCCACATCGCGCCAACAGTCGTGGTAATGCCGACATGGTATGGCATCCTCAACGGCACCACAAACCCCGCGGCCCTGACCAACCCTGGCTACCCTGCACCCCCAACTGTCGCCAGTCTGTACAGCAAATATCTCTTCCCACACATCGAGACAACCTACCAAGTAACCAATGACTCTGACCACCGGGCCTTTGCGGGCCTCTCGCAGGGCTCTTTCGTCACGTATTCGTTCTACGTCAACTATACGTCGTACTTTGGATACTATGGGTTTTTTTCGGGGGGTCATGTCACCAATGCCGAAAATCTGCCGTACCCGTTAACAGACTTTGTGAATGCGAGCATGGCAGAGGCAAACCCAGACTTGCTGGATCGCGGCATTTTCAGCTCGTATGGGCAGTATGATAAGCTGCTTGTGGATGCGAAGCGCCTGGAAGAGGCGTTGACGGATATTGGGGTGAAGTATGTGCACCGTTTTACGCCGTGGGGGTACCATTTTTGGAATACATGGCAGGATGCGTTTTGGCATTTTGGACGGACGGCGTTGTGGAAGCCACGACCGTTTGATGAATATACGGCACACAGTCTGTAAATCAGAATATCATCACCAATAGGCTAGACTACTTATTCATGGGCTGAACAGAGAAGAGGCCCATATTCCTGCCTCAGGCCATACTATAGCCAACAGGTGTTGTTAGGGCAAGGATCTCATGGCCATAAACAAAGTAGTGCAGACCCTTTTATGAGTTATGGCGCTAGCCATGTTTCAAGCTAGATATATAAGAATGCTTACTTACTGTGTTTTTCCTTCGGTTGGAGAGGCTCGTTGTTGACATGTTGATCCTTGACAAAATGAAACGCATTCGGCTGAGGCGTAGTCCAGGTCCGTTTGACCGTGTGCTCGACTGCCTTCCAGTCGGCATGTTTGATGACGTTCCCGCTTTGGAATGTGAGAATGGGTCGCCAAGGGAAACAAAACCGCTGTCATAAGGGGCCAGGTCATGTCGAAGAATGTCGGAGGAATGCCACCAGGCCGAGCCACGGAAACATCTCACCCTTTTTAAGGGAGGTGCTGTGTTCTTCTTGTTCCTGTCCACTATCACACCCATAATTTTTACCATGAAGACCCTCATTGTTTACAGCTTTACTATCACGGCGCTGTTGGCGAACTGTGCAGAGAGCCAGGATGCACCGACATATGACTTTGTAATCGTTGGCGCAGGCACCTCTGGCCTGGTTGTGGCAAACAGGCTCTCAGAAATGTCCGGTGTCACGGTGGCCGTGATTGAGGCGGGCGATTCAGTGCTCAACAGGCACAACGTCACCACCGTCGAGGGCTACGGTCTGAGCTTTGGATCTGATATCGACTGGGCATACGAAACTGAGAACCAGCCGTATGCCGGGGGGAAACCTCAGATAATGCGTGCTGGAAAAGCTATTGGAGGGACTAGCGTTATCAATGGTACGTTCCACCAAAGAGAAACAAATACGATTGCTTACTTTTATTTTATAGGAATGTCATATACGCGAGCCCAATCTGACCAGATTGATGCCTGGGAACTGGTTGGCAACAAGGGCTGGAACTGGGACAGTCTCCTCCCCTATTACCTAAAGTCAGAAGGGTTCCAGGTGCCAACTCTGGACCAGATTGATTTCGGCGCCGACTTTTTTTTCCAATATCACGGAACCACCGGACCAGTTAAAGTTGGTTGGCCCAAGGCCATGACCAACAGCAGCATACTGCCAACGCTCGACCAGACTCTGTCCCAGCTAGGAGTCACGTATAATCGGGACGTGAATGACGGCGACATGGTCGGGCTCACGTCCCATCCCGCTACCATTGATCGAGCCGCCAACGTTCGCGAGGACGCCGCCAGAGCCTATTATTGGCCCTACGAAAGCAGGTCGAATCTCAAGATTATCTCGAATACGTACGCAAACAAGATCATTTGGGCTGAAGGAACCGAAAGTGAGGCCATTGCGACTGGAGTCGAGGTTACTGGTATGAACGGAATAGTACAAACTATCCACGCGTCAAAGGAGGTAATTCTATCAGCTGGATCGCTCAAGTCTCCCGTGCTCCTGGAGCTGTCCGGTGTTGGCAACCCGGATATTCTGCAAAGGTATGACATCCCCCTGAAAGTTGACATTTCTACTGTCGGTGAAAATCTGCAGGACCAGACCAACAACGCCATTGACTACGACGGCACGGAATTCTGGTTGGGTTACCCAACCTTTTCGGCCTTGCCGTCCGCCGAGCAAATATACGGCGACAATGTCTCGGTCGTTGCTGCAGGCGTCAACTCGAGCCTCGCAGATTACGCTTCCGCCGTGTCCAATTTTAGCAACGGCGCAGTCTCCGCGGCCAATGCTCTGGAAGCGTTCCAACTTCAGTACGATTTGATTTTCAATTCACAGGTTCCGTATGCCGAGATTGTCTTCAATCCCATTGCACACTCCTTTTCCTCTGAATATTGGCCTTTGCTCCCCTTTTCCCGAGGCAATATTCATATACAGTCAGCAGATGCATCTGTGGCACCTGCTATTAACCCGAATTATTTCATGTTCGAGCAGGATCTAAGCGCGCAGGCCGATGTGGCCCGGTTTATTCGCCAAATATATGCAACTGACCCGTTGAGCAATCTCGTCGGTGACGAGTTTGCGCCGGGATTGGATCGGCTGCCTGATGATGCGTCAGAAGATGAATGGAATGATTGGGTTAAAGAAACCTGTAAGTTGGATTTTTTTACATTCATTACCCATTCCACAAAGGAGCTTGGGCTGACAATCTCTAGACCGATCGAATTTCCACCCCGTTGGCACAGCTAGCATGCTTCCGCGAGACAAGGGCGGCGTCGTCAACGCTGACCTCAAGGTCTATGGCACAGAAAACGTGCGGGTCGTCGACGCTTCGGTCTTGCCATTCCAGCTGTGCGGCCATTTGACCAGCACTCTGTACGCCGTGGCCGAGAAGGCGTCCGATTTGATCAAGAAGAAGTATGCTTAATGAATGAATAATGAGTTATGAACTGTTGGACTATTGGGATAGGAGGAATGCATTGCGGGCGATTTTTTTTTATATGTGTATGGAAGCGATTTGTATTATGTCATGTGGCCGATATCTTTGCTGGATCAAGGGACGGAGAAATTATAAATGATACCTGTATGTAACTATTATACCATCAACTCAATCTTTACACGCTTGTTTGCATATTTCTGAAAAAAAAAAAAAAAAAAAACTATTGCGTTTCTACTGGTGGAAACTTGATCTCCTTTTAACTGCAGCAAAGAACTCATTTACTTGTTAGAAGGGAGAGACAAGGCGAGCGCATGCAAACGTAAAATCCTTCATCACCTCTCCATAGGTGCCCTTCTAGTATATATCATCTAGTCTACTATACCACCCCATTAACCTCCCTCTTCATATAATACCCATGCGCCGGCAACTGCAACTCCTTGACCAATTCCGTAAACTTTGCACTCGGCTCATCGACCGAAGCGCCCAGAGAAAGTTCTTCAAAGACACGGAATCCATGCTTTTCATAGAATCCTTTACCGTCTTCCGTCGATTCGACGTAGCAGGGTAGGCCCAGCTCGTCGGCCTTGTCGGTGCCCCATTTCATGAGCTTAGTGGCGACGCCGCGGTGGCGGTGGTCTGGGTGCACGAAGCAGTAGCTTATCACTGTTCTATATTAGTATTTCTGTGTTTTGAATGCATTGGGGAGAGACATACGTAGATGCGGCTCTCCCATGCGACTAGGTCGCCCGCTGAAGAAGGCAGTAAGCATCTGGTCTGATATCTCCTTGAGCTCGCTCCCTGCTACCTGTCAGCTTGCCTCTCAACCCCAAAGGAAAAGGGGGCATACCCTCCGGCCACCAATACGCCGGCAACTGCGGCGCCCCATTCTCATACGGATTGCTTTCATAAACACTCCAATTCATCCCGCCCAACACCTCCCCCGTCTCCGAGTCTGTGACATAGAACCAGCGATTCGTCGGATCGGCCTTGTGCCAGCTCAGCTGCCGCGCAGAGCATTCTTCTTCCGACGGGCCCTTGAGGATTTCCCAGAAGGAGTTGAAGGGTGCGGCGTAGCCCTTGTGCTCGACGGCGACGATGGCGGGGAAGTCGGCGTCGTTGGTGAGTTCGTGGAATTCGGTGGCCATTTTGTCAGTCAACTATTAGCTGAATTGATGTGTATGTCTATGTACAATGCTGTAGAGTTAAAGAGAGGGAATTCAATTCAATTTTTTTTTTCTTTTTTTCTGTTTTTAGGATTAGAAGAATTACGAGGCAGATAAATAAATACGAGGCTGAAAAGGCGAAAGGCGGGGCGGAGTCCGACAGCGGGCCTGCGTAAATGCAAAAGGCGTAAATAAAATGTCTTAGCTCAAGGCTTAGTTATCTCGAGCTGACGTGTGTAGACATGATGGCTTCACAGTCTATATATTAACGTTGCATTTACACTAGGTAGACAACGGCCGGTCTCCACCAATCAGTACAGTATGTAAGGGTGATGTTCCCTAAAACATGTCGAATCTGGAAACTCTTTTTTACCCTTTCATTCAGCTAAAAGCAAGCTTATCTTCCTGTATTGTGATAGAGCATTTAGCCCTCCAGCTCCGGCGGACTATTATCTACGTGATCTGCACCTAATTCCGCCTTATGAAAGTCCGTATTGTTGATGTTCCCCTTATGCAAACCCTCACTCCCCGCCAACTCTGGTTTCCCATCCGAATTAACCACCACAGTCACCACCGGCGTCGTTTGAGCTTTTGTCGACTTCGATTTCCTGCTCCAAAAAACTCCAAACCCAACGATAACAAGCACCACAACAGCCGCTCCAACCCCAATCCCCGCTTTAGCACCGGCCGATAGACCACTCCTCTTCGGCGCCGCCGACGGCGTAGACGGAAGCCACGAGGAAACATTCCACGACGACGCCGTCGGCGAATCCGTAAAAACCACAGCCGTGGGTTTCACAAACCCTCCAGCATCATCGCTCGAATCTGTGTTTGTGATGTTGAAAAAATTGCTATACGACTCCACGCCGTTGAACATGCTGCTATCCTCAATGTAGAAGCCGTACTCGTTGGTTGGCAAATCCGATGGGATGGACCATAGCCAGTACCCGTTTGTGCCGGGGATGTCGATGACGACGCCATAGTAGGGGAAAGACGCATATTCCGTTCCGTTGTATAGGGTGATGTTTGAGGGTGGGTAGGCGCCTTCCCAGGTGAGGTTTAGGGATGAGCCGGACGTGGTGTTGGGGAAGGTTGTTGTGAAGACGGCTCTGCTGGCGAGGACTGGGGGGAATAGTGAGAGGAATAGAGACGCGAAGATGATCGACATTGTAGAGCGTGCCATGTCGGCAGATACCCAGGTAGGAAGGTAAGCGAGGATCAGGTTGAGACCTGGGCTCGAGCTTCTATATATGTATCGCTCGGTGGCTTGAACCGAGTCAACTTGTGATACGAGCCGCACGCCACACAGTGATAATAGCAGCCTCCATGCACCCAAGCCCCCAATCGAAAGGGAAGATAAGCGAATAAGCATTGCATCAGCTTAAATTCAGAGCAAAACATATTGATGAATCGTAGTTGTGTTCTCAACGTGACCGAGTAGATGATAAAGTTGATGTTACTAGTCGCATAGCTGCAATCATGAGGCTCCGCCCCTAATAAAGCTTAGGTTTCTAGTGTAATCCTGTATTGTTCGAGCTTCCTCTCTTTTATGCTGTCACGGACTAGACCCGGTAGCAAAAATACCTACATACAAACATAGAGAACGCGAATGGAACCCTCCCCTTTCCGCCGGGCTTGGTTGGAAGGCCCCCCTTTATACCCAGGGCTTTGTTTCGAGGCTGGCCCGAAGCGTCTGAGAGGATACATCCACAGGTTTGTTAAGTATTTGGACCTTGTTCAATGCTAAGTGAACGCTAGATTTAGAGCGTACCTAGGTAATCCGATTCTGCGGAGGCACCGGTTCACTCCATCACGAAGTAGGATAGTTTCAAAGCTTGGTGATATATTATCTTTACGTCTTCTGAGAAACCTATTGTCATTAAGCTGTATTCTCTGGTATAATCTAGATTATAGGGTTACCTTGTAGCTTATTGGTATATATTTATGATAAGCTTATGCGGGTTTCTTAGACCGGGGTAATGGGAAATCTTTAAAAGTTTCAAGGAAAATACTACAGTACCGACAATAGAAAGAAGGGCTAAAATAGGAGATTCCTAGATCAAGGCGCATGTAAGCTGCAAGGCTTTTATACTCGGATTTTCCATCTGCGTGCAACGTTATTGGTGGATTAGCTAAAGACCAGGCTAGAATAGTAGAATTGCTCTGATGTCATTTTACTTGATACAGTGTATAGCCGCTTTAGATCGTATATGTTCTAGACAGTAAATCCTACATGTTCACCAAGAAGTGACACAAGGGAAACAGATTGATAAGTAACTTTCAACCATCTTGTGGGAGCACTTGTATCAGATGCATAAATTAACGTAACTTTGAGCTAATGGTCAGGATTATATCAGATAAATAAAAATGTAGCATACATAGTTCTCACTAGCTGATATATTGCCCCGATTTGATCTAAATCATAGATCTTGGCCGAATAGTAAGCCATGATTTTGTCTTTCGGTGCTATCCACCAATCGGCAAGTGAGTCGCACAGCATCAGCCCTTGCAGATGATAGGGCAAGCGTGAGAAAATATGGTCCTGACAGTTGCCCTTTCTGGCATCCATCACAAGCAGCGGAAAATCCTGTGGATCTCCCCGCAAGCTTAGAGCAGCGAGCCGCTAGCCCCGAAGTGGGAGGTACATGCGGGGATCTCCACTTTGTAGATAAACATACGAAAGGAGCATATCGTATAACAACATTTCTTCTTCTTCTTTTCAATTCTTCTCGACATTCTTTTGAATCCATAAACTGTAGACAACATGGCTCTACAGACCCGCCTCACAGCGCCCAACGGCCACTCCTACATCCAGCCCACGGGCCTCTTCATCAACAACGAATGGCATCCCTCGTCCGACGGCAAGAAGATCGTCTCCATCAACCCTACGTTCGCCTCTCTCCTCTCCTAGACATAAAACCAAACACTAATAAAAGAGTAGAAATGAATCAGAAATAACCTCCGTCCAAGCCGCCTCCCCAGCGGACATCGACAAAGCCGTCTCCGCCGCCCGCACAGCCCTCAACTCCCCATCCTGGCGCGATTTACCGGCTACAGACCGCGGCAAACTCCTTTATAGGCTTGCCGACCTCGTCGAAGAACACAAACACACCCTCGCCACAATCGAAACATGGGATAACGGGAAGCCCTTTGCCGTGGCCCGCGACGAAGATCTCGTCGAAGTCGCAGAAACATTACGGTATTATGCCGGCTGGGCGGATAAAGTGTACGGGCAGGTAATCGACACGACGCCAGACAAGTTTGCATACACCCTCAGAGAGCCCGTGGGTGTTTGTGGGCAGATTATTCCGTTCGTCTCTCTCCTCTCCCCCTTTCACCCTCCCTAATACCCATTAGAAAGAAGCTAAGAAGGGATAGGTGGAACTACCCCCTCTCCATGGCGGCCTGGAAACTCGGCCCCGCGCTCGCCTGCGGCAACACCATCATCCTCAAACCCGCCGAACAAACGCCCCTCTCCATCCTGTACTTCGCCACTCTCACCGTCTCCGCGGGGTTTCCCCCCGGCGTCATCAACATCCTCAACGGCTTTGGGGCAGTTGCCGGCGCGTCGCTCGCTTCGCACCCCGGCGTCGACAAAATCGCATTCACGGGCAGCACCGCCACGGCGCGCACCATCATGAAAATGGCCGCCTCCACGCTGAAAAACATCACCCTCGAAACCGGCGGGAAGAGTCCGCTCATCGTATTTAGCGATGCAGACCTGGATCTAGCCGCGGAATGGGCGCATATAGGCATCATGTCGAACCAAGGGCAGATCTGCACGGCCACCTCACGGATCCTGGTGCAGGACGACGTGTACGACGCATTCCTGGAAAAATTCAAGAAGCAGGTGCAGCAGATAAGTAAAGTGGGCGACCCATTTGATGAGGCGACGTTCCAAGGGCCGCAGGTTACGCAGGCCCAATATGACAGGATTATATCGTATGTGGACATTGGGAAGGCGGAGGGGGCTACGCTGGCCTTGGGCGGGCAGCCGTTTCTCCCTGCTGGTAGTAAAGAGGGGGGGAGGAAGGGGTTCTTCATTCAACCTACTGTTTTCACGTCTGTGACGAACCAGATGCGTATTTATCAGGAAGAAGTCTTTGGTCCATTCGTTGTGATTGCGCGTTTCTCGACTGAAGACGACGCAATCAGAATGGCGAATGAGACGACCTACGGCCTCGGCTCTGCCCTGTTCACGACGGACCTGGTGCGCGCGCACCGGGTAGCGAGGCGGATAGAGGCGGGTATGGTGTGGATTAATTCGAGTAATGACTCGGACTGGCGGATTCCGTTTGGTGGTGTAAAGTCCTCCGGGATTGGGCGGGAGTTGGGCGAGGAAGGACTGAAAGCGTATAGTCAGGTGAAGAGTGTGCATGTTAATATGCGGTCGAAGCTGTAACCTATTCTTTTTGTAAGGAGGGGGGTATGAAGCAATGAATGGTATTTATATACTCTATTCTAACTGACCACTAAAGTACAGGTGGTGGCTATCTATAGTGCGTAGGGTTAATCGTAATCAGCCAAAACCTGCCTCAGCATCACCCCAAATGCCTCCTGCATCTTGTACACCTCCTTGACGTCTGGCTTCACCGGCTCGCCCGCCGACCTCCGGAGATGGTCCTGCTTCTTCGCGCGTCTCCTTCTTTCGGCTAGTATCGGGTCTAGCTCATCATCATCCGTATTCTCATCGTCTTCATCCGACTCTTCATCTGCAATCGCCAAATCCTCCAAGTCAGCCTCGTCAAGCCCAAAATCGCTGGTCCGGAAGGTTGCGCTGCCAGGTACGGCGCCGGCGGCGTCGCCCTCGGCGGCCATTTTCTGGCGTGTTTTGCTATGGTGCCACTTTTTACGGTCTTCTTGCCATTTGACGAGCGCGTCGATTTCCTTGATTGCTTCCTCCTTGTTGATCTGGCGTGTATCTACTGCTCCCTGAACCAGGGCATTGACATCTAGTTTGAACCCGCTACGTGGGCCCTTGCGCAAAAAGTCGAGGATATTTTCGATCCAGGACATGAGCGAGCCAAACAGGCCGTTGTCGTGGATGTGAACTTCGTGCACAAACTTGTAGAAATTGTGTTCGTGGCGGGCACACAGGTCGATAAAAGCTTGCACAGTCTGGTTCGGGTCTGCGGAAACGTCTTGTCGCTGCGCTTTTTCGATTACCTGGATAGCGTCTTCGGCGAATTTGGCAAAGTCGGTTATACTATTGTAGACGTTGGCGGATTTGTAGACGCGGACGAGGGGTTCGTAGAAGATGGTGAAGAGGTCGCGGAAAAGTCGAAGAGTGACGGGCTAGAAGAATTAGCAGTGGAAGACGAAACGTGAGGATGTGACCTACCTCTTCGATCATGCTCAACATCATGGCCTTGTCGCGTTGGCGAGTGTACAGTTTGAGCAGCTGCTTGAGATAGGCAAACCACTCCGCACCATGTATCATATCCTCGTCGACCTAGATATAATCAGCCCAAATTCTCTTTTTCGGGGGTAAAAGCATACATTTTCAACAGCGGCATTCCACGCCACATACGCATTAAAGATCTTTTCAATCTGCGTATGCGTCATCTCCGAACCTATCAACTCAGACCTCAAGATCACAACCACAATATCAATATCTTCATCCTGCGCTTCCTCGCGAATAATACTCTTGATAGACGAGTCCGAATTGACAAACGCTTTGAGCTTGTCCGAAATCGCAGAGTCGTCAACTTTGGCGACTAACCCGTCAATGGGTTTTTGGAATGACTTGATGCCGTCGTTTAGAGTCATGGAGAATATTCGCTGCAACAGTGAACGAGACCCAAATGGCTGAGCGAGGAACAGGTCAAGAACACCAGACATGACGGCTGCCGGGTTGGCGATGCGGATGACGTTTTTCAAGAGGGTGTATGGAATGAGGGAGTGGATCTTCTTGGCTTGTGCAAAGAGTTCTGGCGAGTTGTCCTCGGCGAGGAAGAGGTGGTATATCGTGGCGGCGACCCTATATTCATTAGCCGCCATATCCTGAATATTAGATAGCTATACATACTCAATTCGAAGCCATTCGGCAAACTTTTGATATTCAGGACTCAATTCTTGAATTGTGTCCTTGTCCTTGATTTCGGCAAACAGTTTCGTAAGGCCGTCTATTTCTTTAGTCAGTCTTTGCTAAACCCGGCGCATGGGAGTGAAACTTACTGTCTTCGACAATGTCTTGACGAAACTTTTCCATATACACATCCAGCTCAGCCGCGCGTTGGCGGGCAATCTCATAGAACCGTTCTTGCTCCTCAATACGAGTAGCATCGGCATTTTTCCTTCGCTGGATATCGTGTCGCTCTTCCTCGTTCAGAACGATAGGGTTCGCCGTGAGAAACTCTTCCATAGCCTTCGATTCGGCCACTCTATTGTTTTGTAGAATCGTTCTCAAAAACGCCCGCAACGACACTCGCTGCTCTTCCCGGTAAAGAACAACAGTTTCGCGCAATTCGCTCCTCGAAGGACGAGGAGAAATGGACTTTTTAGAAATGGTGGATGTTCGAGATGTAGCAGATGTAGAGCGGCCATGTGAAGGAAGATCTACTGTCAGGTTGGTTCTCGAGGTTGAGGCCGAGACCGCCGTGACCGAAGACTCGTCGTCAACGACAATAGTCGTGGTCGTCCCGCCTTGGGTTGATAGTGAAGATACAGAAGAAGCATCGTCGTCGCCCCAACCACCAAATAAGGAAGTAGATGTAGACTTTTTATTCTTCCTAGGCAAAGGCGGCAGCATTTTCCCCGGCAGCTCGGTTCGCAGTCGTTTGTGTAGTTTCACGAAATCGCCATATCTTCGGCCAACATAGATGTCTGGATGTCCGGCTTTGCTAACACGAAGAATGAATTCCTGCAAAAGTTAGCTTCGGTTCCCTCTGCTCAAAGGGAGCATCTTACAGCATGTTGATGATAGCGAACAGTACGTTTCACCGACGTCGTCCTAACAGCGGCCACATTCACATCCCAGCTATTAATCGACTGACCATCCGGCATATTCACAAGCAGCCCCTTTTCATTCGCTCCACGGTCCACAATCTCCATTTCAGAAAACCGTATACGCTCTTCGTAACCCGACGCAGTGGGAATGCCAGAAACCATCATCAATTCGACTAATTTCTCGCATTTTTTCGCTAGCTTTTTGCGCTTTGTTTCTTCGAGGCGGTCTTCGGAGGAGGAGATGTCCTTGTTTGCGAACGATTCGAGGAACTGCAACAACCGTCAGCATGTCTCATATCATGTCAGGCAGAGGGTGACTGACCACCTGCAACCGATCCTGCCAAAACTCCTTCTCGTGGGCCTGGTCGAGAAAAGGGAAATTTCGGACATGGTTAACGAATATAAATCGTAGAATGGGCAGGTCCGAGTCGACGGGGGCTACTTCGCCAAATTCCGACTTGAATGGAGCGCCAAAGCGGCGGAGGGCGGTGGGATGGGCGAGCTCGGTAATTTCATGGCGGACCTGGGCGCTGAGGAGTTCGCGTTTGAGGTCTGAATCACAAACCGGTCAGTAACTGAGTAATACTAGACCGAGGGAATTTCTGTACAATGCTCTTGTTTTCCCGACAGGATGTTGTTTGTCAATGGGTCGACTGCGACTGCCGCTGCAGCGGGAGGGTTCAGCTGCGGCGCTGACATGGTGGATGGTCGTGCGAGGGCTTGCAGAGAAGAAAAGACGAGATGAAGAAGAGATGAACGAGAGAGAGAACAATCAGGGGTGCCTAAGCTTTGTGGCACTGGGATGCATGTGGCTCAGATCAGCTTGCTTTTTTCGGGTGATGGATGATACGAGCTGAGGCTGCACTATTGACTGAGTGAGAGAAATTGAGGGGTGACGTCGTGCACCGCCGGATAAGATAAGCGCTAGTTCGGTTCCATACGCAGTAAGCAGTCAGCAGACTCGGCGCGAAGTGACTTCGACCGGTGAGGTGGGAGAATAACAATAAATTGCACAGAAAATAAGTCTAGTATTAAATAGAAACGAATTGAAGCGCAGAAAGAAACATCGCAAGTGAAGACGTGCGGAGGCCGGAGAATGTGTTCATCCAGGGCCCAGGCACATACGTAACGGGCGGGGCTCCACTGCCAATGCCTCCAAGACCAACACCACCAACACTTCCATCCAACATCTATCGAGCACACGACAAGCGCAAATAGTTGGAATTATAAATAACTACCTCTCATCTCACTTGGCATAGTTGCCAGTCAATCCTCGAAACACCACCAACATCATCAAGCTGTGCAACTGCATGCCAACGGGTGATCTACTGATCTACACGCTAAATCCGCTCCTTCCACGGTTGTCTATCCGAGTCTCGGAAACTGTGCCGGGCAGTTACCTTAGCTACCATCTCGGTGCAGACCCTTACTCTTGATGAAGAACGCAGCAAACGTTGCCACTGCACACAAGGACGCTGACACGGCGAACGACAGTCGAAGCCCGTCATAATAGACAGAGCGAGCGGCCATCTGTATATCCGGCGGGAGGGTGTAAATGGCGGAAACCGAGTGTCTGATTTCGTCAATCACCTAGAAAAAGAAAATGATCAGCGGTTGCTAAATGAGGGGAATAATGGGAGTCTGTGTGTGAGTGTGAGTATGAGGCAGTAATGAAAAAGGTTGTACTTTCAATTTATCTGGTATTCCACTCAGGGCCTTGGAAAGGCCAGAGTTTAATCGATTCTGCAGTATGGCCGAGGTGATTGCGACGCCCCAGACGCTGCCCAGCGAGCGAATCAGGTAGACTGTCGACGACGAGACGGCGTGATCTATAAACACTCATCAGTGAGACTTAATATCAGTTTATTTTGAAGCGAGAATATACCTTTATGGTCAAACGCAGCAATAAAACTGAACAATATCGCGGGATACACCATTCCCTGCCCCAGATTGGCCGGGAACACAAACACATAATACTTCCATTCGGCGTCGTCGAAGTGCAGAAACGTGACTAGCAAATTGCCCACAAACATCAACAACGCGCCTGCTTGTGCGATTTGCGCGAGGCGGCCCCAGCGGGACATGACGATGCCGGCGATGAGGCCGCCGACGGGGGTCGCCAAAGACGGGATGATTAGTCTTGCGCCGGCTTTGCTTGCCGAGTCGAGGAGGACGACTTGGAAGAAGAGCGGGAGATTGAATAGGAACTGCTCATCACCATTAGCCATTTAGCCTGTGGAAGGCGGAAGGGTTACTCACAGCATACGCCCCCATCCCCACACCCAAATTAGCAATCTGAATACACACCGGCCGTAGCCCATGTAGCATCCTCAGCGGTATAATCGGTGCAGCTTTTGTCCTCGCTTCTGTCAACAGGAAAAATCCCAACAACACACAACTCCCAAGCAGCGAAATCACAATCCACGGATTGCTCCATGGCAACTCATTCCCACCCAGACTCAGCCCGACGAGTTGCACAGACAGACCCAGGACGAGAAACAGCGCGCCTAGAACGTCGACTTGCTGCCATATCCCTCTTAACCCAGGCCTCTCCCGTCTCGAGCTGCCACTGTTGTTGGTAGCTGGCAGATTAATAACGAATTTCCCCACGACAAGCGCAAACGCCGAGACAGGCACCTGCAGTAAAAAGCACCATCGCCACCCAATCGTCTCTGCAATAAGACCGCCCATCGAAGCGCCGCATATAGAGCCAAACCCATGCAACACGTTCTGCGCTGCTTGATACATTCCGCGATGCTTGAATGGAATCAAATCGGAGTTTATGACCGTTGCTACCATCGTCAGCCACAGATTCGCACATTCAAAAAAGATGATAGAATAGAAGAGATACCCATAGTCATCAACCCACCCCCACCAACCCCCGTAAGCGCCCTCATAGCATTTAAAAGCAGCACATCCTGCGCCACGCTACACCCCAAACAGCCGCCCATAAAGGACAACGTGCACACATAGAAGCACGGCTTGCGCCCGAAAATGTCCGACATGCGACCATAAATGGGCTGAAAGGCGGTGCTCGTAATGAGATAGGAAGTGGTGAGCCAGGACGCGGTGTTGGCGGCGGCGAATTCGGAGCTGATGAGTGCGTAGGTGGAGGCGGTGATGGTGCCGTCGAAGCCGGAGAGGAAGACGTTGGAGAATATTGCTGGATATTTACAGTTAGAAGGAATTGGAATGGATGGTAGATAATAAATATGGGGTGATGATGCATACCGACTTGGATCCATAGGAAGCCCGCGGGGGGTGTCCAGGTTGCTGCTTCGTCGGGTACGTCGTCGTGTAGGTCTTCTTGGAGGAGGAGTTGGTGTTGTTCGCTGTCGTTCTCCTGTTCCTCCAGGAGGATGAATTCAGCTCGGTCGTTTTCTGGCGTTGTCTGCGCCATGTTTCTGAACTGTATAGCTGTATACCTTAAAGGCTTACACAGATGAGTTTGAGCATCTACTTTAGAAGGTAGAAAGGTAGATGTAGTGAAGAAAATTTCTCGGTCTAGCCCAGCTTGTTCCCCGCATATGCCATATTGCGCCATGCAGATCATTAACCTCACCTTACAATAATGTTCATAGCTTGTGGCAACAGTAATTAATTAGCTGGCATTTTGAGTCCTTAATTCTAAGCTCGTTATCATTATTTTATTATTTTAAATCTCTGTATAGTTCGTGTTGGATTACTGTGGGTGGTTTCTCGGCGCTATATAGTTATATCCGTTGGAGGTAGAATCGGCAATGATTCCTAACTGGCTGGAAGTTTCAACGTGCAGTGATAAAGATATAGAAAAGAATAAATAACTAGGTACTTGTCTGATTCTGTATTCTGTTTATTTATGTATTTATGCTGAGTAGAGGTGGGATGGTGCCTGATTCGTAAGGCTGTATATAATGAAGTCTGGATCGGAACGTTCTGATTGGTTAGTTTGATATGGATCTTGGATATCATGCACAGGCGATCTCATTTCTGGTTGCAGCGCATACACACTACATAGGTAATCCCTGGTCCTATGCTGGGCATGTGTAACTTGGGGAATCCTTATCCCTTCACATATAAAACACGGAGTGAAAGCATCAATCCTCCGGCAAATCATCCATATTGTCCGCGACTGCGAGAAATTGACTCCGGTTCAACATACGATATGATGATAGCTGCTCAGCTGACTGTATTTTCTTTTTCTTTTTCTTTTTTTTCGGATTGCATTACCTTTCTCGACTGCGGCAGCTGTCTCATCGGACTGCATTTGCTTTAGTACCGGATTCCGATCGGGCCTTTTTTGATATGGTGGTAAATCTGACAATATGCCAAGAAGAAGTACAAGGTAGAGTGCGAATCTGTACGACAATTAAACCCTACCTAGGTACATCACAGTCATTGAGTCAACAGTTAAAATTATACTAGAATAATAAACAAATATATATATAAGACCTAAATTGGACCTTCACTTGGATAGTACTTAGCTATGACTGGATGCTAGCTTGTATATTTGAACATAGTATATATATTAGAAATTAAACTTGTATAATTCAAACAACAACAAACTTGACCAAAGAGTATTCATTCACTCTTTGTATCTAACAAAGACAAGAGATTAAAAGAGAGATATCCTAGACCTAGTTCGAAAGTACGTAGGTGTGCCGTGTGCCATATGTATGTAGTAAACATGTGCGGGTTGGACTCCAAGTCCCCCATCCACTCTATCACGCAACTGATATTCAATGGAGAGTGGATCTCTGCTAAGCTTCACTGAGTGATCCCCGTCTGCTCACTGACCATATGCTGAGCAGTTTCTGGGACGGGTAATATTACTCTGAGTGGGTATCGAGCCTGGGTGGGGTGAGCGAGTATAATGGATTGTGTAGCAGCTGGCGAGACGTGGCTACCTAGTGTCTGCAGTAACAATCCGATTGTCGTCAAAGACAAAAATATGATATCTCAATCAGCCAGCTCCATCCACTGGCGCTCCAATTCTTGCCCGATCCACGAGGTGGGCCATCCGAGGTTCTCCTCTACATGAGACAGAAACTTGAGTGCTCCCTGCTGCTCGGCGGGTTGTCGCAGACAGTATCCAACTATATATATTAAACAACAAGGCGTCAGAAAGCAAGCCCTAACAGCGCGGTTGTATCAAGATATTGACTTACAGCGTTGAACGAGGTGCGAGGCCATGAAATAGCTATTTGGAACACCTTCATTCGACAATGATAGTCCAATGGCCGTAATTACGTGACTGGCAATCTTTTTCTATTTGGATATCAGCAATGAAACGTGATAGACAAGGGGGATAAACAGACGTCTGCAACGAGCCGAGCCCGGGCCATTTCATAGTCCGTCACCTGCTGCGACGGTGTGTCAGACAAGGTGAGGAATATTCTAGACGCGTGGTAATACTGCATACCGACCACTAGAAATAATCACATTAGAACGTGTTTTCATCAGGATGATTGAATTGAAAGCGAGACAAACCGGCCGGGGGCGACATGATCCATAATTCAGGAAACGGGCGATCCGCGGACAGATCGGGAGCTTTGTATTGTAGCGGTTGCCAGATCCTCGGCATATTGCGATGCCATTCCTCTACAGAGTCCGCCAGGCGCTGCCAGCTTTCCCGGTCAATGGCGTACCCTGGCGCGGCGCAGCATTGCTGAATGATGCATGCACACAAAAAGATGATGGTATTAGCGTGTGCCGCATCATCGTCGCGATGAAAAACTGAGGATCGCTCATAATTCCGCATATCGAGCTGGATCGGCTCACGCTGAACTATGGATGAGTAAATGGCCTGGCGCAGAAACTGCCAGCTCACGGCCTCGCTTAATCCTCCGGAGGATGCTGATCGAGACATGAGGTTGAGCAGACAGCTGGAGCCAAGAAGATGGTATTTGCCGTCTGTACTCCTGCCTAGTTCTTCGTAAAACCGGAGTACCACCACGGTGATGAGCAGGTTTTCATCATAGTTGGCGGGGGGTTGATTGAGGGCGGGAATTAGCAGTTCTAAGCACTCTCCGTGAAAGGCTGATGCTTCGCAGTCGTCGTTGTTTGTCAATATGCCATCGTGTCTGGAAGCAAGTGCCAGGAGAGCCTTTAGCAGCATTGGCTCCTCGAGTGCTCGGCGCGGGACTTCGGTGCTGAAATGAGATTGGGGATCACATATATCCGCCTACTGACGTTGGCCCATTGAACTTTACCATTGAAAAGGGTTAAAAAAAGAGAGAGAGAGAACCCACCACGGCTGCGATTTTTTGAATATAAGAACGGAGTAAGAATGCCTCTCGCACGGATAGTGCCGAGGCATCAATTGGCCCATGCCCAGGGCTAGGGGTAGTATCTAAAAAGATATCACCAGGGACAGACTCAGCTGCATTTGGGGAGATCAGTTGGTTAGATTCAACTGGAGATGGATATGGCAGCCCAGGCTCCTGGTCCTTGTCCTCCAATTCAGGTGATTCATGCGTGGGATCGCCGGTCTCGGAAACAAAAGTCACTGTAATATCTTCTTAGCCCAGGCTTATTGTCGCTCCTCAAGGGGGCATACCTGGACTCGAGACACCCACCCAGACCTGCTGGTCATCCCAGACAAGGTCATAGCGAGTGGGCGAACTCTCCGAACACTGCTGATATACATGACGAACAGGACGAAACTTGAAGCGCGGCTCAAGCTGACAAGGCTGGCCTAGGCGCGTGCAGTGCGAGCATGACGAGGCGCCGTCAGGAACGACGCAGCGGACATGGCGATGGCGACAGCGAGCACAGCCCTTGGTCACTCGCATGTTGCGTTGGTTGATGGACTTCTACATGTCAATTGATGGTGTTGGGTATGAGTTAGGAGTGAAGCGTGGTAGACATGACAGGTATTCTGATAAGCTTGGAACTAGTGCAGCTGACATAATCTTCTTTATTTGATAAGAAGCCAATGAGAGAGATAAGCGCGAATACGAGGCCCTAATGTACATAGGCTTCAGCTCCAGCTTCAGCTGCCAACTGGTTCCCGTGCGGGGTTCGGCTGCTGCCTGAGGCTGACTTGCCACGTTAACCCTAACTAAATGGTAGGTGCTCAAGTGCTTGGGACATGGAATGACTCAATGAGCATCAACGAAAAAAAAAAAAGAAAAAAAAAAAAAAAAAGGGGGTGCAAGATGGAATTATGAGTTGTATGGCCTTGTATATATGCAAGGATGACAATATTTGCACTTGGTTGATGTAGTCTAGCATAGCGGCTATGTAATTAGACATGGCCCGCTGAAGTGACTATTTGACGACCTACTTGCCTACCTACCTTACTTATATTTTAGAGTCATGTTGCCATACTGAACCCATATATTTGTATAAAAAATTTCCCATGAATACCCAGCTATGCATGAACTATATTAGACATCAATAGATATGCTAGTCCGGGGTGTAGACATGGTAAAGTAAGAAAGCAACATTGCTGTTATGCTGAGGCTGCTATCAGGTTCAGGGGCACGGTTCTACAATAAGTTAATAACGGAATTTAATCGGAGTACTAGCACATTAAATCCTTATCTATCAAGATCTGACAGTTCCCAACGTAGAATGCTAATATGCTGATCGACATGGACTAAATTCCCGCATCTGGCATATCAGCTTCCGCGTCACTTGGTAGAAGGCGGAGTAAGATTCCAAATTTGCCCAACGAGCTCTGGTAGTTCAAGCTGCCTATATTATAATAAATGGACAGTTCTGACCCCTCATAGCAGACAACTCAAAAGACAAAACATCTTTTCTTCTTCTTGCAAATATGGCCCCCCTCAAGAAAGCCGCCCCCTTCAAGAAAGCCCTGTACTTTACAGAGGCCGAATTCAAAGACCGCCAACTCCGCGCCCTGCAGCTCATGGAAAGAGAGAAACTCGATGGTTTCCTCATCACCAAGCAAGAAACGCTCTACTACCTCACGGGCTACGACACCTTTGGCTATGTCTTCTTCCAAGCCATGTACTTCCACAAGGATGGCTCCATGCGGCTAATCACTCGCATCCCCGATCTGCGCCAGGCTCTCTACACGTCAACGCTAGAGCAAAAGGATATCCTCATCCGATCCGATGATGCCGGCAGCAATCCCGTCTCCTTGGTACCCAAGGTACTAGAGGAGTTTGGAATCAACGACGCGAAGTCCAAGAGGATTGGTTACGAACCTGATTCCTGCTCCTTGACCCACCGCCTGGGAAAGGCGCTGGAACAAGCTGTTGATGGGCTTTGCGTACTCGTCGACCACAGCGACCTATTTACCCGCGAACTTCGAATTGTTAAATCGGAAAACGAAATGCGCAAGGTCCGCAAGGCCGCCTATCTGGCCGACTTTGCGCTCGTCCGCGCCCTAAAGCTGGCCAAGCCTGGCGCCTATGAAGGCGATTTATGGCGAGAAATTACGGGTACCGTCTACGAGGGTGGCGGAGATGATCCCGCGAATGAGAATATTCTTGTGTCTGGCAACAAGGCCGTTCTTACCCGCTACTCAACGGGCAAAGATAAAATCGATCGCCAGTTGACACTCGAGCATGCCGCAGTTTACAAACACTACCATGCATGTCTAATGCGCACGATCCCCATCGGCGGTATCACCAAGCTGGCGCGGGAAATGCACCGGGTTAATGTGCTGCAAATGGAGGCCGCTATGGCAGCACTCAAACCTGGTAGGGAGATTGGCGATGTTTTTGAGGCCTACGCTCGTGTTGCAGACGAGAATGGGTTCCGGGACCAACGCTTCAATAGCTGCGGGTATAGCCTTGGTGCCACGTTCTCGCCTACGTGGATGGATTTCCCCATGTTTGTGCGCGGTCAGAAAGTGGTTGCGCAGCCGGGGATGGTGTTTTTTATCCATATTATCCTGATGGATAAAGCGACTGATACGGCTAGTTCGATTGGGCAGACGGTGGAAGTGACGCAAGAAGGATGTACGCCGCTGTCCAAGCTTCCGTTTTGTCTGACGCGGAGACAGACTATTGCTGCGTGGAAAAAGGTGCGAAAGGAGGACTATGGGTTTACTGATGAGGAGATTGATGATGGGGAGAATCTGCAGGATGTTGAGCTCAGTGATGGCGATGTGGATGAGGAGGACTATGATGTTGAATATGATTTTAGTGATTACAAGCCAGCTGCTGCGCTGGGTGACCCGACTCGTGTTTAGTTAAGAAACCTAATATCAGTCTTTTTAAAGTGCTCATGTCATATTTTCTTAATTGGCTTGCACCCTTGATTCTCATTCTAGTTTCTATTTATAGTGGTACAATATCTTCGAAAATGGACCATAACACCTAGGCAATTGACATGCATTCTTCTAGCTATATTCATTCATTTTTGAGGTGATATTATATCCTCCTGATGTAACCTCAGAGGCGTAGTCAACCGGCAACGTCTTGGTTATCTTTACTGCCGCCACAATAGCAGCCTTGAGTCTCTCAATCGCCTCGTCACTGATCTGATGATGTAGAGCAATCCGCTCATCCTGAAGCTTCACATCAAACTTCTCACACTGCTCCAACAAAACGCCCATATCAATGTTAGACTTCTTCGCATCGATAAAATAGAAGTTGGTATCAACGGGGATCTGAGGCACAACACCTATCGCCGCCAAATCTTTTTCTAGTCTTTTTGTCTTCTCGTGTGTCTCTTTCATGGTAGGCCACACTTCTTTTAGGGCAACCAGGGCTGGCGCGGTCAAAACACCAGCCTGTCGAATGCCGCCTCCTACTTGTTTCCGGAGCCACCTGGCGCGCTTGATGTTGGATGAGGTGCTGGCAAGAACGCCGCCAACTGGTGCCCCGAGACCCTTTGATACACACATTGACACAGTGTCGAAATACTGGCAGTAGTCCGCCAGAGAATGCCCACTCGCCGCAGAGGCATTCCACAAGCGCGCCCCGTCGCAATGGACTTTGATATCGTGTGCACGCGCGAATTCGGAAATCTTTCGAATCTCTTCCAGTGGGGTTATAACCCCGCCAATCGTCACCTCGAGACTAATCACTTTTGTCGGCGCCGTATGAATATCATCCCCTAGCACAATCCACCGCTTGACATCGTCCAGCGTCATGTATATGCCATTGGCGGGGTGGACGGGTGTCACCATGGCCTGCGACAGGACTGCCAACCCGGATCCTTCCTCGGCGTAGACGTGCGCGCGATAGTCGCATAGCACCGAGTGCGGAGGAACAGCGAGATGGACGCGGACGCCGATTTGGTTGCCCATTGTGCCGGAGAGCATGAATAGGGCGTCCTCCATGCCAGTTAAGCGCGCGATTTCTCGTTGGAATTCGACTGTGGTGGGGTCTTCTTGGTAGACATCGTCGCCGAAGGATGCCTTTGCCATTGCCGCCAACATGGATGGTGTTGGGGTGGTGAAGGTGTCGCTGCGGAACTCATTGGTGGCTGGTGATGGTGATGCCTCCAGATTCGACATCGTTGCGTTGTTGTATGTGTATCTTGCGAAGCAAGCCAGCTGCGGAATTGGCTATCATGATAAGTTATCGGAAGAGATGAGGGGAAGATGAGGGGGGGATAGCGGAGTAAGATTCCTAAATAGTGCAGCAGGCGGATTAAAATCCCAGATTGTGATACATAGATAACGCTTCTAAAGCTTCATGTTTCCGGATAATAATAACGATAAGAAGTAGATAATTCTTTAATATAAATGTTACTTGCGTATCTCTATCTTGGGATATCTCTTCAAGTGGATCGGTTTCATTGTCGTAATGGCCGAAAAAATCGCTCAGCATCGAGATAAGAGCTTGTGCAATGTTTGGACACTTGCAATTGCCCTAATTGTAGTGTCTATTGCATTCCTCAAAATTGAAACTCCCATCCCTTCTTCTATCTCACCTTGGTTGGAGTCTTACGGCCCCGGAACCCAGTCCGAGATATGCCAGCAAGTCCCTCCATTATCCCCAACAAACAAACAGGTCGAGGATTACGTTCGCTCCAAGGTCGACTCGGCAGAATACCAGCTAGACGTCATCGCAAAGCTCTCCGGAATCATTCAAATCCCATCCGAAAGCTACGATGATTTGGGCCCTATCGGCGAAGACGACAGATGGGATATCTTCTTCCAGGTGGAAGACTACCTCAAACGCATCTATCCCATGGTGTTTCAGAACGTGAAGCTAGATCATGCAAATACACATGGGTTAATCCTGACATGGCAAGGCAGCATGCCTCCATCGGAAGCTAAGCCAATTCTCTTCCTCGCGCATCAAGACGTGGTGCCTGTACTGAAGGAGAACGTCAAGGATTGGACCCATCCGCCGTATGATGGCCACTACGATGGGGAGATTATCTGGGGCCGCGGTGCAACCGACGACAAAGGCTATCTGATATCGATAATAGAAAGCATGGATCTTTTGATCAAGAGCGGGTTCAAGCCCAAGAGGACCGTCATTCTGGCATTTGGTTGTGACGAAGAGATCAGCGGCGAGAATTGTGGAAGGCCCATTTCGAATTTCTTGCACGAAAAGTACGGGGACGACGGGATCTATTTGATTATGGATGAAGGGTCGACGGGTATCCAGACAGAATTCAACCGGTCGTTTGCCATGGTTGGCGTTGCGGAAAAGGGGTATTTGGATGTTGGCGTCAATGTCTCGTCAACAGGTGGGCATGCGAGTAACCCGCCTGATCATAATACTATTGGTATTCTATCGGAAATCGTTGTCGCAATTGAGAGCAACCCATTCCGGAGTACTGTCACTTCGCAGAATCCAATGTTTAATTTCTTGGAGTGTGCGGCCGTCTATGCTTCCGAGTCGAATTTCCCCCTGACTGTTCGCCGCACGTTGAGCGAGGCTTTCAACAACAATACAAGCCAAGAGCAACTAGACCAGGCACTCGGTAATATGAAATACCACTTCAAAACAAGTCAGTCCGTCGGAAAGATCAACGGCGGCGTCAAGATTAACGCCATCCCTGAAACAGCGTCTACTATGGTCAACCTGCGTCTCGCGGTCGAAACTAGCATTGCTCAGGTCGAGGCGCACTATGAGTCTCTTATCAATCCCATTGCTGCAAGGCATAGAATGAAATTCAAAGGCTTCCATTCACCATGTGACGACGCTTCAGCAATACGCAAGATTTGCTTATTTGGAGTTGATGCCCTAGAACCAGCTCCTGTTTCCCCCGTTGATGCTGAAGCGTTTCGAGTCTTGTCCGGCACTATCAAGAACGTCCTCAAGCCGTTAGGAGGGCAGGAGGCTGACGACGAGCTTATTGTCACGCCGTATTTGATGCCGGCGAATACGGATACCAAGTTCTTCTGGGCGTTGACCAGTAATATCTACAGATTTACGCCGGTGAATCTGGTTGACAATCTCAACCGAGCACATACGACGAATGAGTTTATTCGGGCTGATGAGTTTGTGCGAGAGCCGCTCTTCTTTGCGAGCTTGATTTTGAATGCAGATGATCTTGTAAATTAGAAGATGTAAACTCACATAGAGACCTTTGTTACATGTCAGGAATGAAAGGTAGAACAGACTTGTGAGTGTGCGTTTTTAAATCTATATTTCTAACTCCCACTCTTGTGCTAAATTTTAGTAATACTTTCCTGAAAAGTCTTCTACTTCTGCGCCTTCCTCCAGACATCTGGCCAAACTAGTATAGTACTAGCCAGCATTGCAATGGCAACTCCCATGTCGCCCACGGGAATCCATCCCAACAAAGATCCGGGAATTGTCAGATTCAATGTATCAATCACGAGCCGGTTCAAGAGAGACGCGGTCGATGGATTGTTTTCAGATTCATCCTCTTTCTTCTCGTTATTGGCATCAATGGGGGCATTGCGAGGTCTCGGCGCCAGAAGATCCAAAGCAGTTCTGGCGATTGCTATACAGATGGCGTAGAACCAGAACTTGTAAGCTTCCAGCAGAATGGGCGTGTACCACGAAACCAAGTAGACATTCATGTCATGCAGCTGTTTTATTGTATTAACATTTGCACCCGACGTGTAGTTGGGGGGCGCATCCTTACCATGGTCGTTCCCTCCAAAACAAGATACATACCCAACGCGCTGGATTCGGCTAGCTCCATCACTGATGCCCTAGATTTCGTGGGATTCCCTGCAGCCAATATATCTCGAACATTTTCGAAACAACCGAGAAAATCGAAGAAGCGGAGATATCGCCGAGCTGGAGAAGATCAATACCAAAGTGCGCGTCATGGAAGAAAAGAAAATACCTAGTCCTATCTGTGCGGCCGCAATCGAACATCTTATAGCCATGACATGATTAAGGCCAACCCCGGTGCCTATGAGGGTCAAGGCATGGAGCAGGCGGAGGCCCAAGTCTAAGCCCGTGGTGGAATTGGTGAAGTTGACCAGTTGTTTCAACCGAGCCATTTGACCGAGCCTCGTATTTTTTTACTGACACAATAATGAATGAATAATGATGTATGTGCATACAATATATCTCGCAGTCTTATCACCAATATACAAAACAAGATCGGAGATTTCCCGCGGGAAAATGAGGGGAAATTGACAACTGTAGATCAACCGAACTAGGAAACTTACCCCGTCCCAAGATAAGAGGCCCAAGTTACCTAAAGAGCCAAGGTATATTGACGGCCTGAGTCATATTAGGCTAGTGCCGCCTACCTCTGTTGGAGTTAAGAACCCTAGAACTCCATGTTTCTATCCATTCTGATGCTCATACATCTATCTTCCTTTTTCTATGAATTTTGACTATAAGACTTCGTCGCCATGGAACAACCGAAATATAATCTCAAGGTGGATAGCCGCAAGTCCGCCACCAGAACAATGAAGGACAGTATAGATGGCATCCACGACAGCGAAGAGGGCATGACCTCGGAGTTACTGTCTGCCGGCTCTGAGCATCTCCACCGGACACTGGGTGGGAAGGAAATCCAGCTATTGGCCGTGGGCGGTGCTATTGGGACGTGTAAGTTCGCCTCCAAGTAGTACAGTATGGGAAGGAGACTGAGTATTTTTTTTTTGAACAGCTCTGTTCGTACAGATGGGCGCAAGTTTGGTCAAGGGTGGCCCAGCAGGCCTTTTTCTCGGTTTCGTTTTTTATGGTACTGTCATCTGGTGTGTCAACCAATGCTTTGGTGAGTATAGTCATATTCTTTGCATATTCTGCAACATCACTAAAACTAAAGAAACAGCCGAAATGGTTACCTATCTCCCAATCGCTTCACCTTTTGTTCGTCTCGGCGGATTCTGGGTGGATGATGCCTGGGGCTTTGCAATGGGCTGGAACTACTTCTTCCTTATGGGTAAATACTCTCCTTTAGACCTTGAATTCCTTCTCCTCTCTAACTGAATTTAGCTTTCGCCATTCCGTATGAAATCACGGCAATCAATGTGCTACTTACCTATTGGACGGACAAGATTCCTATAGCCGCCGTCGTGATGATTTGTTTCGTGATATATGCGTGAGTTGAACCAGTCCCTCCATCAAAACAGGAAGAACTAACTCGGCGTAGTGGACTCAACGGACTCGCAGTCCGGTATTTCGGAACCGCCGAATTCTACCTGGCCATCTTTAAAGTCTTCCTTATGCTAGGACTCATCGCATATACTTTTGTCACTATGGTTGGCGGCAATCCAGAGCACTGGGCATATGGGTTTACTTATTGGAACAACCCAGTAAGTCGTTTGGACGCCAATACTTTTTTTTTTATTTTGCTAATCATTGTATTTTATAAAGGGTGCATTCGTTGAGTACCTCGCTCCTGGAAATACCGGACGCTTTCTTGGGTTTCTGTCTTGTGTAATCCAGGGCTCTTTCACGTCAGTCCCACTATTAATGAGTTGCAATATAATATGACTGACTGATGCAGTATGGTTGGCCCTGAATTCATCTCTATGACTGCTGGCGAATCAGAGAATCCTCGAAAATTGATGCACAAGGCTTTCTCTTCGTTCGTCTGGCGGCTCCTCTTCTTCTTCCTTGGTGGTGCACTGTGTGTTGGGATTGTCATTCCTTACAACGATAATTTGTTGCTCGAATATATTGACGGAACTGAGGGCAGCACCGGCGCTGCGTAAGTTGCCCACAACCTTTGGAATATAAGCTAGATGCGCATACTAACCGTGATAGATCTCCCTATGTCATCTCAATGGTCCACTTTGGAATAAACGGTCTTCCATCCCTGGTCAACGCTCTGATCCTGACCTCAGTTCTATCCTGCGGAAACAACGTTGTCTACTCGTCTATACGTACCCTCCACGGCCTAGCAGTCGATGGCAAGGCACCAGCCATCTTCGCAAAATGCAACAAGTTTGGCATTCCAACCTACTCCGTCATCGTGGCACTTGCCTTTTGTTTTCTTTCCCTGCTCCAGCTCGGACATACCTCTTCCACTGTCCTCGATTGGCTCGTCGACATCTGCACTGCATCATACCTCATAAACTACTTTGCAACGGTGGTGACATACCTACATTTCTACGCCGCGCTCAAACGTCAGGGCATCGATCGAAACACGTTGCCCTACAAGGGGTACTTCCAACCATATGCAGCGTGGTATGCAGCGGTGATGACATTCGTTATAACCTTGGTTCTCGGTTATACGGTGTTTATCAAGGGTAATTGGGACATCACAACGTTTTTTACGTCGTATCTTATGATTGGCTTTTTCATTGTGGCAGCCGTCTTTTGGAAGCTCATTAAGCGGACACGATATGTTCGTCCTGGCGAGGCAGACCTTCAGTTGGGAGATACCAAAGCCAATATTGATCTGTATGAGACGATGTATGAGCCACGCAAAAGAGGCAAGGTTTCCGGTTGGCTCAACAGCTGGTTTGAGTAATTAACTCATGGGAGTATACGGAGTATAAACTATGATATTTTTGGGCATTTTATTCTCTCTATTGGAATTAGTAATTTTTCGTTTTCAGGTGCCTCTAATCAAAACATGAGCCATTGATAAAAGCTTTGCAGATATCAGCAATCCATTGAGGATCAATTGCATGATAGAGGGTGAATGGCAAATACTTGGACTCTAGGCCGGACATATTTGCTACATATGGCACACGGCACACCTAAGTACTTTCAAAATAGCTCCAGGGTGGCTTTCTTTTAATTTTTGTCTTTGTTTCATACAAAGAGTGAATAGTCTTAGGTCAAATTTGTTGTTAGTTGAATTATACATGATGAACAGGTCGACATAATTACAAGATTGGCTATTAACATGAACTAGATATCTCTAATATACATACATACACATCGAACACTTAATCACTCCCACTCATAATCCGGCACCTTAAACTTATCAGTACTAGCAAACGCACCGCCAAAAAATCTCTGCGAAAATTCCATAATCCTACTCCAGCTCACAAAAGCAAACATATTGTTTCGCAGCCACAGTCCCCAAGCAGTCTGTGGTGCCAGCACGGTCGTGATAAACGGTGGGATCTTTTGCATATCATCGATTATAGGCCGCATGCGCTCCTCGTACGCCTTTAGGGCTACTGGTAGATCATTCTTATTCTCTTTGCAGTGCGTACAAACCTCACCAGCCAACACATACGCACCAGCGAGTGCAAGACTTGTCCCAGTGCCCAAGGAGGGTGCATACCCTGCATCACCGACTAGCACAAATCGACCTTTGTACAAACTAGGCAGTTTGACTTGCACAGCCTCATTTGCATAAAAGTCCCGAGACTCCATCATGCGGTTTATGATATGGTCGCATTTCCAGCCTGCATCCTTGAAGTGATGTGCTATGAATTCTTTGAGTGCTGCAGATTCATCCTGGGTTGCTTGTTTTTGCGCCGCCCGGAATTGCTGCATAAGATCATCGTTGCCTGGATGAATGCCCATAAACGTAATGTGAGTCGAGCGTGTTTCTGGATCGAGTCCGATGCCAACAAATCGGCCACCGGGGGCGCTGTATGATTGTCCCATGAGACTGCCCCCGAGAAGATCTTCTGGTATGGAGAAGTAGGCCGCCCACCAGTTCATGGGCACGGTATAATCTTGCACACTGCATCCGAGACCAATAGCTCTAGTCCTCGAGGTCGCGCCATCACAGGCAACGACGAGATCGAAATCTGACGTTGGAAAGCCATTTGCGAATTTGACTGTAATCGGGCCGTCGTCGTCACCATCGCCGCGGTTCTGCGTCATCGAAACGACCTGCTCACCAAAGACATACCTAATATTCTCATTGTCCTTGGTCATATCAAACAGAACCTTCCCCAACTTCCCACGAAAGATCTCAAACTCTGAAACGAGTGACTGCCGATCAGGATCCCCCGTGGCTTTCATACTCGCAAACACTTTGCCATCAGTGCCGACAAAGTTGAAGCCTTCCATTGACGTAACGTTGGCCCGCACGGCTTCTTCCATGCCTGGCATCTTGCGCATAACGGCCACACCAGCAGTCCGAATGTCGACGTTTTGTCCATTGGTGCGTAGCTGTGGGAAGCGTTCGATGATGGTGACTTTTGCGCCGGCTTTGGCGAACCAGTATGCCGCTGTGGGGCCGGCGATGGAGGCGCCTACTATGAGGACGTTGAGATTGGACATTCTATTTGCAGTAAATATTTTGTTAATGCAGAATGAAGAGAGGGAAATGGGCTGGTTATATAGCTCGAGATGGCATTAATGTGAGCATCTGGGGGCCGCTTTTGATTGGCCGATGTATATGCTCGGCCGTTGCGGACCCGAGCTTTTGACCAATCACAGGGCTCATACCACGTCTTTGCAGGCAGCGAACATCAGCCGGTGTTTTTAGATGAATTCAAGAGATTTATTGCTCATATCTGGCGTGTTGATTGTTGAACTATGTAGATGACTGCGATTTTCAGGCAAATTCATCCTGCTGATCAACTTGAACCTAAGGCTTTTGCATCAACTGATCCCAAAACGCCCAATCTGTCCCATTAAGGTTGAACTCGTTGCTGAGGTCAAATTCAATATCATTAATGAATGAATCTCCATCCGTTGCAGTGAACAAATCTGCTGGTGGCATAGTATCTGAAGAACTTGTATTATTTTTCGCTTGAGGATTGAGCCTACGCGGAGAGCGCAAAGTAGCAATAAAGCCCGGCTCTGGCACGCAGCTACTCGGCGGATGAGTATCCCAAGCCTTCAACGTGAGACGTCCAAGAGCCACATACAACGCCTGCTTCGACTCTAGGAGCTCGTCATGGTTACCGTAGATTTGCTCCACTCTCGTCCACGCAGCGTCAATTTCCGAAGCTGACAGCATTTCACAACTCCTCCATAGACTAGTCAGGACGAACACCAAGGAGTCCCATGTCCCCCACAAGAAGAAGGGCTGTGTGTGCCATCGGTACTTCTCAAGACTTGCATGAGAACGCGCTGCAGTATCGTTATCCAGCAGTTTCTGCGCAAGTTGGAGCATATCCCTTCTCTCTTCACTGGTAGCAGTCTCATTCCTAAATTTGGGCAGCCGCACAAACAAGCGCATTGCAGTGATGCCCGATCTGGCCGAACAAATCGCCAGGAAATGAAGTGGATTGATAACATCACAGTACCGAATGTATTTCTCCTCGACTTCGCTTTCGGCCTGGCTAATGACCAGCTCAGCTTGGTGGTAGTCTTTGAATTGCAGGCCATTTTTCGACAAGAAATTGCCAATGCATATGCGCGACAAACAAAAAATCAACTCTGTTGCACCGGTTTGCTCTTTTGGGGGTTCCGTCATTCCCGGCCAAATCTGGTCATCGTTAATATTTAAAGGCTGCCGGGTATCCCAACCATCTGGAAGAGCCGACCTGCCAATGCCTGCCATTTGGCTAGCAGTTTGGTCAAGCGGCAAAAGTTTATAGAATAGCCGCCTCCGCATTTGAACTTCAAACGGTGGCAGACCCAGAGTTTCCCCATCGCGGTGAATGCCCATCCGTTGCGCTATGCGTACTGCAACTCCGGTTAGGATCCAGTATGTGTGGGAATCGTAGAAGAAGCGGGCAGGTAGAAGGAAGAGGACCAGGGCTTGTAGGACTGATAGCTCGGTGGTCTTTAGAAAGGATGCATTCACAAGAGCCTGTCGTGTCGCGAAGCGGTATCGTTCCATCAGAGTTGTGCGCGAGTTGCCTAATTGCTTCATGCATTCTTCTTCTGTTATGCTGAAGACTGCAAAGTGGTATATAGCAAATAATAGGCACTCGTGAGGTCGGGATATATTTGTAGGGTCCTGTGAAGCTGTTTCAACCATCTTGGTGGTTGATGGGATGTGTATAATTTTGCAGAGAGGCTCTACATTCTCGGTGTGAATTTCCCACAGTATCATGGCTTTGGCGTGGGATGGGTGGTATTGGAGGAGGCTCTGCTCAGAACCTAAGAAAGCTCCTGTCAATGGATCCGTTATAAATCTTTCGGTGGCGTCGCCAGATGCTTGGTTTTCTTCCTGATCTTCATCGTCGAGCACGTCCTGCATCTCATGGTCTCCAAAATTATGCCAGAAATGGCTATCTATATATCTCGACTTGCCGTGATTCGCCAGAATCCTGCCGGTTCTCGATCCTTCGGAACGGTTCCATTGGAAAGATATTGGTTCATCTGTTGATGTTTCTCCAATCGAATTGGACGGGGGTGATGTCTTAGCATCCAACAAGCCATGTTGGAGCAAAATATGTTCATAACGAGCAAGTCTTTCGCGCTCATCCTCACTCAACTTTCTTTTCCTCCATCGCGGCGCAGGCGCCTGATATAGGCACTCGAGATTGCTCTTGCGGCAGCTGGAGCATATTGGCGTCACCTTGTCGCATTTCACCTTGCGTTTTGCGCAGGGCTGGCACGTATATGACATGACAGGCTGGGGTGCGTCTTTATTGCCGCCATTGGCAGGCGCTGGGGCAATGGCGACCAGTCTGCGATGATGGCTTTGGGCATCGACTGCCGCCATGGCCCATTCAGCATCCAAGTCTTCAGACCTCAAGGGATCCTGGGTCCGAGATAGAAAATATCAAATTGATAGATTGAAGTGGTAGGAAGGTTGTCCGTGCCAGACAGTCGGGACGATCTTATCGATGGTTCCACTCCGGTGGGTCGCCCCGCAGTTTCCATAGCGACATTGTATCAACATCTACCACAACTTCCCAAATTCTCATCGACTTCACCTTCGTCCCTTTTGAAAGGCAGTCATCAATATTGGGAGTTCATACGACGTCGACCTGGATACCACGATACGCTTGCGATTATCGATCGGAAACGACAATGGACCCGTCAATGGATCTATCAGACTTTGATCCACAGTACAAAGACCAAAACGCCCTCAATAACTACGTGTCATAAAGACTGAAGGCGTATGAGAACTTGAATGTCTATGATGACATGTCACGGGCCATATATAAACAACACTTCGGAAAATGGACTGTCGATCATTTTCGCCAGGCAGATTTCCTACAACTCGCCAAATTAACCAATCTGCTTCGATGCAATGGAGTATTCGTCCATACAACGCACCTAATTGCTGAAAACCTAGCAGCTGTGGTCGACAAAGAAGAACCTCACGTATGGATCGAAGAGAAGATTATTGCTCACGTCAAGCTGGGAAGGGAGCTCAACTCGGGATTTCTAAATGACCGTTTTTTATATGAGATAAATGATTATAAACCGGCACAGCAGAGTACTCAGAAATTAATGCGCGAGAGGGAAATTTTCGAGGCAGCATTGAATAAAAAGGATGAATAGATCAGGTCTCTGAAAAAAAAGGTTGAGAGGTTGCAGAAGGCAATCTCTTGCTTGATCTCTGATAATTGAGGTTTTGTTTAATTTCGGAACATAAATCATATATATCTATGATATCTATGATATCTAGATCTAATAAAATAAAATTATAACCATTAATTTTGTATCAATGAAAGATCGTCCTCATCGAAGACTGTAGTAGGGTTAGGGTTAGGGTTATCTGTGCCTGCGCCGGAAGTGGCGTTCGAGCCGCCCCGCCTCGCAGTTTCCTTATCCGTAACAATGGACCCCCAGCCACCTCAACTTGCCTCATCATCTTCGCCGCAACAGCACCATCAACTGTAATTACCACCATCCTTTTATATCCTTTTTGTCAAAATGCAGTCTTCCTCTCCCTCGAAAAGTACAAACCGGCGTGGCAAATTGATAAATAATGTTTGGTACTGTGACTGCCAGCCACCGAAAGCTGCGGCCCGTTTTCGAGTGAAAAAAGAAGGAATAAACCATGGGAAGTGGTGTAAGTTTTTCTTCAACGTCTGTCCATATTGGCAATTATAGATCGTTGATTATTTGATTTAGTCTACACATGTGAGAAACCTCGAAGTATGGGGTGCGGATTCTTCCTCTTCGAGGAGGAGGCCGAGAAACGAAAGCAAGAGAATCAAACAGTGCCTGCAGACATGAGATCAGAACCTAAAACTCCAAAGAAACAATATGCAAACCAGGGTAGTGGCGGTTTACTCACGCCCGCTACTGCTGGGAGAGGACAAGCAGAGTCTCGACATCGGGAAATTGCTCAGACACCCTCAAAAATTCGCAGGACGCGTGGTTTGTCATCTGACGACGACAACTTCAGTGGGGATGAGATCCTGGATAAGGAGGCAGTCGATCTATTGAGCAGTAGTACTCCTGCGTTGTCGCAGCCTATCTTTATTCCCAGCACACCAAATCAAACACCGACGAAGAATACATTCGCGAACAAAAGGAGATTTAACGACGACTTTGATGACCAGCAGCCACCACCTTCTGCGCAGTCCAATATTAAAACCTACACCTCTCCATTATTCTCATCAGAGGGAGCCACTTTAAGCACTCAACACAAATACAAGAGTTTATCCCCGCTTTCCTCGAATGTTCTCGATATCCTCGATCGCCACAATGTCGAAGTTCCCGCTGTCAGGCATGAAGTGGCGGCATTCCTTGAAAAAGAGCACCTGAAAGCCAATGGAGTGCTCCGTTCTAGGGACATGTCCTGGACAGCATTGAAGAAAAAGGACGAAGAGATCAAGTCTCTCAAAGAACAGATTAGGAAGTTGGAGGGAGTATGATCACCTCCTATAGCAATGTTGCAGTTCTGACGAGTGAGGTTTTATCAATCCCGGGATATTAATTGTACATACTATGTATTCCATCTATTGTATCTAGATTTAATGAAATATATTTACGACCACCGATTTTGTGTACTTGTAGACGAGTAGCCACTGATCTGCCCCACTCACAGACCCTGATCTCGATATCGGATACATCATATTGTGCTCTGTGTGTTGGCAGTTCCTCTACCAATGAATGGATCAACTAGCTCCATTCTGGTTACCCTACAGAAATAGTTGTCTGGGAAAGTAAGAAGATAAGGCCAAAGGAGCGGGGCCCTTCAAATTGAGATCCAACCGGAGCAACACCTTCTGCAAACAAAGGGATTCGAAAGGGCAAGAGGCTAGTACTAGTACTTCGATCCAACAAAGATTACCCCGTACTGCGAACACGATTGGAGTGATCCAAGTGAGGGTTAGAAGACGATCTTATACAGGGCTGCCCCGCCTCGGACAGATCCCATTTCCATATAAGTCTTAAGATCCCCAGATTTTTTCCCGTCTGGGGTTCTATCAACTTCAACTTGATTCACCGTCTCTGCTGCGACGTCATGTGTATCTGTGCCGGTTGTGATCGTGACGACTGCGGCTCTTTTCCCATCGAGTGGGAGAAACTTGGTAAATTCAGCAATGGCAAATGGTATTGCGGCTGCAACTTGCTTGCGGCCCATCGTGAAACGAAAAAGGAAGGAAGAAACAAAGGCAGATGTTGTGTAGGTACTGAGTTTTTATTGACCATGGTAGATTACTGACTCCCTTGTTTGATCTAGTCTACGTATGTCAGAAATGGAGTGGCGATAAATGTGGATTCTTTATATGGGAAAACGAGGCCAGACAACGAGAGCAGAAAGAGAACCAAAGAGGGCCTAGCACTCCGAACACGCAACGCCATACTAATAGTAGGAGTCTAATCACACCACCCGATTCTGGGCCCTCGCGAGCAGGGACCCAAAGTCGTCGGGATGTTGCTCAAACGCCCATCGACAATTGGGATGACGACTGGGATGAATCGTTGGATGAAGACTGGGAAGATAATTTATGGGAGGACGAGATGCATGCCAAGTTGTTGGAAAGCATAAAAGACAAAATGAGAAAATTCCCGAAAGACGGCGACGATGACAGCAGTGGGAATGGGAGCTGGCATGAAGAGTACTACGATATTTTGATCGACGAGGAGCGGATAGGGGGTAGTAGCGACGATGATAGCGACGACGATAGCGACGATGAAAGCGACGATGATAGTGAAGATGGTAGTAAGTTGAGACAGCCTGTTGTCACTCCCAACACATCAAATAAAACATCGCGGACCCCTGTGAAGGATGCATTTTTGAAGAAAAGGAAATTGGAAGATTCTGATGACCAACCGCCCCGACCCTATAAGAAAAAGCCTTCTCAGAAAGCTGTACCTGCTTCGAAATCCAAAACAAGCTCCAGGCCATCAGTGAAAGTATCTACAACTCTTACTCCACGGCGAGACATGTCACAGTCAGCCGGGAAATCGGCAGCCCTCCCAAGAGCACATAAAGTCAGAAAACAGTCCGTGTCACCAGGAAGCAGTGGGTACCTAGGTAGTATATAAAGCAATCAGCAGTACCTACAAAATCAGCGGCAGTCTAGGCTACCTACCTACCATTTTATATACACTTTGCCTATCTATTTTAAAATGAACATGGCCACTCATCAAAATCTATGTCTCATCTATCTAGGGTCTCGTCTAGCCAATGACAGGAATATTCCGCTCCAGATAGCCACTCCAAGTGGGCATAGTCCGTTTCCAGGGCGTATTGGTAGAAATCTGCAAATCCTCAATAGCACTTGCGTACTTAATCAAAGTCGCTTCCGAAAACGTAGTACCCATGAGAGCGAGGCCATAAGGCATATGAGACTCAACGTGAGTTCCCGCAGGGATCGTAACGACGGGGTATCCAGCCTGGTCTGCGATTTCGTATGTAGGACCAAAGTCCGGGGGCACGAGCAGGGCAGTCAAGTTTTTGCTATTGTACTGCAATGCGGCATCAATACCGTCTTCTCGGCTTGTGCGGCGACAGTAGCTGAGCGCCTCCCAGTATGTTTCATTCTTGATGCCGCCCGTTGCCAGTGAGGCTAGAAACCCATCTTGCCCAGAGGCAAAAGCTGGATTCACTCCGGGTATGCCGCCCTCGCTTCCAGCATTGTCAATATTGTATTGTACAATGTCCTCGAGAGAGTGCATGTCGGTATTGGTGAGTTCAGCAAGATACGTCTTGATGTCATTGTAGAAGTCCACTGCGACATATGTGTATTCCGACTCGTTGGGATATCCCCGGTCAGTGCCGTAATCCCAGTTCCATCCCGCGGGGTCTACAATATCCTTGTAGTATGGGAGTTCTGTGCCGTTGATAATGGTAGCTCCGGCTGATTCAATAAGACCCAAGAGCTCCATAAGTTGTGCATTTGCCAGAGGGTCATTATACTGCCAGAAGGACAGCCACGGTAGGCCAAAAACGGCGCCCTTGAGCGCCGACTTGTCCGTCAGGAACTGAGCATAACCTCCTTCGGGGGTCTTGCCCTCTTGAGCAAAGGTGGCATTGTCTCGAAAATCAACTCCGTATATGGCGTCCAAGGCATAGGTGGCGTCACGGACAGTTTTACCAAAACAGCCGACCGAGTCCTGGTGAAGAGACTCGGGGATCACGCCAGCTCGAGATGTCAGGCCAACGGTGGGCTTGATGCCGACAATTGCACATCGTTCAGCAGGGTTGATCACTATATGAGTTAGTATTCAGGGAAAATAAAAAGAATAATCGAAGACGCACCACTGCCATCAGTTTCCGTCCCAAGAGCAAAGGGAATTTGATTCGAAGTAACTGCAACACCGGAGCCTGTGCTACTTCCACCAGGGTTGACAGTGAAGTTGTACGGATTGCGACACTGTCCACCACGGCCCGAGTATCCCTCCGAATAGTCATTGGAACGCATATCCGCCCACTCGCTAAGAGAGGCCTTGCCCAGGAGCACCGCGCCGGCCTCGCGGAGGCGATGGACGACGTGGGAGTCCCGGGGAACGATCGAGCCAATTAGAGCCCAACTACCGGCGGTGGTTTCCATCTTATCTTTGCTGGCAATGTTGTCTTTGACCAAAAAGGGAATTCCATGGAGCGGTCCTCGGACATTTCCCTTTTGCCGTTCATCGTCCAATGCTTGGGCAATGGCCACTGCGTCGGGATTAAATTGTAGAACAGCGCTACAATATATCGTTAGAAATAAAATCTCAAAAAAAAAAAGGCTCAGAATGCTTACTTCAAGTACGGCTGCAACTGATAAATCCGCTCATAGTAGCACTGAAGAAGCTGGACACCGGTGAAATGTCCTGCGTGCAGTTCAGCTTGGATATCATCGATGCTGGCCTCTTCCAATTTGAAACCATGGCACAAACGCATGGGAAACAGATCGGAGCCATTGGAGCCAAGTACGGGGAAATCGTATGGATCACCCTGTTGAATAGTTTGCTGGGCGACAAGGGTATCATTGGTGCTGTTGGCGGCATTGGTTGACTGGATCAGCCCTGCAGTCGTTGCGGCCACAACATAGGCTGCACCACACCTCATTATTGTGATGGGCAAGATTTTCTACCGGGTTGGGGCGAGGGAAAAAAGACCACGGGAAAAAGAAAATAAAAATAAAGAGAACAGAAGAGAAGAAGAAAGGAATGTCCGCAAATTGCGACAGGACTTTTACGTGCGAACAAATCAGCTACAATTAGCTCATCGACGGTCCCTGCAAGGTCCTGTACAACCCGGTATGATCCCTGCTGGGTGCATGAGGTAACACTGCTAAGCTTTTAGATAATGCGTATTAATTTATGTCCAATAACAAGGCAATTGGTTAATGTTGGTCAGGGGAGCTTGGCCAATAAACGAACAGCCTTTTATATACTTAGGGTTAGGGTTAGCTCGCTCCTTCCAGATCCGACAGTCTGACTACCGTTTATACAAACAAATTGACAACAACGTTAGTTTCGAATAATATTTTTATAGGGTTCTATCTAGAATTTTGAAGCCAAAGCTAATACCCTTTTCAGAAAGTAACTAGCACTGTATTTAGCAATAATAGATGCCCTTTTTGCTCACGGCCTTGCTTGTACGTATACTTGCTCTGGGGTGCATATAGCTCGGGTCGCCCCACAGTCACAACCATGGCTCCCAATTTCCCAGCGACTTCAACTTGCGTCACCGTCTCCGGCAGCATCAATTGAGCAAGAGTGATCATTTCTATCTTGTGGTAAATGGGGTCTGGTACATCTCAAACCCGGGGCCCGCCTGGCCAATTCATCAATGACCATTGGTATTGTGGCTGCAGCCCACCGCAGCAATCAATCTATTATCAAGTAGGAAAAGAAGGGAAAAACCATGGCAGATGGTTCAAGCTTTCTGTTTTTCCCCTACCGTTTGACAATGATAGATTGCTGACTTCTGAAACTCTTGAATCTAGTCTACCGCTGTCCGAACTGGAGTTATAATGGTTGCGAATTCTATCTCTGGGAAGAGGATGTCGAAAAACGAAAGCATGAAATAGAGCTTGCAAATTCGCAACGAGAGCCTCGTACTCCGAGTCAAAGCCCAAGCAGAAGGAGTAGTGCACGGGTTGGCGGTTTACTCACACCTGGTACTGGAAGAGAGCCCCGAAGTCGTCGGTATGTTGCCGAAACACCCACGAGAACCCGCAGAACGACCTACGTTATAGATGACAGCGAGGATGAGGAGTACAACTACGGTGAGAGTGAATCCCTAGATAACGAGAATGTGGATAACTTTAGTGGTGATGAGAGCTTCCATAACACAAACGACGACAATGGGGATGAGAGCTCAGACTCGAGCTCGGATGACGAGAACGACGGCACGGGGATGATACCTTGGAAGACGAGGTCGGACGACCTGGCAGACAAAAGTAGTCCGACACCAAATCAAACATCGCGGACATCTCGGAAAAGGACATTTGAAGATTTTACTGTTGAGCCGCCCCCGTACTCCGAGACTGCGTCAGCTTCGCAGTCAGCGGAAGCGTCTACAACACGGCGACGTATACGATCCTCCCAAAGATCACCGGCACATCTATCCGCACTTTCTTCGAATGTTCTTTCGATACTCGATAGCCATGATGTTGTTTTCCCCACTGACGCCTGGGATGAAATAGCGGCATTCCTTGACCTAAAGCACCAGACTAACCAGGGGGTCAATGAACGAGAGGAACATGCTCGAGGCAGCATTGAATAAAAAGAATGAAGAGAATAGGTCTCTAAAAAAGAGGGTTGAGAGGTTAGAAAAGCAGCGTCAAAATGCAATCTCTTGTTTAGTGTCTGACAATTGAGCCTTTGCTTAATTTTGTGATATTAATTGTATATTATGTATTCTACGAATTGTATCCAGATCTAATAAAATATTTACCACCTCAAGTTTGTGACAATGGCTGAATGGGTGCATAAGAGTAGCCAATAATCTGTCCCACGCTACTGGGCCTGGGGTGCATTTCTCCACGGGGACAAAGGGACAGCCTTATTGTAGAGGCTGGCCAAGTTGAAAGGCTTCGGCTTCCCCGATGTAGAAGTAAGCTTCTTTAAAGCATGCCCAACACCATACAGCATTTTCTTCTGATCCCTTTGGCATGAAATGTCACTGAAAACTGACAGAGTCGAAATGAGTTGGCAGATCACAGCGAACAGGTGATCTGTGTGCCGGGAGCAGGCGGGGGTTAGGGCTTAGAAGGCGATCTTATAGGCGTCCCAGGGCCCACTCGGCGGCCACAGCACCCCCAGCACGGGGCCGGTGGGCGGCTCTCCCACCCGGCTCGAGCCGCCTCAGGCACTTTCCTTTTCTATAAGTTTCCATTTCATTAAAGATCCGTTTGCCGTCTGAGTTTTCATCAATTCAACTGATTCTACATCTTCAACTTGCTTCATCATTCACATATTCGCTGCGACAGCATCATGAACTGTAGCTATTGTGATGAGATTTACTCCGGCGGTATTACTCGCTTTCGCTGACTTGACACATCCCAGAATCCCTCTCTTGGCAAATTCATCAATGGAAAATGGTATTGTGACTGCGAGCTAGAATTACCTGCGGTCCATAAAGTAACGAAAGACAAATCTAGTAGATACTATGGTAGATGCTGTGAGTCTTTCTCATCCATGTTGACAACGATGGATTGATTGCTGACTCTAGGAATCTCTTGGATGGAATGTTATCTAGTCTGGAGATGTCCGCAATCAGTAAACGAACAATGCACGTTCATGCTCTGGAGCGAAAATGCCTACATGAGAGAAGAGGCGTGGAAGGACGAGAAGAAAACAGAGCCCAGTCAAGCGAAGGAGCAAAGCACGACTGAGAGTAGTAGGACCCAGGGCGACGGTGTAATCAGACCCAGTATACATTACGCCCCAGCTAGCAGCATACAAGGAAACGCAGCGTGAAAGGGCAATCTCTTGTTTGAGCTCTGACAAGTGAGGTTTTGCTTTGTTTAATTTTGGGATATTAACTTTATATGTGATCGTTCTTGTATCTAGTTTATGAGATATATTTACCACTTTCAATTTTCTTTCTTTGAATGGCTGTATACATCTTCTAACCCTTATCTTATCTCGATCTAATCGCGTGTGTATCACGTGCATCGAAAATTTAGACGTGGCTGCCCAATGACAGTCGAACATCGGATTTACTCCTTGACCCCTCCTCGAGAAGCAGCTTACAGAGTACACAGTGACTCATTTTCTCCCCTCATTTTCATTTTGTTTTTGTTTTTCTTAACCAGGCTGGTAATTGTCCGTTGCAAAAAATAGACGTCATCGCAAGCATCGCAACTCCTCTTTCCTCCCGTGCACGGATCAAGTCGTTATTTCTTTTTCTCTAAAAAAAGTCTCCCGCCGAGACTCATCCTCCAATGGCCTCTGCGACATCCTCCAAAGAGCCAACTTGTTCAGCCATGTTTCGTCCTCCCGTGAATCGCACGATGCGCGTGCTCGATCGCTCATTTTTTAAAAAGAGTGTTCCGATATCAGCGGCGACAGTCCTCGAAAGCAAAAATATCTCGAAGGTGCGCAAGACGCTCGAGTCTAGCAAGGATGTTTTGCCTCTGCCCAGATACAACATTATCTCCAATTCAACTGCGGAATCGCTAGTGATCGGGAAGGGGCAGACGCTGGCTTTGGATAAATCAGGGAAGGAGCAGAAGAAATGTGTGCTTTTGAGGGAGGATATTAAATATGATGGTAATTCCTCTGTCCCCTTAATTTGGTGTTTGACTTATTAATCGATTGGAAATGAACAGACGCGACGACGTGGTCTCCGATTTTAAATCAATTGGTTGAAGACGGCACTGTTGGGCTGGGTCCTTATACAGTCAATCTGGAATATCCATACTGGAGTTACGCGGACATCATCCAGGCGGTTCTACCGGAGGAGGAAGTCAACACTGGGGAATTCCCAGAAGGATTCACATTGACGGGACACGTTTGTATGTCTATGCACTCTTTACAAGGGGGGAAAGAGATTATTTACTAACTCGGGCGTGACTTTTTAGTGCACCTAAACCTACGAGAACGATGGCACCCCTACAAGCACATTATTGCTCAGATTTTAAAGGATAAAAACACCCTCGTTCGCACCGTGATCAACAAAACCGAGAATGTCGGCACCGAAAGCGAATTCCGTACATTCCCCTATGAAGTTCTCGCTGGCGATGGCGATATGAATGTTACTGTTCACGAACAAGGATGTGAATTCCAATTCGATTTCTCCCGCGTCTACTGGAACAGCCGTCTCGAAACGGAACACCGTCGCCTCGTCGAAAGGTTTGAAGAGGGCCAATTGGTATGCGACGTCATGGCTGGTGTTGGACCATTTGCTGTTCCTGCCGGAAAACGCAAAATCTTCGTCTGGGCCAACGACCTGAACCCGCATGGCTGGGAAGTTATGGAGAAAGCAATCAAACACAATAAAGTCCATCGATGGGTTCGCGCATTTAACCTGGACGGACGTAAATTTATACGGGACACGGCGGACTTGATGACGGCATCGCCAGAGAGAGTTGAATTTAGACCGAAAATGTCTAGAACACAGGTTAAAGAAGGTCAAGCGCCTCCTCCACAAGTATTCATTCGACCACCGACTGTTGATCACTACGTGATGAATCTCCCCGCCACCGCGATTGAGTTTTTGGATGCCTTTGTGGGCGTCTACGCTGGCAAGGAACAGCTCTTTGCGCCACACACGGACCGGAAATTGCCCATGATCCATGTGTATTGCTTCTCGGGCCATTCGGATGATGAGCGAGACGACCACGTCGATATCTGTCAGCGCATCTCTGAGCGTATGGGCTTTACGCTAACACCGGATGATACAGCTACTGGCTCTGGGAACCGCGAGAGGGAGCTGGAGATTTTTAATGTGAGGCTGGTCAGTCCAAAGAAGCAGATGTTTTGCGCGAGTTTCCGTCTGCCGCAAGAGGTTGCATTCAAGAACTAGTAGCAAGCATAATAGCATGGAAAAGAGGCGTTGGATGGAGATAGATAGACTCGATACCCGCATAGCTTATAGTGGATTTGTATATAAATTTAAAAAATGGCTCTTAAACATGATATCTAGTGAATGTGTTGTTCTTGTATACGTCTTGGGCGTGGGTTGATGATGCCAAGACCGGAACTCTGCCGAGCCGCATCTGAGATTCGACTTCGGCGTCCCTCTTTTCTCGCCGCCATCAGCAACTCTTGTCACTCCTTCATCGCTCGCGCATTCACCAAGCAGCAAGACACAACGACAGATTCGGTATATTAATACGAAGAACTGCAGCTACGCATTACCCAGGAGTCAGACTGAACTGCGTTGTATCTCATCAATCAACCAACCATCTCGATCGCCATCCGCCCGCCATCCCGCTATCGACAAGAAACCTCGCAACCGAGCTTCCTAAAAGAAAATAAAAAGAATAAAACAAAATGAGTTCCGGCATCAAACTCCCCGAACCCACCCACCGCAAGCGCGTCCTCCCCCAATCCGACCTCGAAGCCGCATCCACCCTGAAACTCGGCGAGGACCAAAACACGCACACCCTATCCCTCAGCGAGGCGCGGCTGGTCATCAACAAGGTGCTCGAAAACAAGCGACGCGGGGGGAAGAAATATGACGAGCCTGAGTACGTCTCTTCCAGCCAGCTTACCATTTTTGCGCGTATGATAGAGGGGTAGAGACTGACTGACTCGTGAACAGAAACCTAACCAAAACACTCGACTACCTAGAAGTCTTTTCGCGCTTCAAGGACGAGGAAAACATCAAGGCTGTTGAGCGCCTGCTCAATTCGCATACGGAGTTGGAGATGTTTGAGAGGTCGCAGCTTGGTACCCCTCCCTCTTCTTCAAAATCTCCCAGACGAAATCACAAGAAGGCATACTAATTGAGCATGGTGGATATAGGAAGTCTGTGCTGCGACAACGCCGAAGAAGCAAAATCACTCATACCCAGTTTACAAAACAAAATCTCGGATTTGGATTTGCAGGAGTTGCTGGATGAGTTGACCAAGTTGCGGAATTTTGTGGAGTGATCTCTCTCTCCCCCGCTCTTCTATTTATGGTTGTTGCATATTGCATACAAGTTTTATGGTTTAGAAATGACTTGTGTCTTGCTCAAAAGTTGTTGCATTGAAGATTAGACTTGTTCTTATCATAAGCGTGGTGTTTGGGTGTTTTTTTGTGAAATATACGGGTACCTAGGTAGGTCCTATGGCTGGCAGGCAGGTCTTTTGATAGTTGATAGGTGATACATATAATGCCAGCTATTTATATTGAATATTGTCCTTCATTGGCATGTCTGTTACTTATACTCGGGTACAGAAGAGTAGATGACGCTGATGATTACAATCGTCAACATTATCAATCAGTTAGGGTTGCTTTTGCCCTGTAATCAACATCATATATGGTAGGTAGTAAGTAGTTCGTAAAATATTAAATACCCAGAACCTCCCTAAGCCCTGGAACTTCCGTATGATCGCGCGTCGTCTTCATGCGATGGCACCACGTCACATGCTTCTCCTCGCCATCGCCATCAACCGGCTCAAACAAAAACTCACCACCCACCTGCTTCACATCGCCACTCTTGAGCGCCAATCCAGAAGGCAGATAACTGAGTTGGTGGAAAAACGAGCCAACAATGTTACGCGTCGTGCTCTTTTGAAAATACCCTGGTTTTGCGCCCATGGCCAGCGTGCGCACCATATCCAAATCCTTGAAGAGCGCTGCTGTTGGATCGGTGTATATGGGGAACTTGCAGTTGGTTTCCGTTGCATATATGTCGATTAGTGCCGGGTCACCGCAGCCGATTATAACCAGCGAGGTGCTTGAAGACAAAGGCTGGAGGGCGTCTGGGGTGATGGACTCGGATACAGTGCGCAGGAATTCCTGGCAGCTCTATATTCTCCCCGTTTGATGTTAGACATTTGCATGGTTTTTAATAAGATGGAATACTAACGCCGCAGAAGAAATGCCGCACAAAAACAACCAGCACGCGTCGAGCTACATCCGGCCCAGCCCATAAGCTCTTAAAGTCGTGCGCCTTGCCATCTCGATCGAGCACTTTGTAGCTGGCGACCTTGCGCAATGTTTCCAGCGACGGGATTCTGTCGTCTGTCTCTACCTCGCCCTGAAAGTCGACGTCGACGTCTTCGCCGACGGCGGCTTGCTGCTTTGTTTCGGTGGTGGCCATTTTGATTGTTGATGTTGCATCAGTGTTCCAACCGTGAGGGAGGGTGGTCCTCCATCCCTGTTGGACTCTACTCTTCTTGGAGTATACTGTAATCAAGTCACATGATCGCAGTAAGTCGATCACACACCTTTCACACTTATTCCATTATTTTTCATGAATAATAGTTGGCATGTATTTCTCAGCTTTCAATTCAATCTGGTGTTGGTTGTTGGTAGGGACCACTCACAATACGTACCTAGCCAATAGGAGCCGTCCATGTCGGGAGTACACACTACATTCCGAATGAGGATGAATCTGGACGGTTGGATCGTGGATGAGCCTGATACGTTGTACCTTGTACGTGTCTGAAGAAGCTCTTGATGATAAGTTGATTCTCCCATCCTTACTAGGTACAATATCTAAAAGAAATATGGCCTTTAATTAACAACTATATACGAGGCCTTTTGAATCAAGTCACGTGACTTGACTTTCCCATTGGAGATCACGTGACGTAGATGAATTGGCACGTTAGTTTACGTGCACCAAGTCACATACCCCACAAAGTCAATCATCTCATACCTTAACTATGTATATCCGAGCCTGAATACGTCGTTAATATTTCCCAAAACTTCCAATGCTTCAAGACTGTGGACGATAGTGTTGGCGTTGTGCTTCCCAATCGATAACACCTCTAGCAAATCAGAGCGGGGAACCCTTCCATGCAGGCCCCGGATTACCCCGAACGTGAATCTGCGGACGTTGAAAGGAGCCCCGTATATAAAGGGCATTTTAATGCCCCAGACTTACACCTAGTTGAATGTACAGTTGCACAGTCGCCAGTGCTGAGTGTACACTACACGATAGTATTCAAAAAACGTGACCTCTAGTATATGATTGGCCAAACACTATTATGTCGACTAATCCGTCTAATCGTCCTTGGCGAATCACGTGACCCACCTTATTTGAAATTTTAGATGAAATCGCAAAATCCACGTGACTTTTCTGGAAATTGGTGGCTTTGCTCTAGGTGTTGTAAACGCCAGCTTCCAACCTTGTAACAAATCAACGCTGAATAGACTCTCCGTCTGATCGCCATGTCCTCTAATCTTTGTGTCTGACCGATGACTCTGCGACGCGGACGACACGCCAATCGGGCAATCGCATTAGCAATCGAAAATCGACAGCCAATAGCCTCAGCCTTACTTAATGCGGATTTCCATGGGCCGTGATTGGCGGGCTGCACTCTCCAGGAATTTGTCTGGCGCTCCCCGGACAAAGGCTTGGCATGTATGAACTAGTCCAGATTGGGAGGCAGGGCATGTGCCTGATTGGCTTGTCAGGGCGACTTATCAGAGCGCTGTGATTGGCTAATATGTCGTCTCTCCAGATATTGTGCTCGCACTTATCAACGATCATACTACTGTCTATATAGTCTGTCTAGCCTAGTTTTGTCGCCTACGGACTGGCTCTCTATTAGTTTTATATCCCTCACCACACACAGCATCAGTATATATAAGAAAATTAGAGAGGGAACAGCTTCACATGCAAGCATTCACCTGGCATATATCCAGTACGTAATATGAAAACGCTTTAGGGCTAGGCCGACCCGCGCAGATTGGCAGCCAATAAGGGGCTTGCAGCTTATCTTGCTTAATGATTTGGTCTGCTAAGCAAACTGGGAATTCAACGTCTTTTTTTTGAAGCGTCTGAAATGAAAGGGCATATCCATTACGTGAGGAAAATATGCGGCCGGGACGATCCTTGGCTCAGCCAGTCATCGCGCCTGCCAGTACGTAAGGAATACGAAATCTCCCGAAGGAGCAAGTCGCGGTTGCCCTTGGAGTCACTCAAGCTGTCATGGCAGGCACGACCGATATAACTGCCTCCATCTAAACTTCCACTTCTCCTTGTACCTCAATGCCATATCTATCATATCTCTGCCATATTCCATGACAGATATCCAGTGATCCACGACTGATTGATTAATCGACGGCGATCCTCCGCGTATGACTGGGCGTTGACTGGCGGTGTTACGTCTTGACTATCAAATTATCAAATAATCAATGCATTCCTCCTATCACTATCAGTGTATCGCCAGCTTTCCTCCCACTGATAAGGCACCGGTCAGGCCGTCAACAACGACATCAGTACATTGGCTGTGGACGCTCTTTTGTTCTGCAAGGGAACACAGCTAGTTCCTGCCCGCGTCAAGCGTGCAACCTAGTCTCAATTCTGGCTGAATATTTGATGCTCATCCAAAAAAAAAGCACCGCCTTATCTAAATGCCGGCCCTCTGCCCTAGGCGATTAGGCTACGCTATCTGAACCTCCACCCACTAACAACCCCCCTGTTGATACGTTATCGTCGTATCTTTTCGGCTTGTGCGTGTGTCTGCAAAGTGGAAATACATATTTATAATGGCCACCGCCATTACCATCCAAGCCACTTCTTCTGGCCCGGCAGCTGCCGGTCTGCCTCTTACTACCGATCAACGCACATTCCTGCAACACCACCAACATCACTACCGAATGAGCTCCGCTACTTCCCCAGTCACTTCCCTCGCCAACTCTCCCTCTGCTTCTTCGGCCTCCTTCTCGACAGTGCCTACGCCTAATACTGTCACCATTGCTACGGCCACCACTTCTACGATTACTGACAACATCGTCTCTGGCATATCCTCTCGTGGCCCGACTGGCCGCGATGGGGTCAGCTGCGACGCCTGTCTCTTTCGCAAGAGCCGCTGTGCCATGAACGAGCTGGTCAACAAGTGCTACTCGTGTGAATTCCATCGCCAAGACTGCACCTTTACGCTCGCCAACAGTGCCCTGTCTGTAGAAGTAGGCTCGCCGCAGTCCAGGAAAAGGAAGCTGGAAGAGTTGGTAGAGGTTGAACCGCAACCTAACCATTCTAAGAAGAGGTGAGTTTTTTTCCGTTTTATAATTCAAGCATTTCATGCTAACAGTTTATAGACAACCAGAAGCTGCTCGACCACAGTCGAGTGCAAAAGAAATGGTGCCTCCCGTCAATGCAAACTCATTGGCGTCGCCCAGGCTGTCCTACCAATCAAGTCAGCATATCGGGTTAACCACAGAGATTGAACCCATCCTCTTTGAACACATCCCCCTCGACACTAACGATGAAAGCTCAATTTCCTCGACACACAAAATCAGACGATTCGCCGAAGACGGCACGTTTATGCGAATCATGAACCCAGACTCAAAAAGCACCTCCACGGTCTCATTAGATGCCATTGAAACATTAGTCGCCCCCTATGGCTCAACGCTGGTCGACAAATTCTTTGAAAAGATCCACCCAGTCTTCCCCGTGTTGATGGAGGATTCCTTTCGCCAATCCTACCGCACACGAAGGGGCTTGTCTCCTTTGTTGCTTGCTGCCGTCTACACCCTGACATTGAAATATCTCGAATTCGAACCAGCCGCACGGTCAGCCCGGAAACCAGAAGTCAAACGAATGGAAGACACTGCTATGAAACTGCTGACCGAGTCTTTGCCTCATGCCGATATCACCACCATCCAGGCCGGCATGCTCATTATGCAACGTTCGTCTCTCAACACATCCTCGCTCAATGGCCAAATCGTCACAGCCGCGTTTGAGCTTGGTCTGCATCAGGACTGCTTCAACTGGAAGATTCCGCTTGCTGAAAGAGGGCTGCGCAGGCGTATGGCGTGGGCATTACACACGCAGGACAAGTGGTGTTCGCTTGTTCATGGGCGGCCCTCGCACATGTCGGCTGCAAACTGGACGGTGCGTGATTTGGTGGAAGACGACTTTTTCGGGGCGTTTGCAGCCAACAGTCCTGCTACGTCAAATGAAGGTGGCCTAGAGCATGGACCACGCCTGTTCTGTCAACACGTCTCGTTGACCGCTATCCTGGCCGAAATTCTTGACACCTTTTACACACTACGAGCTGCCGAGCAGTTCTCGGCTGCCGGCAACAACAAAACGCGACACATCCTTGAAAGAGCAAAACCAGTGCAGATCCGTCTTAAGGATTGGTTTGCCCGCCTTCCAGCAGACATGAAAATGGACTCCCCGTCAACTGCAGAGATACTGTTCGACGAGGTGACGGAAGAGTCCGCCTCCAATGGCGCCCTGCATGTAGCATACTTTGCGACTGAAATCACACTCCACCGCTGCATCATCCGGTCATTGAGTGCCACTACAGCCGATAACTATCTATCTCACATCTGCCGCTCGGCAGCTAAAACACGCTTGATCAGCGCCATGGATTTTGTCAACCGTCTACGACCCGCCCATCTGCAAGCCTTTTGGCCGGGCTCGTCGCGCACAAACTTTGCCCTCATCGGCTCCTTCGGCACATTGTTGCTCGCTACAGCGCCGACAAAAGAGGAGGCAGAATTCTACCGCCAACGACTCGCAGAGTACAGATGGACGCTTAGCGTGAGTGTCAAGAACGCTCAATTCCTCAAACACGCCATCGAATCACTTGATCTGTCCACTATGCTTGCCCAAAACGTGCCGGAGAAACCCGGCATTGAAGAGTTGATGGCCGGCGTTGCTGCAGCCGCAAAGAGCAACCGCGGCCGGCGGGGGCTTGGCCAGTCGAGTTCCAGGCCTGACGTGACTTTCGACACAACGGGCCTATTCACAAGCGGTGAAGGCGCGACGTCGTCTGTAGTCAGCGGACTGGCGTCCCCAGCCACGAGCCCGAGCAACATGGACGAGATGAGCGATGATGACAACGCTGGGGAAGACTATTAATCTTGTCTTCCTCTCGCTTCCCCAATTCGATTTAAACCTTGTTTATAGACTTTTTTCTTTTCGGCTTTATTATATCCCTTCTGTTATGAGCCATGAGCGAGTTGCTTTTTATAGATGATACCGTTTCGGTCATGTACATAGTTATCTACCTACCATAATAGGTCGACAAATTATACCATTTCATGTCACTACTCCGTACGTGCTCGTATAGATGAAGATTTAATGTAGACATCGATATGTACTATTCACTGCGTACTAGTGCTATGTATTCAGTAGACCTCTAAAAACGCCATTAACTCCATGTCTTTTGCCGTAAATAATGAACTTCCCCAACTTTTGCTTTCGAATATCCTTCCTTCCACATCATCACCAGGTAGGTATATTAAACGAGCAAAACAGCTAGATATGAAAATTAGCACTTTCTCCTTCTCAACACAACAAAAGTATGAGGAGAGGCTTACCGTTAACAGTCCCATCCATATCCGGATTATTGCTGACCTGCGCATATTTACCCCAAACCACCTTTCCAGATGTCGTCACCAATCCTACCCATCATCAGTCTAACATATCCAATACAAGTGGCCAGGGAGAGGGACGTACCAAGCTCAGAAACATTAACCTCAATAACCGTACCCTTCGTCAAAACACCCAGCTGCGTATACAATGGATTCTGCGGATTCTTCTTGACCGAGAGGATAGGCAGTTGGACTGTAACACCGAGCTCCGGGTGCGTAACATTCGCCTTCTTATAACGCAAACCCATAGGCCGAATGAAGCGCTCAAACTTGGGGTTTCGTCGTGTGAAATCCGCGCCGACGAACGTGGGTTTCGTGATCATTCGCTTCCACGATTTCTTGTGTGTCTTCTTTCCGGTGTTGACGACGGAGAACATCTCCTCTTCACTAATACCCTTCACCTTGGGTAAGGGCACAGAAAATTTGGCGGCTTTTTCAGATCTCTTATCCTTGATCGCAGAGGATAGAGCTTTGGCGTTGGTAGCCTGCGACCGATCGAGCAAATAATTGGGCAACGGCACGGAAGAATCCTCTGCTTGACTGGTCGATTTGACATTCTTCTCTTCCTGTGCGCGGATTCGTTTCTTCATTTGAATCTTTTCGGCGTGACGCTTTTGGGCGTACATCTTGGCGCGCAGGCCGCGCAGGCCTTGGGCCTGTTTGGACGCCAGATGGCCCTCGCGGGCTTCGCGTTTGCGGGTGCGTTCTTCATGGTCGAGGCGTCGGCCGTGTTGCTTTTGGAAGCGTCTATCATTCAAGTCAGTTTATTATTAGGTCGAAAGGTAGGGTAGGGTGGTGGTTATAGGGTTATCGCAGGCGAGAGATGGACGTACTCGATATACTCGTTCTGAGGCTGTATGGCGGAAATTTTGTTAGCAGATAATCACCACAGTAGTATGAAAGCATAGAATGTACCATCTTGGGCTATGATTAATGCAATCTGACAGAATGAACGATGTAAATATTTCTTGGAGGTTGGTCAAAAAAGTTGTGCCGCAAAGTCAAACTCTTGGCGTCGATAAGACTGATATCAGTTAGCCGGTCCATCACGTGAGCTGTTGGGCACTTCGGCAGCCGGCGCGGCAACTTGTGCAGTTTCGTGATTTTATTTTCAGACACCTGCTTTAGCCGTAGAGAGTCAACTTATACTACAACAGTCTTTGGCTGGCGATATTGGGGGCAACAAATCGATCAATTGGATAACGGACAGATTGATTGATTGATACAATGTTTTCTCGACCTGCTCTCCGGAGCCTGTTCACCGTCGAACGAGTGGCCAGTCAACAACAAAGCCGTCTTCTTCAACAAGCATCGACATCCAGCATCAGCCAAAATGCATCTGACATCCCACCTCCAACAATAACCAACGCCGCGCCCACCGAATCACAAGAAACACCTCTTTTATCTACATCGAATAGCAAACTCCCCCTCCCACCCACCTTCACCTCCAACCTCAAAATCACTTCCAGCCTCGCCTCCAAACTGCCCTACCTCCAAACGCAGCGCCCACACTACATCTCCGCACACCTGCACGACCGGCCCTACCTCTTAACTGAAGGTGACCACCTGCGCCTCCCCTTCCTCATGCCCAACGTCAAATCCGGCGACGTTCTCCGCTTCAACCGCGCCTCAGCGCTCGGGTCACGCGACTACACTCTCAAGGGCGGCTCAACGACATCCACCACCTCGACTCGCGCAACAGCGCCAGCGTACATCGACGAACGCATGTTTGAGTGTCGTCTGCGCGTGTTGGGTGTCGAGTCTGAGCCGCTAAGGATCAAGGAGAAGACGAAACGACGACGGAGACATGTGCAGCATGTTAAGAGTAAGCACAAGTATACGGTGCTGAGGGTTATGGAGGTTAAGATTAAGTCGTTGGAGGAGTTGGTGAGTGAGGGCGCGGAGATTGTGGAGGATAACAAGGTCCTTAGTGAGGAGGATTTTGTTGTTGAGAAGAAGGCTGATTAAAGAACTATCTATACATGGATGTTGGTGGGTGATCTACCGAAATGGGTGCTTGTCAACCCCTTTTTTGTATTTATATTACTTGTTGTTTTATTGTATCTTTGTTAATCAACTTGAATAGCATCATTGCATAAATCTGTACCTATGTCTAGGCAGTTTCACATTTGCTATCATTTAGAGAGTATAAATAATCTCATCATCCATAAACATAACGCTAATCACGTTTCATTGCTTAAGAAAATTTAATCAACAAGAATGGTAGGTGCAAGCGTCGAATAATGCTCAAAAAAGCTTGCAAACAACCTGATAGCATGTCCCACATCCTCTGTACCACCAGTCTCCCGAATACTGTGCATACTAAGCTGCGGGTTACCCAAATCCAGCGTCCTGGCTCCCAGCTTCGCCGACAACATGGGGCCGATAGTGCTACCGCAGGATGAATCGTTGCGGACGACAAACAATTGCAGAGGCACGACGTTTCCGCCGTCTTCAGCCGCCTTCTGCGCAGCTTCTTGTAGAAGGACGATACCCGGCGAGTTGGTTGCGTAGCGTTGGTTGGCGTTAATCTTGATCACGGGTCCCTTGTTGATGTGAGGCTTGTGATCAACTTCGTATTTGGCGCTGTAGTTTGGGTTGATGCTATGCGCCATATCGGCAGACAGCAAGAAAGATGTTGAAAGGCTTTGTTCGTAGGCAGTGGAGAGGTCAACAGAAGCATCAACAGCGAACTTGTCACCGGCGTTCTTGGCCGGCAAGATTGCAAGGCGACGAAGGACAGCTGGCAAAGCATCAGAGTCTGCGCCCTGTGCACTCTTGCTTCCAATTTCTTCGTGGTCGAAGAGCGCAATCAGGCGAATGGCGCTCTCATAGTCCAATGCGGTCTCGGAACGGACGGACTCGATAAGTCCCTGAACAGCGCAAAAGGACTGGTTCAAGTTATCCAGACGAGGGGAGAAGATGAATTCCTCGGAGATACCGCCAAGGCATGATTTTTGCGTGTCGAAGAGGATCAGCTCAAAGTCGAGGATGTCGACTGGCTTGGTGTCGAGTTCGGATGCAATCAGTTCGACAATGAATGGGTGATGGCGGTCCATCAATGGCTTCAATGATGTTGTTTGATTCGCGTCGGCGTTTTCAGAGTCTTTGGTTTTGTTCAATTCGGCTTCAACCAGGCCGGCAATGGGGAAGAGCTGGGTTTCCTTGTTGAAGTCGAATGTCTCCTTGCGTTCCAGGTGGATGGCCAAGGTTGGGATGCGGAGGACTATAATGTTAGTATACTTGATCTCAAGAGAGAGATAACGGCGCCATACTTGGTCGGTCAATCTTGACCAATTTCTGCTGGATGCTTCCATCCTTTGCGCGCACCATGACACGCCCGGCAACACCCAAATCACGGTCGAACCCTGGAAGGAGTTAGTCTGTCTGCTTGCTAATTTACTTTCATGAATGAATACTAACAAGTATGCCAAATACCTCCTCCATATGTCTCAACGCCAACTTGGAGGAACCCTTCACCCTGCTTTTTGCTGACGGGCTTGATCCTCAACACAGGCGAGTCGGTGTGGGCGCCGACCATGGCGACTGAGTTGCCAGGCTGGGCATCGTGTCAGTAAAAGAGTCTTGGCACATACACATATCGCTGAGGTAGGTTTGTTATACCTGCCACTTCTTGCCAATGGCAAACGCAATCAGGGTAGATCCATTGCGGGTAAGATAGTACTTTCCACCGGGCTGGAGGGTAGATCCCCACGGATCTTTTTCCTATATATTTGAGTTAATCGGTAGTCCCGAATAGTTACATCTACAACACCAGAAGACGTCAGACGTACTAGGATCTGTTCGAAGCCAGCTGCAGCTAGCAGCTCCTTGCTGGACTTGACCGCATGGAAAGCTGGAAAGTAAGTAAGCTCGTGCCAACCAACATATTAAGTTACGCTAAACCGGGCAACTAACGAGTGGGTGAGGCGTTGACAAAGGACAGAAAGTCCAATGCGGCCTCCTTGTGGTTGATTCTGACCATGGCGGGAGCGGAGCGATGGAAGCGACGCAGCGATATTGGAAAAGGAAAAGCGTTGTTGGCAAGAGGACCTTGGAGAAGAGACGAAAAGCGTTGTTTCATCTTTTGCTGCTCTGGAAAATAATTGGAAGTTGAGGTGGAGAGAAGGCGGTCGGCGATACATCCCGCTGACTAAGCAGGTCCGATAATAACCGCAGTCATTCTTGGAATCTACAAGATGAAAGTCTTTAGATATAATACTATATTTATTCTACCTTCGTTCCATATTGTATTCGAGACAACTTCTTACTAGTTTCAGTTGAATGGGGAGACCGTTGAGGTGATAGACGTCAACAGATGGGAGTACAGTACATGTATACGAAGTCTTCCGTAGTGGAAAACCAGCAATCCGTAAAACGAATGTGAGGATGAACAATTAGCTTTTTCTAATAGTATAGAAAGCTGTGATATATTCATTAGCCAAAGTCTAGGCGGTTTTTTTAATGTACATACCTCGTAGCGGATGGTCACCTTGACCATAAGGGCTCGTATCCACCGTAACATCTGGAGATGTACAGGCACCAAACGCCACATCACGAATCTCATCACACTTAAAAGTCAAGGTGTAGTTCATGCTGCATGTATGGCTTGTTCGTGGTTGGTAGTTTTACAGTGTAGGTGATAGATCCGTGTGATCCGTGTTCTAATCAGTCCAAAAAGTCAGTGATAGGAAAGAAGTAACTAGAAATATCTGTACAGACCATCATTTGCATCAACGTGAATGATTGTGCTCTTGCCGGGTTGAATCGTCGAAGGTACGGAGCTGGTAATCCTCCCTGTGGCGATGTCGGATGATCCATTGTCAAGGACATAGCCTAGTTTATTGAAAATTTCAATGCGTGTATCGTATCACAATCGGACATTTTGAAGGTGGGTGAACTTTAATTTGGACTGTAATTAGAGAGATGAATTGATGAACCAATTTTGATGCCTACCTACTTGGAAAGGAAGGAATGACTATATGATTAGAAAGGGCTTAAACAGTCCTAAAATGGTATTATTATGACATATACATGACGGAATAGGACCCTTCGTCCTAGAAGGAAATGATGATGATTTTATCGGTTCCAGACAGGCCATTATGTACCTAGGTATATGACCGGCATGCTTCTTAGCATTTGTTTAAATGCTACGTATAATATATAAATATGCATGACGTGTTGATGGGATAGATGCCATTTGTGAAAAGACATGTATAGAGGCGACTGAATAAGGGTTCCGCCACTCAGAACCCTAATTGTACCTATTCCTGCCAAAATACTAGCTACAGCTTAGTAGATGAGATTGTTTTTATTTTCATGTCTTAGCACTCATTCATTTCCTTCCTCTTCAGGAAGATTAAAAATATCTATGACATTGATTAGCCAGTCTAAAATGTAAGAGATTGTATATTATATAGGTACTATGTACATAGGAGAAAGGAAGATTTACACCTTATGACGGTCTGACATCAAGCGCGGGAAAATACCGGCAGAGTCGTACTTCGTCTGAATCTCCTTCAGCTTCTGTCGGTTCTCGCCATATCCAGCGTACACATCGTACGAACCATCCACATAGTTCTTATATACAAACGGATGGTACAAGCCCTTCTCCTCACCCAGGGCCTGTGCTCGAGACATTACATTTTTCACGACCTGTGCTATCCTGGCATCGGTCTCGGGGTCTGACCATGTAACCGTGATGCTAAACACTATGGTATCATCAGTATCGCCATATTTAAATGGTAGAGAAAAAGGGGTGAGACATACAGAATAACGGTCCATCCTCTGGCTTTAGTCCCATTGGATTTCCACCGTTCTTTTGAGATTCTTCAATCATACTCGTCTTGATCAACTGGAAATTAACAGCGGGCTGAACTGTGGGTATATTCTTGATCTCGTGGGCCTCTTCAATGAAAATGTCCCAAAACTGCGAGATCAATTCCGCGTCAACTTTGAATGTTTTCGAGTTCCAGTGGGATCTTTTCATTCATTAGCCAGTTTCTCTAAACGAAAGAAGAAAAAGGGGGACATACCGGAAACCCCCAGGAGCAAATCTTGTTAGCTCATCTATCAAGTCCGGCACAGTCCTAAGCTTGGTAGTGCCATAAAACCTGTTCATAGCAGTCATATTCTCAAATGCAACTGGCTTCTCGACCGGCTCGAGATAGGCATGGCTACCTCCTGATCCCATCATCTGCATGTCGATATACCAGGCGAGCCACATGTACATATGGGCATTTGAATCTGGCTGGTAAGCCATGCCCACAAAATGATTGATAAGCTCCGAGGAATGGGCACATTTCCCAATGAAGCACAATGTCTTGTGCAATGCCTTTCCCGCTGCGAGTTTTGCCGCATGCAGCGTCCAGTCGAATGCAGGCTCTTGGAGGTTCAGGGCAGCCTGGCGTTCAGAGATATCTGAAACGGCGACCAACTCGGTGCCTCCCCAGACCAAGTCGAGAGGGTGTGTCTCTATGTCGAATCGGGTGACAATGCCAAAATTGCCGCCACCTCCTCGAAGGGCCCAGTACAGGTCGGGGTTTGTGTCGACATTGGCATTTGCGATGGTGCCATCTGACAAGACAATCTCAAAGTTTTGCACGTTGTCCACGGCCCAGCCGTACTTTTGACTATACAACGAGAGTCCTCCTGTATAAAGTTAGGACTTGATATAATTTTCATGCAAGAAAAAAAAATCATACCTCCAAGCAGAAATCCACCAGCTCCAGCACCCCCTACGCGACCAAGAGCGGCGCTCAAGTTGTGCTCCGTGAGCGCCGTATAGATATCAATCGATGTGCTCCCCGCGCCAACAAACGCGATGGCCTTATCTTCGGAAAGCGCGATACTATTCAAGTTCCGTAGATCGAACGTGAGGCCACCGTGGACGTTGGAAGCTCCGGCATAAGCGCCATGTCCGCCGCTTCTCACAGCAAAGGGGCATTCCTCGTCTCTCACGACAGTGATTGCGTCGGCGATTTGTTGAGCTGTTTCGGGGGTGACAATGCAAACAGGGTGCTGTTTTCGCTGTTGAACGCTAAAGAAGCTATCTAGAAATTCTTCGGGAGGCGTTCCGTGGTAGACGATTGACTGTCCGAGAGTTTGTTGGAGCGAAACACACTATTTTTTTTAATCACTATAAGTATAAAACCATGCAATAGAATTGGTGATGATCTTACAGCTTTGTCGCAATTGCCTGTCGTACTATTGGCGGCAGCGTAAATTGTTTGCTGCTCGAGCGCAACTTGCGCATACTCCTGGCCAGTGACCAGGAGCACCGGCAGCATCAACGATGCTGCGAACAGTCGCATTGTCAGAGATATTTGCTGTTGACAGCGGGTTTGAAAGGGATGCACAATACAAGAAATTATTTGGGCATTTTAGTGTCTTTATACTAGTCTATACGACGTTATACGGCGTCTTCAGCTGCGCAAATTAACTTTCTCAGCTAAGATTCACCAACACCTTTTTCCATTTTTAGTACGACAGCCAACGTTGGACGCGTTGGCTCGCACGTGAATGGTCCGGCTGTTTGTAACATCCAACATCCAGCACTAACTTCTTTTTAGTATGTAGAGAGTGCATATGATGATTCTCTAATTTCTCATTTGTCTGAGTCAGATAAGCAGCCAAATATTAAATAAATAGGAGCATCTGACAGGCTAACCTGCCCAAGACTAGCTGCCACAGAGCTGAAACAGTGAAACGTTAATTCCGGAGACATGTAAAACCGTTGGAAATAATTCCGAAAATATACGGGCATTTAACCACCACTAAACTCGTTTAGTTTATCCATGCGATCGGCAAAATTTATGCATAAACATTACCGGTTCGGTTCTAGAACAGCGATCACTTACGCAGTCAACCATCCGACGGTCCGATTTGCTCCCTCGTAATCGGTACTCGGCATTCCCACAGGTTCTCGTATCTCAAGATTTACGCAGTTATTGTCTGATTACTGATATTCACGAGGACCAGGATGTGATAAATAGGGCTTCTAGCAGCAATGCAACCTGCCCATTATAATGTACTTAATAGCCACTGGATACCGGTGCAGTGGTAGCGGAGATCCCGCTTCTACACACAGTTCATAACTTCATACAGGGGTTATTTATTGTTTAATATTCCTTTTCTATCCAGGAACAAAGCCGATTAGTAGACCGGTTAATAAGTGGCTAACCCTAAAAACCCGATTGTTCCGCGGGTCTCATAACATCTTCCACGGATATATATATAAGCAGTATGTCGGCTCCGGAGGTTGATGTGGCAGTCATCGGTGCTGGTAAGTTCATTAATTTCAAGGTTATAGATATTACATGCATGACTCTGACGTTACTAGGCCTGAGTGGTATCGCATTTGCCCGATTCTATCTCGACATCCACCCCGAAGCACGTTTAGTCATCTTCGAGAAGGATGCAGGTATTGGTGGAGTATGGAGTGCAGGTGTGTAATTGCATCTCCCATCTGAACCGTATTTCTTTTTTAATACTATTCTTAGGGCGCATCTTTGATGCATTCTGGGTCCAGAGTCCTCTACGCATGTCCTCCTTCGCAGACGTGGCTCTCGATATCCCGGAGGATGCTCCCAGAAAACACGATACATTTGAATCCAAGTATGTCACTCGATATCTTGAAGAATATGTCGACAGCCATGTCTACAATGGGGCGTCTCTAAAATCGCGAATCTGGGTCAATGCAGACGTGCGCTCGGTAGAAAAGAGTGGCGATGGATGGCTCTTGCATGTCGATGGTGCCGAGCCTCAATCTTTGTACTGTAAGAAATTGGCCGTGGCGTCAGGGATAACATCCCTTCCAAATATGCCTAGTTTTCCTCTCAGTCCCGAATGGAAAGTCCCCATATTGCACCATCGGGACCTGGGTGCTCATAAAGAGATCTTTGATCCGGAGTTCGCAGCAACATACAGAAACATCACTGTTCTCGGCGGAGGAAAGTCTTCCGCAGATATGGTGTACGGTGCTCTTAAAGCGGGAAAGGACGTCAACTGGGTTATTCGGACGTCAGGAGAAGGACCAGGTATCTTCATGGATCCAGCAGGTGGTGGGAGATACAGACATGCGGCGGAAGCCGGGGCTACTCAGAAAGCTGGAACACTCAATCCTTCTAATTTTCATACTCTCTCTGCACCGGCCCTTGAACTTCATCAGGATGAGTCGAAGAGGGCTAATCTAGAGGAGAAGCTGTATGCGGCAGACAAGCGATTCAAGGCGTGGGCGAATTACCGAGGTCGAGAGGGAGCTCTCCCGGGATTTCGTGACTTGGAACCAAAGGCATCGTAAGTGTCTATCTATGTACTGTAAGTGTACCCTTACTAATATTAAATGGATAGTTTCTTCTGGAGCAGCGGCCCCGTCGGAGTCATTCAACAAGAAGACTTCTGGGATCTAGTCAGCAAGAAAGTGAACGTCTACCGGGGTGATCCATGCGGCACAACATCCAATGCCATAATCTTGAAAGATGGAAGAGAGGTGCCTTCTGATGCTGTTTTATGCGGCACAGGTTGGGACTCCTCGTACCCTTTCTTCACGCCCGAACAAGCCTCCCAATTGGGTCTCCCACATCAACCCAATACCTCGGAGAAGGGGGAACAGGCCGACGAACAAACCTGGGAAGATCTAATGAACGCAGCAGACGCGGAAATTCTAAAAACATTCCCCATTCTAGCCCACCCCCCTCCTGTCCCCGAGAGAATCAAGAACAACACCCTCACACCAGCCCGCCTATACCAGGGCATAGCCCCCTTATCCGACTCCTCAATCCTCCTCCTAGGCCGAGCCCGAGTATCTAACAACTTCCGTGCCGCCGATGCGCAGGCCATTTGGGCAACTGCCTATTGGGATGGACATATAGCTCTACCAGACGAGGCCAAACGACAAGTGGCGTATATGAATGCTCTGTCGCGAAGACGATACCCGACGAGGGGTCTTGACGGGGTCAATTTCCATGCTGATCTGGTCTATTATACGGATAAGTTGGTGCGTGAAGCGGGGCTTTCGTCTCATCGAAAGGGATGGTGGGATGATCCTGAAGAGCCGTGCTGGGCAAGTGATTTTGGGGATTGTGCGAGTGAATATCGGGAGAAATACCTGTAGTCAAGAGAATGAGTGGAATGCGTGACCTAATAAATGGAGTTTTAGACTAGAATCAGCATAGTATGTGCATATAGTTAATTTAAGCTTATTTGGACATCATGTTATTATTCCGAAAAAGGCAACCACGACGACTGCCTAAGGCACCCGCCGTCATAGTAAGGCCTGGAGCTCGACATGGGCATCAGCTTGTAATTACAAGAAGCATGATATATTGAATATAAAAATCAAGCGCTCGGCCATCAAACCATCTTCTAGCAAAAAGAAGCGCCAGCGCGCTGTCCCCAATAGATTAGATGATGGGTTGGAACTAAATGCTTTTGTCACGGCATGCTTGACGGCACGTTGCACGGAGCTGAAGAGGCCTGAGGCAGGATTAGGGCTGTGGGCAAGGAAGCCCTACATATTGACCGGGAATAGCCTCACGATTCCCAATTAGGCACCGCGGAGGGGATATAAAGGTCAACACCGCACACAGAGCTTTTGCTTACTTTTTTCTTCCCTTCTCCATACTTGTTGCTTTCTTACATAGCCCCCAGATAGCTCAATGCATCTATCTCGCCTGGCTGCTGTCACAGTTTTGATGATAACGATTGATTGCTTTTGCATTACGTCGTTGAAGTTTGAGAAATAGGATCGATCAACTCGGTATTCATTCCTTCTATTATCTATACTCTACACAACGATACTGTTCAGCCGCATGATCACCTACAAACCTGAATTAGCAAGTATGTCCAAATATAGTGGCAGGGTGGCAAACCTTTTCAATATATCTCACTCCAACCTGGATCCCATCTTCGTCTTGAAACTCGCTTTCATCACCGAAATCAATGTTCCCCGGATCCAGACAGGTCAAGCAAGTCACGACCACCTCGGAGTATCGCGTTCCCATCTTGGTCCTTAGTTCTCCATAAGCCAAAGAAAGCAGACGGTCCTGATACGACACCAAAGAAAAGCGATCTGATGGTCCAAGACTGGATGCCGGGGTGGTTCTCAAGTCCGCCTCACTATACGAGACAAACGACTCCCACAACCCCAACTCAAGCAAGCACACACCAATGCTATAAATATCATGCTGCATAACATAATCCTCTCTGGCAGTCGGTCCAATCCGGCCCGGGTGTTGATATAAACATCGTTCCCACGCCAAATCGCCCTTGCGTAATGTCTTTCCCTCTGCGGACCGGAAACTGTCAAATCCAACAAGGAACATGGAGCCAATGGCATCGTCATCATCATCATCTCTCCGCAACAGCAGTACTGTCTCTGGTCGAACATTTTTGTGCACAAATCCAAACGTATGGATATAGCTAACGGCTCTTGCTAGTTCGTTGGCGAGTCGGAATCGATCTGAAAGAGAGTTTGGTCGTTTCGTATTCTGGAGTAGACTGCGGAGACTTTGCGGTTTCTGGTGCGAAGAAAGGCCAGGGGGTATGCGGAATACAAATGTGAATGCGGACGGTGTTGATGTGTCATCCTGTTCAAAGTGCTTAATCACTCCTTTGCAGTTTAAAAGGCCAAATTCAAGGGGGCTCGAGTGAGCTAGCTTCCTTGCTAAATCTCGGACGTCTCTTTCAAGCTGCCTACTGTCAGTTTCCGGAAGGCGATGGATTCGCTCCACGATTAATGCTCCTTGATTATTTCGCCAGCCAAACTTGGCTGTGCATAGTGGTATATTCTTTAGTTGGACAGCCTCCAGACCCTTTTCCGGAAGGAATATTGGCGCTTTTTGATGACTCGATGTGGAAGGCGAAGCAAGTGCTGATCTCAGTGATCTGGCTGATGCTATTGGGGCTTGACTGTCTGCCGAAAGAGTAGCGGTTTGTTGTTTATATATCCTCAGTTCGGCATCAATCTGCGGCGTGGCTGCTTTTATGATCAGATACCACGACGGATCAAACATTTTCTGCCAAAGCTCCAGGTCTTGTATTGCGCTCTCGATCTTTTGTTGAACGAGTGCATACTTCCATCGCTTGACCCGGACCGGCTCCTCATCATCATCGGTGGTGGTCGAATTTTTGGAATCCTTGCTTTTGGTCACAGACTCAATACTCTGCACCGCAATCTTGAGTTTGCTTGCAAGCAAATCTAGTGTTTCCTGCTGTATCTTTCGATGCTCATCATTTAGTGTGTGCGCTATGCTTTCCACTATTTTGAGTTGGACTTCGGCGCGTATCCAATAATTCTTTAGGCGGAGGACTCGCTCGATAATTTCTTGCGTCGCATTCTTAAAATGAGAGCATACTTTGACCAGCATCAAGCCATATCTCGGTTCTTTTAGTTAGTAATTGGGATTTAACTCGGCCCCAGAACTTGAAACTCACTTGTAGCAAAGATCTAGGGCTGAGATAATGGAGAAAGGGTCAACCATTGTAGCAATTAATTTTTGTGATAACGTTCAAATTACTTCCGCCTCGAAATAAACATGAAAGTAAATAGCCAGTAAATATACTAAATAAATAGTATAACGAGGCTGAGGCTGAGGCTGAGGCGGGGTTTCAATGCAACTAACTACAGTAGTCGTGGCTTGGCTGATCAGAGTCAAGACGAAGGATCGAAGATGCACATCACTTTGTACAGCCACACAACACAGTCTCGCGCGAGGCTTTACTGTCTTCAGGCCGTCCTCTGTTCTATTTTACTGACCTTACCGTCTATCATTCATGTATATGTCGTCCACCCGGATCGTGAATGACACCGTTCGCATGGCCCGACGAAAACACCATTGAACGAGGCTGAGGACCGCGGAACGGAATGCGAAGGACGACTGAGTCCCCATGGCTCGGCTCTCGGATTTAATTCGAGATTCGAAGCTCGAAACGCATTTCGAACCTCACAGCAGCGTCGAGACGGTCCATACCTACAATGCGCCCGACCCAACATCACGCCGACGCCTCGTGCGCAGATTCGAGCATTGGAAGCGGCAGAACAAGATTGGAGGGGGCAGTTATGGTAGTGTCTGGCTGGAGAAATGCACCAAGGGCTCTCTCGATGTGCAAGTGAGAGCGATAAAGCAGATTGAGAAACATGAGCAATTTACGCATATAGATTATACCCGGGAATTGGAAGCTATTGCCAAGTTCTCGCATGCAAGAGTGTGTTCTCTTCTTCCTCTTCATCGTCATCATCATCTTCTTCTTTTGGTCAATTTCCAATTATGATGGGATGGTTGGACTAATATTCAATAGTATGAGCGTTGTTTTGTCAAGTCGTTTGGATGGTATGAAAGCCCAGAGCATCTGTTTATCGCCATGGAATACCTGGGCCTGGGTGATCTGCACACATATCTGTATCGCAAGCCAGCATTGCCAGAACATGAGGCGAGGGAAGTGACCTATCAGATCCTGGATGGCCTGAACTTGATGCACGAGAACGAGTTTCTGCATCGAGATTTGAAACCAAGTGTTCGTTCTTCTTCCCCTTCTCTTTTGGTGCATTTTTTGGGAACATAATGTCTAATGCTTCAATCAGAATATTTTGTTAAAGTCATGTCCACCAGACGAGTGGTGGGTCAAAATAGCAGACTTTGGCATCAGCAAACGCACAGAAGAAGGTCTCGGTCTGTCCACCACTGTCAAAGGCACACTCGGATATATAGCACCCGAAGTCTACGGTTTCACGGATCGCGGTAGTCCCTATGCAGTGGATATCTGGGCTGTGGGGGAGATCACATTCCAAATGTTGACGAAAAAGTCTAGCTTTAAACATATCGGGATGCTGTCGAGATATGTTGTAAAGCCAGAGATATTCCCCTCGCAAGTTCTTCTGGATGTCCCCGTTACTCAGCTGGGTGTGGATTTCATCCTCTCAATAATGAATCCGAATCCGGACGAGCGAGTCACGGCCGAAGAGGCGCTGCAAAGCGAGTGGATGGCACAAGCTTTGCCGAATGATGATGTGCAAGATTCGTCGGCGGCAGCAGAGCCCACACAAGAAGCTGAAGCAAGCTCTGTGCCTACGACCGAGCCGGTCATTGAGGTTATGGGGACTTGGAATACTGCACATGAAGTACCATGGGATACCGCAACTATCACCCCAGCCACGGAGATATCCAAAGTACCGCGACCGCAGTACGGGGTGCCATCAAGCGTGCCCGCAAACAAGCCGGTCATTGAGGATATGGGATCTTGGAATACTTCGACTATCACTCCGGCAACAGAGAGATCCAAAGCACCACAATTGCAGTCCCGGGAGCCATCAACTGCATTGGCTCTGTGGGCTTACACACCGGATGATGCCGGTGATCTCGCACTTCAGCCGAAGGATCGAATTCAAGAGGTATTGCATATAAATGATGAATGTGAGTTGTAAAATTGCCAAGCAATATGCATTGTTGTCGCTGACATAGAGTTTAGGGTGGCATGGTCGTAACGAGAGAACAAACATGGAAGGCATCTTCCCACAGGCGTATGTAGTTCCGGAAGAAAAAAAACCAGTCTTGCCAACTCCTGTAATGTGGAGTCTACCAAAGACGATTGTGCCAGCAAAACCAAGGCCTACCGCAGAGCTTCACCAGGAATTCGATAGACTGTCGTTTCGAGGCACTCAAGATCTAGCTTCGTCCAGCAGGTACGTAACCAATAATTCCTTGGTAAACGAGGGAGAAACTCACTCTTGTTGGTAGTGTTAGAAGCAGCCACTCAGATACAGAAAGCAAGCCAGTTACATCCTCAGAAGTCAATGAATCCATCACTCCGACTGTACTGCCCACCAGTTCTGAGATAACAAAACCACTGCCTCCTACAATTGAAAGAAGTCATTCGGAAAGTACAAACCCGCCGTCGACATTTAATGAAGTGAACTTTGATAATATCACCACACAGAGAGAGCCCAAAACGTCTAGCACATCGATTGTCCAGAAATCTAGAAGATTTTCATGGGAAAGCAGCTCCTCGGATTCTGACAGCAAGCCACTTACGTCCCCGGAAGTTAATGAATCCGCCATTCTTTCTATACGTGATTTAAAAACAGATCCTTTATTCTTAGCCAAAGCTAAAGAATCAACCACACCGACTATACTGGTCACCGGCTCTGAAAAAACAGAACCAGTGCCCTGGCCACATGAAAGGAGCCACTCTGAAAATACAGACCTGTCGTCGAAATATACTCAAGCGACTTTTGATAATACCATCACACCGAGTCAATCGCCGTCCGCTTCTGAAACATCGAAATACACGCCACCATCAAAGAGATCATCCATCTGGTCGCGGTTAAAGAGAAATATGAGAAGAGGAAAAGATGACACAAGAGGTGCGTGTGTGAAAGTTCCCAGGTGGTCAATCGCTGCATGCTAATTTTCGAATTACAAGATGGCGTTTTCGGTGTTCCACTTACGGAGAGCATACCGCGTGCTAATGTGGCCATCTCTCTGACGAACGAAGACGGAGAGTCCTACATCTACGGATACGTGCCAATCGTTGTTGCCAAGTGTGGTGTGTTCCTCAAGGAAAACGGTACGATATAGGATTCTACAGTAAACAAAAAAAAGATCACAGCTAATATTTTATTAAAAAAAAGCAGGGACTGATGAGAGGTATATATTTGACACCGAAGTATCAACAACACGAATGAAAGAACTCCAATACCAGTTCGATAGTCCACCCAGATATGGCAAAGGCTTTCAATGGTCGGGCTATACTGTACATGAGGCAGCCTTTCTGCTCCTGACCTATCTGAAATCGCTGCCCGAGCCTGTGATCAATTTAGATTTCTACGAAGCATTCCGTGAGCCACTTAGCACGTTTGTGGGGCTTCTGAGTCATGAGAATGAGAATCCCAATATCCATGTCACAACGATCATCACTTATCAACGACTCATTGCAGAGCTTCCTCCTTTGAACAGGCAATTGCTGCTATATGTCGTCGACATTCTAGCCGTTTTTGCCTCCAAATCTGACCGGAATGGGATGACCCCCTCAAGAATCGCTGCGATTTTCCAACAGGCAATGCTCTGGCATCCTCAGGATCAGTACAGCTCGATAGAAAACCAGCACAGCCAATATGTTTTAATCTTTCTCATTGAGAATCAAGATCATTTCCTGGTTGGAACAGGGGATCAGCCTCAAGATAGGTCCCGAGATGAAGCCGAAGTTCAGATCCACAGGTCTCGCGCCGCTTCTATATGATACCATATAAATCTGCATTGGCCGCACTCATTTTCGCTACCAGTTGAATGTTGATAGTTTTTTTCAACCATAACATGAATTTTGGAGATATGCCTTTGTCTCTATCAGATGGGTCTGTTTGTACATCTGCTCCTGTTATGGGTTCAATTTTAGGTAAAAATAGCATTGACACTGGGATGAAAAACTTCGGAAGGAATTCCATATGTAAAAGTAATATAAAAAGTTGATAGTTGATAGAATTAGGAAGTTAGGAAGGATGAGGTTGAGGTTTTGTTGTTGTTGTCAGCTGTCTTCCGCATCTGGCTAGTGACTTGCCCTATCGGGTACTAGCGTATCCGACGCGTGACTGCCAGCGAGAATGGGCGGGCGCTGCCTGCCAATCGTGGTGCAAGACGCAGCGCCGGTCGCTACCTCCTCCTGCGTCCTGCGACAACAACAATAACAACGCTTGTACATGACCACCGCGCTCTACCTCTCCCACCATATGTCTCATTCTGTCCTCGCCTATCTCTACATGAACAGTTTCCCATTATCATTCGACTTATTGCGACCTCCCAGCACTGCACCGCCGTGTCCTCTGGACGACTTCTCTCAGTTTGCGGTCAGACGAAGCGCTTAGCAACACGACCAGGGCCCTGGACAACCGATCTGACGACAACGCCGCATTTGCTCTACACCAGAAATCAATTTGACTAGACTTCGTGACTCATTTCGCTTTATTACACCACTGGAAGCTTGACGTATAGACCCCTGCGACACAAAATCGAGCCTGGATTGATTTTCCCCAGCCGTTATCATTCTCGGTCGCCCGGGGGAACTGGAATCCTTCCATCCCCACCACAATGACCGAGAAGAACACCACAGCGCCAGACGTCCTGGCGTCGACAACCGATGCCACCGGAAATGCTACATCTGAGATTTTAGATAATATCGCCAAGCGAATGGCATCGCCGCCAGGAACCCGCACCCCGCCCTCTAGACCTATAAAGAGTACATTGTCGTTCCCAGACACGACGGGGAATCGTTTGCATTCGCGCACTACTTCCGATGCCGTGGACCCTGTGGCCCTGGCGAGCGCTCTCAAGGACTATGATGAGGCTGGCCGTCGACGAGAACGCACCCCGGGCACGAGTCCTAGCCGCAAGAGGCAAAGGGTTTATGGGGATAGGTAAGTCATCCCTTGACGGTTTTTTGAACTCTTTTCAGTGCGCATGCTAATGTCATTCAACAGGTTCATTCCAAACCGCGAGGGACAAGATCTTCAGGCTACCTACAGCTTGTTAGGTGAGGATGGTTGTCCATCAACGCCGTCACGAACCAAAAAGCGAGCTCCACATGGTGAACTCCATTTCCAGCGAAGTAAGTAATACATGTCCCTAAAGATGGACTTCATACTGACTTGCCATGCGTTTAGCCGAAGAAGCCAATCGTACATATTCCCGAGTTCTAAGAAGCGAACTGTTCGGCAGTTCAGTTCCGCAGCCCGATCCAGACACAGAAGCCTATCTCAATTTCAGCACTACAGCTCACGACCCTACTCGCTCTCATACTCCGCCTCCTGCTTCTATGACTCCTTCTACCCCATCTAAAAACATCCTCAATTACTCTTCACCTCGTGCTAATTCCGGTCACCTCACCCCCTCGAAAACTCCACGAAGTCAACGTGGACCAAATTTAAATCCGCGATCCGAGCTTTACAGCCTGTCACCCATCCATTACAACAGCCAAAGGATTCTGGAGACCCCGCGAAAACAACCCCGCGTAGTACACAAGGTTCCATATAAGGTTTTGGACGCTCCAGACTTACAGGACGATTTCTACTTGAATCTGGTGGACTGGGGAAGCACGAATATCCTGGGTGTGGGCTTAGCAAATTCTGTCTATATGTGGAACTCTCAGTCGGGCCGCGTTACGAGGCTCTGCGAGCTCAAGGATGATACCGTCACGAGCGTTAGTTGGATTCAACGCGGAACGCATATTGCTATCGGTACCGGCAAAGGACTAGTTCAGATCTGGGATGCGGAAAGTTGTCGACGCCTACGAACGATGATCGGTCATCACAACAGGGTTGGTGCGCTGGCATGGAATGATCATATTTTGACATCAGGAGGGCGTGATCGGTTAATATTCCATCGGGATGTTCGTTCTCCCGACCAATACCTTCGCCGACTATCAGGTCACAAGCAAGAAGTTTGCGGTCTGAAGTGGAATACAGAAGATGGCCAACTTGCGTCTGGAGGAAACGACAACAAGCTCATCGTCTGGGACAAACTGAACGAGGCGCCACTTCATCGATTTTCGGACCATACAGCAGCAGTAAAGGCCATTGCCTGGTCACCACATCAACATAACCTTCTGGCTTCGGGTGGAGGAACCGCGGATCGCACAATTAAGTTCTGGAACACCGCCACTGGCCAAATGATTCGCGAATTGGACACTGGAAGTCAAGTTTGTAATTTGGGCTGGTCGAAGAATTCTGATGAACTCATCAGCACACACGGCTACAGTCAGAACCAGATAGTGATATGGAAGTATCCACGTATGGAACAGATTATATCTCTGACGGGGCATACTTTCCGTGTGCTATATCTGGCAATCAGCCCTGATGGCCAGACAATTGTCACAGGTGCCGGAGATGAAACCTTGCGATTCTGGAAGATTTTCGACTCACAGAAGGGCCACGAATGGAGAAGGGGCAGCAGACTGACCGAATTGAGCTTAATACGATAGCCCCACGCATTCTCACTGCTGCAGTTACCAACCAACGGCTGCACCTAACGATCGACTTTTGACGCTGCATGTTCTGGCGTTTGTTGAATCATGCACTTCTTGATATGATCCTACTATTCCATGAGACACGAATATTGCATATGCTCCCGAGATCTTTTTTCATTGAACCGGATGGGGCTTGACTTACAAAATATGGCGAATGCATGTGCTAGGAGCAATCTGGGTTTTTCTTCTTTTCGCTATTTTCCCGGGATACTTTTCATTCTCACATGGAGTTTCTACGTTGATCTGAATTTGTCTTTTTTTTTTATCACTTTGCATATTTCCGAATTTCCCTCTTGAGACATTGCATGCATGCATCTCATCTGTTTTTATGGCTATGAGGGTGCTTAATAGGCGTTATTCTTTTTTCTCTATAACCCTACGAGGTTATTGTTGCTACCGGAACAGAAATATCCCCATATAGGGATACCTCTTTTCGTTTCTTCTCTCCTGTTTTTCTCTAGTATAACGAAGGGCATGGCTTTGTTATTTTCGCTTGTAGGTAGGAGAATTTTTTCCCCTACTTCTTCAGTCTTGTATTTTAGCTCGCTCTCATTCACATAATGCATTGTTAGAGGATTCTGCTCATCTGTCTACGTTCGTAAATGTCTACTTAGAGATTACCATCTTGGTATAACAAATTTTCAAAGTTAAGAGGTTCTACATCGATTCAGAAGAACGATAGCCAATGGGTAGTCTGTAATAAAGCTGCATCGTAACAAGGAAACTGACATAGAGAGAGGCTAAAAAATAGTACATATAAAGAACGGCCCTAGGAGCCATTCAACTTCTATCTAATCTGTATAATTTCGTTCATTATAAAACCAACCGGCCAGGATCAACAGTCAACACTGTACTCAACCGGTCCAAAAACGTCTTTGCCCTCCTCTCCTCGTCAACCGGGACCGTCAGACTGAATACATTGAGCGCAGCAGCCGGGACAGAAGAAGGCTCGGGGACAGTAGTAGCATAAGTACGCCGGGAAACATTTCCAGACAGAATATCAATGATATCATCTTCCTGTTCCTCAACAAAGTCATCTTCAAAGCTTTCCCATTCCTCAACCGGGACCGTATTGATTTCAGGAATGTAGCTCCCGCGTGTAGTTTTGATGGCGGCAGTGGCAGCACCGACAATTTCGTCAAAGAGCTCGTCTGCAGAGGGCTTGGCAGCGAGCGAGCGAGGTAACTCGCCATTCGCGACTTCAGTCGCGCGCGCAATGAATGTAGACAATGGCACGGTGACCCCCAATGCATCCTTGATACGTTTCTGGGTTGAGAGCACGCATTCCAGCGAAATCGACACGGCGACCGAGATATCTGATGGCAATTCCGGAATGAACTCCTCTACCGGAGCGGCGACAGGTGCCGGTGGTGCCGGCGGAGGAGCAATCTTGATATTGCTCAAATCTAAATGTCCCATTTTCTCAATTCGGGCTGCTTGCTCTGCTGGGTAGCCGGCCTGGATGGAGCCGAGGTAGGCGAGCACATCGCCCTTGAGGAGACGACCCTTGGGTCCTGTGGCGGGGATCTTGGAGATTTCGGTTTCGTCAGATATGCCCTTTTGCAGGAGGAGTTGGCTGACGGATGGGTAGAGAGGGTAGCCCGCGTTCAGCGTTGCGGATGTGGTGGTCGCGAAGCCTGTTTTATGATCTCAGTCAGTATATGATGTATATCGGAGCAGTCGGTATTTTGTGTAGAAAGGGATGGCGTACGCTTAGTTATAGAATTGACCCTAGACTGGTGTCGCAGGAGACGTCCCAGAGGGACTTGCTTCAATGGAAAGCTCGCGGCCATTATCCCGAAAACGCCGCCCGCGCAAATTATACCGGTATGCCGCTCGAATAATATTTATATGCGGAATATGGTGACAAGAGCGACGGCCCTCTTTGTTGATACTAGTAGACACTACTAGTTGGACGCAGGCATGGCAGTGGGAGAGTGTAATGTTGCTGGAGGAGAGGATTTGAGGTTGAGAAAATGCCCGGCGATGAACATCTTCGGAACTTGGATGGGTCCGGTGAGCGTTAGCGGCATTGGAGCTTCTTAGACTAGCGGAGCAGAGGCCAGCGCTTTTTAGCCGTCATACGTTTTTTTGTTGTCAATTGAAGAAGTCAAGGTAAGTAATTTATGATTTTATTAAATATATACATCGCAATCAAGTATGTGTTTTTCGTCAGATTGGACTAAACTTGATTTAATTCAGCGATTCGTCCCTTCAGACATGCCCAGCGGCAATTGTTAGCATCCATTCGAATTTGAATCCAGAGCACTTACGACACAATGTTTACGACGAGATCCTTCACTTTCATATCGGGCGCGCGAGCGTGCCCTCGCACGCCGTTCTTATTTTCATCTCGAACCTTTACTTTCCAAGCCACACGTTTTGCGCAATCCCCCGCGCGACAAGCCGCCAAACCGAATGCGAAAAATACCATCAAACACAAGCAGCAATCTGCTACCAAGCCACCAACAACAACGACAACACCAACCCAAAAAAATAATGCCAGAAAGGAGTTCAGCGGCATGGGCAAAGGATCAAAAGTGTTAATAGAGCTAGAGAAGAAAGTGATTAGCCAGAAAGAAGTGGTCCTCTTCAAAGCCTCGTCGCAACGAGCCTACATATTCGGCGCCTACGGCATTGCCGCGTTTGCATTCTCATATGCAATTATTAATTCCTCCATCGGTGGTATACAAGATTCACGCGTGGATCTGGCAACCTGGCAGAAGATTCTCTATGTTGGCATGTGCCTTGTGATGAGCGGCATGGGCACAGTCTTCGTTGGCAGGACGGGGAGATTAATCAAGAACATCACTGCGGTAAACACACGCGGCAAGACTCTCCTCAACGTCACCGTACGATCGATGATCCCCTTTCGAAAACCATACACAATCACAGTTGCGCCAGGTCAAATAAACTTCTCGCGAACACTAGCTGTGGGTTCCCGACTACAGCCCGGAGTAGCCAGAACCGAGAACGTTAAAGTATCATGGTTCAAAGAACCCCTGAGAGCGGTGAACTATGCTTTTTTCCGGCTTTTCATTTCTATTCGCCGAATCTTTACGCAGGAAGATTTCGTGATGATGATTATACAGGGATACAAGGGTGCTTTCCGGCTGGGAATTGACGGCTATGTGTCCAAGGATCTGCTTGCCATTGGAGGTATAAGGTATTAAAAATAATTGGGTAAAAGGAGGGCAATATTTTCAACTGCCTTGTATGTATAGTATACATTTTTATTCTCCGCTAGAAGATTTATCTAGTGGGTTGTGTTAGTATTTTTCTCTGAGCTATTTCATCCTCGGCCTTTGGATGTTACATTCCAAACAAAATATGTTAATAGCTGTTATTTATTTCACTGTAAACGATTTGTCTTACCCATTTGCGTTCATGTGAGCGCATTATATCACCAGAAACCTCTTCGAAGCCTCTATTGATATAGCGGTCATTAGCCAATCATAGTGTCAAGACCACGTGACTTAATGCCAAGAGGTTCCTGGCCGACAAGGCAGGCGCGTCCGCGGAGTAGGCGCGTTGCTTAAGCAGAGCGCGAACCCCTCCCAGCGCCTTCATCATCAACTTTTCGAAAGCAACTGAACGAGCTAGCTACGACCAGGCTGTGTTGCAAAAATGGGGAAGCTCGTCAGACTCGAGCTTTTTAGTATGTTCACTCTTGCAGAAAAGTAGAACTGTCGGATTGCGCTGACTGGCACTCGCAGACTTCAAGTCATATAAGGGTCACCATACGTTACTTTTCGGTGATGCCTACTTCACCTCGATTATCGGTCCTAATGGATCGGGCAAGTCAAATTCGTGAGTCTCATATATGTAGTACCGGTGTGATATGATTTCTGATTTTTATTTTTTTTTTACAAAAGGATGGATGCGATATCATTCGTGCTAGGTATCAAATCGTCGCATCTTCGATCAACCAATCTTAAAGATCTCGTCTACCGTGGACGTGTCCTTCGAACTTCGAAAGTCAACGGCGACGGATCCGCGACCGAACCTCAGGCGAACGGCGACGAAGATGACGCGCAAGAAGGATCCGATGTCGAGGACTCGCAGACACAAGGCGAGCGCGGCGACCCACGCTCAGCTTGGGTGATGGCAGTTTACGAAGACGACGCTGGCGAAGAGCAACAATGGAAGCGGTCGATTACCAGCGGTGGTGTCAGCGAATACCGTATTAATAACAAGACTGTGACTGCGAATCAATACAACGAAGCATTAGAGGCCGAGAACATTCTCATCAAAGCACGAAACTTCCTCGTCTTCCAAGGTGACGTCGAGGCTATTGCGTCGCAGTCCCCGAGAGACTTGACTCGCCTAATCGAGCAGATTTCCGGCAGCTTGGAATACAAGGCGGAGTACGAGCGCCTGAAATCCGAGCAGGAGGAAGCAGGGGAGCAACAAACTTTCCAGCTCAATCGTCGTCGCGGAATCAATTCGGAGATCAAGCAATATCAAGAGCAAAAGCGAGAGGCCGAAAACTACACGCGAAAGGCCGAGGAACGGGACCAAGCAATCATCACACACATTCTTTGGAAACTATTCCATTTTCAAAGATTGATCGACGAGTCCAGTGCGGAGATACAAAAACACCAGGACGAACTGAAAGAATATCGCCGAGGTGTTGAGAAATACGAGAAGAACCTCGAAGAAGCCAAGAAGGAACATGCGAAGATGGGTAGGGAGGTGTCTAATGCGGAGCGCAACATTGTTAAAAAGGAGAAGGATATTGAAGATGCAACCAACTCGCTGGTTCCTATTGATGAGAAAATTGAAATCACTTCAGGCAAAGTGCAGAGGTACGGCTCAAGGATTTCCGAGATTGCCCAGGAGCGTGAAACCCAAGCTGCAAATGCGAAACGTCTCGAGAAGGATCTGAAAGTTATCGAAAAGGCGCAAGCTCAATGGGAGGCTGATTGGGATAAAACCATGAGCAAAGCTGGCGGACAACTTAGCGAAGCTGATCTCCAAGAATACAACAAGCTTAAAGAGGAGGTCAACAAGCGTTCCTCGGCTGAACAACTAAAGCTCGACAATCTCAGGCGCCAAAGGAAGACTGACGCAGAAACAGTGAACAGTCTGAGCAGTAAATCTGAGAGTGCACAATGGCAACTTCAGAACCTAGAGACCGAAACAAAGTCTTTCAAGACACGCAAGGGCGACATTAACGACACTATCAAAGAAACGTCTGGAGAAATCGACCGCAAGAAGAAAGAGCTCAATGCCGTGACTTCGGAACGCCTACGAGTGTCTCAGATGCGCACGGAGCTTGAAGAAAAACTCCAAGTTGTCCTGAAAAAACTCCTCGACGCAGACGATGGGAGAAAGCAAAGCGATCGGGAGATCAGGATGAAAGAAATGATATCTACACTCAAACGTATCTTCCCAGGCGTAAAAGGACGTGTCAGCGATCTTTGCCAGCCCAAGCAAAAGAAGTATGCAGAAGCCGTCAGCACCGTTCTTGGCCGCCATTTCGACGCTATTGTTGTGGATAATGAGAAAACGGCAAAGGAATGTATCCAACACCTCCGTGATCAACGGGCCGGTCAAGCCACGTTCATCCCACTCGAGACTATTCAGGTGAAGGCTTTCAACTCGAACCTGAAGGGTATGCATCGCAACATGCGTCCAGCAATTGAGACAGTTGACTACGAGAATTCCGTTTCACGTGCTATCAGCTATGCCTGCGGCAATGCGATTGTTTGCGATGACCTGGCTACTGCTAAGTATCTATGTTACGAGAAGGGGGTGGATGCCAAAGCTGTCACATTAGATGGGACTGTGATTCATAAAGGTGGTCTCATGACTGGTGGCCGCGGTCCTGGACAGCAAAGCTCGAAGAGATGGGACGACTCTGAGTTGGAGAATCTGCACAAATTGAAAGACAAGCTCCTTGCCGATCTTGCCGCACTGCCCAAGGGCCACCGTCGAGGAACAGACGAAGAAACCTTGCAAGGTGAACTTGTAGGCCTCGAACAGCGACTAACTTATTCTAAAGAGGAACTAAAGGCTCTTGAGCGTAACATAAAGAGCAAAGATAGTGAACTCCAGTTCGCCAAGAAACAGGTCGCGGAAGTTCAGCCGAAGTTGCGCGAAAAAGAAAAAGCACTGAAGCAGCTGGACAAATCTATTGAATCTTCTGAGGAATCGGTTGCTAGTGTCGAGGACGAAATTTACGCCAACTTCTGCGAACGCCTTGGGTACGACAGTATTCGCGATTATGAGGCTCAGCAAGGCTCTCTGCAAGAAGAGGCTGCTCGCAAGAAGCTGGAGTTTACGACTCAAAAGAGCAAGGTTGAAAATCAGCTGAGCTTTGAGAAACAACGCTTGCAAGCCACGGATGACCGTGTCGAGACTCTAAGAGCACAATACAAGCGCGATGAGGCGCAGATCAAGGGATTCAAAGCCGAACAGGACAAGATTCGCAACAGTCTGGATGGGCTTGAAGCCGAGCTTGAGATTCTAAAGGAAAATCTTGCAGAGCGAAAAGAGGCGTATGCAGAATCCCAGGAGAAATTGGCTGGCCATCGCCGAGAACTCCAGAAGCGTGCAAAGAACGTAGAAGACACTCTCCGGACAGTAGGCACGCTGGAAAGTGACATTCAACGCAATTCTTCAAACCGCTATGCACTTCTTCGTCGATGCAAACTAGAAGATATTGATTTGCCGCTATCTGACGACTCGTCGCCTCTGGATAACTTGCCAATTGACGACCTAGTGCAGAATGCTGACGCGGATGCTATGGATATTGATGAGGATCCGGCAAGTACTGGACTAGAAGCACCGGCTGTACAGGACTATGGCATCGAAGTCGACTTTGACTCCTTGGGCGAATCTTTGAAAGAGGTGCGTATATCAAATCTAACATACTTAAATGGCTTGGTGCTAACTTCTACACAGTCGGCCGAAGAGAAGCTCGAAGACGAATTGCAAGAGCGTATTCGCTCTCTCAACGGTGAGCTTGACAAGATGGCACCCAATACACGAGCCATGGAACGATTGGAAAACGTCGAGAACAAGCTCCGCGGCACAGAAAAGGACTTTGAAGATGCCAGGAAACGAGCTAGGAAGGCCAAGGACGACTTTGAAACAGTTATGGAGAAGCGATCAGAGTTGTTCAATAAAGCATTCTCGCATATCTCGGAGCAAATCGGTCCCATTTATCGCGAGCTGACTAGAAGTGCGAATTATCCGCTGGGAGGTCAAGCGTGAGTCTGATATCAACCTTTGAAATATCAATTGAATACTAACATCTGGTATAGCTATCTCGATATTGAAGATTCCGATGAGCCATATCTAGACGGTATCAAATACCACGCCATGCCTCCACTCAAGCGGTTCCGTGACATGGAGCACTTGTCCGGTGGAGAAAAGACAATGGCTGCTCTTGCCCTTCTTTTCGCCGTGCATTCTTATCAGCCATCACCATTCTTCGTTCTCGATGAGGTGGACGCTGCCCTTGACAACACCAACGTGGCCCGGATTGCCAACTACATCCGAGACCACGCGGCTCCTGGCATGCAATTCATTGTCATCAGTTTGAAGACGGGACTCTTCCAACTGAGTGAGGCGCTTGTTGGAGTTTATCGAGATCAGGCGGAAAACAGCAGTAATTCACTTACTCTGGATGTAAGCTTATATTCCTATTCATTTCTTCCTTTGAATACTTTTGCTAATTTCTGAACAGCTCCGCAAATATCAGTAGATGGACAACACGACCACATTTCATTTCGTTTTAGCTTAGGGCGTCGTACATTTATTTCTTGCTTTCGATATTCCATATTTTATTATTTCTATTTCTGCGTCCAGATCCAATGTTTCGCTCGCGTTATTGCCGTGAAAGTATTCACAATCGAGGCATTTATGTTTAATGAAGGGAATTGCAATTTGCTTTCAATTGTATTATTAAGATATTTCCCCGATCTTCTCGGTGTAGCTGTAGCTCCTGCTTCTGCCGTAGTTGGTTGTTGATAGTTACACCATCCATGCAAAAAGCTTACATGATTGTATCACCCAGGTAACTAGCGACCGCACATTCAGATTGAACTGTTCCAGTGGCAGGAAGTGTGTTTCTGTTTCATGCAAGACCTCGCGTATCTGCGTAGGCATCGGCATTCTTTCCCGTCATATTTCTTTTTCTTCCAGGGTCTTGGTTGGAAATATGTATATGCATGTATGTACCCTGCAAATCTGAAATGCGCCACAAACCGCAAAATTAAGACAACAACAACGCCGTCATTGATCAAAGGATCGAAAGAGGAGAAAGAAAAAGAAATTCCCCTTTGACGCCTAGGTTGGTAGGCAGGTAGGAAGAGGCGACTTACTCAGGCAAAGTAAGTAACTGTAACACTACATTAGTTAGTTAATTGGAAACCTTGGAAGGAATATTTCTACTTTATCAAAACCCATGATCCCGGTCAAGTTAAGCATTTATCTGTAAGGGAGGAGGCGAGAAGCGGGCTAACTAATGCACAGAGCCTGGGTCTAAGGACCGTTTTCTTTATGGATACATTGTGTAAGCCTCATTGTTAATTAGTACTAACTAATTAACTATTTGGTTTCGAACCAAGACCACTTTTTTCTAGAAGCAGACCAGGAAGCCCTTCTTCCGGACTCGAGATTGTACTCCGTAGATGAAAAGAGGGGAAGCAAAAGAAAAGAAAAATGATTTATGCCCTCCTGACTCTTGCGGTAGACACATGCCGTCTTCTGTGGGTATTGACAGGGTTCCAGGGTCTTTATTTTGCAGGGTTGTGTAACGCTCATGAGTCGTACGTCTACTACCAGAAGTTGGCGGAGGCGGCGGTGGTAGTTGGTTAGGGTTTGTGACTTGTAACAACCCAGGTACGTTAAAGGCAGCGCCACATGCCCGCTTTCTTTTCTCTAGTTCTTGCTCCCCTTGCTAGAGACTGACAGGCGGAGTACGAACCGGTTTTATTGTTATTATTTTTAGCTCGTTTAACAGAGTTTCATACGTCCATCCGGCTGAGATTGCCGAGTCGGTGAGTGGAAGTATATCCCAGTCAAGCCACTTTCCAAGATGACAAGTGTTATGTGTCATTTTCCTTGAATTGATTCCTTTGTTCTATGCCTCGATGGGTTCGTTACTCGCGCCTCGTGTGGATGGAGACGGTTTGTTAAAGGGCTTCGAGATCGAGAGACAAAGGGAGCGCTAGTTAGTTAGGTTACTCGACAGGGTGTGCTGATTTAGCCAGCCAAGTGCCTTCAAATTTCGATTTGTCATCAATTAGCATACCAAGATTCAATATTGTGAATAGTGGCATGTCGTCTATATACTCCCATCAAAAGGGTGGAGCGGACAGCCATCCTTTTTAGAGTTCTATACCCTAAATCGCGGATGAAGGTGATTTCTTCCGGAAGACGTTGATATAGATTCATACAAGCCATTGATTTTGTTTATTTGTTTTGCCTATTTATTATTTTCTTCCTTTTCTAATGCAAGACGTGCATTATTGCATCAATGTCTTCTTAGAGTAAATCCTTCCCTGTTCGAGATACTACTGCCCATACGGACTCAATTGCCACACGGCTGGCAGGAAATACCACAGACTACATACCGGGACTTCCGATATCAAGAAGTGTAGCAACAGATATTGCCTACCAAGAAGGAGACGCAACACTCATCCATGTAGCTCAGGCATATTCGAATATCGAATATAGGTGCGTAGTCGTACATCTCAGATGAAGATGCGCCACAATGCCGTTATTTTTCTGTGCTCGTGACTTTTGCATATGTATGTATGTTCAATGCTGTGTCTGAAATTTTTAGCACGTCAAGTATCTAGACGTTTTCCGGCTGTTTTTTTCCAGGTGAAATCATAGGCCCTGATATGCAGGGCAGAGGAAGTACATACTACATAGTTACACAACAAGTCACCTCCCATGACACACACCACAGCGGCAGCACTCTGTAGATCTTGAAGAGAGCGGTAGCCATACAATGAGTAATCCGTGTGCTTGATGCTGCAAGAAAAGGGGGGCTAAGGGCGGATTACACGTAAACAGGTTCCAGAATGTGATTTATCGAGTTTCGGTTGGCTTTCGATAGCAGACTGGTCAGAGAGAGATTGGATATTTTTCCCGACGAGCATCGATGACCTTCAATAGTTTGGAAGAATGCATTTAATTTGCTTGGTTTTCAGGCGGTGTTGAACATGGTCATTGTAAACATTTCTAAAGTTTAAGGGAAGGCTGACAATTGAAGAAGGAAAACCAGTCCTCGGCTACAGTATCTAGGACCCCGCGTCTGTTTGATATGCTTTCGTCTATTGAAACAGACCAAACCGATACGAAAATTAATCAGCATAGGTATGTTGTGCATAGATTTCTTGCAGGACGCAAAAAAGAGCAAAATTATCCGGATCAGAATTAACCCCAAAATGGATATTTAATTGTTGCTACTGCAACATCAGTGAACGAGATAACCAGCCAAAAAGCAAACAAATTCACACTATGCATATCGTTTTACTCAATAGTAATTGATGCATGATAATTAACTACGGATCTATCGTTTAGGTTCTTGACAGAGCCTTGAGATACGAAAAGGCGGGGGAATAAGTCTGTCTCGCTTATTTTAGCTAGGTAGCTATTGGAATAGGTGAGAATTTAGTGCAATCCTCCTCGTTGTGCCCGAGCCGCGTTTACAATCGAACAGAGTAAGCAGGCAAGCTGAAGAAAAAACATGCTAGTGTTCGAGTAAAATAGTCATGTTAGTGATTGACCCGGACTCTTTTCTATTGTTGTTCTAATTTGGGCTACTCTTTTAGTGGTTCGGGCTGGGCGGGCCGGGCCTTAGTTGCCTTAGCGGGGGTGATAGCTCCCCCGCCAGCCCCCGCCAGCCCCCCGCTGATTAGATGATTAGATAGAGTTGTTCATCTTAACTTCCGGCATATCCTTGCCACTACGTAGCAGTCACCAATCTACTACTATGCATCTTTTCAGGGACCTCGCTTTGGGTGGCATCGTACAGACAGATCTGCTATTCGGAGTCGCCAGATCGCCGATTCGATGCACGATCTTGAATCTAATCTTGAGTTGACCTGACCGTCTTCCAAGGCTCAGCTTCTTTTTTTTAAAGAACAAACAATGCATGCGATGAAAAGGATGGTTATTTCCGTTGATAATGAATTCCAACTTCGTCTTCTGACAGCTAATCGGATATTAATCGAGTCTTGTGCGTATATGTGTGCGTGTCGTGTAGGTGGAATGCAAATTTCAGATTTTCTTTTCGACCAGGGATCCGTTGTCTTTGAAATGAGCGAGTTCCAATCCAGGTCCAATTGCGTTGCATTGCAGAGACAGGGGACATGAAAAAGAAATACTCCGCCATCTACTGTGTGTATATGTATGTGTGTGGATGAAAGCAAAACATTCGTCCTCGACAACTAGTTGAAAAGTCGTCGTTTGTCTTTTGCAATCCTAGATAGAACTATCATGAGCTGCGAACAGAATGAGGCCTCATTCATGCCGGCACACGTGTACACTTGGTGGTTAGCGTGGCAGCTAGCTATAAGCCAATATTAACTAATCCATGAAATGAAATTTTAATCCCAGTTGGCAAGGCTTGTAGTTAGGTAGGTACGTGTTTACCGCAAGTCCTTCTTTTCTCTGGCTCGGTCTCGTCCGGTCTCGTACGATCTCGGTCGCCATCACCCTGTCTCAGATATAGGTAATGACATCAGCTTGCAAGACTAGACCGACCTCCTCTGCCTCATGCTGGAAGATATGCAGGTCGTTACTGCTTTAGTGTTAGAGAGGCCCCGAGGGTTAGGTCACGCTGAGCTCAAAACTTTTCTTCTCACCCTTTGAGAGGAATGGCGTAGCTGAAGTTCAGATATTTAGTTACGTAGCCTAGATGTCGTAAAATTGGAAATCGCCAAGCTGATCATCAAAAATGCTCACGGCATAGACTACCTACCTAGGTACTTTGCGGCGTACACCCATGCTCCAGGGATCGTATTATGTATGACAACGCACTCTGTTCAAGTGTTCACCGCTTCACTGCGTACTACGTACCTAGGGTACGCAATTTTGAAATACTCCGGAAAAGCAGGGTCTAGTTGGTAGTACCGGATTTACTGCAAGTCTGGCAACGCGGCATTAGTGTAAAATCCGCTCGAGTCCACGGCTCAACAGCCAGCAGCCAACAGCCATAGATACCCTAGTCAGGGAAGGAAGCTCGAGCCATGCGATTTGATGCTACGTAGTACGGAGTAGGTAGAGCTAGTTTGGACCAATGCCAACGTCCGAATGGGCAACAATCCCCGCGCGCGGTTCAAACCTTGCATAAATAGTTACTATAGATCGGGAGGTTCACCGTACACTACGTAGTAAACTATAACAAGCTGATGGATTGAACCGGACCGAACAAAATCAAATCAACGAATAGCGGTAATTCCAGTCTTCAAAATGCTAGTGTTTTTTTGTGTGTGCATCATACGAGATTTATGTACGTGGTGGTGCACTGTCCTCTCTCTGTTTGCCTGACCAATGCGGCGCCAATTTCCTAAAACCCCGAAAGTTTCCGGGTGGTCTTTTCCTTCTCGCTCTTTCAAAAACGGACCAGATACTAGAAATCTGAATGTAAACAGGGAAATTAAGATCAAATCTTTGGGGCAACCTCTTGCTCATCGCTGACAGTCAAGCTGTCAAAGTGTCATACAAACGGACCCTTTATTGCGGGCCTGCCGATCTGTCAAACGTTTGAATACGTAGCTTCCATGAGCACTAACAAATATGTGGCTGTCTATAGACCGAGATCTGGACTCCTGTTGTGCAAACTACGAGCCATCCAGTATATCTCTATTTAGCGAGGCACAGACTAGGCTTAGAATAGGAACCGTGCTCATAGACCGCAAAGCACAGCAAAGGCAAACCATCCTCAAAGGCGGGTCGATGCGCCGGTCCTCATTGAAATGTCTATCTACGTAGTACCACTTACTAGAACCAGGGTCTCTGTGCTGTCTGTGCTGTGGGGAACTCATAGAAGTTTCCGGTGTCCTGTAACCATTAATCCGGGTGAACAGACCTGCTTCCCCGAGAAATCCCAGCCGCTTCTTTCTCAAAACGTCAACGTACTTACGCGTGTGTGGCTCCATTTTCCCTTCCAGAATAATAGTCAGAAAATAATAGTGCGCATTGGAAAAATGTCGTTTGCAAGTCTCCGCTTTGAGTATAGGGGGTGGAATCCTCTTTTGGTGGAGATAGATGTGGGCAGGACAGGGTATATACATTTGCCGCGATGCAAAGGTCCACTGTCCAGACAAAAAGGTCAGCCAATGGTTCCTAGAATGGCCTGAAACCCATGGCCTTTTAGAGTTTGCATGGGACCACCCATGGCTTATTCCTCCCTTGCCTAGGACTGACACTTGACAGGAATAGCTCGCTGTCTAAACGTCCAATGCGGATCTAACCCTCTCTCTTCCGCGGGTGATCAGACTCAAAACTGACCTATCAAGTAAAGGACTATCAATCTACATACATGCCTGTCTGGTAACTCCGTCTAGCTAAGCCGTAGAAACGTCGATCGTGAGAAAAAGAAAGAAAAGAAAACATAGGTTTGAATGCCTATCGACTGTTTTGGCATCCTTTTCTGTTTTCCTCATTACCCACACGTCGATGAGGAGCGGGCATTTATTATGAAACCTCTCTCCCCGATCACACATTTTCTTGTTACCAGTCTTTAATCAAGTTTCTACTTCTCGTCTCTTAGATCCGTTCAGTTGACAGGCCACGTTATAAACATCACTTGACGTTTGAAGCTAAATACAACTGAGCTGTCTGTCACAGTCCGGGAGGAGATAGGCTTGATCATTTGATGTTGACGAGCGGAATGGATGAGTCTCATAGTGTTGTGAAGACAGAGCAGAATCGAACTTTGCTTTCATACAACAATACGGTAGCACCGGCGCAACAGGCAGCATTGGTTCGTGCTTTCTTTCTGGCTCCCATAAGATGGCCCTTTCACTAATCTACTCCTTCGTCAACAGTACAACCCATCAACTGCACCAGGAGTTGTCGGGGTCCACTACCCGCATTTCGCCATGATATACAGCAACCAAGATGGGCAAATTGCCTTTGAGAGCTCCCCGTCGATTGCAGAGTCAGGAAGAGATATTTTCACCCCAGACATCCAAGAGAGATTTGCAGAGCTAGTCTCTCTGAGGCCATCACCACTTGGAAGCCTACCTGGTTAGCACACACCCCAATGAAAGAATTTAGAGTTTCTGCTGACGTGAGAGCAGTTCCAAGCAGGCATCGTAGCCGAGGCATCTCTACATATCCCAGTATGACAGGCAGAACACGGCAACGAGGAAGTTGGAGTCCCATCTGCGCAAGTCCCACGCAACTGATTCCGTGTGATTGGCAACTCGGCCAAAACAGACGTCACAGACGGGGAGGCGGCAGACGTCGAGATCTCGGAATGCCCTATTCTTCGATGGGCCCAGACTATGGCTGCGACGCTTTGAGTCTACCGGCGTCCTCTGGTTGTGTTATCCGTGTGGATGATGAAACTCGCCTGAAAAAGTACTATGAGAAGGCCTTTGAGACATTCCAACAACTGAATTGCAGGGTTATTGCCAAGGCATTTATCAAGCTGGTTGAGCCGCGAAAACAGGTCAACTATCCATATAACGGGCGACGGGCATCTTCCAGTCCAGGTGGTGAGAGGCGTGCAGATCCAGAGTTGACCAAACCACCGTGGTGGCCTGCCGGCGTTACTCACAAGGAACCGGACCATCTTCTCAAAGCAGGTATGTACAATCCCGTTTGGACTTCTATACAAGTGTTTCATGCTGATAGCCGGTCATAGAACGCATCCAACTTCTCATCCACATTCTTCGAGAGCTCCGGGAAAGCCATGATATCACAGCAGAGAGACTCCGCGATGCGGGACAAGATGTCCGCCGGTCAATCAGCCCTCCTGAACGGCTTCAGATCCTCGACGAGGTGTACAGCGTCCGACACATGGAGGAGCGATATCTGAGGGGCGAGATATGTGAGTGCCTGCACTTGTTGATGCATTTTGTCAAGACTTGCAATACTGATACGGAACAGCTGGCGACGTCCTGATTCCCATTTCCCAGGTCCACCTTGTTGGACCAGAATTCGACACGAGCGATGATTCCAGCATGCTGAGCTCACACAACCGCACCAGCGAGGGGCAACCATGGGGATTGGATTCTGTCGCGGCGGAGAGTATGCGCGGACAAGAAGGCAGTGATGGCAGGAACGAGGCCGCCACCACAGCAGACCCCCAGACCGTCACATATGATCACCTAATGCCGGAACGTCCACACTCGCGATCCTATGGCTTGCCATACTCCAACGCCCCAACCACCTCCTCTACTCGTGCCAGCTCGTTCGACAGCAGCGTGCCCTACAGCCCGCGAGAGTACCCCAGCAGCGCAACGAGTGTCATGTCGCAGGAAGCGTCTCCCCTATCGTCACATAATCATCGGCCCTCTTTCTCGAACTATCTCAACCAGCCCATGACCACCGGTGTGCTGTGGAACCCGGCGCTCCAGGCTCCTGCACCTCCCTATCAGCCTCCATTTTAGCCGGCTGTTCTTCATTACTTCTCTTTTAATACTAATTTTCTTACTTGGGGTACACTGCACCTATAGATCTCGGCAGTTCCGGCTTGCTCATTATAAGCATGTTAATATTCATTTCGGGTGTTCATCTTCATCATCAAAAGCTTCCATGTTTTAAGTAGTATATGGATCGGGTTTCTTCTTTCTTTGTTGTGTTAGTTAATGGAGGTGGTACTGCAAGATTGTGTTTGCTTCGGAGGGTATAGTTTATTTATTCCAACGATGTAAATAGGCTGAACGAAGGAAGAGTTGCTCCTGTGGTTGTGTGGAATTTTGTTTTTGTAGGGTAAAGCAATTACATGTTTTTAAACATGCCACCAAATTTTCTGCCGTTAGAAACACATAACTACAAATCATACCCAGAAGGACACTCTTCCATCCCCAGGAAATCGTCAACTGAAGCAAGGTTCTTGGCTGGGTCGAAAGGAACTCGTTCAGAGGGAGACAGGTTTTCCTTAACAGGGATGATGGGCTTGACTGTGTTAGCTGGTGATGGCTGTGGAGTCTCTTCAACCCCTGTGAAGGTTGAGAGGCATCTTCACTAGGGATATTCTGGGTGATATCTGGGGTTTGTTGTGTGGCTTCTTGCGGAACTTCCTGAAAAGGCCCTTGAATAGTCTCAAGGGGAGCTTCTTGTTTCAATTCCTCGGATTCCTCCTGATGCACTTCTTTGGGAGCTTCTACAAAGACTTCCAAGGTTCGTGAGGGGTGTTGTGAACAGCCTCGAGAGATGACAAAAGTGTTAACGCCCTCCCGTATACATCATGTTGTGTGTATGAATGATTATTATAAATATTTGAAGCTCCCCTTATAGGAATATTATATAAACTCTGTATTCTTTATATAGAGTCCAGGGGGCCTTCAAATCATCTTATGCTTTTTCTCTAGATCTTGCATTTAGTCCTAGAGACCTTCTGCAGGGGTGTTAACACTTTTGTCCAAGAACTGTATCTGTAAACAATCACATGAGTCAATGACGGCTTGTCACGTCAGGGCAACTTTCTTCCTTTCTTTGACGGGAATATCCGTACAATTCAGGCAACAGCACCGGTTCCCCATCAGGATTAGCCTTAGGTTATGTAGCTAGGGTTAAACAGATATATCTAGGTTGCCCGCACAATATTGACCTTCTCTCTCTCAACATCACTTTCTTCGCGGGCTGCTGCCTGAACCTGCCACCTTCATCCTTCTTCCAACTACCACTGCCAGCCTTTTTTGTTGAACTATCTTGTGACAACGGAATATTATACGGAAAATACCAACATGCAGAGCATTGCCAAAAAGCCCCATTAAGGGGGGCCTGTTTCTCAGATTACAAGATGGCGCAGCGAAACTTCTTTATCTCGTCATGGATCAACCATGTGGTTGAATCCGAGACATCTGAATGGAAGCTTATGGAGAAATTGAGTGAAAAGAACGACCAAGAAAGCAAGGAACAATGGGAGGACGAGGGTACCTACGAGCCCATGGAAGCAATGGCTCTGTTCCGATGTGTTAACCCCTCAGAGCCCAATAAATTGGCATATATGAAAATCTTCATGCAGTATGTCTATCTTCTCATATTCTTGCTCACGGAAACTGACACCTTCTAGGATACCATATGTGGGCTCAGAAATTGAAACACATGATGTCAGACGCAAGCAAGCATCAGACAAACTAGGTTCTTTCGCATATAACGAACGTGAGGCTCTGGTAAACCTGACAAAATCGGACTGTCGATCGACCCCGCTTCTCCTCGCATGGAAACAAGAAAAACAAGACAACTCGGGTCTTGTTCCTGGCGAGTTTCTTCTCTATCTGGTAACCGATGAACTTCCTGGCGATCGTCTTGATCGCGACAAGTATTGGAAATCATCACCACAGGAACGCGATGACGTCCGCGAAGCCTTTAAAGTAGCTTGGAGGTATGTGTACACTGCGTTAATTGTTTTCATTCTTCAGTCAGTTACTAACATTATTTCAATTTTTAAGCGACTCCGTCAGATGTGGCACCAAGGTCTATGAATATTCAACGACCAACCTACTCTGGGATAGAGACAATAATGCGAATGTAAGTGGATTGTTCGGTTGTCAGTATACTTTCAAAAGCTGATATGGAGCCCTGTTCCTTCTTTCTGCAGCTTCATTGTTGGCTTCATCTATAGTCGTCGCGCCAGAAGTAGCGATAAATGGAGTGGCAAGTTCTGGTTGGCTTCGGGGTTTGCAAAACGGCGTCCAAAATTCGACAAAAAAGGTCGACGACTACCAACGGAGAACCGGATGCGGCTGGATGATTTCAACGCAGATGGAAGCCTAAACGAGCAGATTTGGGAACTCTGACAGATGGATTGTTATTTTTTATTATATAACGTGGATCCCCAGAGATATCTATTGTCACTTGATGGGGTGGCTATATCTGGTTGGCTTGGAGATTTGCAAACATCGTCTAAAATTGAAAACAGGATAGATGACTACCGGTCAACGACGATCCCGAACCCACCCCCTTATCTGGTTGATCTCGAAGACAAACCTCCGGAGATCCAGGAACCATTCGCCCAATACTATCCAGACGTTGGAAAGAGCTTATAGGGCCATGCATTCCCCAGCATCCCAGGCTTTGTTTCTCAAGACGACAAAGAACTTTACGTCACGTTTGCTCTCTATGATGCCCAGTGGTTGAGTTACCTCAACCAAGGCCGTCAAACCCCGAGAAGGTTCCTGACCATGCACCAATTTGGGCCATGTTCCCTAGAAAGGCCAGAAGAAATAGAAAATCTGGCAACAGTACTGCTTGCAATTACGCGACTATGAGTACGGGGTCAGTTTTCCTCATGCACGACATAGACAATTTTCCACACCACCACCGCCGCCGCCATGTCAGCCAGTCGTACTATCAGCAGAACCTCCTCAACCACCAGCACCATATGCGAGTGTACGGACAAAGTAAAGTTCCTATGGTTTGAATATTGTCAATGTATGGGGTGGCTATATCTGGTTGGCTTGGAGATTTGCAAAACGAAAAGGCAACACAGCAAGGCCTACTATCCATGGGCATTTCCTGGCACTTGTCCTCAATCTTAGGACGTCCTTGAAAGCCCCTATGAAAAGCTAAACTCGTGGTTTGCACTTTGGTACGGCGGCAACGCGCCAAACACTTTGGTTGGCCCTGATTCAACCGCCCAATCCAACACTTCTGGAAGCGCCGTATGACGATGAGAAAGTTCCAAAACGAAAGTTACCTCATGACGTTAGCACCAAAGCGCCTCCAAACAAGATATCCAAATTCTAGAACAAGAATAGCAGTTAGGGAATAACAAGGACCACACTTCAACCCAACCAACCACCGACAGAATTAAAGTTTTATCCATAATTTACTCCGTATTATTGAACAGTTTAGGTCTTGGAACCAGACATATCAGCTAGGCTCAGCTTCAAGATGCTTGGAGCCGCTGTAGTCAACGCGAACATGACGGGGACGCAGGAAACGCCGTTCTGAGTGATGTTCCTCCTTGAGGAGGCGTTTCTTTGGTGCAACGGAGGAAGCCATTGTACTTTTGAGCTTAATGAAAGACTTTTTGAAAAAGACTTTGAAGAGATCTAACGAATCTTCAACGTTTACAATACGTTTGTTCACCACTGAGTGTGATGCTATTGACCGATTTCTAGCGTATTCGCGTGGGGATAAAGACTCCAGTTCGAGATTACTATTACGTTGTACTTTATTTCTAGTGACTCACATCTTGCTTACACTCAGTGAGTCTGATCCACCCAGAGGAATGTTTTATAGTCTAAATGCTTCACGAAGGAAGAGTGTTCCTCTGACAGATTTGGTTTGTAGTCTATAGTGGGATGATAATAGTGTTGACACCCATGGATATATATATCATGTTCCAAGTTGTGTCTAATACATATTTGGGGCCCCGCTCACAGAGATATTATATATAACTACTGTCTTCTTCATATAGATCTCAGGAGGCCTTCGGATTATCTTGTTACTCTGGTCTAGATGTTGTATTTAGTTGCGGAGTCCTCCTGCAACTGTAAACAGTGGAAGGTGCCTCGCTGCCTCAGGCATCAATATTTAGCCTTAGGCATCGATCGGGGTCTAGCCTCAGGCCACTAAAATAAGCCTCAGGATCGAAGCGGAGCCCGGGCAGCCAACCACAGCAGCGCGTTCAAGCACGAGAAACAGCTTGCTATGTCATTGTCCGACACGCGCTGCTCCTTCTGCTTTGCGTGCTTCAACCACCGCCGATAAGAAAAGCGTTCTAGATAACGCAAACGGTCAGGTCGAGTCAGCACAGCGTGTCACTTGACCTTGGGATTCTGCCTGTCGTGGTGAGTACCCTCAAATCCGCCGGACTACAAATTCACCTCCTCGTCCGTGGCTTGTCCCCTGTGCTGGTCCTGCTGGATAACTCTTGTGTTGCCTGTACTCGGGACATTTGCCACGCGCACTGGATCCAGCCCTAGACGTCTATGAAAAAACACGCGGATCGCTGGGCCGATTCGCGAGAGATCACGAGACCATGCTGACTTTAGCTCGCTTTTACAGTCGTCCCTACATTATCCACACGCGAAGCAGCCGGACCCTGCTAGATTTTCAACAGAAAGGAGGCAAGATGGACGATACACCGGCTTTTTCTGAGGAGGCCATATCTGCTCCTCTTTCCCCAGAACTCTTTGCAACCGACGAAGATGGCATTTCCGCACCTATCGAGGGCTCTATCTCGTCGTCCGCATCAACACCTGGAAGGTTGTCCCGGCATGGCTCGTTCTCGAATAGTAGTTCGTTTCAGGAAGACTGGGAGACCTTCCCGCCGTTGGACAGGTTGACCTTTTTCGAGCTGTTGGATACCTTTTCGTTTTCACAGAAGCTTGAGAAATGGAATCACACGCTGAACATGCAACGGGACCGAGTACGCCGGCAACGCCAGAAGATCAAGTCTGTTTCTGGCTTAGCGAAGGATCGCGTGGTAGATGAATGGAGAAAACGAGTTCCGACTGCTGATGAGCAGTTGGAGAAGTACCGGCATCGTATGCGGGATTCGGTGGATCGATTGACGAAGCAATGGAATACGATAGCAACAGTCACTCTCCGAGAAAAGATATCGTTCATCGCCGGCGTCATGAACATCTACATCAGTGGATACATTATGGGAGCTTGGCCGCAATACTTCTACTGGTGGTACACTGCTCAACTGGCCTACTTTATGCCTATCCGTCTCTATACATACCACAGGCGTGGCTACCACTACTTTCTCGCGGACTTGTGTTACTTTGTGAATTTTTTGTCGATGCTGAGCATTTGGGTTTTCCCAAAATCAAAGCGGCTTTTGATTGGAACGTACTGCCTGGCTTATGGAAATAATGCCGTCGCCATCGCTATGTGGCGCAATTCTTTGGTCTTCCATAGTATGGACAAAGTCGTTAGGTAAGGCTTCCTTTTCCATCTAAAGAAGAAATAAGAACTAATGGTTTGACAAGTGTCTTCATTCATATTATGCCACCGGTTACTTTCCACTGCCTTGCACATATGACGTCGCCCGAGTTTCTCAAGGGGCGGTTCCCAGCCATATACGATGTTAAATTCAGTGAGCCGGGTGCACCTGAACATTTCACACTTCCGGCAATGATGCTCTGGGCTTCCATTCCATATGCCATCTGGCAGTTATCCTATCACCGGTTGATTACCGTTCGTCGTGCAGAAAAGATTGCCGCCGGACGGCCCACCAGCTTCACTTGGCTTCGACGCTCCTATGCAAAAACCTCGATCGGCAAATTTGTGCTCAACCTTCCTGAGATTCTTCAGGAGCCGGCATTCATGTTGATTCAGTACTCCTACGCGCTTTTGACGATGATCCCATGCCCTCTTTGGTTTTGGTACCACTGGGCTAGCTCCCTTTTCATGGTGACTGTGTTCATTTGGAGTATTCACAACGGGGCGGCCTACTACATCGACGTTTTTGGAAAGCGGTTCCAGAAAGAGTTGGAGCAGCTGAAGAGGGATGTCGCCAAATGGCAATCTAGCCCGGATTACACTACCAGCCCACTTCTTACACCGGGACTTGCCACGGAGCAGGGCTCCCGCTTGCTCAACGATATGTCTACAGCATCAGCAGAGGAAGCTGATAAATCCAACCTCGAGCGCATTCCCACTCTTGATGCCCTGTCTGAGACCACTGGCGTCCAAACCCACTCACCCGATGCAGCAACTGCGTTGCGAGAGCGCACCGTATAGAGACCTCGCAGTGTCATCTGACCTGCACTAGCAGGAAAGTTTTTTTCTGTCTTATGACCCGTGTTAATGTTCCCCTTGCACTTTAGCAGATTGTAGCTGGAGCTATCGTTTCAGTTAGTTAATACAGCGTTGCGTTTATGGATATTTGATTTTTCTGATGATACCAGGCATGCAAAGCTCGTTGCTTTCCATCTGTTTATATGCCCTTTGCTTCCTCTCGTTATGGACGTGCTTCAGCAAGCATGTGTTCTGTCATTTACAACTTAAGTCTTTAATACCTGATGCACCATGTCCATGGACTATGCTGTGTACTTGTTATGTTAGAATGAAAGAAAGCTTTAACAAGCAGTCTTTGCCACAATGCGTATACGAAGCTGTATCGGCATCCAAGTCTTGGCAGGGTAAACTCCGAGGTTCTTCTACCTCCGGAGCCGGATATATCACGTGACGAAATCCGAAGATATTGACCGGAATAGAAAGTCCCCAGTTTTCAGCTTCTGCAACTACTCTTACTTACAATCATCATTTCTGCTATATTATCTTTAATTTTTCGAGGAGGGGATATTACGATTGCGCTTATTTGTCGTGTTCATTCGTTCGCCATATATTTTCCTGCTCGCAAGTGCGAGCCCGTTTCCGCCTGAAATTATTCGCACCTCCCCCCAACCTTCGTCATCATGAGGACCGCGAAGCTCTCAAATTCGGTTTCTGCGCGCCGTCTGTATCAAGCGAGTAAGTGATATCTAGCTGCTTCTGATATTTTTGGTTTTCTCTCGGCTAATTATCGGAACTCAGCGCCGGCAAATTTCTCCAGCATCCTTGCAGCCCGTTCTATTGCACAAATACAACGAAACACCCGCCGCGCCTTTCCCACTCATCTAAATGCGCTGGCAATTCTTGTCCCTTACGACCGATCATATGCGACCCAGACTTCCACACCTTCCTCCAGCTCCGGGACGCCTGTGCCACCTCCAGGTTTTGATGTCAACCAAGCTAAACAGCCACTCCCTTCGTCGGAGACGCGGAAGTCGGCGGATCAAACTGCCAGCAAAAATGAATCGGCGCAGCCACAGCAAACAGTCGCGTCGCTAGAGAAGAATCACCCCGGAAGCGTGAAAGTTGTGATAGAGCCGGAAAAGAAAGCCATCGAGAAAAAGGAGGAACCTAAGAAGATGACCATCGGGCAAAAGATCAAGCATGAGGTACAGCATTATTGGGATGGGACAAAGTTGCTTGCTACAGAAGCACGCATTAGTGTCAAGTTGGCGATGAAGATGGCAGCTGGCTATGAGTTGAGTCGCCGTGAGAACAGACAGGTATGTCTTGCATCGTTTACCCTGTTGCGGAAAAAACTATTCTAACGGGCATCTCTCTAGTTGCAACGTACCGTCAAAGATTTAGCACGATTGGTGCCCTTCTCTGTATTTGTCATTGTTCCTTTTGCCGAACTGCTGCTTCCTATCGCTCTTCGACTCTTCCCCAACATGCTCCCCAGCACCTACGAAGGACAGAAGTCGCGTGATAAGAAGGCTGAGACTCTACGGGGTACTCGAAAGGAAGTTTCGGCATTCTTAAAAGACACATTGAGGGAAACTGGTCTCCCGCTGAGTGTCGAAACTGCCAAGACAGAAGAGTTCACAGAATTCTTCCAGAAGATCCGCTCAACGGGCGAAAAGCCCTCGGATGAAGATGTCATCAAGGTCATCAAGGTTTTCAAAGATGACTTGACCTTGGATAACTTGTCTCGACCACAATTGGTCGGAATGTGCAAATATATGAACCTTAACACATTTGGCACAGACGCCATGCTGCGATACAATATTCGCCACCGAATGCGCCAAATCAAGCGTGACGATCGGGCAATCTCCTACGAAGGTGTGAACTCTCTTTCAATTCCCGAACTGCAGATGGCTTGCGCATCGCGTGGTCTGCGAACACACGGAATGTCTCCAGGCCGTCTCCGAGACGACCTCTTGATGTGGCTCGACCTACGTCTTAAGCAGGGTGTTCCCTCGACATTGCTCGTTCTGAGCAACGCCTTCCAATACACTCAGCAATCTAATGACCCCGAGCTGTCCTCTCAAATCGACGCTCTCCGCTCTGTGCTATCAAGTATCCCCGAGGAACTCTTCCACGAAATTGAATTAGAAGTCCACAACGCCGAGGGCGCAGCTACCAACAGGCAGCGTCTCGAAGTCATCAAGGAACAACAAGAATTGATCGAAGAAGAGAACGAGCAAAACACAGAGCAAGAAGGCAAGGGCGTGTCGGCTCCCAAGGACACTGAGGATATCGACGAGAAAGAGGACAAGCCCAAGCTCGAAGCCTCTTCTCAGCAGGCCGCTGAAGCTAACGAAGCTGAGGCTGACCAGGTCAACGCTGAAAGACTATCCAAGCCAGAAGAGGGCGCCAAACCCGCCGAAAAGAAGGATTAAGTTAATAAAGTGAGCATGGCACGCTAAACACATACATATCTCCCACTCTATTTCAAACATTCAACATTGACATGAAAAAAAGGAACTTTTAATATAGACTATTCATCGCTTTACTATATGCACATGTACATTCACTTTTCTTTTCTCTCATCTCTTCGCTTTTTTTTTATCACTGGCTTAAACCCATTTTCTGTCTGGCGATTTCAAGGAACAAGGTATAGAACGAGTTTTGATGATTATCTTTTTTTGGCAGGGGAGGCGGGCGTGTGTTTTGGTACCTAGGTGGATGTATCTTGTATGTATCCAATATGCATTCTTCTTCTGTTCTGTTATTAGTGTAGTATATTTTGTTGAGGCGAAATAAATAAGAAAATATTTCAGCTTGTATGCATAGCATCTACTTTGGTGTTGAAGATCACATGCCAAGACCACCAGCAGCTAACCCCTAAAGACTCAGCCTCGCTGCCTGACGTCGTCGAGAACTTGCAACCAGAGGTCCCTCCGTTTAAAACATACAAATAACACGCAAGCCCAAAAATAAGAAATCGGATTGTGACGGCCGATCTCTATAGGTTGCCTACTCATGCTCCACTGGGCATCTGCCACTGCGAGCCCTAATCAAATGGCAGGTACGAACGAAGGCCTGCACTTGCCCAAAACACCGGATGATTTCTAGATGCACATCTCACAGGCAGTTGCCGTGGCGAAACCCGCCATGAAATATCTTCCCTGCGATGCCTACACCGTGGCAATGATCTGTCCACTGGAGGTGGAAATGAGTGCTGCCCGATTCATGCTGGATGAGGAGCACGCACAGGTACCCGGGCGAGAGCAAGACACCAATCAGTACATCCTAGGACAGCTCAGTGGGCACAATGTGGTCATTGCCTCCCTGCCACTGGGCTCCCAGGGCACCGTCTCAGCTGCAACTGTTGCAATGCATCTCGCCCGAACTTTTCCAAACATCAAGTTACGGCTATTAGTGGGCATTGCGGGAGGAGTACCCAACCCGAAGAATGATATTAGGTTGGGCGATGTGGTAGTGAGCACCCCATCTGGCACCTTTGGTGGCGCGGTGGAATATGATATGGGAAAACAGACTCCAACCGGCTTCGTCCGCAAGGGATTTCTCAGTCCGCCTCCTCCAGAGTGGAGAGGCGCAGTAGCCAGGATGAAGTCAGACCACCGAGTTCGCTCCAACAAGGTTAACGACTTTCTGGCGGAGATGTTGGCAAAATATACCCGGCTGACCGAGTATGAACGACCGCATGTCCAGGAGGATGTTTTGTACGAGTCAGAGTATGAGCACACAGATGGGGAGCCTACGTGTTTGAATTGTGACCCTGCGAGAATTGTGGATCGTCAGATGCGTGAACTATGCCACGAGCCGATGGTGTTTTATGGGCTGATTGCCTCCGGGAACCATGTCATGAAGCATGCGAATGAGCGAGACCGAATAAGCATGGACTGCGATGGAGTCCTGTGCTTTGAGATGGAGGCTGCTGGGCTCATGAATGACTTTCCGTGCATCGTTATTCGCGGAATTTCCGACTATTGTGACTCTCATAAGAATGACTGTTGGCAGCCGTATGCAGCAGCAGCGGCAGCAGGAATTGCGAAGGAACTTCTCAGCTACCTGGCACCAAGCATTGGTTCGTATATTCTAATTTTTGGATTATTCCTTTTGAAATATGCCAGTTAACTAGTTGTCTGAATAGTGCCCCATGGGAACGATGACCTGACCACCAAATGCCTCCGACATCTCTTTGTGACTGATCCAGAAAAAGACAAGCAGCGCCTCGAGAGTGACAGAGACAATCTACTCAGAGACTGTTATTCATGGATCCTTTCCAATTCCCAGTTCAAAGAGTGGCTAGAAGAGGACCAGGATCGGCTGTTGTGGATCAGGGGCGATCCAGGCAAAGGAAAGACCATGTTGATGATCGGTCTAATCAACGAAATCACAATGCTTCTGCAAGATCAGCCAGGTCAAGGAATTTTGACATATTTCTTCTGTCAAAGCAACCTTTTGACCCTGAATAACGCCGCTTCCATCCTCCGTGGGCTTATCTGGATGATTGTTACCCAAGATCGATCACTGATACGGCACATCTCGGTGGAGTACAATAAGTTTGGCGAGCAGGTCTTCGACGGTCCTAATGCGTTTTTTACTCTCCGCTCAATCTTTGTAAATATATTGGATGACCCGGGCCTTTCCACTGTTTACATTCTCGTTGACGCGATCGATGAGTGCGGTATAGAACTGGAAAAGTTCTTGCGCCTGGCCACCCAGGGCACGTCGGGATTATCTTCCAAGGTGAAGTGGATTCTGACCAGTCGTCACCGACCAGATATCAAGCAGATGCTTGGAAATAACGCTATTCAGCGCCATATTGATCTGGAGGCAAACTCCAAGTTTGTTACGGAGGCAGTGCATACCTTTATTTCTTATAAAACGAACTTATTATCTCAACAAAAACTTTATGATGCGGAACTGAAGGCCCATGTGGAACAGGTTCTACGGGAGAAAGCCGGAGACACCTTTCTATGGGTGGCCCTGGTGTCCCGTGAGCTTGCGAGTGCTGAGAGCTGGGAGGCTGAAACAATCGTCGAGGAGCTTCCCTCGGGTCTTGATCCATTGTATAGTCACATGCTGTCACAAATCGGGAACCTGCGCAAGAGTCAATCCGATGTCTGTTATGACATTCTCCGTTCAATGACTCAGACTTTTCGTCCCGTCTCTCTGGAGGAGCTACGATATATTACTTTGCTCCCGCCCCGTTTGGCAAGCAGCCCGCATGGTGTAAGAAACACCATCGAGTTGTGTGGTTCATTTCTGACGATTCACGGAAACCAAGTCAACTTTATTCATCAATCCGCGAAGGATTACTTGACTACCGGTAGCGGACAATGGATCTTTGAGATTGATCAGGCAGAAGAGCACCGCAAGATTGTAGTGCAATCTATGCGTGCCATGAGCGAGATTCTGAAGAAAGATTTGATGAATCTTAAGTACCCAGGAGCTCTTATTTCAAATGTTCCGACTGAAAGACCTGCGGGGATTGAATATGCCGTGTGCTTCTGGATCCATCACCTCTTGGAGCATATGCATGGTTCTAGTATCTCCCAAGGACCTCATGAATTACTGGCATCCATACACAAGTTCCTGCAAGTGCACCTTCTCCACTGGATAGAGGCTCTCAGCCTTCTTGGGAAGGTCTCTGAAGGATTAATAATGATTACATACTTGAAATACTACCTCAAGGCACGTTTCTTCCTCATCCCGAACGAGATTATAATACTGACAAGATTCAGGATTCTACGAACAAGGAACTATTCGATTTGCTACATGATACAAATAGGTTCCTTCTACAAAGCCGTTCAGCTGTTGAACAGGCCCCATTGCAAGTTTATTGCTCGTCATTGATTTTCGCCCCAAAACAGAGCATCATCCGGAATACATTCAAACACTATATGCCCAATTGGATCCGCAGGCTACCCTCCGTGCGAGATGACTGGAGTTCTTTGCTGCAAACCCTGGAAGGCCATAGTGACTGGGTCAATGACGTCGCTTTCTCTCCCGATGGGGCCCTTGTTGCATCTGCCTCGAATGATCATACTGTCCGTCTATGGGATGTTGCCACGGGCTCGACCCGAGCGTTGTTGGAAGGTCACACTGATTTGGTGAAGGCTGTTGCATACTCTCCGAGTGGTCATCTCCTGGCTTCTGCTTCCAATGACTGCACTATACGATTGTGGAATCCGAATACCGGAGCTGTGTGTGGCATATTGCGGGGACACACCAGCCCAATCAATTCTATCGTTTTCTCTCCGGATCGAAAGTTTCTGGCTTCTGTATCAAATGATCGTTCTGTGCGAATATGGGATATCACGACGAAGTCCTTGCGACATGTTCTCTTGGGTCATAAGAACTGGGTAAATGATGCTGCCTATTCAGCAGACGGTTCTCTGCTTGCAACGGTATCCGCTGATGGGACGATCAGATTGTGGAATACGGAGTCGGGAAGCCTCCAGTCCCGATTGAAACAAGGCATGGGCTGGCTCAATACCATTTCAGTCTCCCCTCAAAACCTGATAGCTGCTGGCTCTGCGAACGGGAGGATCTACCTTTGGCATATCTCGACAGGAGATCTGCTTGCCACTCTGTCTAGTCACACCAACGGGGTCAACAAAGTAGCATTCTCACCGGATGGGCATGTTATTGCGTCTGCCTCTAACGATTGCACGGTGAGGTTATGGCATACTGCTCAACGTAAGGAACTCGCGACACTAGGGGGCCACACAGCTACCGTGCAAACAATCACCTTTTCGTCAAAGGAGAATCTTGTTGCTTCAGCATCGGCTGATGGCACAATCCGGCTCTGGGATACTGTGGGTACATCGACACCTAGAAGTCTGGACCAGCACCTCAACACTGTCAGCGCAGTTGCCGTATCATTAAATGGCAAACTGGCGGCTTCCCTGTCAGTTGATAATACTGTCCGCTTATGGGACACACTGACCATGAAGATGAAGAGTGACGTATTTCGTAGAGACTTGAGCCATGAGAGATCAGATACGATTACGGATTGGTCGTCTAGCGTTGCATTCTCATCAGACGGTCATCATCTGGTGGCAACCTGGGATGGTAATCCTGCAATTCATAAGTGGAGAATTGGCGAAGGGGGCGTCGGATCTTGGTCATACGATAGTACGGATTCGGGAATCACGTACTCGATTGATTACGTTTGCCTTTCCCCGGATAATCGACTCTTAGCATCGGGTTCGTCTGATGGGATTGTGCGAGTATGGGATGTTGCGTCAGGATGGATACGCGCGACGTTAAGTGGTCACCAGGAAGCCATCAATGCTCTATGTTTCTCTCCATGCAGCCAGCGTGTGGCCACTGCATCTCTCGATGGCTCAATTTGTATCTGGGGAGCAACGACCGGGGATTTATATGCCACTTTGCTGGGCCATGAAGCGAGTGTGAACTCTATTGCGTTTTCCTCCGACGGTCAACATATGGTATCTGGCTCCACCGATGCCACGGTACGATTATGGATTATTGCCACGAAGACACTTCAGCGCACATGGAAAGGTCGGGGGATCCCGGTGGATACCGTGGCATTCTCTGATGATGATACATTGATATACTCAACGTTAATAAATGGTACGGGGGTTATCTGGAGGGTCGCTGAGAGCTCTATTCAAACTTTGAGACCTCTCAAGCCATTTGACCGGGTCTTTTTCTCCCCAAACTATCAATTTACAGCATACTTCCACTGGTATGATGGACTGAATTTTCAGGATTTTACGACGAACAGATTACAAAATCATCAGATACCACTAGACGCGTCAGGTATCCTCTTTGTGTCGTTCTCCAGAGACAGTCAAGTCATGGCGATCATACTAAACAACAATACCATCCAGCTCCGTAGCACCACAACGTCTCGTATTCACTGCACTATCAATATGAATCAGACCAAGACCCCCAATGACGACTCGCTGAACAGACTGAACGAGAAGGACAGGCTGGACGGATTGTACGAGCTAAACGCCATATATATGAACAGGCTGAACAGGGTGAATAAGCTGAACGAACTTTCCATGATTAGCATGGTGAAATTCTCACCACATAGCGACCTCCTTGTCTGTGTCTTGCAAGGGTCCATCTACGTCTGGGATGTTGTCACTGGGGTCCTTCACAATACCTTTGTCGCCCACTCGAGAGGCTTGCAAGACATCTCACTTTCTTCCGACGGGCGTCTCATCGCCACTGCATCAGGAGATGGCACTATACGGCTTTGGGAAACCATGACGGGCGTTCTACTCAACAAGATGGTAGTTCACGGTAGCGATGCTGCCGTATTCTTCGGGGATGGGTTGTTTGATCGGTCTATCGGGATTCAGGAGTCGAGTGACATTGAAAATATTTCGAATCCATACCTAGGCCCGTCGTCCGCAGTCAGAAAGTCCCGGCGCCCATTATTTGTAGTCAATCCATGGGTCACATACCAAACAGACCAGATCCTCTGGCTGCCGGTTGAATATCGAGCTACCTGCGTAGCCGTTCACGGAGAGACTATTGTTTTGGGCCATTCCTCCGGTGAATTGACGGTGATTGAATTTGACGTGGACTATATTCCGGCCCGTACTACTAACAGCAATGACTGAATATGATATGCGTTCTTTCCTTTCATTCCCCAATGCTATATTTGATGTGGAACTTACTCTAATTCCGCCACGATATAGAAGCATCGGTATGGCTGTTTGAACGAAACTCCGTCGCATTGCATGCCAGACCTGAAAAAAAATTTGAGAGTTACAGTGGGGTGACAAGTGTTAGCACCCTCCCTCCCCTACATCATGTTACATCTATTTGTAACCATCTAGAGCCCTTCTCATAGCAATATTCCATTTTCTTCATATAACTCTCAGGATATCTTCGAATTATTTTTGTTATTCCGATCTAGATGTCGTATTTAGTTCTAGAGGCCTTCTGTAGGGGTGTTAACACTTTTGTCCAGGGACTATACATGCGAGCAGGCGACAGTTTATGGCCTCAGGAGCGGCCACTTTCAACATGGATTTCACTTGGCCTCATTTTCTGTGTGTAAATTGGGGTTCGAAGTTTAGGAGGGACTTCTATTTTTATAATGGTTCCAGTATTCCAGTATCTAAAGATACAATCTCAGTAGATTATCCTTCTGTCTCCATACTTAGTGCCGTAGTGCCTACGCATACTGTCAGGTGGGGACTAATACATGGACCTGGAGATGAAAAACGAACAAGCAAGAAGATTGTACTAAGATTGTACTATGAAAAGGGTTCTAGTCTATCTAATGCAGTGAATTGATCAATACAGGCGTAGTTTCTCGCCACTAAAAGGATCCGTGAACATGACATCCCGAGGTCGGCTCAGATCGGGGATAGGGGGGTAAGGGTACGGACCGTACCCAACCCCAAAACTGTTGGTAGCCTCAAGCTTAAAGCCCTTGAGAGTAGGCATCAACTCTATTAGAAGATCGGCTGCAAACTCGGGTACATCCCGGATTTCTTTGTCAAACTTGAAATTTTCAGAGCGTAGGTATCCCTCAATTGCGGCCTTAGCAAATAGAATCCGCACCGGGTGTCTTTCAGGCAAGCGAGTTGCTGAATAAACATGCTGAGAGGTTATGTGGTAAATATTCGTATTAGGATCCCTCATCTTCGTCGTATAGCTGAGAGGAGGAGGAGGAGGCGTATAGCTGGGAGGAGGAGGATTTCTCAAAATCTTTGCCTTGATAGCGTCAGCTAGGCGCGACTCCACGTTGCCTACCCCTAGCATGTGTGAAAGCCTCGCGAATTCAATCGCAGCGGATATCTGATCTTCTGTAGCTGCTATGACGAACGCAAAGCGTCCACAATACAGCCATTGCAGAAGTAGATCGAAGCTTCGAACTGAAACTACCTCCTCAACTTCTGGTAGTACTATTGACTGCTCTTCACCTTCCTTGGAATTTCCATTCAACCGTGCCGCAAAATATGGAACTCGTGTGCAAAGAAGGGCTTTTGACACATCGTATGTTGCGCCGCCAACCCTGACCTTGACGGTGGGACCATGATAAAGTGGTATTGCCCTGGCAAATTCTTCAGATGATAGATCACGTAGATCTTTCATGGATTCTTCAGTCGCCATCGTGACAAAGAAAAACGTCGCATCGAGTGGGATCTGGCTTGATAGAAGGTTGTTTGAAGAAAAAATTTGCTAAAATGATGACGGGGGCCTCGCATTATACCTATCTACCTAGGCAACCACCAGGCTACAAGGTTGATGCGTTGATACCCTCTCCTACGTAATGTTGATTACCAGCAAATACTTATAAATATTTAGAGCCATTCTCATGGAAATGTTATACTTTCTATATCAACCTCCGGAAGTCTTCAAATTATTTCAGCTATTCTGGTCTGGATGTTGGATTTGGTTGGGGAGCCTGCAGAGGTGTTAAAACATTTGCACATAAACTACATTGTACTTAGGTCACATAAAGGTCATGAGGTAATAATGATGAAGTAACGGCAGTAAATAGGCAACCAACGTAGAAGCCTTGAAAAATATTATCTTAGTATAAAGAACTACATATCTAGGTAGTAAATGAGCATTCCTATATACCCGTCCTTTTTGTTTCGAATACGGTATATCGAATACTTCTCGAATAGACAGTATAAAATATCCGACATTTGTTTGAGGGTAAAGAAGAGAGAGAGTAGAACTTCCAGTCTCCGTCTTTATCAAAAGCCGAAAGAAATCTCGACAATCGTCCTAGGCGGGGCCATTGGTCAAAGGTACGCCTTGAAGGCAGGCCCAATTGAAGTAAGGGCAAAAACAGTGCACACATTTATATTACTGAGTTGTTTCTACTAGAAAGTCTGCACTCATTGTTATCCCATCACAGCTATAGCCCAGCACCCAGTCCATATAGCCATTATCTCTAGGGCTGGCAGTTGGGGTCTAGCCAAATATCCAAGGCCAACGCCCGTACAATATCGTCCTCTCTCTCTCAGCAGTTTGCTAGACAGCTTCCATGATCGCCTGCCCATGATCTCATATACATAAGACAAAGGCTTTAATCATGAGAAAGGAACCAGATTCGATGATGAGATTTCGCAGGCGACGCAGGCCAACAAAGATGTTCCAAGGGCATTTACAAAGTCTACCAACACTCCCGATAACGGATCCCCAGTCTCGCTCAACAGATACTAGTTTTCTTGATCTTCCTTTCGAATTGCATCTACTCATATATCACCATACAATTCCTCAACAGCCTTCTTTGTAGTTTCCCAGAAGCTACACCATTGAAAAAGAAATGCATGAATGGACGGAATGGATCAGACGCTATTTCAAGGTTCTTAGGGAATTACTAGTAGATCCGCCAGCAATCATTTAAGTCAATGTTAACAGAGGAGAAGAAACCAGTAACCCTATAGACAAATATCTTCCAAAGACTTGTCAAAAGACACAGTGTTTTCAATTCAGAGACCCAGTATTTCAACGAGAGAGTTGCTCTATTCAATCAGAATTTTAGGATAATTACTATGATAATTGTCCCATGAGTTGGGCGTGATGTTTATCGAATTTTTTAAGCTAACCATCCCTTGGGATTGTGCGGGCGATATTGAGTGGGCTGACTACAATGAATCTATGACGGTAGTGTTTGTGCCATTGAACGAGAAATAGGATTGCTCAGTGATAGACGGAATTAAGTCAGTATCCAATCTTTCAGAAGCTTTGCTTCAGCTTATATTTATAGTATTCAGCTTATATTTATAGTAGTAGATTTAACAATATTCTGAGGAGCTTATCATTATTCATCTTACAGCATTGCAATAGGTACATTTATCCTAGAGATTGCCATGTTTCAATCTGAGAAGTCTAGTTCTCTAAGTTCTTCAATTCTTGCTCCCATTTTGTTTAGATCCTGCCACACAAAAATTCATATCATCTCTCCCATGGGACGAGACGCCGGAAAAATGCTTCAAACACTCCAGTGCCACTTCATCCCTAGCCTCTGAAAATAGCCAAACAACGCCCTTTTGGGCACATAGCCGGCATATGTTCTCTGCCACGCTGCCGCAAACGACCCCTCAATTGGACCCAACTCTCCAAACCCAAGAATTTCAAGAGCCCATGGTGTCAACAAGGCCAAGATACCCAGAGCGATCAGTGTAGCGTAAACGGGATGGTCCGTTGCAAAGTCAGTAGCAGCGTCTCTGCATTGGGCCGCAGCATCAGAGGCAGCTCGTGCCATCTCTGCACCAGCTTTGATCGCATTCTCTAGGCCGTGCAGTATAGCTTTTGCGATGTCTTCGGACCAGCCATTTATGGAAACTTCTTCGTTGAGTTGTTTGTGGAGCATGTAAGGTGACTCGGCGTTGAGGATCTTGGTGACAATATCGGAGGCAACGGACTCGGGGGAGCGAGAGTCGGTGAGAGGAAGTGGCTTCTTCGCGAGCGTGCCAAAGACGCAGTCAAGGATGGAGTCGAAAAGCGTCATGTTTCAGACAGGGTAGATATTCATTTCCGTGGGTGTGAGCGTGGCGTGGTTGGGTAAGGCGATGGGCAAAAAGTCGTGCCAGGAATGATATTTAACACGATCGCACTTGTTGGACGAGGAGCCGTTTGAAGAAACGAAGGCTTTGCGTAAAATAGAGCTCTCAAGTATCAGCAACGTTATTGTAAAGTCAGAGCCTGAAGAAGACAGAAGACAGAAGATGGAAGATGTAAGATGGAGGGCGGGCAGCCGTGCTTTATAACAGAGAATTCATGCCCCACCAGTCGCTTCTTGTTACAAGGCTGAATCGGACCTGCTAATCCTCAAACTATGTCAAGGTATATTGTGATAAGTTAGACCATATAACATTTCTAAAGGCTATCTAATAGCAATAAAGAAGTAATGAGGCTGGGTAGGCAATCGAAAATAGGATCTGAGAGGCCAGGAAATCCCCATCTTAAATGTACGTATCTTAGAGAAGTATGCCTTGTATGATGGCAGGCTTCTAAATCTCGCGGTTAGGGTTAGCTTGTCGCCGTAACCCGGAGATTGACTGGTTGGCCATGGATGCTTCAAGGGCAAAAGGTACGTGCAAGTTTCCCCAAAGATGTAGAATTTCTCCGTCAATCAGGGAATATGGAGTACAAGGCTGAATATTATTTTGGGCTGACTTGTCGCGGCTTTTGCAGCTAGATAAGCAATGAGTGGTCCAAATTGACTGCAATTAAGCGCCGGCACTAGGGTGTTGTGCTTGTGTTACGGCGTAGGCAGGCGCAGCGCCGCAGCAAGGGTTAGTTAGGGCTTCGTACCGGCATCCCGAGATAGGGCTACGGAGCTATAAAATCAGCATTGCCCAATATAGATTCAGCAGTGCTATATGAGAGGATACAGTAATTCCCCTATTACTGAGGAAGTAAGTTCGAGAATTCGAGGATAGGATGGATAGTGTATCTCCTCATTGTGATCAGAACACCAATACCTAACCTCACAGCCACAAGACACAGGGCAGACAAGCATTTAAACGGTCAACGTGGTTGCCATCCGTCACGGGTGTATATAATCAGTCCCAACGGTCTTATATTCGTTTGGTTGTAGACAACTGTCTCTGGATAATTAACGGCTCCGTGATTATCACTGGTGGCTGCCTCGACCTATGAGATGTATTAGGCCATTGGTTGGAGCTATTAGATACTCAGTAGGGCGGGGGAGGTATACGGTATCAAATCCAGTCTTTTGTTCTGCGCGATAAACCATAGTATTGATGCCTAGGTCGACACCGCAGAGGATTATCGCATGTTTGTGTGAATGGATATGATGGTTTCTTGCATAGATATCCGCTTCTGAAGACCACCCGAAAGTCAGAGAAATATTCACTATATAGGTAAATTATCAAGCATATACCTACTAGAAGAGACGGTAGTTGTGTATATTCCTTTACCAAACATACCATATGGACCTAAAGAGATATGAATACTAAGAATACGGTCCTCATCAAGAGGTGTTGGTTGGTGCTTACTGGAATGGTCGAGGGAAAACCCATCCTGAAGGATGCCGCAGACATAACATTCACTTTTATTGCAGGGTTTCAATGAGCCTTTCCCACTCCCGATATAGCAGGCCCGCTGGGTTCCATGGAAGCGAAGCTTGAGGTTGGGATCTTTGGTGTGTTTTCTGAACGAGAAATCAGCTTTTCCATTTATGTTTCAGTTTCTGGAGGTTACCTGAAATATACATGATATATACGTCCACGATTTCAAAATCCTTGTTAGGGTGCAGCCACCCATCCGTGAAGATGGTCTCAACTAATTGACTGCCTTTAATTTAATGCCATGGCATAGTAGGGAAATTCCATGTACTGACCTGTTTTGTAAAAGCGGGTATCTTTTTTCAAGTAACTCAATTCCTAAAAGTAAAGTTCAGTACGGTGAGCAAATGTAAAAGAAATGTCAATATCAACATACCATGATAGTGTCAGTCAATCAGGCTGGAAAGAAATACTGGCCGAAAAGGACCCTATAGGGAATTTCTAGACCAGCGGGCCAGTCAATTCACAATAGATATTAGGAAGCCTTCGGTGTACAATTGACGTTCCTATTCTGCACTAAGATGAGAAGACATTTCGAGAAGGGTAGCCCAAAGGAGGGGAAAAACACTAGAATATCACTTGTGACCAGGAAAGGTAGAATGGATACATCAGAGTGTAAGGCTAATTTTGGGAAAGCATCTACATATTTGTTCTAGACAACTGCTGACGCCCAGGGTTACACAATTTGACCCGGGCAAACTGACAGACAGATATTACTGGTCTGAATACCTGGTGAGATCTCAGCCTCGAACCTAAACGCAAGCAAACAAATCCGGAAATATCTGTAGCCTCACCAAGCCCGGTCACCTTCGACTAGAAATATCACACCCCAGCCTTGTCAACTAAACCAATCACAGGCTGCCACATTAGTACAGGCAGGCATCCATTCAAACACTATAATTAGGGATAAAAATCCATCCGTAGCAGGGACATAAGTTACGGTTTTGGGTTGTATTGATGGTAACAAATGCCGACACAAGGCTGCAAAGCACGTGACACAATTCGTATCTTCGCTTCTACTAAATTTTAACCTTGTTTGAAAGTCGCAAACTCCCACGGACCAATACCTTCATCATGCCCTCATTCAAAGTCATGTACCGGCGCCATGATTTTCAGTCGGCTTCATCTCCGAAGCCACAGCATCACGCTGATTCCGGCGTTATCGAAGCCATGCGCCGCAGAGAAGAGCTCAGACGAACCGCAAGGGAAACGCTCGACATTCTTCCAGCACTCATGAAGCAACTAGACCACCCCATAGATGTGTGCCGTTCACAAAAGTTCTCCAGCCAATCTCGTCGGCGTCTCCACCCCGACAAATGCCCCGCCTTCCCCGGGGCCGCCCGCATTAAGGTCATCAACAATGATACCCTCAATGTGGCCATCCAACTGGCCCAGTCGGTGCATGAGGCTGGTAGCATTGATCCATCTCTCCGACCTGTCCTCATCAACTTCGCTAGCTTCCGAACCCCTGGAGGGGGTTGGCTAAACGGTGCCATTGCCCAGGAAGAGGCGATTTGCTACCGCACTTCGCTGGCAAAAGGCCTCAAGAAGAAGGACTACCCGCTGGCCATGGACGAGGCAATCTACAGCCCCTACGTGCTAGTCCTGCGCGATGACATGGCCTCAGGCCACAATCTGTTAACCAAAGACTACCCTGCAGCGTACCTCCCCATCGTCAGCGTCATAAGCATCGCGGCCATCTACCGGCCACAGGTGCAGACATTCGAGGTCAAGGATAACCATGACGAAAGTCATCATTTCGACGGGAGCATGACACGAGAGCAGCACCTTTTTGTCCGAGACAAGGACCGCAACATTACCAAGGATAAAATGAGGCTGGCACTGCGTATTGCGGCGACTGCCGGCCATCGCATGCTCGTGTTGGGTGCTCTGGGCTGTGGTGTCTACAGGAACCCGCCCGATGATGTCGCCTTCTGTTGGCTCGAGGTACTGCAGGAAGTCGAGTTCTCGGGCCACTGGTGGCAGGAGGTCTGTTTCGCTATCTACGACTCGAATGATGAAGGCAACTATGCCACATTTAAGCAAGTGTTAGATGGTAAGGAAGTATAAGTGGGGGGAGGGGTTGACTGGTAGTTGCTTGTCATATTGTGCAGTGCCACTTAAGTGGCCTTCATTGTTACCTGGAATTTGTTGCTGAAATGAGGCCATTTTGTCTCGCTGTTTATATACCCATTGGGTCTGATGAATTGCTGCTCTGTGACCCAATACTCGTACCTTGTGCAGCTGCCATGCAAGTGTTCGAATATGTGATCAATTAAAGTCTACCATATCATCTCGTGGATAATTCCATCAAATCACAGTCACAATTCAACAAAAGACACGTTCTAGGCTAGGTTCTGAACCTCGCTGACGTTGCCATTCTTCATTGTTCATACATTATCAATGCAATTGGAAAAATTGCGTCTTCAGAGTATACAACCGTCTCAGGATACTCAACAGCTCCACCGTCCTTTCTAGTAACTGCCTCGACAGAATGATATCCAGGGCTAGGAGACGTTTTCCTGTGATCTGCAGAGAACATCTTCTCAGAATTGCCGACAAAAACATGACACAAGAGTATTGCCTTCAAGCGTTGGCTGTAACGGTTCTCCACGTGAAGGTCAGCTTTCGAAGAGACGCTGGTTGTGTATATTCCACGACCAAACATAGGTTTGTTTTTACTCGAACCTTAAGAATAATGCCGCGGTCAGAAGATTGATTGAAATAGTTTTGAACAGGGGTTACTAACCAGCACAAGCGAGCTTGAAGCCTTCCCGAAGGATGGCACAGAGACGGCATCCATTGCTGTTGCAGACTTTTAAAGGCCGATTTGAATCTCCAAGATGGCAGTCCCGCTTGGTGCCATGGTAGAGAAGACGCCATCCGGGCTGTATAGTATTTAAGACGTACATATAGTTACTGTCAAAGTAGATCGATTTGAAATGACCGCCTTGTCTTTGGCGATCGTGACGCCACTCATTCTCAAATTGCGTCTTGAGTTTTTGGTAGAATATGTCACTGCTGTCGAGCTCCTTAAGTCTGTCAATTGTGCTGTCCAATTCCCCGGATATGACGGTCATTGGACTATTCCAAATGGTTCCCGTATGCTGGCCCGATGTATTCTGGGGAGGGCTCAATTCGCTACTATTGTTATCCTGATCCGTGGGGATAGCAGACCAGGTTGCCGTGATACACCACAAGCCCAGATTGAAAACATCCACCCAGACAGCGTGTTTCATGCGTATACCCCCGGGCTCTCCCTCCCCATCGTTTGTGATGTACAACTTCCCAAAGATTCCGCACATTGTGACCCACAGAATGCACAGAATCACCTCCCACACAAGAATTCGCCTCATGCGTCGGTTCACGACCAAGACGTAGAACATGTTCAACGACGCCGTCAATATGGACGCTCCCGCCGTCACCTCTGCATATATCCATCTCGAGTCTGCATGCTTGCCGCTTTGCGTGCTATGATGCAGGTCAACGCCATAGAGACCGGCGACGGTCAGGCCCAATACCCCTTGGAGCCCACGCAACACGATGTACAAGAGCAGGTTAGAATCTGACATTTGAGGAGGGTGGTTATGAGTAAAGGCATCTTGAGCAAAGCAAGATGGCCGGGTTTTTTTCTCTATAAAGATCTAAAGAGAAGAGCAAAAAAAGATAAATATGATAGTCTAATGGCCTTAGCAAGGCTTAATTGACCGGATGGTAAAAAAGGAATACCCGAATCTGCCTAGATTTTATTCAGTCTAGTCACAAATATCCTTGTATATAGATAGCATGTCGAGGTACACAATATAAGCCCTCTCTTTTGCACCATGCCCATCTGCCATCTGAAACAAAAACAGCATTATTACCTGGCGTATATTTGATTCTGTGACTAAAAATACCTGTTACAGTAAAATTTTTCCTCTTCTGCTTATTGCATAGCTACAAATGCTTCAAAGCCATCTGCAGGGTCTTCTAATAAGGGCTAATCCGAGTCACGGCTAAATTTAGCGGTTAGGGCTATGTAGTTTGTCACCGGTGAGGCTAGGGATCGATTGAGTGGCTGGCGATGAAGGCTTCAATGCAAGCTTCCCCAAAGACGTTGAATTTCTCTGGCATGTAGGTGATTGCTCCAACTAACTCGTATTGCAGGGGTGGTCACTATCACCGTGGCCTTTCATTATTGGACATCAAGACGGTATCTCTTGTTGTAACGTGTATATTGGACTTACGTACCGAAAAAGGGCAATCAGTGGCTGGCGGAAAGGGGAATCAAACGAGGCTGAAAGGCTTTTCCTGCATTGGGTGGGCCATCACTTCACGAGCATCAATCGGCGATTCCGGATTACAAGGCTGAATCTGATTATGAGGCTGGCTTGTCCCAGCCTCGCAGCTAGATGAGAAATAAGTGGCCAAAATTGGTTGCAATTTAAGCGCCAGTGCAGGCTGCAGCCTACATAGGAAAGAATCAAGCTATTCAGTTTCCTGGAAGACAGTTGGATGAGGCTGGAGGCGGCTCGGTTGATTCTATACCAACATGTACAGTGCCGTTTCATATGTGTTTACACCCTCCCCTATACTATTTTATATTTATCAACACTTATCAGAATATATAGAGCCCTTCTCGTAGGAATTTTATATTTTTATGATACGAATTGCAGGAGGGCTTCAAATTATGTTGTTATTCTAATCTAGATATTGAATTCAGTTCGGAAGGCCTTCTGTGGCGGTGTTAACACTTATGAAACCCCACTGTATGACCAGGGTTGATGCTTGTCGTATCCTCAAGGCCCTGAGGAACCGTACTTGACCAGCTTATTAATATAACAGTACTTAAAAATATAGAATCTATCAACTATAAGTTAGCCATAAATTAACTATAAATTAAGATAAGTATATAATAGATTTAGAATTAGCTATACTCTAAACCATAAAGCCTATAAATATTAAATGCTTCATAACTGTCCATACCTAGGTAATATATACCGCTAACCATTGAGAAAACCTTTGATGGCAATGAGGCAGCTATGAGCGATAGAATTGAGCATAGAGATCTATCAAGCAAATTCCCATTTACAAACGAATTGTGACCGGGATAGTGAGCAGACTTGGTAAGTAAAGGCTATAAATTGAATAACGAGAAATTTACGTTATCTTTAGATAAAGCAGTTCCCTAATCTGTATTCCAATTGCTATTTTCTTCTAAGGGCCTTGCGTCATGCTTAGAGCCATGAGAGACGGCTACACCGGCTGACGAGGTTCACGTCGGTGGTGTCAAGGACGTTGATCATTGAGTGCTGCATCATATTTGGGTTTACACCTGCCTTAAGGCTATTTTGGATAAATTCCTTGGCGTTCTTGAGGTATTGCTTCTTGGTGGACTGACTGGAAGCTGGGTATAGTATTACTTAGTAAGTAGTACATTCACAGCACAGGCGATCAATAAATACTATTGCTCAACATAATGATGTGACAGGTATTTTTATCTGGACTGCTGTAAAGGTTAACTTGGATATCATAGCTATCTACCTATTTACTAACTCTTCGTCCGCTTTTTTCGCGAGACTGTCCAGAATCGCAGTGTTCATCTTTCCGAGGCCCGAGTTTGGTCCGAAATCCACTCATAGGAAAGGGGCAGCAATCACTTGTAGACCAAGCCGTGTTTGTCCGGCCAGATTGAAACAGTGTCCTGAGTCATGTAAACCCTTCAGAAAAAGCCTACCTTGTGAGTTTTTACTTTTCAGGTATGACGTACGAAGTAGAAAATGTGTATAAGCGTCCCGACAGATCCGAAGACTGCATTGTGGTCTAGATTCTGCACTGAATTATTCTAACACATAAGTGATTGTAGATCGTTCTGATAGTATAATAGCAGTGGCCAATCAGCGTGCTAGTATATGCATTCTATCCTCGGTTCACTCGATTTCAACGATTGGGTACAGATCAACTAAGCCTGACAATGTCAGCATGACAACCCACATACTACCCTCGATATTGGCACCTCGTACCGTGAATAGCCTAGGATCTCCGAAAACATATGTTTTTGCAGCTCGCAACTGAATCTGGAATGCTGCTCGTTGTCTAAACGAAACCCATCAAATATATAAACTGATGGCCTTGGCTTCGTATTTCTAATGATCGCCGAGAGTTGTATGGGGGCTACATCACAACTGCTAACCAAACAGCACACGATATCTCGTCCATCTTGTGAGAATGTAACTTCTTGGCCTGCTTGGAAAACTGGAGATCGTACAGGATATGGATGCTGCCAAGTCGCAACATATCAGTTTTGGGAACATCCCCAAGCTGATAGACATCGAGGGTTGACGGTATAAAAGAGAAACGAATACTTGTGAGAATTCGGATACAGCAGATGTCGTCGACAGGCCTCCTTTGATAAAAGATATCGCTTCGCAATCGGTTGGATTTGATATTCGACTTTACGCAGTTACGCAATTCTAGTACTTTTCACTTCAGCTCGAAAGCCATATAATATCGTCTTCAATTCCAATCAAAGGTCAAATAATCCATCATGCGTCCCAGCACCGCTCTTCCGTTGCTTCTTTCAAGCATTGCCAACCTCGCCTTCGCTGACTCCGACAACGTCGTCTCAAGCGCCTTAGCTCTTGCCAGCTCCTACGAGTGCGAATATGCTGGTATCTGTGGCCGTGCTGCCCCCGTTACTGCAGCACCCGCCGAGCCAACACTTGTTGAGCGCGACTACCGCAGCATAGTTTCCAGTGCTCTCGACCTCGCAAGCTCCTACGAGTGTGAGTATGCTGGTATCTGTGCTCGTGCTGCCCCAGTCACTGCTGCACCTGCCGAGCCAACACTTGTTGAGCGCGACTACCGCAGCATAGTTTCCAGTGCTCTCGACCTCGCAAGCTCCTACGAGTGCGAGTATGCCGGCATCTGCGCCCGTGCTGCTCCAGTCACTGCAGCGCCCGCCGAGGACAACAACTACTCCAGCATAGTTTCCAGTGCTCTTGCTCTCGCAAGCTCCTACGAGTGCGAGTATGCTGGCATCTGTGGCCGTGCCGCACCCGCTGAGCCAACACCTGTCGAGCACAACTACGTCTCCAGTGCACTTTCCTTGGCTAGTTCATATGAATGCAAATATGCCGGAATCTGCAATGCTCCCCAGAAGACAGCTTCTGCCTTTAAAGCATAGTGCCTTTCTTGTCAATCGGATAGCTCTTGTCTCTGGGCTGCCATCAAGACAAGTTTGAAATTGAGATGTGCCCACCGACGATTAGATATATGTCAAGAATCTCAGCGCACGGATTGTTACGGTTTGACCTTTTGGAAAACACGCTCCTTGTTTATAGTTAGTTACCTTCGCAAGTCATATCAAGAGTGCTAGCAAAGCAAATCACTCTGGCGGATATATCCTTGCTCTTTTAATAAATACACTCGTTTATGCCCTCAAAAGCCGAGACTTAATACTTGTGTTGTAGTTAGATTTAATCTACACGTTGGTCCTCTGTAAAGGGCATAAAGGCACCGATCCCCCATTTCCTAATGAGGCACGGCTCGTTCCTCGCTTACAAAAAGGCTACGGATAGGACCGCACAATGGTTTTGCCTTATTATGTTTTTCCAGGCGATATTACCTTGTGAGATGCTACTAGGATCGTAGCGAACCAGCTACATTAGTCAGGCATGCTGCGGGTTGATTTCTATGTGCTGAGAATCCCGCAGCCAGTGATAGTCCCATACATATTATGCAAGCAATCTCACTCCTATGACTAGGACTCGGACTGCGTGTTATGAAGCTATAATTTTAAGTTGCTGCAGCGGCGCAGAACGGGTTAGGGCTTTGTCCGACCATTCCCGAGATAGGGCTACGGGGCCAGTAACCCTACCCTTGTCGACACGGATTTGGGGCTAGCCTCAGCATTGCCCAACAAAAAAGCACCGGTGGTAATAGAGATGGAATAATAGCTCCTTGATTACTGAGAATACAAGGCGGAGAATTGGAGGATATGATGGATGGCATATGTACTCATTGTGGACATCAATAAGCTCATAGCCCCGATGGCAGTGGATTTTGTCCTTGCTTGTCCAACATGAGACAGGAAAGATTGATTCAAGTAAAAAAGCAAGTTATCAATGAATGGATGGACTATATCAATCATGCTCTCTATCTAGTAGAAGGCCAATATCTGCCTATATCCAATAGACAAGAGAAATCTCGAGAGAGATCGTTCGGACAATAGTTATCTAAGCTTTTTGGCGTCAACTCCAAAGAACCATTCTCCACGTTTAACTTTGTCATCGACAAGTGCAAAATACTCATCGCCATCACGTTTAGGTGTCGATTTCAGCTTCGTAGGAATCAACACGCTTAGCATTGCGAGCATCAATTTCGGCCTCATAGGAATCTACTCGCTTGGCTTTGCTATCGGCAAGCAAAAAATACGAATCAACCTCCTCACCACGCTTGGCTTCATCACGAGCGTCGATTTCCGCGTCATAGAAATCGACACGTTTAGCATTGTCGCGGGCATCAATTTCAGCATCGTAGAAATCAACCCTCTTAGCATTGTCACGGGCGTCAATTTCGGCATCGTAGAAATCGACACGCTTAGCATTGTCGCGGGCATCAATTTCGGCTTCATAGGAGTCTACTCGCTTGGCTTTGCTATCAGCAAGTAGAAAATACGAATCGACCTCTTCGCCACGCTTAGCATTGTCGCGCGCGTCAATTTCAGCCTCGTAAAAGTCAACACGCTTTGCTTTCTCGTCAAGAGTAACTGTGATATGTCAGACTTGTCCATTCAGAACAGGGGAGGGAAGGATGCCTATTGCCGAGCTATCACTTACAAGGTGCCCGCTTCGTAGGGGCGCTGACGGCCAGGCCTAAGAAGCTCAAGAGAGCGATAAACTGGGCTGGACGCATCTTGGCTGAAGAATTGTTGTCACAAACGTTTAAAAGCAACGATGAAAATGGTGATGGTGATAAGATTTGTGGTAGAAAACCTGAGGAATGAGTAACGACTTGGTCTTTATAGACAGCTCTGCAGGTTATTCCCATACGAGAGATTAAGCATTATCAGCGTAGCTTACGAAAACCAACACATTTTTCATACCCATGGCGCCATATTGTAAAAAACCTGGAATAAAAATATAGACTATGCATACTACCTTCCCTTTCCAGTATGCTCATCATAAAATGTATGCAGTCAGCTTCGAGGGGACGCGCAATATGTGGTCAGACAGGAACCTAAGCTCGTTGAAGAAACTTCGCGTCTGATTCCTCAGGACTTGATGTGATGGGCCATGCTAATGCCGACATCAGGCACATGGCTGAAATAAAACGCTCCATCCTCCATCCTTTGAAGTAATATGCCATGCCGATATCACATCACAAGCCCACTATTCCCCTCCCCCCACTCCGGCTTGCATATAGATAAGGATACCAAAGGATGGGCTTCCTGGGACCATGCTTCGTGTATCCCTGTTGCATTTAGTAAGGCTTGGGTGGAGTCTTCGTAATCAGGATTTGTTGGTTCAAGACTTCACTTAATGGAGGGGAAAGATTCCGGAACTCCATTACTCTGAGCTTTTTGCTAGTTACTTGTAACTTGTATATACCCCCCTCAAAAGGAAAAGAATCAAAAGACGGAAACATACATTTACTTCCTACTTTTCTTTTTCTCTCTACCTCCCCCCCCAACGCGATGTCTTATAGCTTTATATCTACCAAAGAGGAGGATGTCTCTTCAGAGGACAAATCCGAGGGCTCTCGCCTCCTGACGGATGATAACCAAGAGAGAGACTCAGAGGAGTATGGCTATCAAGATTCCATCTCAAGCCAAAATAAACCTTCTTTCTATCGACCCCATGGCAAAAAGACACAGCGATACGCATGGATTTTTGCTGCAATCAACTTCTGTTTATTAGTCCCATCCATTCTCCTCCTGGCATTCTCCATTTCTTCGATCAGGAAGCCAAACTCGACGATACTAAACGAGCGTCTAAGACAAGACTCTGTGTACTGTATGAATTTAATTTTACTGCTTTTCCTCGCATGTCTAACAAATAACAGCACCAATGTTTGATCGTATGGAAATTCCGCTCTCTATAACGCAGGTCAATGGGTCATTTCTCGATTCGGACCCTCCATCAATATGGCGTGCGGATCCCTCGCCAGAAGTTGACGCCGCATGGGCCAAAATTGCAAATGTCGGTATGAGCGCAATAACCCGCGAGGATATCGAGAAAGTTGGCAAAGATCCATCAATAAGTGCAAAGTGGCCCGAATCTGTTGGACTTGGGTCAGAAGCCTATATGGCGAATATTGACATCTTCCACCTGATCCACTGCCTCAACGAGATTCGGAAAGATGTCCATTTCGACTACTACTTCCTCGAGCGGTGGCCAGACGGCAAGCCAAATGCATGGAGGAGAAAGCACACGGGCCACTGTTTCCACCTGATTCTCCAGCATTTAATGTGTCATGCCGATGTCGACATTATAACTTACCAGTGGACCGATTCGCAATATAATGCGTATCCCGACTTCGGCGTATATCGCCAGTGTCGTGATTTTGATGCTCTTCTAAAATGGCAGGAGGAGAACACGGTGGATCCATCGGTGGTGCATAATCTTCGTGCCCCTCCAGATGTGCCTCGGGTACAGATGAGTGAAGAGTTCAGGCAAGCATTTGAAATACCCGATGATTTTGATAGCCGCCGTCCAGCACCGATACCGTGATAAGTGCTGGTCCTGGCTCCATCCAAAATCGTATACATCCACACTATTTTGTATCGCTTCTATTTTAAAGGGCTTATAAACATGCAATGCTACCTAGGTAACTGCAATTTTGTATTTAAAATTTACACATATATTCTGTTTACTTTATCACTAGACCAACAGTTATACGACCCATACTGTAGAATAATTTTAGCTGTTGCTGCAATAGGAAATTAGCCCTCGTCGGCATCACTATTTGGATTGCAAATACTCATCATGCATGACTGTATAAACTGTTATCTTGTTTCAACTATCGTTTTTCTCTCTTGCCTTATTCCTATCTATTCTCCAGCCAACAATTCTCATTCCCGCCATCACACAACATAACCACCCCATTTAACGTCATACGCACTAGATGTAATCCTTCCCGAAATGGTAGCTTTGAGCGCGTCTTGCAGTCTGTTTCGTCTGATTAAGGCCACCCATCGGTCAGCTGCTTGATTCTAAAGGCCTCTGTCCTATCTCTATCAATCGATAATTCACTTGCCAATCTTCGGGACTCCCTAATTAGGTATTCTTGCCGTGCTGACAATTCTATAATCATGTATTACCAACACTTCACATCTAGTGTTGTCGACATCCATGTCGTCATATGCAGCCATGATTGTCGATGTCTGACTAAAGCTGCATTGTTAGTGAGACGCCACTGCGTACTAATCAGAAACGGTGATATAATGCGAGCACCTCACCATAATAAACAACTCTAGGAGACCTCTTAGCAGCTGAAGAACTAACCTTAATGTTGGTTTTCCTGCGATCGTCATATTACTAGACTGTTGGATTAAGCATATCTTATCTACAGCGGATGCATTGTGATAAGCGGGTCCAATTGGCCAATCACCAGGCTACGTTGCATGAATATAGTGGGGCAATTGGGGGGAATCCCGATAAGCTTCCGGGACGGCCCACTTCCCGGGCCTTTTTTTGACCTTGAAAACCAACGGATTATCCTGCAGGAGTCAGGAATCATACTATAACATGGCATTATTCTGGCTAAGATGGTCTGAAATCGGAGATTCCTAGACATTGCTGACTCTGCGATGCAGATATTCCTCCAACCAACTTCCTCTGTTTGTCATGTCCTCGCGATAACTTCTTTTTTTGGATATTAGTCTTATCTGCTTCGTATATACTAGTATTTCTATCTATTTTGTAGTCACTTGGTTGATCAGACGACATACTCACCCCTCTTTGTATACTCAAACAAGTAAAGCTAGACTCAGAGCGATCTAAGAGAAACAATCCGAAAATCAAACCTGGCACAGCCTTGCTTCGCAGTCGTCTAGTCCTCCCATGGTCAGAGGTATCCTGTTCTCCCGCTATAATTCATTATCTTCCTCACTGCATTACAGCAAAACTGCTGCGAATACCTTTATCATAACTTCCTCTTCTAAGATATACTACCTTCACATTTTTGCAAGATGCCTTCAACGGCACCATGGTTCCTCATGGCCATGACCTCAACAGCGAGCCTTGTCATTCTCCTCGTTCTCTTGTCAGTTGTCAGGACTGGCCAGCCACCTAGCAACACACTTTTGGGTACAACAGTACCACTGGGCAACCCCCAACCCTTATCCCCAGTCCAATTTCGAGACCACCACGAATATCAGAGTCTGGATAACGACGCGGACATTTTATGGGAAAAACTCCGCCCTTCCAGCAAAGGATTCGCAAGATGGACAGATCCTAACGGGGATACTCAAGGCTTTGGCGTATCAATGTTCCATCAGCTCCATTGTCTAGAGAATATACGATCTGCGTTGCAAGGGTTTCTGAATCCGAATTCAACTGCAGAGATGGATTCGGCTATTATGGAGGATGGTCGAAGCCACTTAGCTGTCCACATGGGACATTGTTTGGATTATATAAGACAGGTTAGTGCCTATCCTAAGGACGTCATTCATTCCATATCATGAAATTCGCAGCTGACTTGGCTGTTCCAGGGTATTACGTGTTGTGCGGATGACACTATTGAGCCTCTGAAAGTAACCAGCTACGGTGTAGAGCTCGCTGATTACAAAGTTCCTCACATGTGCAGTGACTCACACAGGTTATGGGAATTAGCATCGCCGATCGAATAACAAGCTATAGGGTGATGAGAGCATAATAAGAAGAGGCCATAAAGGTATCTTTTATTGAATTTGGCTGGTTATCTTTTTGAATGAGAATATTTTGAATGATTTACTTCTATATAGAAATAAATCGCTACCTATGGCGTAATCAATATGAAATCAATCGAGATACAAAAGTGGGTGTATAAGCCACAGGTTCTATATAAAAACACAAAAAAGCAGTAAGGAACATATCCGAAAGTAATCATGATAAGATACAAAAGAGGGGAGTAAGAGAATTCTATGGAAAATGGACTAAGCCTAAATAATTAATTAGCTGGACTCTGCGTAGTATTAATAGGGTAGGTCCCCCTCCCTCGAAATCCCGCTTGCTTCTAGTCACCGAGATTATGGCACCCAAGAGAGGAGCCTACGCGGCACTCGACGCAGGAACACCAGACGAATCCGATCTGGAAACAAGCCAATTCCCATCTCATATTCGTCAGAATGCAAATTTAGGAAGAGTCATAATTGCACTGCTCGCAATATCAAACGTGGTTTTCGTTGTGGCATTTTTTCTACGCGATACACGCTCGTTAGAGGAAGACTATGGCTTAAAAACGCAGAGTAAGCCCCCGGGGGGACCCCCAGACATGAATTACAGAGCGTTAAACTAACTATAATACTCTCAGCGGGTATCCATTTCCTGCCTCAAAAAGAAATAGAATGGAAATGGTACTCAGACTATAGCACCAGCAGCGATATCCAAGACCCGGACGTAGAGGCAAACTGGGATGCCATTGAAGCAGACCACGGCATCGTGGCCGTGAGCCATGAATGGGCGGCTGAAAAGGGTCTACCAAAATCTCTCGACTGGCCTACTGATCCCTCAAAGGGGTTCTACCTAATGGAAGCCTACCATCAAATTCATTGTGTGGTGAGTGAGCCCCCTCAGAACTTCTATCCGTTTTATCCTTCTGACGTCTTCCCCAGAAAATGATTCGCACCATGTTCTATCAAGTCGTCAACGGCGAGAAACTCAATTCTACAGTACATGCATCTCATTGCTTTGACTCGCTGCGTCAGCATATCATGTGTACCGCCTCGGACGATCTGATGCGCATTCATCTTGGTATCCGTACTGGCAATGGCCAGACTCGAAAGTGTAGGGATTGGTCTACGCTGAGCGAGTGGGCTAAAGATCATACGGCGTGTGATGATGAGGGTGCCGCGAGTGCTCTTTTCCCGAGACAGAATATATGCCATGGAGGTTCGGATGGGCTGCCTCCGGAGATCAATTGGTAGAAGAAGAAGGAAGGCGGGGCTGGCTTACAGTCGATATTTAGTGGATGACGTGCTATAACTGCTTGTATTGCATTAGGGTTAATAGGTTTGACTATTGATAAAGAGAATAAATATGATTGGCCGTCTTGCTGCAGTCTAAATCCTGCTTGAACAGGGATTTAACTGTACGTGGGCGCGGGGTTTCGGTCGTATATTAGGAGCAAAATCCGTTATAGAACTTGTATAAACTGTATCCAAAAAATTGATCGTTTTCCCCACATCTTATAATAAAAAACAAACATGTCTAATTTGAACGAAACTGCTGCTGCAAATCACGATGGCCCCATTACACCAGTAACGAGACTGGCGCCAGGCCGAGAGGACGAATTTCCAGTCCAACTCCTGCAAGAAACTCTCGAATACGCAACTTCCCCACAAAACTATCTTATCCGGAGACTTGGAAAGGACGTTTTCGAACAGCGCTCGCACCTCCTTAGCATACCAACTGAGCTTGTAGATAGAGACAATTATGGTCGAGGCGTACACAAACAGCGCTTTGAGCAGCACATTGCCACCACAGTCCTCGGCAAGGAGCATGGCTTATACTTCATTACCGGCATCCAAGCGCAATTGACGTCGATGAAGATCTGGTGCGATAGAGCGAACAATCACAGGGTCTCGTGGCACTATCGGTCCCATCCGGAGACTGCAGAAAACAACGCTTGGGCAGAAGTGTTTCATCTCCAGCGCACTTTCGTGGGTAAATCACAGCTTGAGGTGCCGACTGTTGCGGATGTAAAGGCAATTACGTCCCTGCCAGTAGAAGAGAGGCCTGCAGTGATGCTGCTGGAGCTGCCAAATCGGGAACTCGGGTGCAAAACATACCCATATGATGACCTCGTCCAGATATCGCAGCTGTGCAAGGCCGCGAATATCAAGCTCCATATGGACGGTGCTAGGCTTTGGGAAATACAGCCATTTTACCAGGGTAAATCGTTTGCCGATATCGCGCAGCTTTTCGACTCGGTGTACGTGAGCTTCTACAAGGGTCTGCGCGGCACCGTCGGCTCCATGCTCACCAGCTCAGATGCGGAGTTCATGGACGAGGCGAAGAAGTGGCAGCGCAGACTGGGTGGGTGGATGGTCACATCGTACCCGGCTGTCATTGACTGTGAGCGCGGGTTCAACCTCAATATCGGCTCCTTTTATGCCAAATGGCAGAAGATGTGCTCGGTCGCTACGGCGGTTATGGAGGCAACCAAAGAATATCGCACGAAAGATGGCAGGCCGATTGTGTATTTCAACCCTGAGGTGCCGACATGCTGCCAGATACATACGCACATTCAGGGCGTGACGGCTGAGCGGCTTGCTGCTGCTAGAGATGAGGTTGAGAGGAAGTACCGTATCAATATATTCTGGTGGACAAAGCCGTGGCAGATATTGGATGAGATGGATGCCGACTGGACGTTAGTTAATCCGGCAGAAGGAAGGTTGGTGGCTCAGAAGGAGAAAGCTATAGAAGATCATCACTATTTTGAGTGGTCGATCTCGGATAAAAATTTGAGCATTGGAGATGATGTGTTTGCAAAAGGCTGGAAAGCGTTTTGCCAGTTGATTGTTGCAAGTCAGTGATTATATAGGAAAATACATAGCCAAACAGAATAATTTGAACCTAACAGTATTTAGAAATGAAAATGCGGGCCCGTTGAGTGGGTAAACTATATAGGTACAGTAGAAGAAGTAGGGCTTATATCAAGACCAATCTCCCTCAAAATGTATCTTCTCGCCTCTTTCAGCCTTGCCCAGTAGTTCCTTGATTGTCCATGGCTTGTATGTGTATCCCGGTGGAATATTTGTAGCTTTAAAAGGCGCCTCAGACAAGAGATGATTAAGTACCTCACCATAATGTGCGTATGTATACTTTTCCGAGTTATACATAACCATCCAGTTACCAAGGCTGATTTTGTAAGCCGCTCCATCCTCGCTTTCTGCATCACCGTAAACTGGGTTGCTCTGCTTTTGGTGATTCATAAAGCCGCTTAGCTGGATGCACGAAACACGCTCGAATCTGTTATATTCCAACCATCAGTGATGTACAACCAAGGATAAGGTGAAAGAAGATGAGACCAACCGAAGTTTATTGTGAGTCTTTGTTGCTATTGGAATATTACTCTTTCCACCAATTTGAAGGCAAGTTGCGAGTGAGACGGCGTCCTCCATCGCCTGTGTAGCACCACTCCCAGACGACGGTAGAAATGTGTGTGCACTATCTCCTACCTGAACAACTCTTCCACCCGGTGAAATCCAGTTCTCCTTGGGATCACGCAACATGATCTCCCAGTCAATTATACCGTCCTGGGGTGTTGTCTTGATCAGACGTTTGGCAATTTCAGGGAATCCAGGTATGTTGGCAGTGATTTTGAGGACTTCTGACACATCCGCTGCTTGGTTCCAGGACTCCATGCCTTTGCCATCGCTCTACTAGATATTAGTCCCCCTTCATATAGTTCAGGAAAGGGGATAGTATAGTATACCTTATGAGTCATCATCCAGCACATGATGTCCGGCATCCGTTGTACAAAGAAGTTCATGTTATCACTGAAAGAGTGTCAGCGCTTGTTTCCAGATTCAATATCAAAAGACTTATAGGCACGCACCCTCCCCAAATCTCGAGACAAGGCACATCCCCATCCAGTAGTTGCCATCTCTCTCGAACTTCAGGATCTTCCAGGGCCAATTCCACCGGAAAAGCAGTTCTGAAAATAGCCATCCCGCTGGAAACAGCCCTGTTATCAACATCATCACCGCCATTGACGAGTTTGTTGCTCTTTGTGCCGATGCCATCAGCTGCAACGACTACATCAGCCTCGATCCTCTCCCCGCTCTCAAGCACGATTCCCGCTTTTTGTCTATCAGAATCCTCAAAATAATCCGTAACCTTGGATCCCCAGGCAACCTCGATGCCCAACTCCTTGACCTGGGCTAAAAGTGCGCCCACAAATTTGGGACGATGATGTCTGTTAAATAGAATGGTCTTTTTTGATCCGTCATTGAGTGTCATCTCTGGTTCGCCAATCGGTAATACCTCGGGACCGGAGATGCGCTCTCCTGTCATTTTGTGATAGGCAAGCAATCCGGTATAGTTGATGCGCTCACATTCGGCGGCGAGATCGGGCCAGTAGTCGTGGAAGAGGGCGATGATGTTTCGACCGATAGAAAAGAAGTCTCCTATACAAAGCTCTAGGTATTAGATGCCGATTTCAATGACTCCAAGGTATAGAATTGTATACCTGCAGTGCTGGGGCCTGGTGACCTCTCAACGACTCGCACGCTATGTCCTTTGCGCCGACATTCGAGGGCCGTCGTCAGACCCCCAACTCCAGCTCCAACAATCAAGACTTGAATTCCCGTTTCTGGGTGAAATTTAACTTTTCCAGTCGAAAATTGTGGTAGATCTCTGTCGAGATCAATTTCTTGGTGGAGAGACATGGCAAGAAATGCGATTGTATAGCTGTCTGAATATATTCAAGCAGTTTGCTCAACACCGACGAGCACGCCGTCGATGGACTTATTTATACTCTTGTACATGATTACCACCATCCTTTTATTCCTTTTTATTCCCTTCATCAAGGCTTTTGACATAGTTGCGACATTTACGAACACGACGAATCGGCATCTGAGCTTCGCTTTGCTATCCATGGATGGGCCAATCGGAAAGAGTTTGTCGCTTAGCAGATTAGCAGACGACAATTTAGAGTAGCTAAAGATCTTCCTAAAGGTCCACTTCTCTCGCCCTTTCAAGCGAAATGCGCTGGAAGCGAAGAATGCTTTTCAATTGGCTTGTCCGTGTGAGTCATTGTGGGGGCCGCGCTGATATTAAGCATTGATGATCATGATGCCGGGCTTCCTCGTGTCACAATCTCAAGGATTTCTAAAGGCATAAAACGCCGTTAGTAATCAAATAATGCATAACATGATCCGAGAACGAGTGAAAAGATCAAAAACCGGTTAGTGTAGAACGCTTGTAGAGCCCTTTTATGAGAGAGACTAACGGTGGCATAGGCTGTCTTACATGTCGAAAACGCAAGATCAAATGCGATGAAACACGTCTTAAATGCAAGCAATGCATCAAGCATCGATTTTCTTGTGAATGGCCGAATGAGGTCTCGCAGTCTTCATTCCGGCGCAATAATCTCCGCAAACCCTCAGTACAGCCTGCCCTGACAGACCGAAATATAACATGCGCCAATTCTCTCATTCTATCACCACAAGACCGTCTTTCCCTCGAGTACTTCCCATCATCTACCGTCTATGGTTTCTACGATTTCTTCGAATGGGGAGCTCTCCAATACCTGGTCAAAGTCATAGCTCCCCGCAGCAAGCTCGTTACGCGCATGATTCTTGCTCTGTCTGGGAGTGAGATGCACAAAAGCGGTCTCTTATTGAATCACAACAATAAGAATAATTCGGCAAAACATGCAGTAGATGATGGTCTGGTTCATTGTACGCAAGCACTTCAAGAACTTATGGGCGAACTCTCGGCCCCAACAACCCAGGGAGGAGGAAAAGATCTTGTTGATGCGAAGCTAGCCGCGTTACTCTTTATGATTCACTATGAACTTCATTTCACAGGATCTATCGATCGTGTTCAAACTCATCTACGCGGTTTTTGGGCACTGATCAGCGACCATCCCCTTTTTGCTGAAAAGCGAGATCATCATCATACGCAATCCGAGAATAATCTGCGCATGGACGTTTCCAATCCGCATTTGGTTTTATCTTGCCAGTTAATTGGCTGGGCATTGTTTGTCGACTCTCTCATCATTGCGTTTTAGTATGAGCAGCTTTGTATCTAACATTGATATAGACATCTCGACCTATCGGCCACAAGCCTCGGCGCCTCTTCCTCTCTTCTAAAATCCCTCCTCGGCTGCGACAACCCAGCCCTAAACCCCATGCGCCTATATCAGCTATCGCGACTTGGAGCCCATCGACTTTGGGAGAAACCCCTAGCAGGCCATAATATGCTCGCTGACTCGGAACTGTATAGACCGGTTGGGTTTGGGTGGCAAGTGTTGTTGGCTCGTTTCAGTATATGGGAGTTGAGCTTGAAGCCTCACAATGCGGGAAGCGTTAATTCTTCGTCAATGTTAGACAATCTTTTAGATCTGCGAGAGGTAAGAGTCTTGCCCAGCATACATTACAAAATCCACAATTTCCTAATGTTTCTTTCTAGAGATGCTGCGACCTCCTCCACATCGCCGACACATCCCCCAAAAGCCCAAGCAGATGGACATCCAATCTAGAAGTAATCACGCGCTTCGCAAGCTTCTATTGGGCCACTATACTCTTCTACTACCGCATGCTCAACGAACCGCATAACGACCTTCATAGAGAGGCTATATCCAAGCTCACCAATCTTCTCTGCTATCGCCACAAGCAGGACAGCGATCCTCGAAAGCAGAGCCGTATAGTCTGGTGCACTTTCATGGCTGCCATTGAGACGCAAGACCCTGTTCATCGTGAATGGCTGGTGGAAAGGCTGGTAGATGTTCGTAATGTGTCGGTGGAGTGTGAGCAATTGTGGTCGATGGCCGATGCTATTCTCGGAAATGGGGAATTGGGGTCTCCTGAGGCCGGGTTATATAGCGTTATAGCTAGGTGAAAATGAACACAATATTTTGCCATTGAAAAACTCATCGACTACCTAGGTAAGGTTCCTCAGCAGCTAAATTCTTGGTTTCTACAAATAACAACCAAATGTGTATATTTCCACCCGATGGTGTTGACGGCAATCGGTGTTGCAAAAACTTTACCTAGGTACTTGTATAATTTGTTCTTAAGAATTTGTATGGAATAAAATTTAATTCTATAACATTAATATATGCATTTCTACTAGTTAAATATTCTATAGGCCAATTCGATCCAATAGATACTCCGTGTCGGTTTATAGTTGTTCACGGGTACCTCGGCGCAAGCCGAGCCAACACAAGTTCGTGGATCGCTGCCAGTTCCACTCACCAACAACTACCTTCTTACCAACCATCACCATCACAAATCTACCTAATAAAGACATCAAAGCCCAGCCCATCGCATAAAAGATTCTATATCTCTCTATAAACTGGAGACAACTGCACCAGTCACCATCCTATCTCTCCATCTAATATATCTATCCTCGTCAAGTTGGCCAACAAATGAGCACGTCATGCTTCATCCCTCAAGCTGCTGCTGCTAGGCTATTATTGTCGCTCAACTGTCGCCATTCTGCATCTCTAAAACAATCATCCAGGCTGATCAGCTCAGTCCGTCCTCTGTTTCTATCATCGCGGGCCTTGGCATCGAGGGCTCAGAGTGCGGAGATGACGCGCTTATCGCCGGCTTCACAGGTATGTACATATGCACGTCTTTTGATCAGTCTTGTGCATGTAATGTCGAGAGATTGTGTGTGAGAGGGAAAAAAATTTATCCTGAAACCAACCAGTGCTACATATGATGCATATGATATACTCTGTATAACTGACTCGTACCACCTACTACCCACTAACTACTGCGCCGCTGGATTCTAGAAAGCAATCGCTCGACTCCGTGCATACAAGCCCCCGCCTACCAATTACGATTCACTACCAGTTAGTCGGAGAGCTGCAGTGCTAATTTTGCTCTATGCCGACCCTGACGACGGGGACTTGAAGACGGTGCTGACTATTCGAGCGAGCACTCTTAGTTCATGTAAGTAATGCCTACTACCTAGTACCTAGTACCTAGTACATGCAGGGATGGTAGTCTTGTTATATGCTCCGGCCCTGCTCCTGTCTGTTTATGAACTTGGTCCCAAAAATTGGCTGATTGTAGATATTTTTAGTTGCTGGGCATGCTGCGTTTCCAGGAGGTAAGTTAAGTTAAATCAGCCGAGATAATTTTTCTTCTTCTTATTCGCTGACCCAAATCTATAGGAAAAGCAGACACCGAGGAGGAAACAGCGTTTGAGACAGCTCGACGCGAAGCCACCGAGGAAATCGGCCTGCCAAACATAAACGAGCCCTTCCCCGCGCCATTCTGGGTCGAGCATCTATGCGAGTTACCCGCCAACCTGGCTCGAAACGAGCTGGTTGTTCGACCCTGCGTGGCCCTGTTACACTCGTATAATGAAAAGACTGGCCAGAATGCAGACCCGGAAACGACGCTGATCCCGCAATTGGATGCAAAGGAAGTGGCGGCTGTCTTCACGGCGCGGTTCCATAATTTCTTGAAAATAAGCGACGAGCAGAATCCGATTGGTAATGCTGAAGAACAAAAACCAGGGGATTGGTACGAAGGGTCGTGGACGACATGGCATGAGTCCGACTGGCGAAGTACGTTGTTGCGTTGCCAAATATACTCCGACACTAGCTACCTACTTTACCCCTCTCCCTTTGTTCAACCTTCCCCCCCTTTTAGTTTTCTTTGTTTCTTCTCCGTTTGTTCCCACGCCTTTTTTATTTACATATTTTCTTTTTTACTGTAGCTAATGTGGGGATCTGCAGTGCATCATTTCTACGTCCCTACCTCTCCGAAGAGTGTCACCAAACCCAAAGCACCATCGCGCCGTCGTAGCTCAATTCAAAACGCCGCCATCAACGAATTGGAAGAACGGGAAAGATCGGGCGAGCTGGCCCGTTATAGAGTCTTCGGTATGACAGCGCGTATGTTGGTGGATGCGGCCCGACTGGCGTACGACGAGGAGCCAGAGTTTGAGCACAACAGCCACTTTGGCGATGAAGAGATGATTGCGAAACTGCGCAAGATTGGCCGACTTGGCGCGTTGAAGCGGCCGGGCGATGAGCTGACTCGCGAGACGATGCAGAAGGCTGCGAAGCTTAGTTAATCCCCCCCCTCCCCCTTGATGCAGAGGCAGGCAGACGGGCAGACAGGGGCCAAGAGGATAAAAAAAGAAATCAGACACATACTATAATCCATACATACACTAGTATACTTAGTCGACAGTTGACATGACATGGATACATTCCGACGAGAAATACTTTGCAGAAGTAGACAAATTAACTTGTTTTCTTTTTACCCCTTGCATACAGGATGCGCACGTCTTTGTCCTACCATTGGCCCGCCACACCGACTTGTGCATACTGTGCATACAGCACTGCTAGTTATCAACAGCCTCGTCAGTTTTTTGACTTGGTCTACGTCCGTACGGGGTATGGATTAAATGCCTGGCTAAAATTGCCCTGGAATTCTTTTCCCGCCATGGCCATTGCTGCTGCCGATCCATGTCTTTGTTCCCAACATGGCCAAGACGATGCATCAGAATATGTACATCTGATATAAAGAGTCCTGGGAGGGTCCCAAATTCCAGTCAGTCACTGGGCCAGTCACTCTGGGGACAGCGTTACTCATTCTTTAATAATAGCTTGCTGCCCGTTTTTATTATTATTACTCGGGTAGATGCAGCGTGCATTGTCTGTCTGCTTGATTCATATACTCTAGAAGGGCAGCACAGTATAACACAGCATTCAATAGTTCTGTCGTTTGGTACAGGTTACTGCCAGCACTGAGTCATGACTTCACCGTCAGGAAAATATAGCAAGAATGCTCCGCCAATGCTAGTCTCTACGTCGCTGGAGGGACTGGAGATTGGTGTCCCACCGCCGAATATCCTCCCAGTGAAGCGCTCAGCTCCCTGTCTGGAAAAGCCACTGCCAAAACTCCCAGACCGAACATCCAGTATCTATGGCGAAGAGAGCAGCATCATCCTTATTCAGCCAGTCGTTGACGACCCCAACGAGCACCTCCATCATGGCAATGGACGAAAGCGAGCGACATCCGACTCTCCCGAGCCTTCAGGCCGCTTCTATCGTCGCCGAAACATCGACCATCGCAACTCTGTCACCCGCCCAAATGACCGACCATCACTCACCCTGAAGACTTTCTTGCTGGACGACTACCCCAATGGCGTCCGGCCACAGCCGGCCAAGGCAAACCACTACTTTCGTGAAAAGAAATGGGACATTTTCCCCGAACTCGCGCCTCAATCGGCCAGGAGCAGCGACTCGCCATTATTACCTCCCAAATCATCAGCGTCATCGCCAACCAAAAGTCCGAGTGGCAGACCAAGACTGCCACGCATGTTCAGCAGACAACAATTCTATCATCAAGGCGAGGTATTCGGCGTCAATCTCAAACCAGTCGCCAAGGAAATACAGCAGACCATCGTGAGCAAAACGTCGCAGCTGCGATTGCGGAGAAAGGCTAGTTCACTAGATGAAGCAAGCACACCAGTTGAAATGCCGGCGAAACTACCAGTGGAAGTGGAAGTAGTTCCAGCACGGTCCCGAAACAATTCTTCGTCTTCGTCGACGAATGACTCCGACACGACCACGCTGGTCGGTATTATCGACAGCCCCGATTTGAAGCGCAGCGTCGCCATGATGCGGCAGCGGATGCGCGAGATGGCGCCGTGGAGCCATCATCGCCCAGAGTCCGCGGATGAAGGGGAAGGAGGGTCGATATCAATGTGGAAAAGCACGTCGACTTCTGTGCTCAATCTCGTTTCGTCGCTGGAAAATAAGGTGCCGGTGTTGATCAAGATACCCAAAAACCAAGACCAGCTGGCCGATGATGAGGGTGAAGGAGAAGGATCGATATCACTGTGGAAAACCACATCGACGTCTGTTCTCAATCTGGTTTCGTCGCTGGAAAGCAAGGTGCCGGTGTCGATCAAAATGTCAAAAAATCACGACAAACTCGCCGATGATGAAAGAGAAGGGTCAATATCAATATGGAAAAGTACATCAACTTCTGTCCTCAACCTAGTCTCTTCGTTGGAGGCGAGAGTTCCATTACCCTCGAGGTTACCAAAAAATGAAAAGGAGCTCGCCGATGGAGGCTCAATATCCCTATGGAAAAGCACATCAACCTCCGTCCTCAACCTCGTCTCTTCTCTCGAAGCCAAAGTCCCAATATCATCAAAACTACCAAAAAGTCAGAGCCAAGCTGCCGATGTCAAAAACAACGACATCGCCACTACTACCATCACGACCACAACGACTACAGTCTCCGAAGTCGACGATGACAACGACCCCCCTTCTCCAACAAAAGTAGTATCCACAAAACCCATCCTCGCCATCCAAACCCACTTCGACTCCTCCTCTACCATCTCCCTACCCGAACAACACTCCACCAACAAGGCTGCTGGCGGAATCCGCGAAAAGAATACCCGCTACATCCTCATCGCCCTAGACGGCGTAAAGCGGAAGATTGCTGCGGTACAAGCAGCGCGGCGACGCGCCGATCTCAAGAAACATATTCGCGTTGTTGGGCCGATTGATAAATATCCTGATGGGTCGATTAATCAGTGGGTTTGAACTGATTCAACTACTTGACGCTCTTTACGATCTTTCTTTTTTTTTTTCTCGACTTATGGCATAAACAGTTTTTCCTATGTGTGACGGCTCGGACATCTCATTCATTGCACCACAACACTGCATTTTTTCGGTTTTTATTTCTACGGATGTATTTAGTACATATCTAGTTTTTAATCGAGAATTCAACTCATATACAGTATTACTTATGGAAACAGTCAATGCATTGTTATTTCCTCAGGAGTCCAGTCCATTTTGTGATTCCCGTTTGCACCTGTATCTAGGTACAGCGGCATAAGATATGTCACATCTACTCCGAAGATTTCTCCCGAGATCTATGCATCACAACACATGTCAACAAAAAAAAAAAAAACCTACTGTACTGCAGTGCCCAAGTGCGTCCCCAAAAAACCTTGTGGCGTCGCACCCAAGCAGATAACCCTTGCTGGCATGCTCGAACCTGCATGCGTGCATATTTTGGTTGCATGTCTAGATACTGTGGTTGCTTCGCGAGAGGGTCCCCCTTGCATCGGTACCTATGCACTTATGGCGCCTCCAGGGTATGATAGGGTGATGGGTCAATTGGATTCCCCGCATGGCGTGTCCCGATTTACCCGGTACGATAAATAAGAAAATATTAGATAACGCCTGACGCCTGGACGGACGCCTCCGGAGTACCCCCGGGGAGATTTCATACTGCATCACCGCAAAGCACAGCAAAAGCACGCATGGGGAAAATGCGGTAAGGAAAGCTATGGCTCCATTATGGATGCTACCGTACCTTGTAGGGACCCACGCGGTGAAAGCTTCTTGCGAGCTCTAGATTACAAACAGGCACGGCCGGACTGCCACATGGCGGTTGTTAGCTAAATTCTAATAAAAAGTCTATGATATGAAGTCTGTGTGCTGAACCGGAGATAACCCCGGGTTTTCGTCAGGCAGTTCTTTTACGGTCATGCCTGGAATTGAGACAGGCGGAGTACAAAGGTAGGTTGAATGAAGAAGGTCCTGTCTGTTTTTGCCAAAGAATTGACAAGAATCGACCAGACTTGAAGGGTTTAAGGCCAAATCGTTCATCCAGCCACTCTGATAAGAGAGTGCAGTGGCGGAAGTCAATAACCGGCTTAATACCCGGCGGCCTCAGGCTGTCGACGGTGCCTGAGGCGGCCGCTGTGATTGGCGGTACCCCGCAAGCCGGCGTCATCGCACCGGGGGCAACGGCGCTAGCAGCCTGCTAATCCAGCCAATGGCAGCGCCGCCCTCGCGTTAGCTGCGTTAAGCCTTGGTGGCAGGTACGACGTAGCAGTTCCTCCCTTGTGTCAGCTGCCACAATTCTTACTTCATCTTTCTGACAAACACACCTCTCGTCTGTTCTTATTTATTTATTCATCGGACATTCTGTACCTGCATATCGCTGCAAGCTCATTACTGTTTTTTTTCTGTTCTGTTAATTATACCCAGTCTTTTCTGTTACAACAATGGGCGGAGAAGCTCGCGCAACCGCTCCTCCGAGCTCAACCTCGTACCCCAAGCTGGTCGAGCGTCCCGTCGGCCAACACATCACAAGCATCTACAGGGACAGGCTGCGCCAGTTCACTGATGAAGGTCTATACAGGGAGGACGGGCTTGTAAGGTAGGTCGATTCGCCTCTTCGCATATGCGCGCTGATAACAGCTAATGTCTTGCAGCAAGTACCACAACGCCGTTGTCTCAGACTCGGACCATGTCAGACTCTTTGTTTGGTCCGCACCTGGCCAAACCCGTCCGACCTTTGCGGACGCGACATCGCACGAGTTCAAACCGACTAGCACCGGCAACTCGTTTGGTCCCAGTTGGACCACACATTGGTTCAGAGTTTATCTGACAGTGCCCCAGGATTTGCTCAAGGAAGAGCGCCTGGAATTTCACTGGGATTCGCACAGCGAAGGCATGATCTGGAGAGAGGATGGCCACCCATTGCAGGGCTTGACAGGTGACAATGAACGTGTCGAGTGGATCATCCCCGAGAGCTTCCGCGATGGCAAGGAGCATGTCTTTTACGTTGAGATGGCTTGCAATGGCATGTTTGGAAACGGCACAAATGGCGACGGAATGAACCCTGTAGATGACAACAGGTACTTTACACTGTCCAGGGCCGAGATCGTTTCGGTCAATTTGGATGCCAGAGCACTGTATTACGATTTCTGGATGATTGGCGGTAAGCTTGTCACTTAATCTCGAGTAGTTAATTTGGTTACTAACTGGTCAGATGCCGCGAGAGAATTCCCACAAGACTCCTGGGAGCAGCATGAAGCGCTCATGGTCGCCAACGGTATTATGGATGCTTTCATCGCCGGCGGTGGAAGCAACGAGGCAATCAAAGCTGCTCGCAAGGTTGCTCAGAAATACTTGGGCGACAAGGTTGATTCTCACGAGGTATACGAGACAGGAACCGAGGCCATTGTTTATGCCATCGGCCACTGTCACATTGACACCTGCTGGTTGTGGCCATTTGCAGAAACCAAGCGCAAGGCCGCCAGATCTTGGTCGAACCAGTGCGACCTGATGGACCGCTACCCCGAGCACAATTTCACCGTCTCTCAGGCTCAACAATACAAATGGCTCAAACAGAACTATCCGTCTGTTTTTGACCGTGTCAAGGCCTACGTTGAGAAGGGACGCTTCCAGCCCATCGGTGGTACTTGGGTTGAGACCGACACCAATCTCCCCAGTGGCGAGTCCCTCGTAAGACAGTTCCTCTATGGGCAACGTCTCTTCCAGAGCAACTTTGGCGAAAGATGCCGCACATTCTGGCTACCCGATACCTTTGGATACTCTGCTCAGCTGCCGCAGCTGGTCCAACTAGCCGGTATGAAGCGATTCATGACCCAGAAGCTCAGCTGGAATAACATCAACAACTTCCCGCATACTACCTTTAACTGGGTGGCTCTCGATGGCTCTCAGGTTCTTTGTCACATGCCCCCCTCTGAGACATACAACTCGTCCGCCCACTTTGGTGAGGTTAGACGTAGTGTCACTCAACACAAGTCCATGGACCAAGACAAAACGTCGCTCTTGGTCTTTGGTAAGGGAGATGGAGGTGGTGGCCCAACTTTTGAGCATATTGAAAAGCTACGTCGTCTCCGTGGTATGGCTGATAAGATTGGCTTGCTTCCTCGTGTCACCCAAAACACATCTGTGGATGAGTTCTTTGACCAGTTGGAAAACAAGGCCGCCAACGGTGTGGATTTCACAACCTGGTACGGTGAGCTTTACTTTGAGCTGCACCGAGGCACCTACACAACCCAGTCCAACAATAAGCGAAACAACCGAACATCCGAGTTCTTGCTTCGCGAGGTAGAGTTCTTGGCAACCATGGCATCCATCAAGGGAACTTACAAATACCCCAAGGAGGATATTGACGATATGTGGGAGAATGTTTTGCTCTGCCAGTTCCACGACTGCTTGCCCGGTAGCTCGATTGAGATGTGTTACCGTGATTCGGATGAGATTTACGCCAAGGTCATCTCGACCGGCCAGAGGCTTAAGCGGGAAGCTCTCAGCGCTCTTGGATATGCTGCTCCTAAGCGTGGGCAGGAAATCAGCTTCATCAACACCATGCCATGGGACCGTAGGGAAATTGTCAAGATTCCTGCAGAATTTGCAGGCGGCAAGGCTGGAGGCTTCGCTATCGCAAATGGCCATTATGGCGCAATGCAGATCGATCATCTCGATGATTCATCCAAAAACCCGGGCGTTACTATTCAAGAAGTGAAACCAGGAGTATTCCGTCTAGCCAACGCCAAATTGCGAGTTGACATTCAAGATGGCGTAATCGTCTCTCTGTACGACGTTCGGGCCGAGCGAGAAGTCATCGCCCGAGGAGGAAAAGCCGGTCAACTCGTCATTTTTGATGACAAGCCCTTGAACTGGCAAGCCTGGGATGTAGAGGTCTTCCACCTCGAGTCCCGCAAGGAGCTCAAGGCTACGACCACCTATATTAGCGAGAATTCTGCTCATTGTGTTAGCGTAGTGACGGAAACCCAGATCAGCGAGAACAGCTGGGTCAAGACCACTATCAGCTTGAAGTCTGCTTTGTCTTCCAATGAGCCTTCCTTTGTCGAGTTTGACAGCGAAGTGGAATGGCGCGAGAACAAGAAGTTCCTCAAGGTTGAGTTCCCTGTAGATGTGCGAAACACTGAAGCTTCGTACGAAACCCAATTCGGTATCGTCCGCCGCCCGACTCACTACAACACAAGGTACGTCTATTTTTCTCGCTTGCATTTTAATGAGTCAGCTAACACAAGACAGCTGGGACATGGCCAAGTTCGAGGTTTGCTCGCACAAATGGGCCGATCTCTCCGAGTACGGCTACGGTGTATCGATCCTGAACGACTCCAAATACGGATTCGCCACTGTTGGCAATGTCATGCGTCTATCACTTCTCAGGTCCCCCAAAGCTCCTGACGCACATGCCGACATGGGCCGTCATCACATCCGCTACGCCATTCTGCCACACTCTGGACCTCTCGACCACCGCACTGTTCGCACAGCCTACAACTTCAACCAACCTTTGACAGCTGTCTCCGTGCCCGAATCGTTGCGAGGCAAAGACCTCTTGGACATTGAGCTCGAGGGCAAGGATCCCCTCAAGGTGCTGCATCTGACTGGTTCACCATCTTTGATCTTGGACACCATCAAACGTGGCGAAGATGATGAGGACGTGTCGCGCGGTGAACTCCCCAAGCGAGAAGGTCGCAGCGTTATTGTACGTATCTATGAGTCGCTGGGTGGTAAGAGCCGTGGCGACATCAAGACTAGTCTGCCGGTCAAGAAGGTGTTCAAGACCAACATTCTGGAAGACGATGAGGCCGAGTTCCCGATCGTTGATGGCAGCGTTAGTATTGAGTTGCGGCCGTTTGAGGTGGCTACGTACAGGCTGCAGCTGTAGGCTAATATCTTGTTTTGCTTTTTGAATGCGTTTTGTTTTGATTAGTGTGTTTGATTGGATATGAAAAGTATGAATGATGGAATCGAAACACCTGGTTATCATGTATGTATGTATGTATGTATGCAGGAAATTGACTCAACACCGTCAGGATATTTTATGTTCTAAACACCATGAACAAATAGAACCAAGTATTCCTCGTACAGTATCATAAAAAGCTTTTCCCATGATCTATAAATCCTCTCCTCAGAACGCCATCATATAATATACATAAACCCCATGCTCAGAACGCAACACAATAACCACAATAAATAAATCTCAATAACCAGAAAAAGGAATAGAATCAATCCCGCCCATAGCTAATCTTCAACCTCTTCGCCGGCGGCTTACTCGACCCATTATTCACATCCCCATCCGTATCCTCCTCATCCTTGCTCGTCACGGGCGTAGACACGTTACTCTTCTTCTTATTCTTTGACGAGCCGCCACCACCCTTTGACGATGATCCTTCGGACTTGCCGGCACCACCGCCAGTATTGGAATTCGACGATGGCCCACCGCCGTGCGATGATGTCGGTGTTGGTGCGTGTGACGGCGTGGTGTGCGCGGATGATGGGGCGGGGGAGTCCTACCAATCACCACCATTAGCACACATACCCAGCATAAACAATGAGATGGGGGAAGGGGGACAAACCCGCATGAATGAAGCCGAACTCTTACTGAACACCCTATCCGCCTCCGACACGACAGCTTTGCGTCGCGAGGCCGTTCCACCACCGACTCCTCCTGCCGCCGCGCCTGATATCGACGACAGACCGCCGCCTGCGCCGCCGCCCAGCCCCGAGGAGCCAGAGGACCCCTTGATGTAGTTGTCGAAGCCCTTGATGATGTTGCCGGCCGAGGTGTCTTCGAGGTACGATTGCTCGAAGCGGAAGATTTGGTCTTCTAGTTGTGTCTGTAAAAGCCCTTCGTTAGCCTGCGTGCCTCTCTTTTTGGGGGAATGGAGGAATATGGATGGGGTGGGTGGTACCATGCTCTTATCCATAAGCCGCTTCTTCTGGAGCGTGTCGCGTAGTTCGCGGCGCAGTTTTTCGTAGTAGGGGAGGCCGCGGTTTTCGTTGTTGTTGTTGGATGGCGTGGCGGCGGCTGCTGGGGAGGAGGCGGTTGCAGGTGCGGCGCCGGGGTTGGAGCCAGGGTTTTTATTTGGCGCGGCAGAGGCATTTTGTTGTTGCGATTGGGTTGTGGGATTGTTTGTGCTTGTGTTGTTGCTGGAGGAAGGACCGGGGTTGGTGGTATTGGTTGGTGTTGAGGCCGCTGCGGTGGGCGCGCTGGCCGTGGTGGTGTCCGCCATAGCGGAAGTAAAATTGAGAATGAGAAGGAAAAGGCGATAGGTGGAATTGGTAGATAGTTAGGTTTTGCGAGGGTAGAGTACGATCGCGCATGTGTCTGTATACGCAGGAACTAACAGGATACTGAATTGAATCACCTGTATTTTCGGCGCGTTTGACTTGTTTGCATCCTAGCTTCGGCCTCTGGCGGGTGACGTGACGATAGCGGGCGATGAAACCAACACACCTCATTCATTCTTCTTCTTCGACTGGTGTTTTCTTGATCAACTACTCGCTGAAGCTCTGGTAGCTTCGCGATATATTATCGATTGATTTCTCGGCTACCGATTTGACTACAATCTAACTATCCATTATTCGGCACAATGGATCACTCACATATGGACCATGGGGATATGGACATGGGCCACGGCGGCGGGCAATGCGTTACGAATGTACGTCTGAAGTACGCCTTATTATTTACCAGATCACAAGCTAATAGGGACAAAAAAAATAGATGCTATTCACCTGGTCTACCAAAAACATGTGCATAATCTTCCCCGAATGGCGCATCCAAGGCACCGGCTCGCTCATCGCATCCCTCTTCGCAATCATCCTCCTCACGGCCGGCTACGAAGCCGTTCGAAGCTTCACTCGTGTCTATGAAGCGTCACATACCCAGCGTCTCAAGGCGTATTCGTCGGCTGTTCTAGTCGGTAAGTTCTTGTCTCGCTTCTTTCTTGTTCCAATTCCCTTTCTTCCCTTTTCAGTCCTTTCCTTCCCTCCAGCCTATTGCTGAAACTCGACTGTTTTATATTTAAAAAGTCGATGAGAACGCGGGCCCACAACATATATCAGAAGACGCAAACCCGGGAGAATCCGGAGGTCGAGGTCTTGCACGTTTCACGAACTCACTGCTTGTAGGCAGGGATAGTAGGCAGGCGGTGGAGCGGCGGGGGAAGTTGATCATGGCGGCACTGTACGGGGTGCAGGTGTTTTATAGCTTTTTTATCATGTGAGTGTTTTCCCATCCCTGTTTCGGATTTGACTTGACTGACGATGTAGGCTTCTCTTCATGACATACAACGGATGGGTTATGCTTTCGGTGGCTGTGGGCGCGTTTGTTGGATACCTTGTTTTTGGCGGTGATGCACCCGCGACGAAATCCGCGGCGTGTCATTAAGTATCGAATATGTATAAAGGCACGAGGGTAGAACCCAGATGAGCATCCATAGTTGTGGGTTGTGCTGCTTGTTTTTATCTTGTCCAAGACCTGTACACAAACACATTGTTGTACGATATATATCAAGGAATTTCGACGTCGCTGTCATCACCGCCGAACCCAAAGCTGAACTCGCCCGCTTTCCCACTCGGGTCATCCACCTGAGGGGCGGCGTGCACAATTTCATTCCATTTCCGTTTCCTGCTCTCTTTCTGCTTCTGCAATTCCTCTAGCGCTGTCTCCAGAAGATCTGGATACGAATTCCTCATATTCTCAACAAATCTGGCATACGGGTCATCCACATTCTTACGAAAACCAGAGACCTGATCCGCTTTGTTTTGTAAGAAATCCAGTGCCGCAATTAGGTGTGCTCTAGGCACAAAGTTTTGAGTAATCGCAATCGACGGCTCAAGGTTGACGACCAAATGCCACCAGCCCGAGGGAACGTGTAAGACTTCGCCCTCGCCGCAGACACCTTCCATACAGCCCGGTGTGCGTCTTGCTTCGGCATGGAAACCTAGTAGCCATTCAGCGATACTCAGAGGTGATGTCACTTCACTCTGGTCGGCTGAAACGTAGACACCTGGAGGCGGCGATGAAGATGGGAACATAATCCAATATTTCGACCCACGGAGCACGGCATTCCATGCACTCGTTGCATTGGGGTCCTTGTGAAACGTGCTTCCAGATCGCTCAGGCCCGATGATCAGCCAGCGACTATCAGGCCGGTCTGATTCCAGAACAGCGAACAAATCTTCCCCAAAGCATGGCGGTGGCCAGTATGCAGCATCCGGTATACTGGAAGGTTGTCCGACTTTGATGTCCATCTTGTCGACAAAGCTGCGGTCGAAAAGATACAGCGGGCTTTCGTCAGCGTTGTTCTTCATGTAGTCTACATAGGTGTTGAGAGGCCAGTCGACAGCTTCAGCACGGAATACGGTGCTGCTGTATTTGGTTACGAGTTCGTCTGTGGACCATTGCTTGTAGACGGGCCACTCTTTCACAGGCGCGGTCAGAATGAATGGCTGGTCTGTCCATTTCTCTTGGAACTCGTCTGCAGACAGATTCTCGAGTCGAGGGATTTGATTGTGGGCTGGGATCCCCGTGGCATAAGGGTCCAAAGATATGTGTGCACAATAGAATGGCCGGTGAAGGGCATCAGAGAAAAGAGTTGAACAGTCTATTGTTGGAATCTGTGATGGCGATAGACTTAGAAATGTGGCTCGCCAAGTTCCCCGCCAAACCAGTTCCTGACGGGCCTCCCTACGAACTGTCAGTCTGGATTTATATTATGTCTATGTTACTATTTCTAGAACTCGAGAAATAAAGTCTTACCCAACTAGAAAAGCCTTCCATAAATCCTCAGATCGTGTAAACGCATACAAAGCCTTGCAGGTACGGCCGAGTTTCAGCAGACTAGTCGCATCCAAGAATTCCAAGCACATCAAGATCATTTCATCAGGCAGCGCATTCAGTCTCCCAATCGCATCGCGGAGATTGGAGCTTGCAACCAAGGCATTGCCACTGGGTTTGACTCCCAGTGGATGGCAGGGAACTGCCTCCCATCGGTTCCTCAAGTCGTCAATAACCTCGACTTGGTGCGACGCAGGCTCCCTAGGAGGAACCTCGGCTGCCGTCATGGTGTTCCTGCCGGTCTTTTATCTTGTTCTTTCTTTGTGAATTTTTTGTTTATCGACGAATTTATCGCGGTTGATAGCCCTAAGCAGCCTAACGTCACCGAATGCGGGAAGCGGTGACGCTGATTGGTTGGATACAGCGATACATGTATGGAGGCGTTGCCTGCTGGTCCAATTAGATCGCCGGTATACAATCTCTGGGTGGGGTCTTTAAAGAGATTTCAGCGAACCAGCACCACAAAAGCAAGGCGGCATACGGCGGCAATACAGAATTAGTGGGTCCGCAGCGAAAGTGGCAGAGAAAATTTCACGGCGTGTAAGAAAAAAAAAAAAACCACCGCAGGCTGTGCTCCTTCTCTCTCCTCTTTCTTTCCTCTCCACGTTTCTTCCAACAAACACACTACTTTTCATACAACACACAACCCTAGAATCTTTTTGCGCTCTCTTGATCGAGAGCCTTGATTCTAGTTTTTTTTCCCTCAAGTCCAACTTCTTTTCAGCGACCACACCTTCCCGCGGGATTGTTTGTGGTTTTTTTTTTCGGACTCGCCAACACCAACCCCACCGTCCACCGATCACAGCGCAGCGCTTGTGATCACCCATACCTACTACCGCAATCATGGCTGACAAAGGCTTGGAGGAGATCCCCGAGGGTACGTTCATATTTCCCTGCAATAGTTGCAAGAGTTGTTCTGGATTTTTGTTCTATCGCTCTAGGGAGCGATGGATGATATCACAGGATGCGCTGTGGTTGTCGCTTAACATCCCACCTTGCGCCAACGTCTTTTCACGCATAGAAACTAACGTATCTGCTACTTTACAGGACAGATCGAGTCTAACTATGACGAGGTTACCGACTCCTTCGATGCCATGAACCTCAAGCCTGAGCTTCTTCGCGGTAAGTCCCAAGACGGGGAGAGAAAAAAATTTCGGGTGGCGAGTCGAAAAAAAGGACGCAAAAACTGACGAGAGAATAGGTGTCTATGCTTACGGTTTCGAGCGTCCCTCTGCTATCCAGCAGCGCGCTATCATGCCAGTCATTAAGGGTGTGTATTTTCAACCATCTTTCCATATTCATTGGTTACGCAAGTTTCTAATTTTTAAAAGGCAACGACGTTATCGCTCAAGCCCAGTCCGGTACCGGTAAGACCGCTACCTTCTCCATCTCCGCCCTCCAGAAGCTCGATGGCAGCTTGAAGGCTTGCCAGGCCCTCATCCTGGCCCCAACCCGTGAATTGGCCCAGCAGATCCAAAAGGTCGTTGTTGCCATTGGTGACTTCATGAGCATTGAGTGCCATGCTTGCATTGGTGGTACCAACGTCCGTGAGGACATGAAGGCTCTCCAGGACGGCCCTCAGGTTGTTGTCGGTACCCCTGGTCGTGTCCAGGACATGATCCAGCGTCGCGTTCTCCGCACCGACAACATCAAGATGTTCGTCCTTGACGAGGCCGATGAGATGCTTTCCGTAAGTTATATCAATAAAAACGATATCAAGGCTCCTAGCTAATTTTCTTAGCGTGGTTTCACCGAGCAAATCTACGACATCTTCCAGCTTCTTCCTCAGTCCACCCAGGTCGTCCTGCTTTCCGCCACCATGCCCCAGGACGTCCTTGAGGTCACCACCAAGTTCATGCGCGACCCCGTCCGTATCCTTGTCAAGAAGGATGAACTTACCCTTGAAGGTATCAAGCAATTCTACATTGCTGTTGAGAAGGAGGAGTGGAAGCTCGACACTCTGTCCGATCTGTACGAGACTGTCACCATCACCCAAGCCGTCATCTTCTGCAACACCCGCCGCAAGGTCGACTGGCTCACCGACAAGCTCACTGCCCGTGACTTCACTGTCTCCGCCATGCACGGTGACATGGAGCAGTCCCAGCGTGATGTCATCATGAAGGAGTTCCGATCTGGATCTTCTCGTGTCCTCATTGCCACTGACCTGTTGGCCCGTGGTATCGATGTCCAGCAGGTTTCCCTGGTCATCAACTACGACCTTCCCGCCAACCGCGAGAACTACATTCACCGTATCGGTCGTGGTGGTCGTTTCGGTCGTAAGGGTGTTGCCATCAACTTCGTCACTGCTGACGATGTCCGCATGATGCGCGAGATTGAGCAGTTCTACAACACCCAGATCGAGGAGATGCCAATGAACGTTGCTGACCTTATCTAATTTACCTTTTGTCATTCTTGCCGTGTCCTATCACTTGGGCACCGAATCAGCCTGGCCTGGATCCAGCTGGTTTTGGAAAATAATTTCAAAAGTGGCTTTTCTTACGCGATAACCCAGCACAGGCTTTGCTTGCAATAGCTGTTGTCGTACTATTGTGCTGTCAGGTTTCATATTTCCTATGTAACTTTCCTTGTTCTCTTTGATGCCGTTGAACATTATGCTATTCATGCTTCTTGTTTCAGACATTTACGGATTGCGTTTTTTTCTTTTTCTTTTCGATATTCAAGTTTCTTTTTTCCTTTTTCCCGTTATGTATCCCTGAGGCTTTGTTCTTGCAAACGGTATGACGCTTTTTTGCATACTTGAATGTCGGACAAAGTAATGAGCGATGTTGCCCATTGTCTTTTCCTGTTTGTTCGATTAAAAGAGTGATAGACAGAGGAGGCAACTGGGTAAATGGACGAATGACGATAATGACACGGGTGGTTTATACCGGCTTGTTAGCAAGAGATAGAGGTAAATGCCATTCTGTTCTGTTAATTGGATGATTAAAGTAAACACAGTAGACAGAAGTAGAGAGGGAGCGGCGGCAGGTGCTGGGGCACCCAGCTCCTTCCTCTTGCGGAACGACGGCACCTACCTACTGGAAAGACTCCATGCAATCCATTCAATCTTGACCAGCGGTTCAACAAGACTCACGTTTACAAACAACCTGCTACCGATCATGCCTTCAAACGCCCCGTCCGAACACAGTGTTGCCGTCGGTGGCTCCGCGTCCAAAACCTCGCTCCTCTGGGCCTACCAATTACGCAGGGAACATGTCCACCTCGTCGAGCGCATCGACCGCATGGACGTCCAGCTGGTCTCCTGCGCCAACAAGACCGACACCTACGACCAGAATCTATCCAACCTAGACAGCCTCGTCAGAAGCCTTCAAGCTGAAAACCACACTCTCAAGAATGAGGTCACGCTGGTGCACACCAAGCTGGCATCCAGGATTGAGGATATCAGTCAGCAGATTGCTGCGATTGTGAATGATGATCATGGCGCGGTGAAAGATGCTACGCAGAAGCTGGAGGTCGAGTTTAGGGGTATGGGACTGCAGGTGTCGGAGTTGTCGAATCGAATGGATGGGTTCAGGGCAGAGCTCGACAAAGTGGTAGATCGTCGGAATGGCATCCGGGTCCAGGAGACGAGGCGGATGGAGTTGGTAGAATCGAGGCAGGTCAATGGGGATCTAGAAGGAAAGATCGAGCCAAAAACGCCAAAACCAGTGCAGGCTGTCATACAGCCAAAGTTGATTGTCAGGTTTAAATACAAGAAAGGTCGGTGCTCCTGCCATTCGAAACGTTGATGTTTTCATTCCCACCAGCTCACAAATTCATATAGCAGCCTTGACTCGACAATCCCCCGAACCATTACCCCAACTCATAGATGCCCCAGATAGTCTCATTGACCAAGCCGCCCTCTCAACCCTAACCGACTCCTACATCGTCCCCGACTCACAGCCTCCCCCCGACCCCATCCAAGCCATCTTCCACGAAATACACCAAAACGACCGAACTCTCACTGATTACTTCACCTACACGTCTCAACTACGCTGCCACCTCCCCCGCCGCAAGCAGGAAGGTCACATCGTCGAAGCATTCTTTGATGGCATCGCCAAGGGCGATGATGCGTTCAAAGCATCTCTGGAAGAATACTTGGATGAGTTCGGCTGGATTTGGGCGAATCTTGAAATCTTTTGTAAGCCGCGGGCGTTGAGGAAGAGGCAGAAGGTTGTTCAGAATACGAGGTCGAAGACAGGCGCCAGGGGTAAGTAGAATATGCAGTCATACGGGAGCGACTCTTTGCGAGTGAATATGGGTATTTAACAGCGAGCATGCATGGATTTCGATATTTTCAGTGGTTTTATCTAGACCTTCAAATCATGGGCTAGATGGTCTTTATCTTGTTGTTGTTATATCTCGTGACGGAAATATGGAGTTATGCAAATTATATAGTGATGATATCATGAATCAAATGTCTTAATTATGTCGACCGGAAATAACAGGACTGCATACCATAAAAAAACCAAGCGATGAAGAATAGTATCGGTTTTTCCATATCAATCCTTCATATGTAATTGTAAGTAACTATGTACTCAGAGTTTGTTTCTGGTATAAACATAAGAATATTCTCACGCCTTATATACAACGATAACGCGGCAATTCTAGGTAAATCAACCCTCCCCTTTTTCAATATTCACACAACACAAGAACTCAAGACTTTGAAGCGGCAGGTTAAGTCTCCTTAAACTCATACCTCCCCTCCACCCTATCCCTAACCTCCACCTCAATGCCCGCCACCTGCTTCCCATCAACCTCAATCTCCGCCCTCATCACATCCCCATGCACAACCTGGCCCACACCCTTGGGCGTCCCCGTAAGCACCAAATCACCTGGCTCCAGCGTCATAACGCGCGAAATATCCGCCAACTGCCGCGGGATCTGGTACAGCATCAGATTCGTCGAATCCGCCTGCCGCACATCATTTCCGACTCTCAGGCGAAGGAAAGCATTGTGCGGGTCCGGAATAGCTGATTTCGGGATCAGTTCGGAGATTGGGCAGAAGGTGTCGAAGCCCTTGGCGATGGACCAGGGGAGACCTTTCTTTTTGGCTTCGTCTTGAACGTTGCGCGCGGTCATGTCGATTGCGAGGAGGTACTCTACAATCACCAATTAGCTAAACACCCCCTTTTGGGTGGTATAGGGAGGGGGGCATACTAGAAACAGCATCAAGCGCCGTCTCATGATCCTCCGGGTCCAGATCGCGCAGCGTCTTGCCAATCACCAGACCCAGCTCGACTTCGTAGTGCACATTGACGCCCGTGGGCAGCAGCACGGGGCCCTGGCCCGGTAGGAGGAGAGAAGAGGTGGGCTTGAGGAAGAAGAAGGGCTGTTTGGGCTTTGCGCTGTTGAGTTCGGTGATGTGGTCTCTACATTTTGTCACAGATTTGTTAGTGGTTTGATGTGGGTTGAAGGGAAGGAGGGAGGGAGGTGACGAACGCATAGTTGCGGCCAATGCAGATGATTTTGCGGCACTGGTTTCTGAAGGAGGATGCCATTGCGATATTTACTCTCTCTCTCTTTTGCTGGGTGTGGTGTTGTGTTGAAGTAGTGGGAAAGACGAAAATGCAGTCACTGCATGGAGATAAATGCGGAGGGTTTGCCGGCGGCAAAGACATGACCCCGGAAGTGGAGCCGCGGGATATGGTTACGCGTGCCGATTTACGGAGGAAGGGAAGTTCATCTACCAGCTGCTTATATTTTGACTGAATATGGTTGGTTATGTCTCAATTAATTGGCTCGAGTCATGCAATACAATAAAAATGATGAAAAACATAGCTCATACAGATTAAAATAAAAATGAATTGGAAGCTGCTCTGACTGCCCTGTATGAACGGACGACAGGCTTCGAAATATTTGACACAGAATCGAATCATGAAGTAGTAAAGTAAACAGAGTAGTGAAAGAAAGCCTACGCCAAAACAACCAATTATACTGGCATGCAAACAAGCTATGCTACCCCAAAAGAAGAAAGGAAGAAAAGGAAAGAAAAGGAGTGAACGAAAGATAATGCGACGCTTGAACGCAAAAGACCAAAAAATGTTACAGTCAAAAATCCAAAATGCATGGAACTCATTATTTGTGTTCCTCCTCAACCGCCGCCTTGATCTTGGTGAAGAATCCCGCAGGCCATGCGGCCAGCTCCTCCTCTTTAGGTATACCGCGAACCCGGCAGTGATGCACTACATTGTTCAGAATGCGCGCAATCATCTCTTGCGTCACGGGCACAGTGCCTTCAAACTGCGCGTCGGGATATAGCCATGGGTCTTGGTCACTGAGCAGCTCCTCAATTGTCGGGCGAAGGGTTTGGTCTCGCTGTAGACACCGTTTCATGGTTCGCAGCAAACCAGGCGGCACAGTCACGCCGCCAATGGCGAACTGGGGAAACTCGATTGGCACTTTTGGATTGGGAATGGACATGATTCGTTCGTAGTATTTGGCAATTCGTGCAAATGGCGGTTGCCCATAGACCATCTTGTACAAGATACAGCCCAGACTCCATACGTCGCTTGGCTTGCCGAGTTTCATCATCTTCCCAACGCTTGCCGGCAGACCGGATGCTGCGTGTGTATCAATGAGCGCCTCTGGTGACATGTAGTTGGGCGTTCCAACTTGTTGCTCACGATGCACATTAATCGTGTCGTCTTGTATAGCATTGGCAATACCAAAATCAATAAGCTTTAGGCGTCCTTGAACAAGCAGGAAATTCGCCGGTTTCAAATCCGAATGGACAATGTTGTACTTGTGAACTGCCTGGACACATTCGAGCATTTCTTTCCAATAGAAACGCGTGAAGCTGGGATCAAAAACGGCATCCTCCGCGTTCAGCCGATAAGTCATGATCTTTTCCAAGTCGGATTCGCCAATTTCCATCAGTACACTCAGAGTATGTTTCTCCATGTTGATTTCCCAATCGAATAGTCGCACAACGCGATCTACGTTTTCCAATTTCTTCAGCAGGTCAATCTCGCCCTTGTAGCCTGCCAACGTAACCCGATCGACATCTTCCAAATTCACTCGCTTGAGGGCAAAAATCTTATAATTCTCCGCCATAAGACGGTAGACGCGAGAGGTGCCTCCACGTCCAATACAATCCATGCGAGTAAAAGCTTTGCCATTAATCGTTACCTGGCTTCTCTTCTTTCGGGACTGCGATGTCGTTGTCGCTGCACCTCCCGTTGCTGTGGCTGTTTCCAAAACAGACATCTTTGGAGGCGGCGGGGCTGTTTTACGTGGAGTGTTGGTACTTCGGGTGGTCAGTGGTTTCCGAGGAGAGACTGTGGCGGGTGGTTGTTCTCGTTCTTTTTTATCATCGTCATATACAACGGAATACTTTTCGGGTTTGTCCAAAAGGCTGAGTCCTGATGCTTTGACTCTTTTGAAAGTCGGTGGAGGGTCATTTTCTTGATCTTGAGCGGAAGGTAATGCCGGAGGCGGCACTCGATATTGAGGTTGCTCGCTTGCAACAGAACCTTCCGAGGTTGTCCCAGGCGTGGATCGGGAACGAGATGATTTTGGCGACGCTGCTCCAGAGAAGGGAACATCTTCGTGAGAACGGGCAACGGCCGGTGCTGGTTTTTCTAAAATTCGCGGGTCGGAATCTATCCAAGACAACTTTGGCGAAGATGCTTGTCTAGTGAGTCGACTGTTTCCTTCTCTTGCATACTGCGGAGAACTTTCTCGCGCTTCTCTTTCTAGCAGCTGGTTGTCGGCTTCAGGCTTTTCTTCTATTTGTTCACTTTGCCTGCGCAAGTTACCGCGTCTGGCGGGCCCATTCAAGAAAGACCCAGTAAGTCTGCCGACGCGCTTTACTCGAAGAGAGCTGTGCATACCAGGCTCTTCGCCACTACGGGATCTCAAAACCGAAGAGGCACCCAGGCGCGGAGCGTAGTCGTCATCTAGCAGAGATTGTTTCCCATCACTCAAAGCCTCTGCAGACCTTTGTCCGGTAAACACTTCTTTGCCATAAGATTTCTGGCTTGGTGAATTCGAAAGCGGAGAACGCGTAGAACTCCTTGATCCAGTAATGCGAACGCTGCGAGTTCGCGGAGCTGGCGTAATCAAATCCTTCATGTAACTTTGTTCCTCCGAGTTTGAATTCTCGGTCTTTGATGATGATGGAAGCCTGACAGATCCCACTCGAACAACCCGTGGCGCGGGACTGCCATTGGATGAGTCATGAGGAGAAGCTACTCGAACATGTCTTTCTGGTCGTGCAGACGCAAAGTCTCTGGTTGCGATAACACTGCGTCGCTTCGCGCTCGTCTCCCGATTTGGCGACGCATCCATAACATCTCCTTCAAGTAGTGCCTTTACTGAGGCAGTGAATTTGGGTGCGGGAACCACCTCGTCATCCGAACTCTCCCCGTCGTAGTTATTAGGTTCTGATCTGTATCCATTTGTAAAGTTTCCATTCTGCGTCGCAGGTGAATTGCGGCCCGAGTATTGTTGTTGTCGTAGCAGGGAAGACCTCGATGGTCGGTGCTGCATCTGCACACCGCCAGTCCTGTGCGCAGATGATATCGGTGTTGGCGAAGCCTCGGTGGCCATTGTATTGAATCTCGACGCGTCCAATCACGCCTTCATCGCATACTCCAAGTGTATAAGCATCAATGCGCGGCGGTGTTGTATCCAAAAGCCGAATCTAATAATATAAGGTATGGGGTCTGGAGTTGAACAACATTGAAATGGATCTGCCGAAATGCTGCTTAGCGCGACGACTAAGTCACGTGTATTACACCGTCAACATTGTTGTCATGGAAACAGCTGAGTCAGCGCTGACTGATTCACGTGACTTTACATGGTGCCCTTGCAGCCTTGCAGCCTTAACCGTGGTACCTGGATGCCTTGGTGCCTTCTTGGCACGGGCACTTGTGTCTTTGAGTGTTTATCGCCGCTGCTAACAAATCTATTGAACGCCACAGACAACTATTGACCAAGTCCACTTCACTCGCCTTTACTTGTACTTCACTGCCCAGAGCACGATCAGAAATGCATGGCTAGCCTTATCCCTTTTCTCCGTCAGCTGTCATCCGGAGTTCGGCCGAGTCAACTAACGTTTATGCACGGATGCACGACCATGTTGGCAGACGGCACACACTCCGTACGCCGTCTGATAGTCCCAAATCCTATCAGAACTACAAAATTGCGACCCGCGAACTATACACACTGATGCGGTTTGCCGGGTCGCACCATGGCAGCCTAAAGAAGACAGCATAGAAAATAACTTCAACTAAGCGAACCTTTTTAGCTCTGACTGCGGCAGATGTCCACTGAAGCCCACTGAAGCCCACTCAAGTGCCAAGTAATGGGCCTCATAGCCTCAAAAGTTGAAACCAAAGTCGAACTCAACGCAGCAAAGCAGGTCCACATAACACCAACGGAATGGTAAGCCGTTGCCCGTTTGCCCGCAAGATCGACATTAATTTCAGCTGCAGTGTTATATGACGGCATCAGCAGGAAGTACGTGTGTAGTTACGTGGGCGATGCCGTACTCACAAAGACAGTCTCTATCCTTGTTTGCATTCTATAGCGCAGCAACAATTGCCGAGGAAGGCAAAATCGTAGGCGAAATGCATGAATCACGCCCAAAAAGGGGACCAAAAATGGGCGCCGGACGTCTCAGGCACAAACAAACGTGCAGCCTATCGGAGGCGTGCCCTGGCCCCTAAGCCAAGCGCGGCATGGTGGCTGCGTAGTGGCGGCAGCGTCGGATCCCCCAGGCTCCATTCGCTTTGACTGCTCCCACTTGGAGCTTCAACACCGCCTGAACTTTGCCTCAGAGTCAGAAACAAACAACCAATGTGGCTGTCTGATCCTGCATTTGGAATCTTATTTGAGCCGCCACAACAAAGAACATGCTTCCGCGGCAGTCAGCCCAGGGAACTCGGATCCCAATGGTCTCGCCAGCTGTAATCATCCGAGAGTCAACTATTCAACTCTGACAGGACAAACAGCCATAGTCTAGACACTGAGCGGAGCAGCCCACCAACAATTGAGTCAATCGTGCTGTTCTCGTCCAAGTGTGTTCGTGTCTGGTTGGTAGTGAATAGTGATACTGATAGTGCTTACTCTGGAGTCTGGACGGGTATTCGTTTTGGAATGAACCAGTTCACCCCGTTCAACCCTGTTTAACACTTTACGGAGTAGGCTAAGATGGTATCAGTCTAGGTCTGGCTCAACTTTCCATATGCGATATCCGGTGTTGCATCGTTGATGCTCTACGCTGTTTGTCTACCGTCTCAAGATGTCTCACACGGAGCAGGGTACCGAACACTTCAACGAGCACGCTACGGAGAAAAAACCCAGTTTTCCTTCCTATCTTGGCATGCGCCCTCCTCTAAAGGGCACCAAGTGAAACGAAACTATCACTTTTTAAACCCTGAAAGAAACGTCGACTAACAGTCTAACAGGTGCCGGGCCCACCGGCTGGTGACCAAATATGGGAGTCGTCACGCCCCACCGCTAACCCTAACTCGCCAACTAGCTGTACATGGCAATGCTCCGTGCTCTCTGTCAAGACTCATGCACTGCCTTCTGTTTGGAGCACCTGGTGCCAGTGCTCCGTACAGACGAGATCCATGGTTTTTTTTTGTTGGCTTGGTGGTCCTCCCCTGACCAACATATATAACCAGACAATGCTATAACTACCTGCTCATCCTTCCCATTCTGCAGCGTTCTGATCTTCCTTCCAGACATTCTTTTGCTCAGTCACTCGTTCTACTGCCGATCAAGGTAGTTACTTCATTCGTTTATACTGTAGAGATACAGATCAATCTAGCCCTAATCGACCGTTCTTTTGACATTTTCTTTCTATTCTTACTCATTAATCCATAATATCAAGTCCATCTACAACATGCGTTTCTCTACTCTCGCCGTCTCGGCCCTGGCAACATGCGCCATCGCCGCTCCCATGAACAGCATCCACGTCCCGGTCCTCGCTAGATCGTCCTCGCTGCTCACCGCAGTAGTTGACCTGCTCGACCCATCTGCCTGCCTGGACGGACTCTCTGCCGAGGGAGCCGCTGCCTTTGTTGGCGCCAGTCTCGGCTTGGAAGCCGGTGTCATCGACGTCAGCGCCAGAACCGCTCTCTCTACTTGGATCGGCGGTGCCTCTGTCGACGCCAGCGTCATCACTGCCGTGCAAAGCTGGTGCTCTGGCTCTTCCTCTGCCGAGTTGGACATCGACGTTATCGCCGATATCTCCCTCTTGATCCCCTTTGCCGTTGGCATCGCTGCCGAGGGCGGCCTCGTTGTTGACGTTAGCGGTATTGCCTCTGTCGGTGCTGCTGTCGGTGTTGTTCTCGAGACTTCCCTTCAGGCCGATCTCTCGGCTTTCATTGACGCCACCGTCGACCTCAGCGCCGAGGTCAAGGTTGCCCTGAACATCTGCGCTGCCGGTGGTCTCGTTACTGCTCTGTCCGCTGACGTCGAGGCCGCCCTCACTGCATTCCTCAGCGCTTCCGACTGCGGTCTCTCCGCCTCCCTCAAGGCTGCCGTTCAACTCTGGCTCGACGCCTCTGCCGGTGTCGGTGTTACCGCTCTCGGAACCGTGTCCACTGCCGCCTCCATCACCACTTCGCTCGGTGCCTCCATCTTTGCTGCCGTCGACGACGTCACCGGCATCATCTCCACCTCCTACATCAGCGCCCTCGAAGCCTGGATCAACGCCCAAACCGACCTCGACGCCGACATCAAGGCCTCGCTCACCATCTGCACCAACGCCGAGTCCGCCATCTCTCTCGACATCGACGCCGTCGTTGCGCTCACCGCATGGCTCTTCGACTCCAGCTGCGGCCTCTCCGCCGAACTCAAGGCCGTTGTTCTTCTCTGGCTCGATGTCCGCGTCACCCTCGCCGACACCGTCTCTGTCCTCTCTGCCACCGACATCGCCACGCTCACTGCCTGGATTGGCGGTGACATTGCCGCTGACCTCAGCGCCGTTGTCAAGGGTGTCATTGCCGTTGCCATTGCCGGCGAAGCCGTTGTCAACGTCTCTGTTGACGCTGTTGCTGAGCTCGTTGCTGTCCTGACTGGCTGCGTTAGCGGTATTGATATCGATGTTGACATTCAGCTCATTCTTGGAAAGTGGGTGTCTGGCGAGACTTGCGACTGCGCCAGCAAGTAAGTCAGTCGGTTACTTATGATATGGCTCCTTCAAAGGAGGACTGAGGTGTGGTTAATGGTATGATTTTGTGTATAATATCTTAGTACATGTATAAAGACAGGATATTGTATTATTAGTTAATATCTAATGATGGAATCAAGAATGCTTGACCCAAATTTCTTCATATAGCTCAAATTTTTCATTATATAGTATTAGATAACTATATACAAGGCTAAAACATGCACTGGGCAGTCTTGTTCTGACTCAACAGTACCTTGGTAATGATTCATGATCAAATTCATCACTACACGCTCAGGTTTAGCCCTGTTGATGCACTTGAAGATCGGCTCAAAAAGCCAGCTGGCGTGTCATATTGAGGTATTTCGTGAAGTCGGACCCGTCTTCTCTTTCTTCAGCGAGATGGTGATGTGCCCCTTGGCCGTGCTTTTTTTTCTTTTGCGAGTTTAGACTGGAAGTCTTTCTTTCTGTCCCGGGAAAATCAAAATACATAGCATGGTTGATACAATCGCGCGTTTCAGCTCAGCTTGAAGTCCTCGATGGCAGCAGCCCTTAGAGCCATTGATCTCAACCACAGTTTTGTAAATATTCTTTCGTCAGGCTTGGGCATTTTGGGCGCAGTGTCTTGCTCGTAATCTTCGCGCTCTCGCGGCGTTTATATACTTCTCGATGGTTGTTTCTCTCTTTGCTCGGTCATGGCGCCTATTTTGGATTTTCTGTCCTCGGAACGCTTTAAGCAAAAGGCGAGATCCGCGACATCTTCGTTGATAAACACATTCAAAAAAAAACAAAAACCGCCCTCCAAGGCTTATGCCCAAGGCGCTCGGCCTACCCCCCGTCGCCATGCATCATAGTTGCCAAAGTTATCTCTCGCACGGGCGAGCAGGTTCTGTTGAACATTAACTGGGATCGTCGCTTCCCGATGTAATGAGGATTATACGAAGATCTTTTTTTTGGAAAAGTCATGCAGCCAGGTGGTTGTGATATCAGTCTTGGGACAGAGTCTTGTAACATTTGGAAGCCTGTATCACGTACCGAGTGGATGAAATGCGGCGCAATGAGGTTATAATATTCGCAGAAGTCCTTAGCGTGGTGCACGCTTCGCCCTTGTACATGGTGTGATCAGAAATCCCTGGGTTTTCTTTTTCAGGTGTTACCACCGTTCCCATATCTGGGGTATCAAATTTGGCACTTCCTCAGGCCAACGCGGCAGTCCAATACTTTCCGACCATCAGCATCCATCGCATATGCCAACTTTCAAAAAATCTGACCTGTCTGGAAATTGCATTCAAGGTCTAGGTATCGTGTTTCCTGGGTGGCTTGTCTGTCATACAGAACGAGCAAGAAACGGAAAAATATATGTTGAATCGAAACAACCTTGGAAGTTGATCAACAAACATAACAGCACTACCTGGAGATTGAGGCAGGCGAGCACACCAGAGATCATACAGCACACAAAAGAAACTATATTGGAGCTCCTGCTGCTGATCAATCATCTGGGTATTTTCAGCCATATCTCCCGTAACTACCCACTGATGCGAGAGAACATTGTGAATCAACTTTTGCATATCACATAACCTCATCTGAATTTGCTTCTTAAGTGCGCCCGAGTTATTCAATATGTGTTTCTGGCAATATGCTGACTCACGCCATAGCAGATTTGTGCAGCCCTTTTTGCGCACAAAGCGTCTGGTTGGCTCCCTTGGTCAAGAAAAGGTATCGTGAGACCATTGTCAACTTTGCTTCGAGATGGGTACGAAATTGCATCTCGAGGGCAGACTAAAGCCGTTCTGATGTCCATTTAATTGGCAGCGGGAATGTTCACGCTCCACCAACGCCATTTTTGGATAGCGCAAATCGATCTTGAATACTGAGGTGTACTAATATCCAAGGTCGTGTATCGATATGCGATATATAGATGAACTTTGCAGAGGGATGATCTGGAATAAACGGTTAGACATAAAACAACCTGGATTGAGGCATAGGATGTAAACTTACCTTGAATGCTGATGCACACGATATCCGAGGTCCTGTATCATAGTTGATACGGGCTTTAGGTGAGGGGACGACCATTTTCGCGATTGAAGATGTCGATGTAGAGTAATGGAGGAATGCGAACTGCTGCAGAGTGCATTTCGATGAAGGCGTTCAGAGCCACGAGGTAGAGTGGTGGAACAAAGTGTTTTGGCGCAGGACCTTGAGTGTTGGTTGGGCTAGCATCATTGGCAAACGAAACGGCAAATCTTCATCATCGTAGAAAAATTGAAATTCTCGGTGGCAAGTAGAAGAATCCCTTGGGATTGATGATGTCGTTGCCCTCATGGATTCCTTGTTTGAATTTGATAGCTGGTGGCTGGACCTGCGGCGGTTTTTTAGGCGGTTGTTGTTGATCCGGTTTCTTTCTCTCTCTTTTTGATTGCGCGTAGTGCAGCTACCATCTTTGAACCTTTCTACCTTTTCGAGCTCTGACTCTGGTGTATTTAGCAGAGCGTCTAGCTTCGGCATCTGACAGCTTGACCTTTTTTCGTTTGCTGTATTCCAAGCGTAGTTCTTCGGGTGCATTGAAAAATGCTAGAGCATCTGCCGTCAATCCGTCATCGGCGCAGTACGTCGAGGCTGTGTAAAGGCCAATTGGTGGTGAAAAGAGTCGCGGAGAGGCGATTTTCAGAAGGTTAAGGTGATGATGCGAAATAAATTGGCGTATATCATCAACGAGGTGGCGCGGCCGGAACCCGAACTAGCATTCAGGTGACATGGAGAGTTGAGAGGATATTCTAAATGGACGAGGGGACTGTCAGAAGGGCCTTGGACCTGAACAGCCAGGGTTGTATGTATGAGAGTTGGATGAAGTGACCTGCGGCTCGGCGGCAGACGAATTTGCAGTCTGGCGTTGTAAAATTTGTGTACCAAGCATCGCACTCTGAGAGTTGGATAGTCGAGAAAGAAGCGCATCAACGTCAAAGTGCGTCACAGCGTTCTCCTGAGCGAAACCCAGTGCAGGTCGATCATGTGTAGTGGGAGTCTGTAACTCCGCGTTAGGAGAATCCTCAGCGCCATTATCCACATGAATAGATAATATATTGCTGGAGCGAGGTTCCTTTTGCTTCTTCTTGTGATGATTGGTCATTGTGAGAGTGAGGAGACTGTTTAACTTTGAGAGATGGTGTCCTACTATATTTAAGTTAGAGATGTGGTCAAATGTTATACACGAAAGAGTTAAACTCGAGTATGTAATGGTGAAGAAGGGAGAATGAAGCGTGCACAAGTAAACGGATAAATCACTGATTATAGCAAAACCAAGAAAATGGACTTACCAATGCAGAGGCACAGTGTATGGTGGGTTCCACGCTGAGAGTTGGATAGTAGAGAAAGAAGCAAATCAAACGTCAAAAATGCGTCACAGCGTTCTCCTGAGCGAGACCTATTGCATGTCTAGTTCCAAAGCCTGTGAGCCTTCATCCTCTTCATCATCGTGCAATGCTTCCTCTTCGAAAAGAACTTGGCTATAACGATCTTCTTCGTGAGCACATGCCTACTTACAATATGACAAATCCTCAGCAAAGCTCTTGAATGAATGGCCATGAAATTTCAACGGATCGGACAGGTGGTGAAGCATCATTTTTACCCAGGCATAGTCTTCAGACTGTTCGCGAGGATCATAGATTGATATGAAATTTAAAACCCTTTCTTTCACCCCAATACGTTCGTGGATCTTCTTATCGCTGTCAAACGCGTATTGACGTAAAAACCGGAGAAATGAAATACCTTCACAATGACTTGGTCGATTCTTGTATTTCTCATAAGCAGAACGTCCCTTTTTTGATCGCTTCCTCGCCGACTTCGCTGTCAGCCCTGGGTGTAGTAGAATGTTTTCTTCTGGGCGACAGTCAACTGATAGACAGGTACGACTGCACTCTAGCAATGGTTATGCCCCGTCTTTAGGAACTTGGCGTATATTTCATATCTGCTTGCCTGGTAGCTCTTCCGAAGTAGTAGCATTGAGGTGAATTGCGAAGCGCATTATATAAACAAAAGGAGTTTTGAATACCTGTTGCTCTGTTCTCCTTCTTTGCTTCCCATTCAATGTCTAGCGGATAATGGAACTGGAAAATCGGCAGGGGAATTCCAGGTGTCGCTCTCACCCAGAGTGCATTCACGCAAAGATTGCAGAGCAGGCGGGATTAGTTGACGCAATGCATTGTTGCTATGGGAGATTTCAGTGAAATACATGGCCCATGCGCCGCCTTGCTTCCTTGTCGATATCAGTTTCTGGATCATCAATCTGTAGGATTGTCGGCTGAATAATTTTTGGGTCATCTTAAGCGGTGATTTCGTGTGGCTGTACATAGTTGTCAACCTCAACTATACATTACCGCGTTCAGAGAACGGGTGTCAGTGAAAAGATGATCCACTGTAGCAAGCATCTTCATCGTCGATCACCAAACGGATGTCAAGGCAGTGATCCACACCCAGATGGTCCAAGGGAGGTTAACCTGTTGGATCTTCGCCAGATCATTCAAGTAGTTTACTTTACATGGTCCATGGCAAGATTTGCCTACATGAAAACACCATTCGTTCCCTATGGAACAGCATATTTAGAAGGATGAGTGCCCATATAGGTTGAAATGCTGTTTTTGTTTTCTTTCTTGAGACATATTTGAAACGTATTCGTCAAATCAAAATTTGGATGGCGGCGACAAGTCAAGCAGATATGGAATTGGTTCGTGGAAGAAGAATGTGCTTGTCGACCAAACGTGTGAACTTCTGGGTTAGGGTTCGACTTTTTAGTTATATGTCGCTATTGTTAGTTCATGCTCGGGAAATAATTGCTACTACACTATGTAGTGGAGGTTAACTTACTGTGCTCTTGTTCTCTGGCGCGTTGCAGTCTCTATGGTATGTCACACAGTGCTGCCATATATCTTCCACGAACTATTCTGTGCTGGTTCTGGCGTTGGATCGGGCATCTCGGTCATAACGTGCCACGACATCCTTGATCTTTCTGTGCGGCATCAACTGCTTTTCGACAATGTCAACCCAAGTGTATGTATTGGCATCTGCACTGCGTGGACCCGGGGCTTTGATAGTTAGGTCAACCCAACTACAGGCGTGTTTGATGATGCTTTGAAACACGGGCACCGCATGGTAAAAAGTTATCCCCCATTTGTCCACCATATCGACCCATGTGTATTTAATGAACCTTCCATTCTCTTGTTCAGTATTGTGTACAAACTGGGCATACTCCTCCGTCGTCACGCCCCAAATAGTCCATGGTGGATGTTTGGCTTATTCGATCTTTGAAGGATCATTAAAGTGCTTCATGAAGCTGTCTGAATGTTGGCCCGATCACAACGCTATACTCGGTGTTTTAGACTTTCGAAAGCACTGTTTTAAAAAGAGTGATTAGTGCGAATATCTTTTTTTTTTTGGCCAAAACAGTATAAACCTACTTCGTGCTTTAGTAACGCCGTGTACGAGTTCTCAAAGGCCTGGTACAGTTCTTCATCGTTTGTGGTTTCGTTGATTCCATTGGCGATATTCACCCGGCCTTCAGGTGATAAATGTTGAAGGGGTTTCGAATCCTGGGAGACGTTGGCGCGAGTCAATTTCGATGGGTCGAAAAGCATTACAGCAAAAGACACAATCATTGATGATGAAGAGATCTCTCGACTGCTTGTTGAGAGGGACAAAACAGTTGAGAAAATGACTGCCAAAGCGGGAGTGCAACATTGAGATAGTCTCCAGCCCTGTTTTTGCTTGTCTGAGCTGGCAGAAATATGTTGAGATCTTCGATGTGTTTGAAAGACGCAACACATCCACATTTCTAGTAGACTCAATAGACAGGCCTGAGGCTGGCCTCTATAAACCCCTGGTCTTCTGAATCAGGCCACATATCGCATCAAAACTCGCAAGCCTCACAAATATAGATTCGTTCGATATCATCATAACTTGTAAAGCAATAATCGATACTCAACCTCATTTGTGATCGTCTGCATCATGTAAAAAGAGTGGTCAAGGTACAGCCAGAAGACATCATGGGAGATCTCCCTAGCATATATATTATTGAGGATGAGGAAGAGAAAGACAAGTCATATTGTGTGCGGGCGCAGAGCTACATTATATAGCTGTCTAACCCTAATGAGTTGCCCTAGCGCTATACCGCATCGGGAACCGCTGGGTGCAGAGGATGCACGGCGATTCCGTGAAAACAAAGACACAGTATGTAGGTGAATTGGAGCAAAACTCTCAGACTTGCCGCTGATATAGACTAGATCTACATAATGCTATCGTTAAGCGCAGGTACTGTTTCCTGGTGTCCAAATACTTCGTTGACCGGTAGTATGGACTAGTCAAGGGCTACGTGCCTCTACAGATTCTATGACATTGGATTTTTGAAGCTTGCGTCATCATAGAAGCCTGAATGGTCTAGTGGTGTATGTACTCCTCCTCCATTCAAATTAATCTGGGACTAACTTTCTCACAGATGATACGCGCTTGGGGGATGTGACTAGGAATTTCCAAATCACTTTCTATGTGCGTGGTCCTGGGTTATTACTTCTTGTGTATTCTATACTCAATCACATTGAACTGGCCACTGCTATCTATATGGTTTCTTCTTTCTTAATTCAATTTTTTAGGAATCTCCCCCGAACTGCGTGCAGGATGATAGTCGGGATAAAGCTAACGCCCACAATCAGAGCAACAACGACTCCTGAACTGGCCGCAACGCCCACTGAATCGAACATGTGAGAAAACCTAGAACGATCAGCATCTGTCCTTTACTAAGAGAGAGAGGGAGAGGGAGAGAGAAACATACCAGAAGGGCCCAATGAATCCCCACTCAGAGCGAACAAAGTTCACAAACACCCCAACACTCGCCGCATCCTCTGGATGGATATCAACAGCATACGTAGTCAAGACGGTGGTCACCACCTGATTCCCAAACGCCGCAATCCCCAATCCAACAATCGGCGACACAGTCCAGTGACCTTCCTTCGCGGTCTGCGTGCATACAAGGAATACCACCATGCCAACAATAGTCAGCACATACCCAACATAACTCAACCAAAGACGATACTCGGGCGCCGGTCTTTCGCCTAGCTTCTTTGTGCGCATTGCCATCCACATATCCGACATATAACCACCCATCTGCTCCCCCAGAACAGAACCAATGATGAGCCCAAGGAACTGGAGACCGAGCTGCTGCGCATTCAGCCCGAATTTTATCTGCAGCAGCTGCGGCACTTCAACAGACCCCAGCACGCTCGCAAACAGAAAAACCATAGAATACGACGCCGTCACGATCAAGACCGGCACATTGCCAAACAACCTTAGCGGATGCACAATCTCCTCCAGCGACAGCGGCTTGGGATCAATGCGACGAATGGACAGGTACTCAGTCTTGAAACTCGACCCAGCCGCAGGCCCAACATACCGCGTCTCCGGCCCCAAAAACAGATACAGAATGAGTTGCACAAAATTAATAATCGCCAACACCCAATATATCCATCTATACCCAACCCGCTGCGCAACAAACCCGAATATGAATGGCCCCAGCGGCACGCCCAGCGTAACCATGACCATCCACACACCAATATACCGTGCGCGCTGCCGCTTAAAGTACGTCTCCATAACCACCCCGCTGCCGATGGCGATGGCTGGCGAAATGAAGAATGCGACGAGCGTGCGACAGGCTGCCATGGATGCATAATCGGGGCTTTTGGCGCATCCGATGTTGCATAGGCCGCTGCACAACAGCGAGAGTAGGAAGAGCGGGCGGCGGCCGAATCGATGGGATAAAGGGCGCCAGAATAAGGGCGCCGCGCCTAGGACGGCGATTTGCAGGGATGTTAGGTAGCTGACGCGCTGGATGGAGACGGCCAGGTCAAGCGCAATGTCCTCGTAGGCGGGGATGATGGCTGCGGCGGTGAAGGTGCTCATGCAGGCGTGGAAGGCGACGAGGATGAGGTTTGCGAGTTTCTATAATGCGTTAGTTAGAAACTTTCTTTGTCCAGCTGATACGGGCTAGGTGCTCACCTTCCAGGATGGCCAGTTGTGCGGCTCTGCGGGATCCATGCTGGGCAACGGGTCGAGATCGAGAGTGCCATGGCAGTCGAGCAGGTATTGTCGATGCTCAGGCGTTAGTTCATGTTCTTCTTCATGCTGCACTTGGACTTTTTCGATTGAGTCGGGCTGCTGCTCCTTGGACACGACATCGCCAGAAGCAGTCTCTGTGTCCGCCATGTTTCTGTGATGTATGTATGAATGAATGAATGAATAGCTTTTGCAATGAGCACCACACCGGTGATTAACAAAAAAAGAAGACGGCCATGCCTTATTATATACAACAAGAAAACGCCGCGGCATCTCGTATTCTAGATGCACGGATAGTGGGTCTGGGGTATGCGGGGATAGGGTTTACTGGCTCAGAGCCCCCCGGCACTCACCACACGGCACACCTCACGGCATCGTCAAAGGCGAGTAACTGCCGACGACATGCCGGTTTGATAGGTCCTGGGTTTGTGCCTAGGCAAGCTATAATGCCAAGAGTATTGACAGAAGAAGATCGACACCGTGGCGGCACTCTCTACGAGCTTGCGGCTTGAGTCGAGGAAGACTACCTGGTACGGAGCACAGACAGCGTGGAATTAGAAAATATTCCTTAAGCCCGGGATTGGTAGAGGCACCTGGGACAGTAAATTATTATGTTTTGGCAATTGAAATGTTGCCATTGGTCGTACTTGACTCTGTAGGGGGTTCCTGTGCAAATATATAACCGTTGTCCATCTTCTGTTTTGGCAGTATGCCCCCAATGCTAAATATTGTACACTGATCTCTAGACTGAGCCTTTGAAGTTTTTTATCAGCTTATTATATACTTGTATCAAATTGACCACCATCGGATTTGCGATGAAACAAAATCGCACGGCATATTTATGATCAAAATGCCAAGACCAGACCCGCCCCTCAACATCTGGGCATCAACCGTGTTTGTGCCCTTCAACAATTCTATCCTCATTTCTAAACAGAGCTTTACATTGGAATAAATACAATTGCAATATATTCTTACTCCAGAAAATATAGGACCCCAAAGGAATCTATTGAATATCACCATCACCATGCAAGTAGCCGAAGTCCTCTCGGATCTGACATCATTAAGAGCCTGTGTAAGACCAACCTCATTTCTTTCAGTCAATGCTTACACATGTTTCGAGCAACTATCTAACTATTATATTTAGGGTCACAACGAGGCTCTCGCTCTTGTCAATGTCCACAAGACGCCAGGCACTCAGCCAGAGTCGCAAGCGCCCACCGCAGATGATGGCCAAACAGACTCAGAAAAGCGTCATGCAGAGCTCTCAAGAGCAAAAGAGCTTGTAGATCTTCACTATGGCGTCAAGGTCAAGCATGTGAGTCGCGGGCCGGGCTTTGAGCCGACTGTAGATGAGGATTTACGGCATGCGAGAGAGGAGGTTAATCGGGTATTGAGGGAGGTGAATAGTGCGTGATTGGGGATGGGATTTGAGTGTTGGTTATTACCTGGCAGGACTAGCAGGAAGGAGACTGTTTGATCTATTTTGGCTTGGATTTATTTACAGATGATTACTTCTTTTCTTTCAGATTTGAATTGAAATTGCGGCATTGATTAGGTGTTTTCTAGACGTTCTATGCAACTTTCTCTTTCACAAATTGATCACAAATTGACATTTCAGTATTTCCAACAGCTTACTTTACCTCGATTAATTTTCACTTCAATTGACAATTAAAAAAACACACAATACATGTGCATTCCTCACTTGCCTGTAAGGAGATCACGTGACCTCGCGGCGATCGGCGGTGACGCTCGGTCTTCCGCTGGACGTTAATTTAGCCTTGCTTGTTCCTGCCTGTCGTTGTTCTTCGTCCACACCATTTTCAATCAGACAGTTATATATACCTCGCAGGTCTCCTGCGTCCGCACAGCATGGCCGCCAACGTGGACGCCAAACTGCTGAAGCAGACCAAGTTCCCACCGGAATTCAGCAAAAAGGTGGACATGACCAAGGTGAACATCGAGGTCATGAAGAAGTGAGCAGCCTCTACTCAACATTCAACCCATGGTTGGAGGACAACCAGTTTACTAATTTTTTAATTGACAGATGGATTGCTGGAAAGCTGTCAGAACTACTCGGAGACGAAGACGATGTTATCATCGAGCTTGTTTTCAATTTGCTGGAGAGTTCGCGTCATGTGAGTTGTTTAGCTATGGTTTTGTCTGTTGCTTTGTCCGCCGAAATTCTATGTGCTAACATTTATGATTACTGCTAGCCCGATATTAAAGCCCTCCAAATTCAGTTGACCGGTTTCCTGGACAAAGATACGGCCAAGTTCTGCCAGGAGTTGTGGAACTTGTGTCTCAGCGCGCAATCAAGCCCGCAAGGCGTTCCCAAGGAGTTACTCGAGGCGAAAAAGCTGGAGCTGAGACAGGAAAAGGTATGCGACATATCCCAGTATATTTATACGCCGTATTTATTGCTGACGTCATTCAGTTGAATAGAGAAAAAGCCGCCGAGGAAGCGCGCCGACGCAAAGAAGAAGAGCGAGAGCGCGAAAGAGAAATAGAAAAAATCAGACAGAGAGAGAGGGCAGATCGCAATCGTGGCTTTCGCGACAACAGAGGCGGCAGGGGCGGCCGGGACTATGACCGCAGAGATAACCGGTCGCCCCGACGGCGCAGCCCTGACAACCGGCGTGGTGGTGGACGCCGAGAGTTTGATTCCTACGTCCCTCGAGGAGGCGGCGGTCGGCGCCCTAGGTCAAAATCTCGTTCAGTATCTCGCTCACCGTCTGTTTCCAGATCACCCCCGCCTCGCCGTCCACAACACCGCTCAGATCAACACAATCGCAGACGCCCGCGATCCATTAGCAGGTCACCATCTCCAGATGTAAGGGGAAATAATACAAGGAACAGGCGCCGAAGCCCACGATACGGTGATGAACGAGAAGAAAGATCTGCTGCCCGCAATTCATCATCATCACGCTCACCTAGTCCCAGAAGATCCAACCGCCGCCGACGTTATTCATCAGTCTCTTCTTCACGCAGTCCGTCTCGTTCCCCGCCGCCACGAACTCGCAGAAGACGCAACACCTCTTCTCCATCAGTATCTCGCTCGAGGTCTCGACAACCGGGTAACAACGCACACCGTAGGAGACGACGCTCGTCGTCTCGTCCATCGGAACAAGACCCAAAAGCAAGAAGCAGACCAAAAGCTAACGATGATATTGTTGCTCCCAAAAGTCGACCGTCCAGAGACGCCCGCCGCTTGAGTCGCAGCTTTTCGCCTAGGCGAGATGATGACGATGACCGCCGCTCCCGGTCTCGCAGTATCCATTCCAAACGCAGCCTTTCCCGCAGCACCAGCCCAAGAGGCGATAGAAAACGCCGTCGGTCGCTAGAGCGGTATGCTCCCGGGGCCGGTGCTAGAACCAAGCGGCGGCCGGATTCGCCAAGTGCAGAAAAGCACACCCCTTCTGCAGACGCGGAGGACGTTAAGATGCATGAAGACAGTGAAGTAAGTTGAAAAATGTTATTCCTTTTGTCGAAATATGCCGCTAGCTACTCCTGTTCTGCGAGCAATTGTGTAAAAGTGGCTTTGGCTTATATATTTATCATTTTCTTCTCCCTTCAGGAAAACTGATTTGCAACAATTTCACTGCAAAACAGGCCAAACCAGCGCGAACAACAACAACAAACAATACGAATACGAATAATAAATCGCGCCTCTCGGCGAACGAGCTGCGAGAGAGGGTGCTGAAGGAGCGGTTGAAAGCGATGCGTCGTAGAAGCTCAAATGAGTGACGCACGCCACTTGGGGTATCGGTAGGTTTTTTGCTTATACAGTATAACAGGTATAGCAGGCTGTTACTGGAGGATTTTCTTTCATCTCGCTGTCTCCCATCTCTCGTTATACGACACTGGTCTTTCTGCTGAAATGAGGTAGTAGGCCGACCCTCAAAAGACTCACTGTGTGCCTGTTCCCTCATTCTATATCTATATCTATTTAAAACTAGAGATCTATTGATATATTCCCATGGTGAATCTAGAGACTCTTTTATTCTTATTTCTTTTCTTTGCAATATTCGTCGTTTTCTAGCATAAATATCAATTTATGTCTTTGATAGGCTCTTAACTAGGAAGATCGACTGCGGGGAACATCCGGCGCCTCCATCTTCCTTCTCCCCGCAATCTGATCATCGACATGGAGACAACCACACCACGGCAATGGTTTTTCGGTTTGATTATCATCGTGTCTAGTTCAGAGATACTGGTAGTCAAAAAGTGTTGCCTTTCGTTACAGCAGAGATGTGGAAAAAACAGCATATACGTAGCGTTGTGAGTTGAAACTTTTAACTACTGCAAGTCCAAGACAAGAGGGTGTGAGATGACTGTTTCCGCCGTGTCTTGCAATGATCCTATTAGATTCTGATTTAAAGTATAATAGGGCACAAAAAAGAATAAGAATGCCAGCATTAATCACCACCACGGATATTGTTGGTATATATCTCGAAAAGAGAGCTGGTAGAGTCTCTTAAAGGACTGATCCCACGAGTCTTGCACATCATTGCCCGACGTAGAGTCCTAAAAGATAGGTTCTCAAAGAATTAATAGCCTTCTCAGCAGATACTTCTCTCCTAAGGAGAGAGAAAGGTTTCAAGCAAATAGAAATCTCTATTTTCAGTGTATTTATTCTTAATATTTACTATCCTATTAAAAATATTATAGTTAAAATTTTTATGAAGGGGAAGCTTAGATAGAGTTCTCTTATATAGTAGCAAGAAAAGTAGTAGCATTATTATTGCTACTTCTAGTAATTTAGAGGATTAGGTAATGAATGGCAATAGGAGTTTTATAGACTATAATCCCCTGATGGTGTAGTTGGTATGTAACATATCCCTGAACTATGAAATAATAAAAGCTAAGAAAATCAGGTTTATCACGTTCGACTGTAATATCAATTAATTATTATCGAAAGGTCACCGGCTCGGGGGGAGTCCACTTTTTTTTGTCAAGTGATTTTGTTTTTGACCCAATCCTCAAACACCACCCTGAATCTGCATCGTGACCCGTACATACCCATACATATACCGACACCGACTGGAATGGACGCTCTTCCAAGGCGTCGCAGCGGCGGCTGGGCCACCAGTTCCGGTCTAAGCTCCCTACTCCATCTTCTCCCCCGCAATCATCACCGGCAGTGGTTTTCGGGATATTTTTCAGTGTCTACACCCTGGTTTTTTGCGTAGTGTCATTCTTAATTGTCTACTCTGCTGTGCCCAAGCTAGGCAATCTTTTGCTGATCATTATGTACTTAGCCTTCGCATTGTCCCGCCAACGCGTCATCCACGGGCACGTGCAGGTAAAAAATGGAAAGTGGATGCCCTATTTCTCCGCACGATGAAGCTATTCGAAGCTCTGCAGATAAATTCGACTGCTTCCCCTCTGAAACGATCGGCATTGAGAAATGGCCTTAGGTCGCTTTCCTTTTGGGGTTCTCCTCTTCTTCTTCCTACTCAACTGATCAATTTTTCGCTGGAATAATCATGGTCCTCATGAATAGGACCCTGTTTTCTACTTTGCTCTTCAGCTCCGCAGTAGACCTAGCTCTATGCTCCTCAGCACAGGAGAATCTGAGCAGCACAAACTGCTCGGCTTCTTTTCTCACACCGGCAATTGACCTGCCCTACAATGCGAACATCCTCGATGTCTCTGCCTCGCTGGCCGAGACACAATCGTCCAACACCACCCTCATCAATCTCTGCAACGTGACTGTAACCTACACACATCCCAGCTGGAACGACACCATCCACATCACCATCTACCTGCCCTCGACGACCGGCTGGAATGGGCGTTTCCAAGGCGTCGGCGGCAGCGGCTGGGCCACCAGTTCCGGTCTCAGCTCCCTCCTGAGTCCTGTCGCCGCTGGCTACAGTGCTGGTACCACAGACGGCGGGCACGAAAACAACGAGCTTTCATCCGCTGCATGGGCCGAGCTACCAGACGGAAATCTCAACATGCCCCTCTTCACCGATTTTGCATCCGTTGCCCTAAACGATCTTGCCGTAGTCGGCAAGCAAATCACCACTCGATACTATGGCTACGGACCGACCTATTCCTACTGGAACGGCTGCTCGACTGGCGGCCGTCAAGGCCTGATGATGGCGCAGCGCTACCCCAGTGCCTACAACGGCATCTACGCCGGCTCCCCCGCCATAAACTGGCCGACCTTCCAGGTTGCGCAGTATTGGGGACAGTTTTGGATGAATCGTCTTGAGCGGCATCCGCCTCAGTGCGTGTTTGATGCTATTACCGATGCCGCTGTAGAGGCATGCAGATCCATGGGTGACGATGGGTTTATAGCACAGCCGGGACAGTGCTTGTATGATCCAGCCCGCATGGTTGGAAAGACGGCGAATTGTAGCGGGACGATGGTTAATATTACCGCTGACGATGCGACTATTGTGCAAAAGACGTGGGAAGGGCCCCGGTCAGCGGATGGAACTCCCCTCTGGTGGGGGATTAACCCGGGCACGCCCTTTGACGGATTGACTGATACTGAATGTATGGGCTCTGTCACTAACTGCACGGGTGATCCGTTTGGCATCACCACGGACTGGATCGCGCGCTGGGTATTGGAAGAGCCAGACTTTGATTTCCAGACGCTAACGCTCGACAAATTTGTGGACTTCTTCTACCAAGCGCTAGTCAAATACAATAGTATCATCGGCACAAACAGCATCGATCTCCGCCCCTTCCACCACGCAGGCGGCAAAATGGTCACTTGGCACGGCCTCGCGGACCAACTCATCTACCCCGGGGGGACTATTGACTATTATCGCAAGGTAATGGAGTTCGATCCCCTCACCCATGAATACTACAGATTCTTCCCAGCCCCAGGCGTCGAGCACTGCGGTGACGGCAACGGGGCGATACCGAGTGACCCTCTGGCAGCTGTTGTGGCGTGGGTAGAGCAGGGTGTTGCGCCGGACGTGCTGCCAGCTGAGAGTACGGACGGCACGATTAGCCGAAATCTGTGCATGTATCCGTTCGCTTCGTTCTATACGGGAGGGGATGCGGCGGATGCAGATTCGTTTGTGTGCAGGTTTGTGGGCGGGTATATTGATAGTATTATTTCGTATACGGATTTTGTGTTGAGTGCGAATGGGAGTGGTATTCTTGTATAGTCCGTCGGCTTCGTTGGGATGGTATATAGTGGGTGTATTATGAATCTGGACAGCGCAAACTATACGTCGTAATCTTGATCTCATGATATAGCTACCTAGGTATGGCTATGGCTATGGCTAGGTTTGTGCCTTTTACATCTATCTAAGCAGCGGTCAACGCAGCAGCCAAATCATCCAGCTCCTCCAACGTAAACGCAGTGTACACATCCGACGTGCTCACATAGATATCATCAGCGAGATCCAGCGCCTGCTCTGCGACGGTCGTCAGCGACACATCCGTCGGAATGTCATACACCATCACAATAAGCTTGGATTTGTCGTCGTCCGACAGCGAGTCGAATTCCCCATCGTCCTCGTAGGTCTCGAACTCGGTGTATGGCGATTCGTACACCACAATAGCATCCGGGATATCAATAAACTCGGAGTCTGGCACAGTGCCCGGGTTCATAACAACATAGTTATCCGGGCCCAGCCCGCTCTGGTCTTTCACGTATGCGACCACGTCAGAGTAATATGTGCCCAGCGTAGTGGTGTAGTCGTACGCGCCTTCATCCAGGAAGATGCCATCAACCGCAAACGAAGCATTGTCGGCCGCGCTGGGCCAGCCGGCGTACGTGGCAATGTCGGCTTCGACGTCGGCGATGGCGCGGTCGCCGTAGTCGGTCAGCACGTAGCCAATGGCGCGCGTGTTGGAGTACGAGTTGATGGTGGTGACGGCGTCGAGCCAGCCGCCGCCCGGCAGGGGCGAGGTGCTGGGGCCGCTGTTGGGGTTGACGATGACGGTGAAGAGGATGTCGGGGTATGCCGCGATCCTATTTGTGTTTGTGTAAGCGAAGAGTTTAAAGTAGTAAGTAAGTGAGGGGTAGGACATACACTGAGTACAAGGGATCCCAGGATCCATCCTCAGGGTACACGTAGTATGGGATGATGGCGTTCTTGGTGGTGGTGCGCTTGTTCTCCGTGGGAGTAGGAGAGGGCTTCGCAACGGCGGCGACGGCCAGGCAGCTCCAGGCTGCGAGGAGGAGTTGGCGGGTAGAAGGCATTTTGGCGTTATTGTTACGATTTTGGTTGCGATTGCGATTCGAAGATCTGCTGCCCCATACACACAGACCGGGTTCTTGTATACTCTTTATATAGTGCGACCTGGGGTCAACAGAGGAGGTGAATCCTGGGGAAGGCAACTGCCCCTCCGAGGTTTACATATTTGTTACGTGACAGACATGTAACATGTTGGCTGTTGGCACTGAGATACGTAGTAGGATTTCTGTCAACGAGGCGAGCACTATGTAAATAGAAAGTGGTGTTGGTGTGGCTTGTAGATGGTTACTAGATTGAGTGGGTGACACGTAACATTCTTCAGGGTTGTACGAATGTCGTATGTAGGATTGTCCGGAAAAGTAGACGAATAGAAGGTGCAGGATGTTGGTTTAAGTCGGGTTTTAAGTTCTAGGGTGTTTTATCTACTAATCTAAGTGCTGCAGTAGCTTGAGGAAAGACAAGCCACAGTTCAGAACTAGCCCTAACAACTAGCAAACTGCCGGGGTTGGTTCGAGTAACGTCTGACTAGAGTTGTTGGCGCCAACTCAGTAATGAAAGCAGTGTTGGTGGAATGCTAAGAGATCTTAATATATTGCCATGCAATCAATCACCTTATCTTGGTACGAAATTGTAACATAGATAATGCATCTGATGTAGATAGAGAAAGGCTTTATCCATCATTTTAGATACTCCAACAATAGCTAAGAATATTAAGCAACTTGCCTCGGAATGTCTTCACCTTCGGTCATGGGTAATACAGCTTCCTCTACTGCTGGCAGAAGTTTTACTCGTGATGAAAAGAGAGCAAGTCGTTCACCTGAAACCTTGCCCAAGCCCTAACCCGGGTATCTTCCAGGCTATAATGCGGGGGAACCAGTGTAAGAACTTGCAACACCAACGAGCGCAAAATCAACCAAAAATAAAACGGCAGATTAGGACCGTTGATACGGTTTACATAGAGGATGTAATTAATTCATAAAATGCTGTCATATTGGGGATTTGTTGAAAACAGCATATGCTAGGTGAGCCGCTCCAACGCAGCTTCCAACTCCATCTTTCTTTATTGACTCTTAGCGCAAAGATAAACTGTAGTATACTTTTTGCCTGTGTAGTTCTTACATGCAAATTTAGTAGCATTGGTTGACTAAACAACATTTAGATGAAGCCTTTATACTTCGCGCAGCATTGAGCCCGGACAACCCCCCGGCAAGGGTGGGGGGAGCCGAGACGCGTAACTACTAAACTACCGCGAGCTTTTTGAACTTTTCTTATCTGAGAAATTTCGATATATAGCAGCATACATGCTGTGAAATGTATACTGCCACTTATTGAACCAAACGAGCATAAACTTACTCCAACCCCAAGAACTGTTTTTGCCATTTATTTCCCGGGTAAAAGGGTTGGTGAATGCCACTACGAGGCAGGCTAGTTTGGGACGGATGAAATGACAGAGTTGGACACCGACCTTCCTGTTCGCTCTTCTCAGTGAGTGTGGATAAAGAATATCTCTGCAGACGAGAAAGCAAGGCTAATAATTTACCGTCAGACGCGTTTTGGACATTGCATCGCAGACTGCCTCACTTCAGAGCAGCAAACCAAAATCGTCCCATGCAAGCACGCACAAAGTGCGAACAGGATGTATTACGTGCAAAAAGCGGCACATCAAGTGCGACGAGGCAAAGCCGTATTGCTTTAATTGTCTCCGCGTTCGAGGACACTGCGAAGGCTATGCCACCAAACCAAGGAAGAATGTCGCCGCCGTTCCTGGCCAGATTCGTTGGGGTTCTAAGCAGAGTGTTCATTATGGCGCAGCTAGGATGACGACGATGCCGCTACAAGTCAACCCAGACTCGATTGATTTCCGAGACTCCATGGCATTGCTATACTTCCAAGAATTTGTCAGCCTAGCGCAAGCGCCCTGGATCAACGCAGCATCCAACAACAACTTGAAGTCACCCTCCCCCAACTCGCACACAACAACGACGTCCTCCGCTCCGCCGCCGTGGCCATTGGCGCATTGAGTATGTGGCATCGCCGGTCCCCTTGTGCCTCGCTTTGTATGGTATCAAGGCCCGAATCTCCAACATCCGAAGAAGATAGACACTACTTCCACGCCGTCGCCTACTACTGCCATTCACTAAAACTTCAAACTCAACGCGCATCTCCACAGGACGCCATATTTCTGTCGTTGTTGCTCCTATTCTTTAAAAGTCTGCGCGGCAACAGGCAGGCTGCGCTAGATCATGTTAATCATGGACTGACTTTGTTGCTGTCTCTATTGACAGACAAGCATGCGGCTTTGCATGTTTCCAATATTGCGCCGAATCCGAAACCGGTCCTGGGTGCTGTGGCGGATATTTTGACGCACCTGGCGACGCAGGTTCGTACCGTGCTGCGTGGGAGAATGGGAGAGGGCCCGTCTCTTCCGAATCTTGACAGAGAGTTGCAGAATAAGAAGCATACAATGGAGTCGTTTATGCTCTTACTCAGCCAGTTTTCTCATTCAGTTGTTGAGCCAGATGAAATCCCTGCAGCTTTTCATAATATTGCCGAATTTGACGAGTATTGGGCTGCCAGGCGCCATCGTCGACAGACGGCGATAATATCCATCATGGCGGAAGGTATGCAAAGTTTTAGTATACGTGACTTAAAAGACGACGAAGATATAATTGACGCCTTTTTCGCCAATTTTCTCGGAAATCCCCGAGTCAAGGAATTCAGCGATGCCTCACGGAGGGAGATGCAAATCCTCGATGCCGCTTTTCTCCCCCTCTTTAACAGAATCATCATGTCCGATGCCAAATCACCCGAATACCTACGAGCAATTCGCCTACGTCTGCAATACCTGGCCAGCTACATCGTCGAAGACCCCAGTCAGTACCTTGACGTCGAGACGCTGCGCTCCCAAACCCCTCTATTCCGCGAATACCTATCCCTGGCCGAAATCGCCTTGCGCACTACTTCTGCTACGACTAGCAACCCAAAAATTGGGAACCCCGCTCACCTGTTATCACTACAATCCGGTCTGGCATGGTATCTGCTGAACGTAGCATTATTCTGCCGCGACCCGCTAACGCGCGACGAGGCAGTGTGGATGTTACGAGATTATCCGGGTCAAGACGGACTGTGGAATACGCGTTCGCTCTACTTGCTGGCGCTACGGAATCGTGAAATTGAGCGGAGGAATGCCGCGGAAGGGACGGAGACGGAACAGTGGCGGCGGCTGTGGAGGAGGGAGTTTGTGTTTGAGGATTGTGGGAAGAGGATTGTGCTTCGATATCTGGATAAAGATGAGGAAGCAGAGAAGTGGCGGATGGTAGAGGAGGTGGCGGATGTACAAGCAGAGTCTGAGGATGTGCATTGGATACGACGGCCTCTTAAGGGATCGGATGGGTTGCTTATGGGGTATTTGTATTCTTGAGTCGACTTAGGGCTGGTAATAACGGTTAGACTACAATTCTGTAAACATAAATATATCAATTATAATTATACTCCACTGTAGAATATGTATCTAGTTGTTGAATGATCAGAAACAGTGTAGCCAGATACTCGTGGGCTATAGGGTTATGGCTATTTTGATATGCGACACTGAAGACCAAGGACTTTCAAAAATTTGATACATATTCTGAAAGAAGGAAAACTTCAAAGTCCCCGCGAATAGTAGCTCTATTTAGCTAAACCTACATTCTTATTAGTTTTAGACGTTGTATTGTGGGCTTTCTAAAAAAATGCAGGCATCGTAAAAAGTATTACCACTTTGGGAAATATACGAGCCGTGCATAGCGTCTCCACCCTTGTCATCTTGGATGTTTTGGACGTCAACCTTTTTATTTTTTCTCTATGACCTATTGGAAGAAAAAAGATCAGAACCTATTTTCTAGACAGCGATAACAGTTTTATGCTATATAGTGCCCTTTGTCGCTTTTATTGGCACCTGAACACGGTTTTCAGTAACTGACCAGGATGGAACCCATCAAAGTTTTTGCAAGATGGCGACCCCTTTCACCAACAGAAGCTGAATCCGGAGAAATAAATCACACGACGACACCATCAGACCACCGGTCGCTGTTTTCCGTGTCCGTATCATCAACTCACGGTGATAGCGGTTCATGGAAAAGCCCAGCCGCATTCCACACCATCTTCAGCCCACAAGACAGCAATTACACCGTCTACAACGCCGTTGTAGCGCCCAACATCCCGAAAAATGTTACTGCGAGGCGAGAACTGCAGCGTCTTCGCATACGGCCATTCCGGTAGCGGCAAAACGCATACGATCCTGGGCTACGACTTTGAAGATAGCAATAGTCAGGAGCTTGGATTGTGTCTGACTGCAGCCAAACAGCTTTTTGACGCACTTCATGCTCTTAATGAGGACAAAAACAACGAGAACAAGAAGCTGGGCATTGGGCTGAGTCTCTTCGAACTGCGCAACAAATCAGCTTTCGATCTTTTGAATCATTGCACTCAATGCCACATCCGGCAAGGCGCCGACGGGCAAGTCCATGTCCGCGGCCCAACCGAGATTCTGGCAGACGGCAAAGTGCGTGTTCGTCCCATTGTTCAACGAGCCTGCTGGGGATTCGAGTCGTTCAAACACGAGCTTGTCGAAGCGCTTGGCCAGCGCGCAACAGGCTCCTCAAGCGTGCATGATCAAAGTTCCAGGACGCATGCGGTTCTTGAGCTGGAGATTGTGAGTCGGAAGCTAGTAAATGCGAGGCATGCGCTGTATGATTGACAGTCGGAGGTTGTGCCCGTGGGGAAGCGGGCGATTGATGTCAAGATTGAAGAGGAAATAAAAGGCATTGTGCGTACGCCAGATGGTGGCGGGTGGGCACCAAACCCTGACTATCGGATTGATCAAGAGCGTATCGACGCGGTCGAGGCGGAGAAGGATATATTTGAGAAGAGGGTTGCGGCTGCAGAGCAAGAGATTCAAAATGTTCTGAACTCCAGTCCTTCGCCATGCCTGGGTGCAAAAATGGTGTTTGTCGATCTCGCCGGTGCGGAGTATTATCATGACGGAAACAGCAATGGTGGAAATAAGCTGCAGAAGCAAAACCCCCAAGAGCGTCAAGAAGGCCGGCAAATCAACACCGACTTATTGGCCTTGAAAGAGGTGATGAGAGCTTGGTCTCAGAATCAAAAGAGGATACCGTTCCGCTCATCGACGCTGACAATGGTGCTGCGTGAGCATTTTGTGAACACCGCAAAGGGGAACTCGGCTGTTGTTGTGACTGTTTCTCCTGCAAGAGGGCAGTATGTGGCGACGCTCAATTCGCTCAAGTATGCGAGTTTGGTGGGTACTGCTGTTGCTCGGTAGAGAGCACTACGAGATCAAGGGACGACTACAATGAGATGATAAATTGAGATCTTCTGTGGACCTGCATCCCTGCCCATCTATTCTCTTCATATTTGTTTCTAGACTTTTCTCTTGTGTAGTGTCTGTATAATAGCGTGTGTACTTTTTTTTTCCCCTTTCCCTAGAGGAACATGAAAACGGTTTGACTGCTTCCCAGTATAGTTTCTAGGATTAGGGTTGATGACATTCGAACCCTACCTAAATGATCATAAAATAAATGCAACGATCGATATTCATTGTTTCGATCAGAGTATGTCAAATGCCCTAAGAGCGTATAACACTTTTGCAACTGGAGCTCTTGCAACGAACCCATTTGTCTCGCTTGATACCATTCTATACCCGCCTTTACACTAAAGATACCAATAGCCGGACCGAAACTTTGCCAGGCGTTTTGGCAGCAAAAGTCAGCCCAGAGAGTGATTTTATTGGATAGACTGTCAGCTTCAATCGTTGAAAGATTGGCCGAACTGCTCGGGCTCGCAAATAACACAGAGAGATGGGGAATGTTGTGGACACTCGTGTGCAGCGTAAGCATAACAGCCCAATAAAATAGCATAAAACGGGCAGCCTGCAATTCATCAAAATCATGCGCCGTAGCATGCGGATTCCTGCTTGGATACCGATGAGCACGAGGCTGCAGTCTGTCTGTAGCAATCATTGAAGCATTGCCGCTTGAGGAGAATGTATGCGGCGGCCCATGCGCGAGACGGGGACTCTGAGCCTTTTCCCACGATTTCAGTCTGTTAATGAGATCCAAAGCTCGAAGTGCCACGTCCTGGCGGTGGTAGTCTGAATATACATCGCCATTTGCAAGACTGTCAATTTCGGCAAGAAGACCTGGCACTTCGGTGGCTAGGTCGAGAAATTGGTGGAAGGAATTCTTTGCGCGTGACGACCAAGGGATGTCGATCCATTCTGCTCTTGACAGGAAAGTAGGCCGTCGGATGGTGAGGCTTCGCAATACCTGTACAAATTAGATTGGCCCTCGACAAGTAATTGTGGACAGACATACCCCGATGGTCCTGTAAAAGTAGAACATCTGAAAGTTCAAAGAATTGGCACAAGCCTACGGGCCATAGAGCTGGAGAATAGTCTCTATGCCAGTGACATGAGCTTCCCAACCTGCGCTAGACTGGGTGCCGAACTCGAAAATCTGTAATTGCTTCTGAGTTAATAAATGATATTTGAGTATGTAGAAATGCAGACCCCACCTCGTATAGGAGCAGCATCATAACGACTGGCAGTAGCTCTGGATTAAATCTCGAATGGTGTTCACGAAGGAGACTTTGCGCACTCGATAAGGCACTGCAGTACAGGCTATGACCACGCTGCCGCGCATCCGGCGAGTGTTCTTCATGTCCCATCCAGCCGTAGCCCACGCCGGCAGCAGCTAAGGATAGGGTCTTTGATTTCAAGGACCCCTGATACAAAGACGATAGCCATGCCAGGGGGACTTCCTCGGAAGCGCCCGTCGGGAGGCAGAATGTAATGAAGGAACTCAACACCTGGTCGTAGAGAGCCAGATTCACAGCATGCGTGAACGATCGAAGCTCCTCCGACGACGGGGAGCTGCTAGCCCAACTGGCTGTTTCCTCGAGATAACGACGCGAGGAAAGTCTCGATGCATCATATTGCTGGTGGGATGCTTTGCTCCGCCCCGAATCATGCACATAGGTGCTCATATACTGATTAAGGAATACGGCCTCACGCTCATAGCCCTCGCACTTCCACGAGCCGCGAGCGCATTGTTTGCATGTTGGCCTGCTGCCATCACACTAAAGATGTGTCAATGTGGTACATACCGGCGGGGGCTGTTTGATTCGCACCTTGATTTTGCGCTTGCGACAGGTATGACATCCTTTTGATTTTCCTGCAACGCCTACCATCCCACCAGGCGATGCATGGCCAATATGTGTGCTTTTCGTCTTGTGGCTTGTCGTTGGCATTCGTAGTTATAGCGTTTGTCAGCGGCGGCCTGAGGCCCTGATGCTAGCCAGCCCGCCAGCCAGCCAGCCAATGAGAGGAGCTGGATGAGATCAGCGACGGTCGAGCCCCGCGCCTGCGCTAAACCTCTTGCAGAAGCAACCTGCAAACTGGCCAATCACAGCGCCAGTGCCCCACTAGTAGGGCAGAACGCAACACCACGAATTTATCTCCACGGATTTATTAAGAGACGGGCATAATGGAGATGATAGATGAAATGATGAAATTTCCTCGGCGCTGAAGGGTCTGTGTTGTCTATAAATTGGACAGGTATCCTCTCCGACGTTGCTCGTGAATTTCAATTAACAACACTATCCATTGCCCCACTATCAAATCAACTAGCGATTTAATATCGGGACTTCATTCAATTTATATCCACTGCCAGAACCATTCAAATATTATAGGAACAATGGCGTCTCCATTATACAAGAAGGCCCTCATCATCGGCGCCACTTCTGGCATCGGCGAAGCCCTCGCCATCAAATTGGTGTCTCTTGGAAGCAAGGTGATCGTGGTAGGCCGCCGTCAAGAGCGTCTCGACAACCTCGTCACCAAGCTCGGATCAGACAAGTGTTCAGCCATCAGACTCGACGTCACCAAGCTGGACGAAATCCCCGCCTTTGTCTCTCAAGTCACCACCAAGCACCCCGACATCGACGCCGTTGTTCTCAACTCCGGTATCCAGCGATCCTTCGACTTTTCCAAATCAGAAACAGTCGATCTCAAAACCTTTGACGAGGAATTCACAACCAACTACACAAGCGTCGTACACCTCACAACAGCGTTGCTGCCATTCTTGCAGTCTCAACCACACCAAACCCACCTCATCTACATCAGTGCCACACTAGGAATCATCCCCACCGTGCTACGAACTGGAGGGTACAATGCCTCCAAAGCGGCTTTACACCATTGGTTACTTGTCTTCCGTGAGCAGCTAAAAGAGCAGCCAGATAACAAGATCAAGGTCGTCGAGGTTTTCCCGCCGGCAGTGCAGACGGAATTGCACGATGAGCGTCACCAGCCAGACCTGAAGGATGGTGGCAAGATTGGCATGCCCTTGCAGGATTTTATTGACCAGACATACGACGAGCTGGTCAAGGGCGATGACCAGTTTGGAATTGGTATGGCAAAGGGGACTATTGATGGATGGGAGAAGGAGCGAGTGAGCCTGTTTCATAAACAAGTGCCGGTGGTGGCCAATGCGTTGAAGGGGTTTCTTAAGGAGTAGTTTAGTTGCTGAAGATGTCTGAGTATTAGAGTGCAGAATAGGTCAAATTATGCCATACTATCTTTAATTGAACGTCAAATGATCTGTAATAAGAACTGTGCCTTTTAACTACGAGTATCATCTGTCATTACTTCTTCATTTCTCTGCAGCAGCCCTGGCCTTCCTCACATCCTCAAACGTCTTCGCAATAGCCGGTCTCGTCTTAATCCTCTCCAACCAGACATTGACATGCGGAAAGTCCTTCTCGACATCAATCTTGTCCTTAAACACGAGCCCAACCACGCCGTACCACGGCACAAATGCAGCGTCTACATAGCTATATTTCCCGCCGACGAGGTACTCTTTGTCCTTAAGCCACCCATTGAGCACGCCCGAAACACGCCTAATCTCACCGAGATACCGCTCAAGCGCACTCGGCACTTTTTCAGGATGGTATACCAGGAACCACGTAGCCTGCCCAAAGTAAGGGCCTTGGCCGGACATTTGGTAGTGCAGCCACTGCTTGGCTTCGTAATACTCTTTGGAGCCAGGAACAAAACTGATGGTGTGTTGTGCGCTATCGTATGTCTCGATGAGGTACTCGAGGATGGCGCCGGATTCCCAAATGGTGATGCCGGTGTTTGGGTCCGAGATGGCGGGGACGCGGCCGTTGGGGTTTATGGACTCGTAAGCTTCTTTTTTGAGATCGGCCATGTCGATGGATTTCTTCTCGTAGGGGATGTTGAGCTCTTCGAGGATCATGGTGACTTTCCAGGGGTTGGGCGTTCCGCCATGGCCTGAAAGCGTCCAGAGGGTGATGGGTTTGAGAGACATAGTTAACAAATGAGTTGTAATTGATTGATTAGCTGTTAGCAGACAAACGTTTGATGCGGAGACTACATGGTCTACTTAAGTACTGGTATACTTGAATGGTAGAGAGCATCAGCATGCGGTAGATGGGGTGTTCAGTGTGGCATCTGAGAGAGAAACGGTGCTGACAAATAGATCACGCAGTTAATTATCTTTTTTCAATTCATTATCAACGTTGATTAGCCCTTGATTATCGAAACAAACAGCTCAAACTGGATGCAAAAAATCATGGAGGGATGGTAATAGGGATGTTTGAATGAGATTACCAATCTGCGGGGGTACGGGGAGGATTAATAATGTCATGCCAATTTGTTTCAACAGCAAACAACACCAGACACACAAACACCCAGTGAATAGTGGTAACGTTCAAGCAAACAGAACAAAACTGGCAAACACGCTGATTGGTAACGCAGTGCAGATGGAACTGTGGTGAAGCTAATATGTGCATCCTTCGGTACAGCACCTGATCACCTTTGCTAGCTACTTTCGACACTCCTAGGTTATTTAGGATGTGCACGTCTTTTTTCGTCTCCCAACAATATAAAGGAGACTTATGTCTCTCCAATACTTGTGCTCTATGATCAATTCATATCAATTCATATCAAATCATACAAACACAACATGGCTAGCACATCCCCAGTCATCCTCATTCTCGGCTCAGGCCCCAATGTCGGGCGCCATGTGGCTCAATCCTTTGCCGCAAAGGGCTACAAAGTCGCCCTGGTTTCTAGGAGCGTCAAGGAAGACAATAACAATGCAACGGACGAAACCATCCACATTTCGGCCGACCTGTCCGACCCCAATTCCGTAAAGGACATCTTTGCGAAAGTTGAGGCCTTGCTCGGTCTGCCCAGTGTTGTTGTCTACAATGGTAGCATTTTCCTGACCCTCATCAAAGCAGGATACAAACTGACACCCTTGAAGCATCTTCCAGCGCCCCAAACAACCCCTCGGACCCCCTAGGCACCACCCCCCTGGCCGCCTTTACTCGCGACCTGCACATCAACACAACCAGCGCGTTTGCCGCTGCCCGACAGGCAGCACTAACCTTCAAGAACCTCTCTGAGAATACCTCCAAGACATTCATCTACACCGGCAACATCCTCAACGAGACCACCATAGCAAGTCTGCTAGACGGTGGAGTGGGCAAAAGTGCAACGGCACATATCATTCGTTCTGCTGCTGCGGCGTACGCTAATAAAGGCTTCAAGTATGTAGTGCTCCCTTCTACTACTCACAGAGGTTGAAGTTGATGAATAGCAGATTCTATTATGCCGATGAGCGCAAGGCTGATGGGACACCCGTATACTCCAAGATCAGCGGCGAGGCACATGGGAGATTCTATGCTGAGCTTGCAGAGCACAAGGCTCAGGGGCCCTGGCAGCAGACTTTTGTCAAGGATGTAGGATATAAGTACTTTCCAGTTGCTTGATAATTGCTTCCTTGAATTGCCATTTGAAGCTTGTGTCTGTTTCCTGGAATTGGGTTCTGTTTTTCATGCCCTTTTGAATGCTTTCTGTTTGTTAGCTTACATAATATGTGTTCATGCTTGTTTTTACCTCGATCAGTCATAGAAGTAGCAAAGCATCAAGAAAATGTTAGGGCTTTGGGGAGTGAACCCTATTCCTGCCTTGATTCCTGATTCCCAGGGCTGCTCTATGTGTGAGCAGGATACAGGATCCATCTGTTCGGGCTTGCGGTTCGAATCTGAGTATAGTATGCAAAATCGATCAAATAATTTTCTCACCACCTTAATTGACCTCCGAATGATTTGCATGGTAGAAATGTTGTCCCATCAAGCTTATATACTTGCCCCGCCATCACGTGGCGATAGCGGCCCCTCTGAGGACCCTGATTGAGATCGGAGCCCGACGGAGAGTTGTCCGTGAACATAGATTTTTTAATACAGAACAGAACTAGTTCTCTGTACATATTTTGCCAATCTGCTGATGCTATTTTTGTTTTCAATTCTGTTGCAACTTGAACGACTGCATTGCTCCGACAATGGTGACGACAACCCCGCAATATCTCACCGGCAACGCCGCGGCGTTGAATGAATTCATTGACCGTTTCGACGTAAGCAATTGCCGTGCACAAGACTTGTTCTTATAGTAATTGCAAGGCTAACTTTTTTGGTCCTATTGGTAGGTATTCCTTTTTGATTGTGATGGTCTGTCAATCCCTACCAACAACTTTGTGGCTCAGAGTGCGGTTTACTGAGATATGGCGGGTAACAGGTGTGCTGTGGTCCGGTGATCATACGTTTCCAGGAACTGTTGAGACGCTGGAGTTGTTGAGGAGTCGAGGTATATAATTAGTTCCTGATTCAATTGATGGTGAATATCTTTGCTCATATTCTCGAAGGGAAACAAGTCGTCTTCGTCACCAACAACAGCACAAAATCGCGCGCCGACTATCAAAAGAAGCTCGATGGTCTAGGAATCCCCAGCAACGTTGTACGTCTTCCCCTCACAACCCGACAATTCAAGAATATTTGGCTAACCTCTCTTGAAACGCAATAGGAGGAAATTTTCTCCTCCTCCTACAGCGCCTCCATCTACATCTCGCGCATTCTCCAACTCCCATCCAACAAACGCAAAGTTTTTGTGCTTGGCGAATCCGGCATTGAGCAAGAACTCCGCAACGAAAACGTGCCCTTCATCGGCGGCACCGACCCAGCCTACCGCCGCAACATTGTCCCTGAAGACTACAAACTCATCGCCAACGCGGACCCATCACTCATTGACCCCGAAGTGGGCGTTGTGTTGGTCGGGCTCGACTTTCACATCAATTACTTGAAGCTCTCGCTCGCATTCCAGTACATCAAGCGCGGCGCAATCTTTCTCGCGACCAACATCGATAGCACCCTCCCTAATCAAGGCACGCTGTTTCCGGGCGCTGGCTCGATTAGTGCGCCGCTCATCATGAGTCTCGGGAAAGAGCCGATTGCGTTGGGAAAACCGAGTCAGGCGATGATGGATGCGATTGAAGGGAAATTCAGGTTTGAGAGGAGTCGCACGTGCATGGTGGGCGATAGGACGAATACGGATATTAGGTTTGGCATTGAAGGAAAGTTGGGGGGGACGTTGGCGGTGTTGTCGGGTGTGTCGACCAAGGATGATATACTGAATGGGCCCGTGAGGCCGGTGGCGTATGTTGATACGTTGGGTGATTTTTTGGCGGCGAAATAGATAGACACTGGAAGCAGATATTTGGGTTTGTATTAGACATGACCTAGATGAGATAAACTTGTACCTTGCTAGATCATATATAGACAGCATGTGTATTTGATGTTATACAATATTATACAAATAATAGTACATACGATTGATGGTTGTGGAGATGACGAGGATGTACCGTACCTCGCCATCACAGCTCACTATATCCAAGAACCGCAAGATCATGTGGAACCATGTTCCTCGCTGTCGGGAACAGCATCTGGGGCACTGCTCTGAAAAAATTCAACATCATGCATAACGAAGCCCTTGAGTTCCCACAACCCCAACATAGCCTCCACCGACTTTGGCCCATCGGGACGAAAGAAGAATGCTTCTGTTTCACCAAACCTCGGAATAGATTGTCGAAGCTCATCTCGCTCAGACGTTGTCAACAGCTGCCTCAAATCATAAACCGGGACCGCCGATTTCGTCTGCGGCAGAGTGAGATAATCCGGGAACCCCGATTTGAAAGGCGACCCGTCTGAATTTGGTACTTCGTCACCACCTAATATAACCACAGCACCCGTTCCCATATCCGCCATCCCATCAATACCTCGCAACCCCTCAATCATCTCAGAAACCGATAAATTCGACAACTGCAAACCCCGCCACTGATCGACACTCCCCTTCTTCTTCGCCCTTTCATACCGATACGCCTCCTTGAGTTTCTTAACAACATCCCGCCGCATATACTTAGTCACAAACGGCAACATATCCCTCCGCCAAATCAAACCCTTCATATCCGTCGCACCCAACTTGATAGTCCCATCTTTCCATTTTGTGGGCACCATGCGGAACGGTCGTAGTTTTTCGACGGGATTGTCCATTGCGCGGGGAATGTATTCAAAGGCTAAGGAGCGGGAGAGGAGGCGCGCAACGGCTGGTTTCTTGTACGGCGGTGTCTCCATTTGAGAGGCAGTTGTATCGTCATGCTTAGAAGAGGAGGCCGCAATAGCCTTGAGTTCGTCCCTGAGCAGCTCAATGGGCATCCACCATAAATCCCGTTTGACGCGCTCCTTGTTGTTGGATTCGACACGGGGTGGTTCGGGGCCGCCAACTCGTCGGATTAGGCCCATCTCTGTTAGGAATGCCTTGGGGACACGCGCTTTTGTCACCACGCACTCTCGTATGGGTGAAGCAAGTGCCATTGCCCAGGGGTTGTTTGCGAGGCGAGCATCGTCGGCTTTTGTCCGTCGAGGTTTGCGTGATCGGGCGCCGGATTGGTGGGTTTTGGATATTTCGAAGAGAGGGGAGCGTGGAAGGGAGTCCGAGGGTCGGCTTTTAGGGGCATTTTGATTGGGAGGTTTCACAGAAGACGGTTCATTCTGGAGTTTTCTGGCGGATGAGAAACATCGTCGGCCGCGTTGGGATAATTGAGTATCGTTTCGAGGAAGGAAGAGGTCAGAGAATATCCTCAGTCGCCAGGTTCTGTATGGAATGGCATGAGGCGAGCATGTCATTTCGCCTGCGCATGAAAAACTGACGAGGTAAATTGCGGTCTCGTGAGCTTGATCTCTTGAAGCTCAGAAAAACATCTCGGGGGATTCTCGGAGTCGGAAAGCTCCATATGCACTAACTGGGTTTAGATTAGTCTAAGGCCCCACTATCAAAATTCCCAGCCTTAAAGTTAAGGCATCAAGGCTGCAAGCTACACTTCAACACAACTACTTCCCCAACCAAACATCCAAATCAAACCCCAAACTAACCGTCCGTTTATTCAACGACGCCCCCAAGGACCTACAAACCCCCTGACTCTCCTCATTATCAGCCGCCACCTGCGCCAAGCACCAATCACTCTGCGTCTTCTCTCCCTCTACGCCAAAACCATCACAAAGATCCCTCATCACTGCCCCAGCCACAATCTTCGCCAACCCATTACCGCGATGCGCTTCCTGTACGTAGAGCGTTGTCAAGGACTGGTCAATTGACAGATACGCCCACGCAACGACTTCCTTGCCGCCATCGCCATCAGCAGCAGCAGCAGTTTGGCCTTGTGGGTTTGTGTATAGCACAGCGGCGTTGTGGTTTGCGAGTAGTGAGGCTGCTTCCCGTGACACTTTGGATGTGCTAACAACTAGGTCAATTGCGGACGCCGGGACGTGGCACAGTTCGTATCCATCGGGCAGTTGCCGGGATGATATCATTTGTTTGACGGCGGGTGTAGAGAAGATTAGTTCGTCCCATTCGTGGTAGTAGACTGGCGCGATGCCGAGGTCGTGTACGAGGATGTCAGCGAGGACGTGGTGCGAGGCTGTGAAGCGTAGGATGGGTGAGAAGGGGTAGTTGAGTGGTTTGATGATATTATCTGCTACGGCATTGTAGCTGTTGCTGATGTCATGGATGGTATTGAATAAGGCGCGCAGCTGGTCGGCTAGTAGCTGGCGAGATTCGTCCGATAAGTCCTTGGTTTGTGTCGAACGTAAACAGAGGGTGTTGAAGATTGCGATTTGGGATTCGTTGGGGCGAGAACGGTCTATGAAGGAGACTGTGATGGGTCCTGGGATGTCGATCTCGGCTGCATCGGAGTAGTTGGGAGGGAAATTTGCGAGGACGACTGTTTGTCTGTCGGGGGTGTTTTGGGGTGATCTGATGCGGTGGTAGATTGCGATAGAGGCCGGGAAGTAATTTCTTAGTAGTTGCTGGATTATAGAGGTATCGGTATGTTTGAAGAATTGTATAGCGGGCATCCTGGCGAATATTAATGGGTAAATCTTGAATGGGATGAGATGAGTTTCTGGACTGAACAGAGGGAAATCGACCAAGAGGTTGCTGTGTTCACATGCTTGGACTAGACTGCGATGAGTCATTGCTTCCCCGTCAATGTGGTTAACCATGAAGGCCACAATAAATACGCCATTTTAGAACCGTATTTCTTACTTAAATGCATCTTTAAGAGTTTTTGGGAGGTTTCTTGGTAACCGAATTTCAAAATGAGCGTTCAACAAGTCATCTTCTTCTGCGCGCTGAAATGAGTAGAAATCGCTTTTTTCTATTATTATCTGGAAGAGAAGAGAAATCTTCTAAGAGACGAGAGTCGTAAAATACACAGCACTCGTCAATCAGAGTGAGGGAGGAGGGGTGGGTATGCATCACATCATCACATTATTATACAATCCAGCCACTGGACCTAATTCTTAGGCAGCACTCGGTGTTTCAGCCTCTGGCTTCACCCTTCGGTCCAATATCTCATCCACAATGCCCATCTCCAGCGCTTCCTGCGCGCCCATGAAATAATCTCTCTCCATCAACTTCTCAATCTCGTCCAGCGACAACACCTTCTTGCCCGTCAAATGCCTTTGATATATCTGGTTTAGTTGTGTTCTAACCCGGAGGATCTCCTTGGCGTGGATCGCGATGTCACTAGCCTGCCCAAAGTATCCGCCCGATGGCTGATGGATCATGATGGACGAGTGCGGTAGGCAGTATCTCTTGCCCGCGTGACCACCACATAGCAACAAAGATCCCATGCTGGCTGCTTGGCCGACGCAGATTGTGTTTACGGGTGATTGGATGTAGGTCATTGTATCGTAGATGGCCAGTCCGGCAGTCACCGACCCGCCTGGAGAGTTGATGTAGAGGTGGATGGGCTTTTCGGGGTTGTCTGCTTCGAGGAAGAGGAGTTGGGCGACGATGGAGGCGGATGTGGATTCGTCGACTTCTCCGTTGAGGCAGATGATTCGTTCTTTGAGGAGGCGGGAGAATATGTCATCTTCATTCAGCAATGCGTTAGTTTTCTCTAAATTGGAGATAGGGAAGTTTCGAGGCGCGCTTACATGTATGCCATCCTCCGCCCTGCATTATTTATTAGCAAGACTAGCCTCAATCATTAGACCAAGACAAAGGCTTAACATACCACTGTCTCCGTCACAAATGGTGTGGGGGTCCATCCTCGTGGTGGTGAGGCCGCTCTCGATAGCCTCGGACTCAGGCTTGAAAACGTCCGTGTGCTGGAGATTGGTTGCGATTGTAGAGAAAGGCGAGACGCAGTTTGCCTCGATACGGCTCCTAACACTCTGAAAGAGCCTGGAGTGTTCATTTTGTGGTCGAAGCAAGCTCTTTAGGATGTAGGTGCTATTTTGGAAGCTCGCGCAGAGCTCTGACTCAGAAGGCTGAAGCTCTCCTGTCTTGGTACAGACACAGCGACAGGGTTATATAATTCAGTGAGACTTCCTTAGATATGTTCAGTTAATGCGATGTCCAATGAACGACCGATCGTGGGTGTTGATCTGTATGAGTGGACCAATTGACTGCGACTTGCTTGCTTGACTGCTGATGTTCGACCAGCGCCAGCAATCGTAAGCTTGGAAGTTGGGTCAGGAACAGCTTCACATCTGATTGGGCGATAGGCCCTGTGGGTCAGGCGGTGAGGCGTTATCGGGCGGTGAAGAGATTTCCCCAGCAACTCCGCTTTGCCGTTTCCTGCCGCCCGATTTTTTTTTTTTTTTTTTTTCTTCTTCTTCTGCTCTTCCTGATAAGAAATTTTTTTCCCATCTTCCTTCCTCCATCCATCCATCTTGTTTTTTTATTTCGCATCTTTTTCGTTCATCTCGAAAAGTTTTATTCTTTTCTATCTATTATACCCAAGGTAAATATCACCTCCTCCTAACTTTACAAACACTGTAAAGTACACCAGATCACTCTGTGGGCTGTATTCACTGAGGGCTGTGGGCTGTGGGTTTATTTGCATTACTTTGTGTGGGCTTGATCCAATCTCGTGGGCTTAGCATACAAAGAGGATTTTGCATTATTTTCCTCGTCCGTCTCTGTGGGCTTAAACATTGTGGGTTCTGAGGGCTACAACTGAAACTTGTGGGCTTTTACTTGAGAGTGTTCCCGTCTCTGCGTCTTGCAGCTGGGATTTTTGTTGCTTGTGGGCTGTGATTCTAATTCGTGGGTTTTGTCAGATTGACACAATCTGATTGTGGGATTTATTTGAGTTGCCGCACGTCCCGAAGAAAAGTTTTATACTTAAACAGTATGTGGTGAACCCTCTCGTTTTCATTTGGCTAGCCTCTAACAACAGTCTCTCACAGATAAACAAAATGTCCAAGTCTACTTCCAAGTCTTCTTCCAAGACCAGCAAGGCTGCTGACAAGGTCTTGTCCAAGGTCAAGGATGCCGGTGTCACCAAGTCCTCTCAGTCTCCCAAGGCTAAGAGCAAGGAAATCGCCAAGAAGCTGAAGGAGAAGGAAGAGAAGTCTTCCAAGAAGAACAAGAAGAAGGAGCCCACTCCCAGCTCCGAGTCTGAGTCCGACTCTGACGAAGAGATGGAGAGCGCCTCCAGCTCCAGCGAAAGCGAGAGCGAGAGCGAGGACGAGAAGCCTGCCAAGAAGGAAACCAAGAAGGACACCAAGGCTGCTGCCAAGAAGGAGGAATCTTCTGAGTCCGAGTCCGAGTCTGAATCTGAGGAATCTGCTTCCTCTGAGAGTGAAGATGAGGAGGAGGCCCCTGCCAAGGCTGCCCCTGCTAAGGCTGAAAAGGCGGAAGAGGTTCGTCATCCCACTGCTACATAATTTCAACCCATAAGCTAACGCTTCTTTAGAAGTCTGAGGAATCTGAGGAATCCGAATCTGGATCTGGATCTGACTCTTCCGACTCTTCTGACTCCGAGGAGGAGAGTGACGAGAGCGCCGAGGCTCCCAAGAAGCGCAAGGCCGAGGAGGAAGCTGAACCCGCTGCTAAGAAGGCCAAGACCGAGACTGCTGACAACTCTCCCAACCTTTTCGTCGGCAACCTTTCCTGGAACGTTGATGAGGAGTGGCTCCGTTCCGAGTTTGAAAGCTTTGGCGAACTCAACGGTGTCCGTATCATGACCGAGCGTGACACTGGCCGTTCTCGAGGGTGAGTTCATTGACACTTAAATTCAAATCAACACTTGCTAATTCCTTCCAGATTCGGTTATGTTGAGTTTGCCGACGCCTCCAGCGCCAAGGCTGCCTACGAGGGCAAGAAGGACGCCGAACTCGATGGCCGTGTTATCAACCTTGACTACGCCAAACCCCGTGATGCCAACGCCCAGGCCGCTCCCCGCGACCGCGCCCAGAACCGTGCTCGCTCATTCGGCGACCAGACCAGCCCTGAAAGCAACACTCTTTTCCTCGGCAACCTTTCCTTCGGTGTTGACGAGAACGCTGTCCGTGAAGTCTTCGAGGAGCAGGGAGACATCCGTGGCATCCGTCTCCCCACTGACCAAGAATCCGGCCGCCCCAAGGGTTACGGTTACGTCGAGTTCGGCTCTGTCGACGAGGCCCGCGCCGCCCTTAACGCTCTTAACGGAACTGAAATTGCCGGACGCGCTATCCGTCTTGACTTCAGCTCTCCTCGTCCCCAGGGCGATGGCGGCAACCGTGGTGGCCGTGGTGGTTTCGGTGGTCGTGGCCGTGGTGGTCCTCGCGGTGGTGGCCGTGGTGGCTTCAATGACCGTCGCGGTGGCTTTGGCGGTCGTGGCCGCGGTGGTGCCACTGGTGCCAACGCTACCAACTTCTCTGGCAAGAAGACTACCTTTGACTAAAGGGTCTGTTTGTAATGCATCCATCTTACTTTAATGTCTAGCGAGCGGTAAGTCGCAATCACCTGGAGTATCATCTGTACGACACGAACGATCTCTTTTATGTACACTGTGTAATCGTAGTTGGCCATTGCCTGTCAACTACTGAAAAGTTGTGTGTTTGTTTGCTTGAGTAATTTTAGGGTTTACGGAGTTTTTATTATGCATAATTCAAGATCTTCATTTATAACATTTCACATCCAGAGCTCGTATTGTTTTTGATATTATCTAACTTGCTATAAAACGCTTCCCAAATGACTGTTCAAGGGCCCGTAATTACAAAAGCGGTATAGAAATCTTCAGGTATGCTAATTTTTTTTTTCTTTACCTCTTAAACCTGTCACTACATACATCCAACCACATCTCATTTAGTCGCCATCACTTGCAGTTCCAAGTCCCTTCTTTATTCCAGCGGTCAAAAAAAAAGCGAAAAAAAGTGAAAAAAAAGTGAACTCGATTACAGCACCAGCACACACGATAATCGTGTCACATGATAGAAGTCCGACCTATCGACATCGTTAGATTTGGGTTTGGTGGATTTTCCGTGTGCGGAAACTTACGCCTTAACCAATTACTGTAGGGACCTCGGGTGAAGTAATTGTGAAATTATGCTGTTGATAAAAATGGGGGAAAAAAGAGCTGACAACTGGATATTATGTTTATTGAGTGTTGTTGGATTGGTTATATAGGGATTATTTACCCTGAGACCTAACATCTTTTTGGTCCCGTGGTGAACCTATTAATCTAATATGTAAGAGCCTTCCTTGGTGGAGCTTGTGTTGGGATGATTTGAAGGTGAGGATGTTTAACGCTCGACGCCCACCCGCAGCTGCCAAAATATACATCTTCCTTCCTCCCTTCCAACTGTTCTCTTCTATCTAGGTAGTTTCTTCCCCCTTCCCTATTTTCTTTTTTTTAAACCGCCTAGTATGCCTAGCCGATGTGTAGCTCAGCGACTAAGGACAACTTCCAGCGCGTCATTCCATAGTCGCAGGACATGCAGTTCATCCGTATTCAACGGTGTGCAAAACTCGACAGCCCGGTGGACACCACTTTCTCCGGTGGACAATTATAATGACGTCCGCCGTCGTTTCACTGGCGGTATGTTCATTTCCAGTACATGTAGTTAAGGGTCATCTTAATAACGCTTTTTAACAAGGTCCCTCTCAGCCCATCAAAGCACAAGTCCCATTACGCCTTATGCCCCTAGGCGGCTCTGTCACCTATGGCCAAGGCTCTTCAGATGGCAATGGCTACCGCAACGCTCTTCGCAACCTACTCATTTCCGATGGCCATGCCGTCAACATGGTTGGCTCTCGCAAGGCCGGCTCCATGGACAATAACGACAACGAGGGATGGCGAGGAAACCGAATTGATCAAATCATGCAAAGAGCGAAACGATCCATTCCTCTCCTTTTACCGAACATTTACACCATTAACGCGGGTTCTAATGATTGCATTCAAAACTTTGAGATTAACGCTGCTGGGAAACGGCTGGGTGGATTGCTGGAATATATCTGGGGTGTTACGCCTCATTCTACGATAATATTATCAACACTGCTGGTCAGTTTGGATCGAGAAACGGAGTCACGGATCTTGGAAGTGAATAGGCAAATCCGCGGCTCGGTGGAACAGAAGATAGCGGAAAAGAAGAGAATAGTCCTTGCTGAGATGCACGACAGAGATGGGCCGCAGGTTCATGAGTTGATAGATGGGACCCATCCTCATGACGCGGGGTATGAGAAGATGGCTATTATTTGGCACAGGAGTATTCAAGAGGCGATCTTGAAGGGGTTTCTTCTACCGTCGTGATTTTATAGAACTTGTATAACGCACACTTTACTATTTGCTTAGCTGAACGAATGGACTATTGACATGTTGGTTAGGGCTATGCCCTTACCGGCCCTGATCTGGGCGGGCTTGATACACCATGTCCAGTAGACCTTATCTTGATACTTGCTAGGTATACAATGTATACACCAAATCCAGCATGAATTCATCTTGAGATGCGGCAGGATAAATATCCGATATATAGAGCGAATCTATCCGACACATACATGCAAGCTGCCGTGGCTGCGGGGGTGGGTCGCGCCCTACTAATGACAAGACTGACTCACCAAATAGTCCAACTTATCTTGTTGTTACTACCAAGTTCATGAGCCCTTTGCTCATCACGAAAAACTTGAATAATCGTACATTATGCGTCGAACTGTTCAACAAGAAACAGAGTTGACGACTCTTGAGCCAGAGTCCGGGTCTGTCGAGCCCAGAGCTCCCAGTCCCTCTCCCGACGACTCAACCAGCACAGTCAGCTTGGCTTTCGTCGAAGGCGGCCGTGATGGATGGACATGTTTACTAGGCTCTTTTTTACTGATGTTCCCATCCTTTGGGTTTCAGACTGCCAGTAAGCTTTCTCACCATCAACTGTGGCGCTCTGTTACTGACACACTTTCACAGTTGGCTCAGTCCAGAATTACATTAGCACGCACCAGCTCGCCGAATACAGCATCCGCGACGTAGGCTGGATCACCGCCATCCTGGTATTCCTAACTCTCTTTCTCGGCGTCCAAGTTGGCCCCTTGTTCGACCGCTACGGACCTCGGATTCTGTTGATTTGCGGTTCCGCAGCCAGCTTCACCTCGTACATGCTGCTCGCAGAATGCACGCAGTACTGGCAATTCATTGTATATTTTTCGATTCTTGGAGGCGTTGCCTCTGCCGTGATTACCACGGTGGCAATTGCTGTCTTGAGTCACTGGTTTCATCGTCGAAGAGCGTTGGCATCGGGCCTGTGCTTCTGCGGGTCGTCTGCCGGCGGTGCCCTCATACCACTTATGCTCAAGGCACTATTGGCCCAAAAGGGATGGAGGACTGCGATCCGGGTTATTGCCTTTATGGCACTGGGGTGTTACGCCTTGGGGATTGTTCTGGTGCGCGGGCGACTTCCCACCAGCGGCGGTAGCAACATCAAGGCTACGGTTGATTTTCGCGCGTTCCGGTCCCTGCGTCTATGTTTTTTGACTGTTGCTGTTCTTGCGTTCGAATTCATTATCTTTGGTTGTGCCGCTCTGCTGCCCACGTATGTCCGTGTTGCTGGCATGTCGACTACTGTGCAATTCTATTGTCTCACCGTTTTGAACAGCATGAGTCTGATGGGCAGAATTCTACCTGGGTTTGCAGCTGATCAGGTTGGTAGATTCAACGTCCTGCTTTTCTCGGTTGTCATCACGCTGATTGTCATGGCGGCCGTGTGGCTGCCATGGGGATCCCGCGACGACGCAACGCTGTACGCCGTCGTTGCCATATTTGGATTTGGTTCTGGTTCTTGGATATCGCTTGCCCCCGTTTGTGCCGGCCAGCTCTGTCGCACGGAAGAATATGGGCGATATTACGGCACCATCTACTTCGTGGCTGCGTTCGGGGTGCTGTTGACTGTGCCCGTAGGGGGTGATTTGCTTCAATCGACCACGCCGCAGGTCCTTATTGGGTTCTATTCGGTTGTGCTGCTGGTTGGATCTATTGCTCTCGCGCTGTCGAGATGGGCGCTTTTGGACTGGAAGTGGAAGTGGAAGGTCAAAGTGTAGGGGTAGTAGCCATTTGATGACACGTCATGATGGAGAATCTGAGATCCTTATAATTTCTAAAGTAATTATCAGCTGGCCTTGCAAATATGGCACATTCAATCCACCAGATATCTCATCATCAAAAAACTATACATCTGCACCCTTGTCAGGCATGTCATAGCCCAATTCCTGGCCATTAACCTTCAACGGCTTCGAATCCAGCAACACAAAAGCTATACGCGCAGGCTCCATCGTGCTATGATTCTTCCAAGCATGAAAAGTGCCCCGCTGAACTGCAGTGTCTCCTCTCTTCATGACCCTGACATCTCCCGAATCAAGAAGCAATTCAATCTCCCCCTCAATCACAATACCAAAGTCTAGGCTGACCGTGCGATGCATTGGCGACACCGATCCTGGTTCCATGTCCACAAATCGCAACACTGTGCCGCCGCTGACTGAGAGCCCTGGTGCTTGTGCCAGAAAAGATTGATAGGTTTTGATGTCTTTATTGTCCTGGAGATCGACGGGGAAATCGGTGGTCACATAGTTCAGACCAAAGAAGGCATTGTGCTTGATCTCTTTCCAGACGACTGCGGGTTCGATTTCGGTGTTGAAGACGGCTTTTCCCTTGGCGTCGTGGTCTGTGATGTAACGATTTACTTTTGGAAGTTAGTTTGCCATGGTTCTGGATTTGCGAGTCGCTGACTGAGAAGGAGCAAGTTCTTTTTTGCTGAATGAAATCCTGCGGCTATCTCTTTGGCACGTTCGAATGCAGTCAATAGAGGGTCATGTATGCCGTTTTATTATAAAGACAAATAAAGGCGGAGCCGACTTCGACCTTCACATAATAAAACCGTAGGAAATGCGGGGATTCATGATTCAAAAAATAGTTGACTCGTGCTGACTGGAGATTTGTGGTTTTCGGAGATGTCGACGAGCACAGAATGTGGTCCCGAATATCAACGAACACCCCTCCCCCATCATTTCTATAGACACTTCATATGCCGGCAATTCACGGCAAGAATTATGCCATGCTTGACTATACATCATGTACCGAGGTGTATATATCAATAGAAGCTTTCCCCTCCATCTCTCCACCGGGTTGTTCTGAGATCATTTGCCATTTCCAACCAAGCACTCATCTCCAAACACCTTGAAGCCCCCTTGGCTGTTCATATTGACAAATCATGACTTCTCCAGACTATACCCATCATTTTTCAATCAAGAACTTGCCATTTGGCATCGCCTCATCGGCCAAATTGCCCCAACCTCAATGCGCCACTCGACTAGAAAACACGGTCCTATTTCTTGTCGCGTTACAGCAGGTTTGTTGACAACTAATTATTTCTTAAATCATTTCTACTAGATTTACCGCTATACCAAAAAGAGCTCGTAGTACCTTGGACAATCCTTGAAAATTAATCTAACAATATCCTGACCTTCCCTGATAACGTTAAAGCGTACACTACTACACGTGCATGGGGTTGCATAGCCACACAGGATAAGTGCACGGCTTAACCACCCCATCCAACAGATACATCGCAAATAATCTCCAGGACCCAGGCGTTGTCATCTATTAGGGCGATTTTTGGACATTTCCCTCCATCTCACAATCGCCCTTGTGGTCGAATTATCTACACCCAACAACGCTTAGCAATGCCGGAGCCAGGCGATTACGGTCAATACACCGTCGGGTGGATCTGTGCTATTTACACAGAATACGTTGCTGCGAGGGTGTTTCTAGACGAGGAACATGGTCAGCCTCAGGTCTTAGCGCCCAACGACACTAACTGCTACACACTGGGCCGGATAGGCAAACACAAAGTAGTCATTTCCGCCTTACCTGATGGTGAATATGGCGTTGGAAGTGCAGCCAACGTTGCTACGAATCTTATACGAACCTTTAAAAATGTGCGAATCGGTTTCATGGTTGGTATCGGAGGCGGAATACCGAGTCCTCCAGACCACGATATCCGCCTGGGCGATGTTGTTGTCGGTCATCCTGGCGGTGGCCACCCCGGGGTTTTTCATTATGATTTTGGCAAACCCGTACAGTCCAAGGGTTTCCAATATACAAGCTGTATGAACCTGCCGCCAAAGGCAGTGCGCACAGTAATAACCCAAATCCGGATGGATTATGAAATGCATGGAAACAGTATACAAACCTCAATAGACGAGGCATTGGATAAGGTCCCACGGCTGCGCAGCAGGTACAAGAAACCAGATCCCAGCAGGGACGTGCTGTTCGTAAGCTCGGCTGTCCATGACGAGACCTGTTGCCAGGGACGATCCGAAGAGGACAAATCGAGGGTGATTTCTCGCCCTGCTCGAACGGATGAAACGGATAATCCTGCAATACACTATGGCCTTATTTTATCAGGAAATCAAGTAGTCAAAGATGCGAACGTTCGGGACTGGATGGCAAGGGAGCACAACGCCCTTTGTGTGGAGATGGAGGCTGCAGGGCTGGTGAATACCTTTCCCTGCCTGATAATTCGCGGCATCTGTGACTATGCCGATTCCCATAAAAACGACGAATGGCAGAGATATGCAGCAATGGCTGCTGCTGCATTTGCTAAAGATGTCATTGCGCGCATCCCGGTTTCAACGATTGACGAGGAGAAAGCCATCTTCGCTACTCTCTCAAGCGGTTAGATCCCCCCCCGTTTTGGCTTTCCATATTATTTCATAGTAACAAGAAATTCATTAGTTGATGAAAATTTGAAACACGTAAAGGCTGTGAATGATGCTACGGCAGCCACCGTTCAAGTGATTCACCAAACGGGCGTGAAGAGGGAACTCCAACAGTGGCTCCAGCCGCCCGATATATCCTCAAACCATGCCACTATATCATCACAACGCATGTCAGATTCCGGTCTCTGGCTTATTCATAATGAAATATTCAATGAATGGAGATCCCGCCAAAACTCGTTCCCTTTACTCTGTGGGATTGCCGGGTGTGGCAAGTCTTTTCTCACCTCTGCAATCATTGACAGTCTACAACAGGCTGTCAACGGTCATATTCTTTACTTTTATTTTGATTTCCAAGACGGATCTAAACAGTCAGTTGAAAAGATGCTACGGTCTCTAATCTATCAAGCAGCTGGGAAAGAAGATGCCGCCCGGAAGGACTTAGAGGCATTTTATAGTGAGCATAGCAATGGGACGACGCAGCCGACCATTCACCAACTTTGCGCGAGATTTAAGAGAATGATAGAGAAATTTGATGAGCTTTGGATTATAATAGACGCCCTCGATGAGTGTGATACAAGGCAATCTTATCAAATGGGAGGGATTCTGGACTGGCTGAAAGATCTAGTCATATACCCCCCAACAAATGTGCACGTCCTCGCAACAAGTCGACGTGATGGGGAGATTGAAATCCAAATCGCTAAGTGGGCTGGTGAAGAAGCCGTATTTTTCATTCAGAATGACAGTGCTCTTGGGGACGTACGACGATATGTTCAAGACATGGTCCGAAAACACCCGTGGTTTGAACGATGGCACGCCCAACCTGGTGTCCAGTACGAAATCGAGTCACGATTGATGGAGAGAGCGGACGGGCTGTCAGTTCACTAATTACTCCTCTAATCGTAATCTTTGGACACTAACTAGTATGATTGCAATGTAGGTTCCTCTTGGTAGCACGCCATATGGAGCGATTGAAAGACTGCCTTAACTATCCGATGCTTCAAGAGGCACTAGCCTCGATTCCAACGACGATCTGCGATACATACACGCAAATATTGCGAGATATTCCTTCCCATTTCCATTCTACCGCCGTTCGACTCCTCCAACTACTCACATATTCCCAACGACCCCTCGAGGTCCAGGAGGTAGTGGATGCACTATCTATTGACCTCAACGCTGTCCCACAATTCAGGCCAGAGAATCGAATGCCTATGCCAGAAGAAATACCGCGGCTCTGTCCAAGTTTGGTCTGCATAACGTCTAGGACAAAAATGTTCGACTGGCACAAAGAGATAATTGAACTCCGTCTAGCTCACTCGTCGGTCAAAGAGTACATACAGTCGAAAGATCTAGATGCGAGTTTCGCGCCCTTCCTTGAGCATACCCTAGCTCAACCAGCAATTGCGTCTGTTTGTGTCGCATATTTATCGCATTTCGATCATAAGCTCCCTGAATTGGAGATAGATGCCTCTTTCCCATTTGCACAATACAGCGCGGAATATTGGATTGCCCACGCAAGCAACGGCAACCAGGATGACGAGATCCTGCATAGTGTTGCGATGAATTTCCTTCTTAGCAAAAAGGGTCCGTACTTTGACCAAGCTACCGACGGATACTGGGTAGAAAAGTCGGCTGTTATTCCTGCGCTTTATCATGCCGCAGCCGGGGGGTTGGCCCGGATTACCAAGTCTCTACTCGACCGAGGAGTTGACATCAATCAACAAGGTGGGAAGTATGGAAATGCTCTTCAAGTTGCATCCGTCAAGGGCGATACACAGATTGTCCGAATATTGCTGGCAAATAAGGCAAATGTAAACGCCTTTCACGGGACTCATGGTTACGCATTGCATGCAGCTGCTCTATATGGCCACGCGGAAATTGTCCAATTGCTACTAGATATGAAAGTCAACCCAAATGCTCAAGATGCCCTTCACGCAGCGGTAAGAGGTGGGCATGAACACATCGTTCGGCTTCTTCTTGAAATACAAAACCTGGAAGTGGACAGTCCGGCCGCAGAGTGGTACTCTAAATTCGAAGACACACCACTATACCTTGCCTGCAAAAGTGGAAGTGATGTTATTGTGCGCATGCTCTTGGACCATGGCGCTGCTGTCAATGCACCTTCAGGATACTACTCGTACCCCCTGAGGGTTGCTACGCACAACAGGCACAAGAGTGTGGTGGAGATGCTACTCGATTCTGGAGCAGACACGGAGATTGAACACTCGGATGAGGGAACTCCGCTTCATATAGCGTGTAAGCTTAGGTACACGGAAATTGTCGGGGTGCTGCTTGACCACGGTGCCAACATTAATGCAACAGACGAGTACGGCACTGTCGGAACTCCTTTCCAGGTTGCGTTTGGTGAGGGACACATTGATACCATCAAACTCCTGATTTCTAGACAGGCAGATTTGAATGGTTCAGTAGGCATATATGGGAATGCTCTGTGTCGTGCTTTATCGCAAGGCGATATGGAGCTCGCTCGGCTTTTGTTGGACAACGGGGCAAGGGCAAATGTTGAAGTAGAAGGCGATGACATGACCCCTCTTGGAAATGCATGTTTCAATGAAAGGGAAGAGATGATGCAACTGCTTCTGGATAACGGTGCGGACATTAATGGCGTGGACAGCGAAATGCGAACTGCTCTTCACTTTGCCTGTAGCAAACCGAACGCCAGGCTCGTGGATTTCCTACTCCACAAAGGAGCCGATGCGACTACACCAGGGCAGAGCGATTACTCAGTGCTCCAGGCTGCTTGCAAGGGAGGTGATGAGAATATCGTGCAACTTATATTAGGTATATATAGCTCTGTCGATTCTCCAAGTAGCCTTTACGACCAAGCTCTCATCACAGCGTGTTCGGGGACAAATAAAAGCATCGTCCAGACTCTTATAGACCATGGTGCTAATCCCAATGCACTGGCATCATATTCAACACCGCTGATAACAGCATCCCGCCATGGCAGGAAGACAATTGTGCGCCTACTGTTGAAAAACAAGGCCGATCCAAATTATAGTGATGGACATGAAACCCCCCTAACAGCCTGCAAGAAAGGTTGCTATGAAATTACACGACTGCTTATGAAATCCGGAGCTGATGCCAATATTGGCCTCCCTAGAGACGAGAGAACTGCTCTTGAGACGGCAGTGACAAATGGGAATGCAGAAATAATACGGGGTCTGCTGAAAAATGGTGCGGATGTTAAGTCCCTAATGGGTGCTCTTATCGCTGCGTCGATTGCAGGAAAATCAAAGTTTGTCAAGATACTCCTTGCTCATGGGGCTGCTAAGAACATGGACAGTAATTGCCTTGCACTCTTCGAAGCCTCGGCAGGTGGGCATGAAACCATAGTTCGGATGTTGCTAGATAATGGTGCCAGCCCAAATTCGAACAAGGTGGTGCCGTCCTTAAGTGGACACAAAATTGAAATCAGTGCCCTTTATGCTGCAAGTGAGGCGGGACGTACCACTGTTGTTGGGCTGCTGCTTGAGAAAGGTGCCGATCTGAACGCCATACACGGAGAATATGGAACAGCCCTATTCGTTGCCGCAGCTGAAGATCGCGTCTCAGTGATCAAGGTACTTCTAAATTACAAGGCAGACCCAAATATCGAAAGCCCTACCGGGTGGGAATTTGAGGGCCATCGATACCCAAGCGCGCTGTACGCTGCATGCGCAAAATCGAATCAGGAAGAAGTCAATCTCCTGCTGGATCATGGAGCAAGTCCACATCAGGTATATGAAGGTTATGGCAATGCACTCTTTGCCGCTTCTGCAAAGGGTGACTATACTATTGTGGAAACCCTTCTCGCCCTCGGGGCTGATTTCACAGTGTCTGGATTAGCTTCAGGTAGAATGAAAGGGAAGAAGGAAGCGAATTCCCTGTATGTTGCGTCGGAAAATGGGTACATTGTTATTGTCGAGTTGCTTTTGAACAAAGGTGCTGACCTCGATGCGGAAGGGGGACACTATGGAACTGCCCTCCAGGCTGCCTGTGCGAAGGGACGGGAGGGCATAATGATAATACTGCTTGACGGAGGAGCTGAAATCAATGCACAATCAGGATATTACGGCAATGCTTTGCAGGCCGCTCTCGGGGAAGGCTATGCGCGTCTTGCCAAAATCCTTCTCGGACGGGGCGCCTTTATCGACCCTTCTGGGACGGGGTATCAGAACGCCCTGAGCTGTCCTGGACTCATTCATAATCCCGAGGCACATGAAATTCTTCGGGACGAATCAAACTTTGTGGTAAAGGGGCAAAAGCGGCGCGTTTCGCAGATTTAACTCCAGAGAGGGAGTGGTGGTGATGATCTACACATGTTAACCTACAAATTGACTACCCATGATTCGTCTATAAATATCTAAGTGTATACATATTTCCAGTCTATTTCGAATGCTTAATATTTATAACACTTTGAATATGAGCTCTATATCAATATAGAAGCTATAGTTTCAACGCCTCGATATCCGCAACAACAGATGAAGAATTCCCACGCTTAACACCCCCTGGCCGACACATGACATCGAAAAGCTCCTTTCCAAACTTCCTAAAAGCCTCAGTCAGCCCACCAACACTGATGAGCTGCTTCTCCATCTCACTCAACTGAAACGCCCAGCTCCGACCATCGCAAACCACTGTGTTCGTCCCCAGATCGATCTTAATCTCCGCCCCCTGGCTAGCGGCTTCAAAAAACGATTCTTCCTTGATCACAATCCCCAACAACCCAATGTTAGGCTGGTTGCGAGCGTATATAAAAGAAAATGACTCTGCAATGACGCACTGCACGCCGGCTCCCAAGAGAGCGTTGACTGCGACGTCGCGCGAGGAGCCGCATCCAAAGGCACGACCACCCACGACAATGTTGTAGCCGTCTTGCACGAGGTACCGGAATTCGGGCATGAAGAATTCCATGCAGTGTGAGCCGAGTTCTGCGTCTGTGGCTGATGAGGCGAGGAATTTTGAGGGGATGATCTTGTATTGTCAGTGAAGACGATTACCGAGGGCCTTTGAAGAATATACGTACAGCATCGGTGTCGATAAAGTCCCCGAGACGAAGGACCTTTCCCTTGATATTTGATTTTGCATTATCATCTTGAGTTGCTGCTTCTGCATTGCTTGACGAGGACTCGGATTGGGTGACAACGTCTGCGGAGGTAGAGTCTGCGGTGCCATATGGCTCAGAGAAATGTAGTGTGCTCACAGGTGCTTCAGACTTGCCAGGACTAAGTGGCTCAAACCCGAGATATTGTACTAGACGATCTCTGTCAATCATATTGAGCAGCTCCTGGGGATTGGTGATCTGCATGGTGAACGAAGAGGCGGCCACTGTTGCTGCGGAGGCCAGGTTCGCAATAGATCCTGAAACATATGAGTATCTCGGTCAAATTTTCAATAAAAGGTACCCGAGAAGGGAGATAAGAGACGTACCTGGCCCCATGCGGTTCTTAAAATTGCGATTCTGCGACGACAACCATTTCTCGCCCGCGGCCGCCTGATCTACTCCCTGCCCAACGCACATGCTACAACCAGGAACGCCCACCTTGAAACCGCACTCCTTGTAAATATCAATCAACCCCAGCTTTTCAAGCTTGTATCTAATAGGTCTTGAGCCTGGAACAACGATTCGACGACCACGCTGCACCTCCGGTTTCAACCCCTTTTTCAACCCGGCCTCGAGAACCAATGCACCCATGATTAGATCCTCCTCTGCAGTTGTGCAGGCACCGATAAAACAACCATCGAGGGCGCTTTCGGCGACTTGGCTCACTGGCACGACGTTGTCAGGAGACGGGTAGATGGCAAGCCCAGACTCGACTTGTGCCAGATCGATAGTGAAGGTTTGCGCGTAGGTAGCATCCTCATCAGGCTGGAAATATATGGCAGCATTCTTGTGCTTTTTGATACGTCTGCGATTGACGAATTCGAGCGTTCGGTCGTCAGCAGCAAAAATGCCAGTCACAGCGCCGAATTCCGTACACATGTTGCTAATAGCAAAACGCGAATCACACGACAATGATGCCAGTCCCGGTCCCGAGAACTCAACTACACGATCTGCGGCAATTGTGTTTCGCTTGAATTGGTTCAAAATGTGCAGAATGATGTCCTTGCCAACCACGCCGAAAGGTGGCTCGTTGATCAAATGCATGTGCACCGTCTCCGGAACGGTAAACCACGTTTGCCCTGTGACGAGTGGCATTATCACATCAGTCGCGCCCATGCCGACTGCTAGACAGCTTACGGAGCCGGCGGAGCAGGTGTGGGAATCGGCGCCGATGACCAGCATGCCCGGCTGGGCTCGCTCGCGAACGAACTCGGTGTGGAGGATTGTGTACTGTGAGTCGTCAGAAATATATTCATTGATTGCATACTCCGAAAAGGAAGATAGAAAAATACATTAAACCCCTGAAAGTCAGTCATCTTAAACTCCTCCATAGCCCGTTCACTGGCATCCATCAATGCCCGTACGTGAGGGTTATTGTACAGCTCCGGCTCGACTCGATGATCCCCAGCGAGCCAAAAGCGATCGTTGCGGAATATGCCTGGTCTACCAACAGCATCATATACGCCTTCCATGCCCTAGACATTGTCCATTAGCTCGATCACTACAACATCAGGGGGCTACTTACCTTCCAGGACAGCTCCGACGCAATTATCCAGTCCACGTCAACCTGAATAATATCTCCGGGCCGCACAAACCCTCGCCGCGAAACATCATGCATGGCAAGAATCTTTTCTGTCATTGTCATTCCTCGTCTGCCCTCTGGTCGAGTATCCTGCACACTGGGGCCGGATCTGGCCCGGGCGGCGGAACGCAGTGCTTCCAGGTATGCAGAGCATAGAAAGATGATCTCTGCCTCCTCTTTGCTTGATAGGGACTTGAAATGGTTGAAGCCGTAGCCGCCAAAGTCTGGGTCTGAGGTGCATCGGTGGAGGACTTCGGTGTAGGCGTCTGCGAGGTTGTCGAGTTGTCCTGCGCCTTGATTACGCAGGATGTTGATCACGGAGTCGAGGAAGGCTACTAGGTTTGCATCTTTGGATTCTCCTGGTGTCTGTTTCAAATCAAATTTTATAGACTCTGCGTCTTCGAGTAGTGAGAGACATTTCTGTTTTGATGGCGACAAAGCCTCGCGGGAGATGCTCAAAACGATATGCTGTGCTGTGTCGTCAGCCATGGCTTTCGTGTCTTATCTTCACTTCTTTGGTTTTGTAATATAGATCCATTTCTGCCTTGTCACGACACACTTTATACATCTTGATCAGATCAATTCGAGGTCATCATCTTTCGTCATTCCTCTATTGGCCTCTCTCTCTGAATACGAGTACGAGATTCCCGGTTCCGGGCCGTTCTTAGGGCTTTGCCGCCGCCGGCCCGTTATCCGAAGCCACTCCGGTTTCTTTTGTAGATCTGCGGAGAAACGAAGAGGGATACGAGGTTCATTCATTCCATTCATTCAGGAATACGATGTCCTCTGATATATAGACGGATATCAATGCCGTCAAAATGGGGAAACAGCGGTGGAAACAACGACTATACAACGCAAAGATACATTCATAATTCATCATCAGAAAAGAAAAGAAATTGAGCAACAAACATGCCATCAACAACCACTCAAAAACCCCAGTCAAGCATCGAAAAGCTTCGCAGTCTCCTCGACAACCCTGACAAGATCATCGTCTGCCCAGGCGTCTACGATGGTTTCACCGCACGCATGGCCCTACATGCCGGGTTCGACGCCTTGTAAGCCAACCCCATCATCACCCACCAAGACCAGCAGTAACTAAAATGGACAACCAACAAACAGATACATGACCGGTGCAGGCACCTCCATGTCCCGCCTAGGCATGGCAGACCTCGGCCTCGCCACGCAAACCGACATGGCAGCCAACGCCGAAATGATCGCCAACCTCGACCGCTCCGTCCCCCTCATCGCCGACGCCGACACTGGCTACGGCAGCGCCATCAGCGTCGGACAAACCGTCTCAAAATACATCTCCGCTGGCGTTGCGGCATTCCACTTGGAAGACCAGGTTGTGAACAAGCGCTGCGGCCATCTAGCTGGCAAGCAGCTTGTCTCAAAGGAAGAATACCTTACTCGCATCCGGGCCGCTGTCAATATGCGCCGCGAGCTCGGGTCGGATATAGTGATTATCGCGCGCACCGATGCACTGCAATCATTGGGCTTTGACGAGGCTCTCACCCGATTGAAAGATGCTGTTGCGCTCGGCGCCGATGTTGCGTTCATGGAAGCCCTGCAAACCCGCGAAGAGGTGGTCAAGGTCTGCCAGGCATTCAAACATACGGGCGTTCCGGTCATGTATGGCATGGTCCAAGGCTCCAAGTCGCCGCGCCTCACAGTCCAGGAAGCAAAGGATATGGGTATCAAGATCATGGTCTACGCGGCTGTTTGTCTGATTCCGACGTATATTAGTGTCACCAAGGCGCTGAAGAAGCTGAAAGAAGATGGTGACACGGAGACGTACTCGTCGGATTTTACGCCGCATTCGTTGTTTGATGTGTGTGGAATGCAGGAGTTGATGGAGTTTGATAGACAGGCGGCGGGTATATAACCAAAACAGATCGCAGCTTTCTCGTCCGCTGATGTTGTATATTGATATGTAGGTACCTACCCACGAACCAGAATGAAACTTGATGCTAGATGAATCCATATACTCCCCAGTCTTCCGTAAGATTTTGATCAAGGGTTGGCGGGAGCTCCCACTCCGAGTCCATCACTCCCCCGGAAGTGGTACTTCCCAGTGTATTAAACCAATCAAGCACGGGCATGTTGAGCTCATTCAAAGTTGCCGTTTGCATAGTAGCTTCCGGTTGTAAAGTATTGACAGGGGAAGTTATATACGGGACAGGGGGGTTGATCTGCTGCTGCTGCTGTTGCGGTCGCTGCAGCTCTTTCTGCTGCTTCTGCTGGTCACTCTGACTATTACTCTCACCCTCCCACAACCTCGGAATCTGACGATTCCTATTCTCCCTCCAGAGCCGCAAACAATCAAACGCCAAACTCGCCCCCAACCTTGTCTTCATCTGCAGTGTCGGCTCCTGACTTCGTAGCATCGCATCATTCTCGCCTATACGCCACAACTCCTTGAGCATATCCGGCATACGCGCGGGCAAATCCTTCTTATCGCGCGTAACCGAGCACTGGTTTACGACAAATCCGACCGAATTGTAAAGTACCTGGCCAGCACTATAATTCAGTTTTTGTCCTGTAGATGAGGTTGCTGATGTGTAGCTTGAATGCAGTACGCGAAAGATAACCAGAGCTGCCATGAAGATGAGCCTTGCAGCTGCCGCGGGCGCGTACTTAAGTTCCTCGTGCGCGTAGTCGTACGAAATGGTTTTTGTGATCATTGAACTGGCTGTTTCGTACGCGCGGAGTAGCCCCTGTCTTTTTGCTTCGCTTTCTTGCGCTTCGTCGACTAAAAAGTAGATACATTGAAAGTCCAGCAACGCGCCAGACAGTCGAAGCGAGTTCATAAAGGACAGGCTATCGTAGTTAAAGTTGAGCCCCTGTTGAAGAGACTCGAAGCTCTGTTCTATGATATTTAATTTGGTGGTTAGTGGCTGTTCGAGTGTTTCGTTGAATAGTATCTGGGTTCCGCGATTGCTGTATTCCTGGATGACGAGGTTTTGCTGCAATTCCAAGGGGATTTCCGATGATGCGTCGGTGTTGTGAGACTTGAAAATGGTGTTGTTTCTGAGTGATAGAATCGGTGGGAGGCCGGAATCCATTGAAAGGCTTTTTTGGAGTTGAAGTTAGTAAGATAACGTAACATGGGGGGATGAAACATACCTATGAGAGAGAATTTTGCAAGCTATCCACGTTCTTGATCGCTCCAAGGTGTGTTGTACTGTGGGAGGAACAGTTTCTCTGGAGTACTCCTCTTCATGCCCAGGCATGTGCAGTCCTAGATCCATGGCGTTATTCAAAGCAATATTAGTGTATACACGACACTTGTCAGTCCAGAATCGGAAATTTGGCAGTGGCCAGCACGAGTTTAGAATCAGTGCCTGCACCTGGGCGAGAGAAGCGGAATTCGACACGGCTGATTTGCACAGTAGTTCACTCAGGGTGGGCGTGAGTTTCATTAGCAAGTTGGTGTCGGTTGCATAGTGTCGTGATGCTACTGCCATTATGGACCAGAAGAGAAGACGTGAGACTTTGTAGTATTCTGCTGCGCTTCGAGATTCTTCTAGGATGGGCAGCATGGGGTGGTATTTTTGAAAGAAACTATCATCTGCTCAGCTGGTGACTTTGTGGAATTAGTCGAACGGATAAGAGAAAAAAACTTACATGGCTACCAAACGATCTGCTCGCTCCACGCTCAACTTGACCGGGCCAATTTCATAGTCTGCCTGCGAACTTTCCGGCCGTTCCTCATGCTCGCTCATACCCTCCTGATCAATCGCTGCTTCTGCCTCACTTTCCAAACCACGGCGTGGTCTGGCACCAATCCCCGAGGAGGGTTCAGCAACTGCATCGTCCGTAGACATATACGACGGAAAAGTATTCTTTGTCCCCGGTGAACGCGTCGATCCCGGCGATATCACCTGTGCCGACGCGGGCTGCTCCTCTTGCCTCTTCAGCAAATCCCGCAGCTCCTGCACATGGGCTTCCAGCTGCTGAACACGATCCTGCTGATTCACACGTCGATAAAATGGCTCAATCGTGCAGTGAATATTTAGTCTTACGCATCGCGCACATGGCGGCGAGCGCATTCCGCAGCGATTCTTGTTCTGTCGGCATGGCTTGCATGCGATGCGGGTTCTCCTTCGCAGGCCGCCGGTCCCGGTATCCGCAGAGGGCTCCATTGCGACGATGCAATGAATGAATGCTTCTAGAGAAATTGCTACAGTGGCCTACGTTGGAGCATGATATACTCCAAAGTTACTGCGCATTTAGCAAAGGAATGTCGTTGCTGTAGTGGATGAAGTACGACATGGGTGGTGCCACGCAATGTAAAGTCAGCAAGTCCGAGCGGCGTCCCTTCCTCAGTCCAGGCTCTAAGCCTCAATGAGCAAAAATGGCGTTAAAATAGTCTCTAATAGACAGCAGTGATTGGGCAATGGGACCCCGGAGAAAGCTCGTATGTAGCTATGTGGGGGCACGCAGATTAACTAAAGGGAAGCGAGCGTTAGGCCAGGATCGCCATCCCTGCTTAGCTGCCAGCCGTTTTTCATATCCAGAGCCCGAGAGTGCTGATACATATGCTGACTGTCCATATATTACCTCGGGAGTTAGACCTGCGGCTTTTCCGATGGCTTATTGGTGATTGAGTGCTTATTAAATGGGACGCCTTACGTGACGCAATTTATATCAAGCCTGTTAAAGTCAGTGTTGGGCAGCCGAAAACGCCGAAACAGGATAATGAGCGGTAAAGATTGGATTGATATGCCTCAATCAGCTTGCAAGCACGCTACCTAGGTAGACAACCCGAGAAACTAAAGCTACATGGGATAGCTCATCGAATACCCAATTAAGTATCGTCCTCTTTGTAAATCCCCCGAGTATATATATGACAGGCCGCTTCGACCTGCGATGCTGCCAGACCTGTTACAGCCCCCTGAGTCAAGCCAGGACCGCCAGCGTAATGGTGAGAAAATAACTCACCGGCAATCTTGCCGGTACACCATAGTCCAGGCATCAGCTTCCCCTCATTGTTCAGGACCCTCGCCTCGTCATCCGGGGCAAGTCCGCCATATGTAAACGTAATGCCACCGGTAACTACATACGCCAACTACAGTCCTTGGTCGACACGTAAGGCTCAGTTCGATTCCAGAGGAGTTAGAACTGGATCTGGTCGTAATATATCGGTTTTTATCGGATCGAATTTGTCCGCGTCGCCCAAACATGCAGCATTAAAAGCACGAGCTGTATCGGTGAAACCCGGCGAATCGATCTGTAGCGCCGTTGCGAGTACTTTCAGGCCATCTGCTTTGATAGGAATTGCAGTCAGATATCTGGGCTCGAGCAGTTAATGAGTCTTTTGATCAAATATCTCACACGGCTTGGATTGGGGTTGTTGTGCGGTTAGTTTCCCGTTTTTTCGCATTCGTCAAGCCAATTGCCTGGGTCCCGGCATCAATGGCACGGAAAGGCATCGTGCCAGTATTGTATCTGCATCATCGGATTAGGACTAGTTTCCACCCTTCGCTGAGAAACTGCCTCCGTCGGGATGGGCTGGCTTCAAAGCCTCCATAGCATAAGACTCTCCCAGCCGCACCGTAACTCCGTGGATTGTACCTCCAGAATAGCTCGAATTCCTGTGCCGGGCAGTTCTATTTCACTGCAATCCTTGCTGCTTCCACCGCAGCCCAAAGGTCTTTCATCAATCCAACCCTTTCTCTCACAGCCACAGCCTGGACAGGGCCCCCGGTAAGAGGTTCACGATAACCCTTGATAGTGTCCACATTGTAATACTTCCTCAACGTCAATTCCCAGTGCGCATCATTTCCCTTCATCCGTGCTATTGTCCAGTAGAATATCCGTCTGCACTGCATCGTTTCGGCCATATGACGTCGACTCAAGGTCCTGCGACTCATGTCCCGCGTATACGGTGCCATCGTACATCGTTTTGCATTCTCCAGCCCCTTCTCATCCAATATGAATCGACATAATCCATCTCGTCATGACATACGCGACAGATACACCCCGCGAACAGACTTATCCCGCCAGGGCTCTTCTTGGACGTGGATGCTGCCTTAAGTACGACGACGTCATATTTCTCGTGGAACTCGAAATCTGGTTGCGTCATTGCTGTTATCTAGTACGGTTGGAACATCGAAGCATACAGACAAACCTATAGAGAGGGGGCTCGCCTTCATATAACCGAAGTCCATTCAAACAGCCGTGTACACAAGCGGTAACTGTTTTTAGTAAAGATGCAACGCAGTATCCACCACCGGCCCATCATGTCGTGCCTCATCTCGTCTGATAATTCGCGATCGATGACTTGGAGCGGCGTGATATTCTGGCCTGGCATCATTTCAAGTCATCATACGATAGAAATTCGTAGCATTGCCCTTGGTTATGTATATCGTAACTTTTTTTGACATCGACAAAGAAGGTCGGTTAGCACCTAGGTACGTCTTGCCGGTGTGATGCCGTTATGCGAAACCGGCCCAGACAACAAAAAAGCTTAACCTTTTTCTCCATCCAGATGCCCCATGGGGTATGCTAGCCCTAATTACCGTATATGGCAATATGGTACGTTGGTACAGGTATCTTAGATATCTTAGATATCTTAGATAGAAGGGGGGTTCTCTCAATGGGTATAGTCGGTTTCCCTGGCATTTACCTACCATACTATGCTACAACAAACTGCATGTCGATCGAAGGCCTAGTTCTCAATGCATCTGGAAAAAATCTACAGAGAAATAGTAAACTGATTGCAGATTCCACAAAGCAAGTAAATCGGTGTGTTGAATGCCGTATTCAGGATGACAGGGACAAGGAAAGATGCAAACAATTGCGAATTCCACAAAGCAGGTAAAACGATGTTTAGAATGTTGCATACAGGATTGTGTGTGAGAGAGAGAAATAGAGATTCATTCCGATCCAGCCTTGGGGCTATTCATATAGGCATCTGCTTCAGACTGGATCATCCCCATCTCAATATCACTCCGAGTGGGACTAGGGGGGTTATCATCCTCGCTATATTCCCTCTCAGAACCGTAAATCTCTCGTCTTCTGGCTCTTTCCAATGCCTTTTCAGCCCGCAGGCGGGCCTTTTCTTGTCGCATCCTGAAGTCTCTCACGTACGACCGAGATTTTTGACATTCGCAAATAACCCTGCCCCGTTCTACTGCCGCATTTCCAAAGACCCCGCAAGCGATGCAAATCACAAAATGTTCTCCTTGTACGGTGATAATAGAGCCACGGGTATACCGAGTAGTACCTTCCCGAGGATTTATGCCGCAACCCACGCAGAACCGGCTCATTGCATCAGCCGCAGCCCTTGCTTTCTTTCTCTTTACCATGTTGTCCGCAAATTTGGCCCTTGGGCGCAGGTCCATACAATCTCGACATGTATAGAGGTCTTTCTGTATCCCAAAAGCTGAGCCCTCCACTTCCACCATGTGGTGAATGTTGAGCGGGAGAATCAATTCATGGAAATACCGGCAGACCTTTCTCAGTCGCATACGGTGAGGCCAATCAAGGTACTCAGTAATCTGGTCATGGATTTCCGTGAGGAGGCCAAGAAATGTTGTGGACTCCGCCATCATGGGATGTCGAAATGACTCGAGTGTCGTAGTGACGCAACAGAGGGACTCGAGAGCACTGAGTTATAATCAGCCCAGGAATATGGGAACAACGAAGAAGGCAAGAATAGCTAGCGTTGTGTTGTGATAAGAATTTCAAACACAAAGAAGGGAAAGAAGATGAGGACCCTGAGATTGATAGACGACTATATCATAATCGTCATGAGGACTAAATATTTACAAGCACACCACCATAGCAGCCGGTCCTCCCCGCTCTAGAGTGGGGTAAATAAGCTGCAGGTATTGAGTTGTTGTTACGCTGAATATGCAAGCTACTGTATGTCAATCCCAGTAACTCGGATTAAAAAAAGGGCACTACGTTATCAAGCACAAGCGAATCACATAGGTCGATTTATTTTTCTGTACTGGGATTGTTTTTTTTTATTTTAAACAAACGACGTGCATACACGTATATTATAATGGCATTCAAACATTAGATTTACTAAAAATAGATGTTCCGGTAATATATGTGATGGTTTTCGGGATGTCTAGAGAATGATCATGTCATACTTTGTGAAGTATATCGTTATATACTAGACCATGGTTGATGTCAAAACCTATATGTAATTGAAATAAAAATACTGTCGTAACATGTAATCTTATGTTCAACTGTTTAGGTATTATTTTATGAAGTGACATGCTTGTACGGTATATATAGGTAGGTTGCTGCCTTCGGCCAACATGGGGTCGTCTCATCTCATGCCATGCCATCTCATTGTTGCGGGGCGGCGAATCAGTGGTCGTCATCTTACCTCATCATCAGCGAGTCGAAAATAATTGCATAGTTCTATGGTTATGTGATGGCATGTCGTCCATGGTACCATGCGGTGATCCCAGGATAGGGCTACAACCCTACCAGCCGGGATTTGGGAATAGCGTCGCGTTAGGCGAGTGTGTATAGCCTCTTGATCCAACCAACATTGGTAATTCCTGGCTTCTAAACCTCTTCTCAAAGTACTTGAACATGTCCAATCGGGACTTCTACAATGCCTGCCATCATAGCGTACTAAGATACGTCAACCACCCTCTCTCGCTCTCTCTCTCAGACATTCATTGTCTTGTTTACGACGATGACATCATCAACAGCATTATTGGTCTAGTGGTAGAATTCGTCGTTGCCATCGACGAGGCCCGTGTTCGATTCACGGATGATGCATTCTTTTTTACATCTTATTTTTGATGCATCAAATGTTGTTTTTTTACGTTACGGCGAGCATGTCCCTGGCTGCCGGTATCGGTGCACTGCGTTCGGATGTAGGAATAAGTCCATGCGCCGAGTTGATTCATGAAACTATCGGACCCCAAGAAGTTAAGCAGCCCTAATTTGTATTCCTTGGTTTGTAATTATGATTTGATTGTCTACTGCCTTCCCTGCTGCCACTCCATTCTTTTCATGAGCAAATACGGTACTTTGTAATTAAAATATTCCTTCCTAGGTACCACCGACATCTCCCCTCTAATCCGGCCATGCATGGCCTCTCAACCCTAACCATCGACTACCACATATCCCACTCTCCTAAGAGCATATCTGCTCAAGACGACGCAACACCCTCAACAGCAGTACTCTCCACATGTTCTCCTCCTCCCGCATGCTCCACATCCTCCAGTCTCATTTCCTTGCCTGAATCAAACGCCGTCAGTGCCTCGCCATGAGCCATATCCCGCTCAAAGATGGCTCCGACTTTGGTCGCGGAGCGATCGAATAGGACCCATGGCGTGCGGTCTTTGGCGAAGAGGAAGTCCATTTCTTCGAGGGTTTTGCCGGCGGATTCCTAGACACCATGTTAATAACATTTCTGATATGTAGCAAGAGATCGGGAAGGTGGAAGGTGGAAGTTGGAAGGAGGAAGAGCGTACTGGGTAGAAGAGGTACACGACGACGGCCATGAGGTAGCAGAGCGCCATGAAGATGAGGTATAGCTTCCATCTGTAGATTATCATTAAAATTTATTGAAGCATGGGGAGGGAATAAAATACTTACGAAATCTTATCCATAGCCGTCGGGATATACAAGGCAAACCAAAAGTTCTAACCCACAACAAATTAGCTTTCTATCATTTCATGAACAGCAAATGAAAAAGACCCTGTAGTGAACGCTGGATAGAAACATACAACAAACCAATTCGTCGCCGACGAAAACGACGTGCCCCGACCACGCATACTCGTACTAAAAAGCTCTGCCGGATACACCCACGCAACACACGCCCACGTCAACGCAAACGTCATGACATAGATATACACAAACGCGACTGTCGCATTGGATGCGTTTTGGTCGGCAAAGTTGAAGTTTGTCTTTTTGGTTAGGGGGTCGTACACGGGGTCGCCTATTATTTTAGACTTTGTCAGCTCCCTTCCTTTGGTCTCTTCGAGTGTAGGTATTGACTAACCCTTGGTCTTCATAATAACCGCAATCAACATCATCGCCACACCCATTCCGAACCCGCCAATGATCATGGGCCGTCGTCGGCCCCATGTGTCCATGTAGTACATATTGGGCCAGGTGAAGATATTCAGAATAACGCCCTGCAGCCCATTGGCCAGCAGGGAGGCGGACGTTGCGCCGAGGCCGGCTTGTTGGAACAGGAAGACGGCGTAGTACATGATACTACACTATATTAGCCCGTCGTGATGGGAGAAATGGGTGGATTAGGTACTTACACGTTGATGCCGGTAACTTGCTGCCAGAATTGCTGCCCAAACCCACCCAATCAGTAAATCCCAGATACCTTCAAAAGTGCAAGATTGAGTGGGTGCATACCACCCCAATAGCCAACCACGTCCTCCTAGCCTCCGCCCCAAACAGCATATCCGCATACGTCGTTGGCGGATTACTCTTCTCCCACTGAATCTTGGCAATAATTTCGGCCATTTCCGCGCGCACATACGGATCATTCGTGTCCCCCTTTGAGTGCAGCCTGGCCAACACATCCAGCGCTTCCTGCTGCCGATCTTGCTGCACCAGCCAGCGCGGCGACTCGGGCATGAACCACATTGTAATGTGCAGCAAGATTGTTGGAATCATTTGCAATCCGATGGGGAGGCGCCATGCAGCTTGCCCGTCGATGTGGCTGCTGCCGTATTGGATCCAGAAGGCGATGAGGATGCCGAAGTTGATGAAGCATTGTTGGACGGAGATTATGCGGCCGCGAATCCTACACTTGACTATTAGAACTAGAAGTGGAATGGAAGGAAGGGGGGAAAGTGGGCGTACTCCCGAGGCGAGATTTCGCTCTGATAGTTTGGCACCATCATGGCCAGACAGCCGTTCCCGACGCCATTAATGACGCGACCGGCAATCAGAGCGGTGACGTTGTTGGCAGCGGTGGAAATTATGATGCCGATTGTGAAGACGGCTGAGCCGAGGAGGAGAGTCCTTTTGCGGCCGAGTTTGTCGGCGAGAAAGGCGCCGGTTAAGAGGGAGCCTGCGAAGGCACCGGCTCTATACATCAAGGTTACAATTTATCGTCCGCTATGGGCCATGGGAGGGAAGAGTTACTGGATGGAAGCGGTGATGCCGCCTTGCAGGAAGTTGCTGGGGTAGTTCATGTATGAAAGGAATTGGGTCATCACGAGGATGCCGCTCATTGATCCGGTGTCCTATTGTTTTGACCTTTGTGTCAGCTTCCAAGAATGTTGTGGTTTGGCGTGTCCAACGTACATAGCCGAATGCGAGCCCTCCGGTACAAGGCGCGATGCCATAAAGATAGATAGTCTGTTCATATAACCAATCAGTATATACAAGTTAAATAGGTAAATAACCGCCGATGTTTTTATTTGGTAGGTGGACCCTCACCCAAGGAATACCCATGATGCTTGCTCAGCAAAGGACTTGTAGAAATTTCTCCAAAGAATTAGTTGCACACAACACAGGGATTATCAGAGAGACGTGTCATTTATAAGCACAGTACCAAGAGTAATAGTTATGTGACTGTAGTATGTATATGCGGGGTTATTCACACCAAGCCAAACACGTTGGCGACGATCAGTGCTAGGAAGATACTAGTACTGCTTCCCCGCGGGGTTGGCAACATCTTAGTACAGTAGAGCGTGGGGTAGAAAAGGACGATTTCATCCATTGCAGTGATTGCACTGCTCTACTCAATTAACTATTCGAAATGTGGGATGAAATGTTGAAATGCCGTTGATTAGGGTTAGTGCCTATAACGATGTAGGTATATGTATCTACTGCTCGGTGGGAGTTACAACTGGAACGGAACTTTATGAATGCAATTGTCGGTTTGAACTTCTCCCTCTAGCGATATTGAATGAAGTTATTGCCGATTGCCAAATCTATGAGAAGTCCGAGGATACTATGCTTGTGGCCTGGAATATAAGGATTCGTTGTTAATTACCCGGACGCGCTGTGATTGGCGGGAAATATTTACGTAACCGGCAAAACAAACATGGAGTAAGTTTTCTTTGATTTTCGTGCCAAAAGGCTTGAAAAAGCCCAAAAACTTGGCTCTAAACTTGGCTCTAAGCCTCTCTAATTTCTGCAAACTATAAAGCCGGACAGATCGCCGCTATGGAAGTATGAATGTCAAAAACCAACAGCCAACAACTCGGAAATTACTTTATTCGTAGCCTCGTCCTGCCCGGCTCAGTTAGAGTACATACGCGTCCGCGGCGAGCCGACCCGCAGAGACCCTCGGATGATAAGCAGAGGCCTTATACACCTTCCGGATATGGACGGCGCTGGTTTTTGACTTTATTAACGGAAAGACTTCTTTGCTGCACAGTGCAATTATCTTTGTTAATTTCGTGGTACGGAGTCCGTCGTCCACGGATACGAGCATACGAACTCCGGAGTACGAGTGAAAGCTCCGAATTGGCAGAGCACCATGCGACAGTGGAGCATGGCCTAAACTCTTCAAAGCAAGTGATAAGAGGATGTGCACCTGTTTGGGCTAGCACTCTAGTAGGGTAGCATACATGACGATTATGATAGTAGTGTAGCACTAGCTAATGTACGTAGCCAGCCAGACGGCCAGCAACAAATAATAAGCAAGGAGGCCCCTTCCTTCCCTCGTTCCCTCGTTCCCTCGAACTGCTCTTCGCCTTGCTCGTGAAATATCATCATTGTCAACTACAGTATGGCGACGTCCGAGATTCCGCCCGAGTATACGCCCGAGGCAGCAGCACCAGCAGCGCAGCCCGTAAGCACAAGCACTTACATCAAGCCGCAGTATCGCCCTCCGCACGATCCGACCATCTGTTTCGAGGAGTATCACCACTATGCGAACATCACCCGTGAAAAGGAACTGACTCTCGAGAAACCGAAACTCGTTTGGCGGGAATTCTTCTCGCGCAAGAAACCCGTTGAAAATAATACTGGTGTGACTGCTCTAGGTGATGCGCCTGGGAATACGTTTGCGACCGAAAAGGGTACTGCAAGACTTCCGCATGGCGTGGAGATTACGGACGCGGAGTGGGAGAATGCCGGGCGTGCGTTGAGGACTGCGTCGACGGGGGCATGTAAGAATAACCAAATGATGATAAAAAAAAAGGTGTTCGTTTTCTAATAAAAATATAAGGCTTCTACTTGATTACCACCGACGTTCTCGGACCATATGGCGCCGGATTTGCGATGGGCACGTTGGGTTGGGGACCAGGTAGATCGCCATACATTCACACATCAACAAACAATTCACTAACAAGCTGGAAAACAAAGGAATCGCATTCTACACCGTCTTCGGCTTCATGGCCGGCTACTCCGGCTACCTCGTCTGGCGCGTCTTCCTCGGCGTCGACTCCTACGAATTCCCAGCCCGCAACTACGGCGACATTGCCTTCCGAACCTGGGGCACAACAGTCCGCTACATTACCAATTTCTGCCAGGCCATTGCGCTGCTGCTGCTGCTGGGTCAGGTCACCATCCAGTACGGCGAAAATATCTCGCAAATGTCCAAATTCAAGCTCTGCTATGCCGTCTGCCCTGTACTTTTCTGTGTGGCGGGCTTCTTCATCACGCAGATTCGTACGTTGAAGTCGTTTGGCTGGGCGGCGACGTTTTCGGTGTTTTTGAATTTGCTGACCATTTTTATAACGATGGGTGTCATGGCACATTCCCCTCCAAACTTCGCCATTGCGACTCTTGGGAGTGCTGGCAGCGCAGTCAATGAAGACACCATCCTCCCCGATGCAGACGGCAACTACCCGCCCATCATCCACTACAACGGCCTACCACCCAACTCGCTCGTCGGCTCCATCAACGGTTTACTCTCTGGTGTGCTCGCCTACGCCGGCGTGCAACTCTTTGTCGAATTTTTGGCTGAAATGAAGCGCCCGCGCGACTTTATCAAGGCCATGTGGGGAGCCCAATTCTTCATCTACGCCGTGTATGTCATCTACGGCTGCTTCGTCTATTATTATCAAGGCCAATACGCGTTCAACCCCAGCTACATGGGCGTCAGCATTTACGGCTGGCAAACCGCGGGCAACATGATCACGCTCATTGCTGCGCTGATTGCTGGCGGGTTGTATGGTAACATTGGAATCAAAGTCTTCTACAACAACATCCTGCTGGACTTCTTCAAAGCTCCCCCCATCAACTCGCCCACTGGCAAGATTATATATGCGGCGATTGTGCCCATATGGTGGATAATCGCATTCGTAATTGCGGCTGCGATTCCGGATTATTTCGGGTTTGTGAGTGTTATTTCGGCGAGTATGTTGCTCAATTTGACCTACACATTACCCCCGCTGTTTGCGTTGGGGTATGATATTCAGAAGAATGCTATTCGATCCGGCGAAGGATTCGATCCGGTTACGGGCCAGGTTGTGCGTCAGTCGGGGCTGGGACGGTGGGTAAGAGGGTTTTTCAGTGGTGGGTTGTTCCAGGTTGCTGTGAACGTGTGGCATGTGCTGTACTTTCTGGCGTCGTTGGCGATGTGTGGGTTGGGGATGTATGAGGCTTGTGAAGGTATGTGTCTCTATCAATTGCTTAAAGTGGAAAAAGTGCGTCTGGCTAAGGCATGTTCTTTTCTAGCGTTGATGTCGGCGTTCAAGGACGATCAACTCAATTCGTTTTCGTGTAAATCGCCACTGAACCTGAACGCATAAACATGTCAGGTGTGTAGGCTGTCGGATGATTGTTCTCTATGAACAGAGCTGAGATGGTATGAATGTATGGAATATGTGATATTAACGTATGATATAAGTATAATCAATGTGAAGATGAGAGAATAACCTCGGTTATTATTGAAAAGGAAATATTCTAGATGACTTCTTTCCCAAAGTAGAAATAAGCCAGAAATAAACTCGGAGCGGGGGTGGGTCAGTGGTGGGTCTGCCCTAATTTATTTCGACGACAGCCAAGATGAGTCACTTGTCTGTTCAGAATTACATATGAGATATGATCTGTCTTATGAGCTTTAATTTGTTAAAGCTTGAATGTCAGCATGGCCTCTGTGCTCGTAGACCCCGTGCCCGATGTTGAGCATACATCGCCAGCAATCTCTCTCCGCAGATTATCAGAACACCAGGACCCCAACAACGATGATACACTCACGGAACAATCACCAACCTCGTAAGCGCAGGAAAACCGCCCTAACAGAAAATACCTACTTACTTTCTTTTTAAAAGTCAATCGAAAAAATCAGCCCTCATCGTCATCGCCTCCTTCATAATCGTCTTCACCTCATGCGGCATCAACTTCTCCTTTGGCGTCTACCAAGCCCTCTACGAACGCCTCTCCCTCCAACCCTCCACCCCTTTTTACGGCGCCACCCCCTCGCAAATCGACCTCATCGGCACTTTGGCCGTATCTGTGATGACGCTGGGTAGTCCGTTTACCATCGCCTACGCCAAGCGCTTCTCCCCTCGTCGCGTTGCTCTCGTAGGCTCTTTCGTTTTTATGGCTGCTCATGTATTGGCAAGTTTTGGGTCTAAGTTATGGCATTTTGAGCTCACCCAGGGCTTGCTATTAGGGATTGGCACGTGTCTGGTATACATGACTAGCGTGACTATCGCACCGACATGGTTCGCAGCCCGTCGCGGACTGGCGATGGGGATTATCCTGTCGGGCACAGGCGTGGGCGGTGTTGTATGGGCACCAGCCATAAAAGCGTTTATTGACGGGATTGGATACAGAAACACTTTGCGTCTAACGGGGGCTGTATCGTTTGTGTTGAATGCTGGGGCCAGTGCGGCTATGACCTGGGAACCAAGCCGAAAAGCTCAAATCGAGCTTGAAAACAATTCCCCTTTGGGCACGCAACGAGGAAGAAGATCACTTATCCTTCCTCCCCTAGTGGATCTAAGACTCCTGAAAACGCGCAAATTCGCCGCGCAGGCACTCGGCGGGTTTTTCCAGGCTGCCGCGTATTATATTCCTGTCTTCTTCTTTGCGGCGTATGCCACTACGCTGGGGTACAGCACGACCACGGGCGCCAACTTTATTGCTCTCAGCAACGCGTGCAATGCCGTGGGCAAGATCGTCATTGGCTATGCAGCCGATCGATACGGCCGTCTCAACGTCCTGCTTTTGACAACAGGTATAAGCGCGATTGCAACTCTCGTGTTTTGGCTACCTTCTACACTGTTATATAACAACCAGGAGCAAGACTCTGCTGCTGCGCGCGGCCTGTTTATTGCGTTTGTAATCTTCTACGGGATCTTTGCGAGTGCATATGTTGCCTTATTCCCCACGAGTCTGGTAGAGTTGTTTGGCCCGCAGAATTTTGCGTCGGTGAATGGGTTTTTGTATATGGTGAGAGGGGCGGCGACGATGATTGGGACGCCGGTTGGTGGGTTGCTCATCAGAGGTGCTGCAGGAGGAGGAGGGGGGCTGGGCCCCAGAGCATATGAGGGTTTGACGGTGTTGGTGAGCATGTTTTTGGTAGCGGCGACTGTTGCGGTGGCGTGGGTGAGGGTGGAGGCAATGGTTGGCGGGGATGGGAGGGTGGGTTGGAAGTGGAGGTTATAAGACGATCCTACCTATGGATTGTTGGTGATGGGGTATGAATTTCTCGTCTTGGGGCTTATAAAGATAGTCCGCTTGTTAGGGTGTATATACTCCACTCCTTGTATATAGTTCTTTAGTTTGAATGTGGATATCAGATATCAAATGTTGTATAAAGTGCATCGAAAGCATGCAACGTCATTCAATCTCTATTTTGAATAAATTTTGCGCTGTCTGGCGTCAATCTACGTCCTTTGATGATGCAGCGAGTTAGAAAAAAGTTATATTCAATTTCTTCCATTACCCTATTCCAACTAGTCATGTAGCTCAAGTCACAGGAAAAAGGGGTATACATGTACTCGAAAATGAAATCAATTGATTGCAACGAGAGAAGCCAAATACATAACCAAACCAAACTCCCGCAACCCAATAGAATAGAAAGGAAATAGCCAAGGAAAAGAGAGAGAGAGAGAGGGACTAAATGCGCCATGTCATGTTCTGTTCATGTTTTGTTCGTGCTGACCTCGTGACATTTCTCATGTGACTGTCTTCATCATATCATGTCGTGTCATATCATATCGTGTGGAAATTAGTGTTGTCTCGCAAGTTGCAAGGGGATAAATGTAGTAATTAACGTGGAGAAATTTTGGCGTGCAAGAGGAGCCTTGTAGATATTCAAAGCGCTAACGCCAGCCATCTAATAGAATTCTCTGAAAACGAGTTTACGGAGAGTAGGAGAGTTCAGTTGTAGACGCTGACGCCGCCACCCGTGGCTCCCCATCTCAGACGCTTGAGACCCCCCTTTACTGCATCTCGGCCTTTAATACCTGCTAATTGATCCGACGTGATAGCTGAATCTAATCCCATCTCCGTTCGTCCAACTTCGCGTCCGAGCGCATATCCAGCCGAGAAACTGATCGCCGAGAACAGCACTACAACACCAGCGCTAATCACCCACGTCATGAGCGTAGGGCTAACAGAGACCAAAGAACCGGTCATGTTGGTTTGACGAGATTTCTTCGAGACTGATGCATGAGAAGACGCACGGTCTTTGGACGATCTCCGCTTGGTCTTGCTAGATGCCGAGGAAGGAGCAGTGGAGCGAGCTGTTTTTGACTGGGGAATAGTTTTCGGGTCTGAACGAGGGGTGCCAGGGCTTATTCGTGGTGGGCGACCGGCGTCATCTGTGTCTTCGCCCATGGCAACTGACTCTGAGACAAGACGGAATGAGGATGCAGGTGCAACCTGTGGACCTGTAGGAGCTGGTGGGCTATCATTTTTTGGCGCACCGCGAACGGCTGTACCAAGAGATAAGAGAGTAGACAAACTAGCACGCAGCGCCGCATCGTGGTCTGCCTGGTAGCTGGGCGATATCATATTATATGGAGTATGCTGCGTGCGGCTGTTCCGGCGATTGTTTCGGGCCGATGAAGTCGAGTTGTGTCGTATCGCAGTAGCTTGGCTGCTATTGGAGACAAGACTCGGCGTTGGACCAGAGGCATTATAGGACCTTGATCGGGAATATTGTGGTGCGTGTGAAAAGGCGTTGGGTTGAGGAACAAACGGCGACGAGCTTATTCGCGGGCCTAGTGCCGTTGACCGGTCATCTTCATAGTCCTCTCCGGACGAAGTTGTTTCCGACATGGTGGAACCGTGGCGCAAAAATAAAGCATCTCCTCTTGATTGTGCCGTGATTTCTTCGTTGGAACCGCTGAGGACTTTATCCGACTCGCTGTCGCTTTCCTCATACTCGTCCTGGCTGCTGCCGGCTATACTCGACTCGCGCGAGGAGTCGCTGATGGGGGCTGACCGGGCTGATCGTGATACGTCTTGCTTTCGTTTGCGCTTGTTCCGTAGCTGCGAGACCCGCGGTTCTGATCGTTCGACGCGGAGGCCTGTGGTGATGATATCGTCGGTGGTGGCCGCCGAGGAGAGGGAAGACGTAGAGGGTTGGGAGGATACTTCGATCCAGGAGTCTATATAATATCGGAGTGAGTATATATCAAAAGGATCAAATTGCGGTGAATCTGTTGAGGATGGCGTGGTAGGATATGATGTTTCCATCTTGAATAGTATGTTTGTAGAAAGTGATGTAACAGTGCAAGAAGGAAAATAAAGGATTTGGAGTGAAGTATAAAGAAAAGTATAATTACCTTCGGATCGTATGGCAGTTCCAGCAGACTGGTTTCGTGACCTCAACCGACTGTCTTGGGACGTCTGAACTCCGCCCCGTGCGCTGTACAAGGCAGCTCTGCTCTCCGAAGTCGCTGCGTCGGGAGTGTCATGCTGACCAGGCTGCATCTTCTTGACAGACGAAAGAAAGAGGTTTAAATAAAGAAAGAGATGCGAAGAGAACAGAGGGATAAGTGGTTGAGGATATAGTATTGTTGTTGCCCCAGGAAGAAAGAGGAGTGGTGGTTCTATCTAAGGAATGCAATGATGCATATGCGCCTGATAGGTGGGGCGCGGTGTAGCGGTGTCCAGTGCCAACCCTGTTCTTCCGGCCTGATTGGACTTATTATTGCGCTGTCGATCTAGTGCATGCGGTGTTGACGAAAAAGGTGTTGTATTTCGTAAAGAAGAGGAATATGGTGATGGCTGACGCGAAATGGGAGATGAAAGAGCGTGACTTAGCCACAGTCGAAACACCTGACCGCCGAAGCTCGACCGATGATCCCGCGAGTCACGCCTCGAGTTGTTGGGGCAGAAAGTCGAGGCTGTAGTCAACGTTGATGTATGATAGACTCGTATCGTAGGTTCTGGAGAATGATAATAGAGTACTTTCAAGTTTCTCGCAAGTTGTCCAGACTGAAAGGTCAAAGGGCTGATGAGCTGAGATGCGATACGATGATGATGGATGGGGGCTGCTGTGGAAATAGGCGGCGGGGCAGGTGCACGTGCGGGGCGTTGGTGGTGCGGCGTGTACGTAAGCTGTGGTTGGTGCGTGGTGCTAAACATCACGTCATGTGCCCTCCCCGCATCCAAATAGCTGATCGGCCGAATCATTCCACTCAATCACCGAATATCCGGAAACCTCCAGGAACATACATCTATTTTCAGTAAACAACGTTTCAATTCCATTATGTATACGTCTTTAGTTGAAACAAAAAAAGAACGATGCCGCAACAAACAAAGAAATCCGGCCTGTCGGAAACGTCGGAAAACGGGAGGCATACGCTGTCTGACTGAGCACGCAGCAAAAATAGAATGCAAAAAACATAATCGGCACCGTCAGGATTCGAACCTACGCGCCCAATGGCATTGCCTTTCATTAATTATATTATTTTATATATTAAATATATAAATAAAAAAGCTAGCAGGGCAACGTGTTAACCACGCCACCACGGTGCCTTATTAGGAAATTAGCATAAAATCACCACTGGTAGTATGACCTGTGTGATTCGCTGGAACTTCGTTAGTACCATTTGTTTATCGTGAATAGGAAGAATGAATATGAAAAGAAAAAGAAAGAAGATTGGAGAGCTCTTGATACATGCTTGTCTAACTGGGTAACCACGACGCTATTCCCGAATCCAGGTAGGGTTGTAGCCCTATCTCGGGATCAACGCATGGTACCATGGACGATGTGCCGTCACAATAACCATACATAGAACTAAGGAATTATTTTCGGCTCGGAGAACCTACGTATAGATATGCTGTGCAAGCATGTCGATTCATGTTGCTTTCCTACATAAGATGAGTAAGACTGAATATAAGGCCGTTTCTTTAAGGTGATAGTTGATTGAATAAAAGGAAAGATGTCGAGTCGGTATGGTTTAATGGAAAGTACAATTCTTGCATTCAAGAAAACAAAGACATACAAGGAGCAGCAGAAAATCAAGTAACAAGTACAAGTACAACTCTCAGAGCTTCTTACATAACTTCTTCGGGTCCGATAGTGGCCATGGATCAGACTCCGCACACGCATTTTCCTTCTGACATCCAACCCGACAGCCAGGGAACGCGCCGTAACAATTTTCCTAGCCAACAAAAAGAAGATTTAATGCAAGCAAAGAGAGCAAAAAGGAATGCATCATCCGTGAATCGAACACGGGCCTCGTCGATGGCAACGACGAATTCTACCACTAGACCAATGATGCTTGGTTGATGTCTGTGTGGGCCATATTTCAATATATTATCAGGCAAACCCCGGTTAGCGTGGGTATGCTCGCTGAGCACTCCGAGCGAGAACCAGGTCCACACTTTGCTTTGGAATCTGGCCGGGGCTTCCATTATAGTTCGGAAAACCAATCTATTATATTAGTTTAGGGCATATTGAAGTTAACTAGATATAAATGACGGATGTTCCAATAAATAAATCCAACCTTTCTCACGGTAGGAAACCCTAACAAATAGCCCTAATTTACCGACTAAGCGGCATAGCGATTGTTGGAGGAGGCCTCGACAGACAAATCGTAGGGAACGAGCACAGCAAGTTATCATACTTTTGAGTGCTGTTTCAAGTGAGACAGCTACCTAGCAATACATTTCCTCGATAGTGATGATATTAGAAGTTGTTCCATACCTAGGTATACATCGAGAAGGTTACTGAACCGATTTTATATATATCCAACTCGGCGCTTGAGTACCCATGCGGGAGTTTGAAGCCAGGAATATATGTACGTCTACCTAGGTATTTCAATTAAATATGACCTAAATCAATGCAATATATGGGTTTCTAAACTATAATGGAAACCCTGACCAAATTAAAAAGTCAATCTTGGACTGGATTCTTACTCCGAGTGCTGAACGACATCCATCAGCAGATAGATCAGCATCGCGACCAGGGCTCTCACCATCTTGTTCCAGTCCCATTCCACCACAGCATTCTTCCCGCTGTTAAATTTATTGTATACATGTATTTGGCAGAGGCCAGTATTGCACCTAGGTAATGAAGGCCGCCCAAGAGCTAATTAGAACACCCCCTGCTGCTATATCAATGAAGCGGGATGTCCAGGATATAAATGAAAATAGCTATAGGTATATATTGTAGCTTTGTGAAGCATGACTACCTATCATTGTCATCGCGATATGCTAATAGGTCCAGATATATCGACTGGCGATGGCGCCGGCCGAGAGCAGGAAAGTAAGCAGATGGCGGCAAACAACGACTGGATAGTTGAGAAAGGCACGCTCGATGTCGAAAGAGGCTTGACTTGATCCATGGGATAACCGGCCGGACTAGCACAACCCCGATGCTTGCAATATACTCCACCTCGGGGCTTTGCCACCAGGCGCACGACTTCTGGAGGCGGGTCATGTACCGTCGGAATCATATCCCCGATAGAAATCTCCCGGGCTGGAATTATGGCCGATTGGCACTTCCAGTACAACATCAATCTTTGCCAAGCTCCATATTCGTGGGGTAGCGTCAAACCCCAGATTTGTGATCCCCGTCTTGCCTCATTTTCGCAGCTCATTCTTGAGGAAATAATAAGATTCCAAGGCAATACCATGCTCCCACCAGTTAACCCTGTAAACCTTACACGGCCAAACTTACATCTACTGGCCCTGGCGGCGCCATCGGCAGTTATTTCCCGCGACAGGACATCTCCTAACAACGGATTCACAGGATCGTAGAATGTAGAGTATATAAATCAAACAATGTCCTCGTCCCCATCATTTTTGACCTATCCATATTTGACCTAAACAATCAGTTGGACTTTTACAAAATGACAACTCACTTTGATACCACCCTGGCGGACCGGGAACCAAAGACAAACTCAGCGGCGTCTGAAACCTGGATCGACAGAGTCGAGCGACGTCAGCTCATTGTAAGTCCTCAACCCTATATGGCTCGGCACTGGAATGCTACTAATAATGAGGGCTCTAGGATGAACATGTTGTTCAAGCTGAAAATGAAGACAAGATGACACCTTACCTGTGCTTCTTGATCGCTTCGGTCAGATACGATGATGCCTACACGCCCTTGAGAATTGACTAATAATATAGCTTAGGCTGCCCTTGGTGGATTCCTATACGGTTACGACACTGGTATTGTTGGCGTTGCACTTCCTTATGTGGGGACTGATTTTGGTTATGCGCTGTCCTACATTCAACAGGAGATTGCCACAGCGGTCACCACCGTCGGCGCCATCTTCAGGGCTGGTATACTAGGCCTGTTTGCCGATAGATGGGGTCGAAAGCCCTGCTTACTGATCTCTGACCTATTCTTTACCGCCGGTGCTATCATCATTGCATCTAGCTTTTCTCTTGGGCAGCTCATCGCCGGTCGTCTTGTCCTTGGTGTTGGCGTGGGTGGCGCGGCTGTCATCTGTCCACTTTATATAACTGAGCTGGCTCCCACTGCCGATCGTGGACGCTGTGTCGGGGCAAATGGCTTCTGCATTCCCTTTGGCCAGACAGTCGCTGTTGCTATTGGTGCCGGCATGCAGCACGTCGAGGGCAACTGGCGGATTCTGTTTGGTCTTGGTGTTGTGACCTCCCTTTTGCAGCTCGCCCTCATGCACAAATTACCCGAGTCGCCTCGCGTCCTTATCCTGCGAGACCAGGACGACAAGGCCCGAGAAGTACTCAAGACAATCTATAAATTTGCCACTCCTGAAATCATTGAGCTCAAGTTACGCATCGTCAAGGACCACATTGCTGCAACCACGGCTCTGCAGCGTTCGACAAGCTTTTGGCAACGCTCCAAGAAACTATGGACTCATAAGCCGTACCGTCGTTCAATTTTTACAGTCAGCTTAATCCAGGTTTTTGGCCAATTCACCGGATACAACACCCTTCTCTACTACGCCGGGACGCTATTCGGACTCTTGGGTCTATCCAATGCGTCTGTTGGTGGCTTAATCCGCTCAATAACCAACACTTTCTTTCTTCTTTGCGGCATGGCCATGGTGGATTGGATTGGTCGCCGTGGGTTGTTGATGAAATTTGGTCCTGCCATGGTCTTTGGTCTCACTTGGTGTCTTGTCACTTTCTACTACATGTGTAAACCCACGGGCCATCTCCTGGTTGATAGCTACCCTTATCCGCAGAAGGATGTTGGCCTGGTTATTGCTGGAATCGTTATTTTCGTCGCTGGGTTTGGCTCCACCTACGCACACCTTTGTTGGTACCAGTCCGAGTACCTGGCGCTTGAGATTCGTGCAGTGGGTAGTGCTATTAGCACGACTGCAAATTTTTCAGCAAATTTGGTGGTTGCCGCGTCCTACCTCACTGAGTTTGTCTCTCTCCTTCGCCTCTATCCTGTTGCCGTATTGTATTGTATGTTTTGGCTGACCCGATTACAGACTCGAAACGTTGACTCCCAGCGGGACATACGGTCTATACCTCGGCTTTATCGTCATCGACCTTACCCTTGCCTATTTCCGTTATTCAGAAACTAGTAAGTAAATTACCTTTGGCCGAGACATAGTGCGTTGCTAATATATTTTTCTTTCTTTCTAGAGGGCCTTTCGGTTGACGAAGCCTTCACCCTCTTCGACGAGAGCTTTGGTGTCAAGAAATCAAAGGAAATGCGACAAGAGAAGATCCAAATGCAATATACCTACAATACCGAGGGCCTTCATGTCGCTGTAGCCGAGGAAGTGGGCAAAAGTGATGCCTCTCATTAGGATAACCTGCGTTTATATTTGTCTAGTGCTACTGAATGAAGGACGATTGAAAACTGCAACTAGTTAAAACAGTTACAAGCCGTCGGACAAATAAACAATACTTCTGGCATGATGGCAGTATCGTCCACATGCACGTGGAAATTGGCTCGTGTAACAACTAGGTACTGCCCATCGTATATGCAGGAACCCAGGAACCGACCATTAGTAACACATCGGCCCCTGAAGCCAAGGCTTGGTCTTTACTTCAAATCCTTGTTTATATAATGGACCTTGGAATTGATTAGTACTGTAGCACCAAATCCGGGATGGATTCTTCATTCAAGTGACTAACCGACTGCTGTTTGATGGTACAATACGTCGTTCTGTTTGATCTGTTTTTCTAAGATGCTCTTTGGAATATGCCATGAAGAAGATTTTTGCAGCCTTTTCTCATGAGGACATAGGTATAAAAGGGCTCTTGAGTTCTCCTGTTCTCCAGGAAGCGTTCATCAGTCTACATCCAATCAATCACAATGAAGCTCTCCAAGACCCTCTTCGCCATCTCAACTCTCGCTGCTTTCACAACTGCCATCCCATTCAACGCTACGGTACACGATCCCTTTGTCTTGCCTTGTATCACCTTCCTAGTATACTGACATTCCTTTGTTTTTTTAGAACTCTCCGCTGGACAACTGCCAGAACTACATCGGCGACTGCTACTCAAATGGCTGCGAGGGTTATTTCGCCCAGCCAAGTAATACAATTGGCACATGCACTCTGGGAAGATGGAAAGGTTGCCCGTGTGAGAAATGTGGCGGTGGTCATGGCTATGTTGGTCCCTGTGACGAGAATGGATGTTCTGGAGTCCAAGGCGTGTGCACAGCTGGAGACTACGAAGGATGTACTTCAAGTTACTAGTAAATATTCCAACGTTCAGGGTCATCTGTTTTTCGGGCTTATCCATGCAACGACGTCGGGTTTGGAATTATATTTCTATTGTTATAGGCAAAGCCCTGTTGAAGGGTATTGCAATGGCCGAGGCTAGATTTTTCTATAAGAATGGGGCTTTACAAAGTTGAGCTCTATGTACCGAAGTCTAGTCAGATCATGCCGTGGGGCTGTATTTGGACATCTTGCGGATTTTGGCGCCATACTTCCATAGTAGTATGGGCGCTGGGACGAAGGCTAAGGCGAGGAAGCCCAGCAGGGACGTCGCCCATTGGGTCTGTTAAATTGCCTCAGTAGCCGTGCAAATCCGGGGAATGCACTGAACTTACACCGAGTTTGTTGTACATGGGCGCGGCAAACAGCGGGAACCCACCGCCGAATAACGACCGTACAATGGTGTTTGCCGACATTGCCGAGTTTGCGTTGATAAGGTAGACATCAATCAAATACTAGGACCATGTCAGCACTTGTTAATCGCACGTCAAATTATGCACTCACTGCCATGACTTGCAAGAAGATCAGATAGATGCCAGCGCCTATGGGGATCCCAGCCAAAATCTGCGGCCACGGGGTGATGGAAGGATAAGAAGTCCAAGCAAACCAGAAACATCCAATGGGAAGCAGTATGGCGCCCCAAATGGAAGGAACCAGCCTCTCCTCTGGAACGAGCTGGCCATGCTTTTCAAAGCTGTGCTTGAACGTGGTTAAGGTATAGTGGCAGATGTATGCGGCGGCACTCATAATGCCTACGAAGATGGCGATAAAGGGCAATGCGCCGACGCCCTCATTGTACCCTCGTTCCTCCTGAAAGCTGATAGGGTAGGCGGAGAAGAGCAGATACAAGAACCCATACACGAATGATAAGTAGAGCGTCAGGAGCAGCAAGATGGGCTCCTGGAAAAGCATCTTGAAGGGCCGAGTCAGATATTTGACCACAAAGACCTTGATATCGAGAGGCGTCTCCTCTTGCAGAGAGTGGAGGTCCTGGTTCCCAGTCTCAGACCGCAAGCGGCGGGCCTTGAGCGTCAGCAGGCGCGGCACGAAAGTCTCGGGTAGCAAGAAACAACCGAGGCCACCGAAGAACGCACCCATGATCATGGTGAGCCACGCGGTCCAGCGCCAGCCCAGATAGCTATCAGCGATGAAGCCACCAACCATGGGACCGAGCAGGGGGCCAAACTGGGTAGTGGCGACGAAGACACCAACAGCCAAACCGCGCTCGACGGGCGGGAAGAAGTCGGCAAGATAACCACCAACGATGGCAGGAGGTCCGCTGGCAGCGACGCCGCCCAGGAAGCGGAAGACCAAAATGGTCGCAATATTTTTGGCGACAGCGACGGGGATCTGGAAGATGACGAAGACAGCATAACTCAAAAACAGAGGCAGCTTGCGGCCATACAGCTCAGACGCAGGGCCGGAGATGATGGGGCCCGTGGCGAAACCGAAGACGAAAAGCGAGGTGCCCAGTGTCGTGACCTCATCCGAGACGTGGAACTCGGCAGCGGTCTGGTCAATGACGGTGGAGAAGACGGAGCTGGCAAAGGTGACGACAAAGGTCAGGGCACCGAGCATGGCGGCGTAGATCCACTTCCATTTGGTAGGGATGTTGTGAGGGTTCAATGGGTCATCAGGGCCCTCCAGGACGACGAGATTTGGGTTCACCTGAGGCTCGGATTGGGGCTGGGGAGGCGGTACGTTAGGGTCAACAGCCTTCTCGGGGTCAGACAAGGCCGAGTCGCTGCTGTCGTGGCCGCCCTCCATCGTGGCCTGGTCTATTGTTTGGGGTAGACGGGGCGGATTTAGACGAGACGAGGCAAAATGAGATAGGCAAAGAACGGCGATACGGCCATCTTTAAGGAAAGCGTAGGGCCACCTCTTACTAGATATAACACACCCTAGGGCATCAACGATAGTCGATTGGTGACGCTAGCGGTGATACCGGCGTTATCAATGTATGGCTTCTTACAAATCAAGATTGGCAGGGGCCCTGGGGTAAGCGCTAAACTGCCGAGTTACCCGGGCCCGGAACATGTATAATTATCATTATTATCATTAAGCTTCATTAAGCTTTTGTCAGCAGCTATGTAGCTTTCTGTCATCCACGCGAACAGGGAAGTGACCAATCGTTTCTCAGTGGTTTATCAGCTTGACCGTTCCCTTGACACAACAGCTGTTACGACCTGCAGTCCTGCACTCATCAACTGCGAATCTCCTCGTTCTTTCCTGTTTTCTCAGATAAAGTACCTTCAGCGCGACAGGCGGCTCGTGGTATAGGCGCTTCCCAATACAGCCGAATTCACCACAATAAAGTCACTTCACAGGATGAGAAGGCCTTCAACATGACCGATAGAAATGAGGAAATTGGCATGGAACCTTTTAAGATGCTCTACGGAGTAGAGACTGTCTAAATAAGCTATATTTACTGTTAGAATAGGGTTAGCGGGCCCCCTCAAAACGGTTCGGCCCGCCCTCAGCCACGCGGCTCCCACCGAGTCACCGAGTCTTCGGATTTAGATCCTTGTCATAGATCGGTTCGCGACAAGAGTATGTATTTAGAATTTGATATCGATAACTATGTATCGCTAACTGTTCACCTCAATAATCCATCATCCTCCGAGCCAATCCTCACCTCCTGAGAGCTTGATATGCACTAGCATCCGTACATTCATCCTTGTCATTCATGCATAGTGACAATCTACTCTATCAAGCTTAAATATGGCTTGAGTCTCGCGCAGCTTCACGCGGACCATAAAGTCCGTTGGCTTCACAAACCAATAGTCGGTCACATTCCACTCCGTCTTCGGATCCGCGAGCCTCCCATCGAGCTCAAAATCGAAATCCCCCACCAGAGACGGCATTAGCATGCAGATCTCGAGCAGGGATATGTGCTTTCCAATACACACTCGAGAAGCTAGGCCAAACTGAAAAGAGTAAGTTTACATCTTTTGGATTAAAGGCAGCGGGGACAGGCACGTACAGGCATCCAGTGACGATTCATAAAGGCGAGTCTGTTGCTGTCGTCGATCAGCCACCTCTCTGGCTTGAATTCGTTTGCATCGTCGCCCCATATTTGTGGGTTACGGTGTTCTACCCAGCTGTTGACGCCAATAATCGTCTATGAAACGGGTGCATTAGCATAGTAGTTGTTAAATGAAAAAGAAAGAAAAACATGAAGAAGAAAATGAAAAGCGCATTCAAGATTAACGGTCACTTACGCCTTCAGGGAAGAAACAGCCACAGATGGTGGCTCCACCTTTCGGTACTACTCTCTCCAGTGGAAGGCCGGTTGCCGGATGCATTCGAAGGGTTTCCTTGATGACTGCCTGTAAGTATGGCATCTCCTGACTTTCCTTGAAGTTCACCGTCCGTTTCGCATTGTGCTCCCTTCGAAATTGATCCACTTCGCTCCGGAGTCTTGCAAAAGTATGGGGATTCTTGAGAAGATAGTATAGACACGCGGACAAGGTAATAGCCGTGGTATCAGATCCAGCGACCATATTCTGGGTGCATCCAGCAATGACATGATATGCCGTAAAGCTGTCCGGATCTTTGGTATGCCTCGCATAAAACTTGGAGAGAAGGTCCAGTTTCCCCGTCTGGTGCATATCATCATCACTAACATCATCAGGCGACTCCGCCAGTTTGGGTTTATCCTGATGCTCAGCGACGCGCTTCTTGGTAAAGTTTACCACATAGGCCCTGCCTGTGCCTTTACTCCCGGCTAGCCAGTTCTTGAAGCGGACCATGTATGGATGTAGCGACGGAAGCAGTCCAGCAAGGGACGCGTAAGAGAGAAAGTTATCCAAAGCACCCATAACACCGCCAACATCCTCGCCTCGATCAAGGAAACCGATGCGCTTGGAGTAGGTGATTAAACTAATCACGTCAAAGGCATAGCACTGCATCCAGTGTCCCATATTCATGGGCAGGTTTGCGTGCGCGAGCTCACCAAGACGTTGGCGGAAAATAGAAATACATTCGTCAACATAAGGCTCGTAATTTACTAGCGACGACATCGAGTACAGGCTCTGAAACTGCCTGCGGTTTTGCGCATGTCGTTCATTGTCATCGTCAGAGAAGAGGGTCCACTGCTGGACCTGGCCCCAGGCAAAATACCAACGAGACTTTTGGAATGGTGATTTGTGGCTGTAGATGGCGCTTGTTGCTTCGACGTGGTTCAGACTGTACCGGTTTGGGCCGTAACGTACGATGGGGCCTTGAAAATAGGGCGGTCAGGCATGTCTCTTGGTAAAGAAAGGGAGTGATGATCTAGGAGTAAAATACCGTAGACTTCATGCAGATGCAAGTTAATGCGGTGAAAATCTCCCGCTCGTAGTTTCCAAATATACCAGAGGTCTGTGAATCTTGCTAGCATCGGCCCTGGGACTGATCTCAGCGGTGACGAAACCTGTCGCCAGATGAGAATCAGGAAGTAGACAACAGCGGCGGCCGCTATGGCCAGAGTGAATGGGGAGGTTATAGAGGAGAGCATTGTATAGTTCTTCTGTTATTATTAACGCTGTGAAGAGTGCAGGAAGACGTTGGGATCTTAGGTATTTATGTATTATTCCCCGCAACTCGGATTTCCGGCCCCGCGGACTCCCCATGGATATATTTTTAGTTCTGTTAATCAATAATCGAATTACTAACTACTCGTCTCATTGCAGCCCCACCTTTCCCGGTTGGGGTCTGCCCCAGCCATATGGCCATCTGTTACGAAACCAACTTGCATGATACTAGGCAGAAACTAGTACTATGAAGGAAAGATACTTAGTTAAAGTAGCTAACATCATAACTAGTTATTTACACATACTAATATATAAGGTGGTCACTAAGTATATAGGCTTATAGCTAATATAAAGAGATATATAATCAAGTATATATTTGCTAAGAATATATACTATATATACTAGTATATACTATAAATATATACTATAGTATATACTAGTATATACTAGAAGTATATATTAAAGTATATACTAGAAAAATTATATAAATATACTTATTTCTATATCTAGTTTCTACTTAGTATAGTTCTTTAATCTAAGTTACTTTAATTATATACTAAAAAAGTTAGTAAAGTAAACTACACTTAAAGTATTATAATATTTTAAAAGACTTCTTTTACTATAGTTATATTATTAATCTATTATTACTATTACTTATTTAATATTTAATTATAAAATAATCTTTATCAGATCTCTATATAATTTAACTTATTATATTATAGCTCTATATAGCCAGTGATAATTATAGTAGATTTAAATCTATAATAAAAGAACTATTATCTTGACCTAGGGCTATAATATAAAACAAGTACTATTATAAAGAACTAATTATTATACTAGGAAAGTATTATCCTATTAAGAAAAGCTAATAATAATAGAAATAATTATAATACTATTAATAAGTACTACTATAAAATTAATTATAACTATTTAGCAGCTAGTTTAGTAAAACTAGTAACTATAATAATAAATTATAGAACTTAAAATAATTTAGGTAGTAGGATATTAATTATAGCTAAAAATTAATAAACTAACTCTATTTATAAGAGAAAGAAAAAAATTAAAATTATTCTTAATCTAAATATAGTTATACTTCTTAGTAAATATTTATCTTATTAGAAGTAAGATAGATAAAGTTCTAGTTATATCTACTTTCTTAAAAGAAAATATAATGGACTAGTTTAAACTGTATATTTAAATATAATTTAAAGAAATTAAAAAAGAATAAGATAATAATATTAATAAAATATTTATAAATTATTTTATATTTATATAAAGAATCAAGTTAATATTTAAAAAAATTAATAAAAGAAATATAGTAGTATAAAAGATATAATAATTATAATAAACTATTTTTATATTAGATTATATCTTATAATTCTATTAAATTAGTTTATATCTAGAATAGGATAATAAAGCTAAGATAGATTAATTTTATTTAAGACTTAAGAATAATATTAAAGATAAAATCACTAGAATCTTAAAGCAATTAGTAATTTTAATAAATATAATTAATGTAGTAGTTAAACTTAATAATAGACTATATAAATATAGAATAAAAAAGAAGTATAAAAATAGATAAATAAGTTATAACTTAAAAAAGAAGATTAATTAGAGATAAAGATAATAAGATTCTTATAAATTTATACTTATAAAGTTAAATATAATAATTCATAAGAAATAACCAAGATAGTTATATAATAAGAGTAAAATTAAATATTATAATTATAATAAGATAGGATACTTTGCAAAGAAATATAAAAGCTTAAAGAAATAGTAATTAAAAATAACTAGCAAAATAAAATAGCTGAAGGCTATTTACTATAATAATAGGCATAATAATGAAGTATATATTAATAATAATGATATAAGATATATAAATAAAGACAGCTGTAGTGGTTATAATAGTTTTGAAGGAATAGAAGAAGTAATAAAGATCTATATAAAAATAATATATACTTAGGATTATAAAAATCTAGAATAAGATGTATAGATAGAAGAAATATTTAAGATATTTAAATAAGATATCAGCAGTAAAGATAAACTCTCTAAAATTAAATAAGAAATTCTTAAAGGATTAATAACCAGAAAAATTAAGATATATAATTTAATAATAAACTTTAAAAATAAGATATTAAAAGAATATAGATATTACTACTAAAATTGCTTAATAAATTATCCTAGTTATAAAACAATCTATTAGTTGGCCTATATTGATGATTAGTACTTAATTCACTATAGTAATAAGAATAGAGTAGGATAGTATCTAAAGATAAAAAAATTATATAGATCTTTATAAGTGAAATATAGATAATAGAAAGAAAAAAAAAAGAAAAGATAATAAATTAAAAAATAATTTTTTTTTTAGAGTAATAAGAATTAAGAAATAAACTAGTTATTAGGGACTGAGGGTTAAATGGATTAAAAGTCTATATTTAGCTTAAGTATTAGCGAGAAAACTTAATAGGAATTAACCAAGAATGAAAATTCCTAAGATAAGAAAAAGAAAGTGATAATTAATAATAAATTTAAAGGATTCTAGTAAGAAATTAAGGAAAAGATTAAGTATTAGAATATAAAGATAAGAATATATAAGGAAATTGTATAAAAATAATAAATATTAGAATAATATAACAAGATCTATAGATTATTAAAGAAGTAGATAGACTTATTGGATAAAGAGCTAGTAGAAGAAGCTAATAATCTAGATAACTTCCTAGAAAATTGTGAAAAGGATTAAGAACTTAAAGTAATAGTATAAAGAAGACATCTTAAGATTAAGATTAATTTACTAGAAAAAGAACTAATAGCAATAATAAACTTTAGAGCTATAGGAAACTATATAGACCTAAAAATTAAAAAGTAGCTAGGACTGCTTAAAATCAAGAAACTAGAACTAATTCTATTAATAGAATTTAATAGCAAGAAATTAGTAGAAAATAGTATTATTAAAGAAAGTGGTTAGTTTATTATAATAATAAAGTAGTATAAAGAGTGGATTAATTTTGATATTGCTAGATTAAGATATAATAATATTATCCTAGGAGTATCTTGGTTAAGGATATATAATTTAGAGATCTATTAAGAGCAAGATTAATTATAACTAATAAGGTATAATTATATAAGAATCTAGATTATAAAGACTACTAAACAGGGGTTAGTAGAGCTAATAGTTACTATATAAGAAGTAATAATAGCGCCATCTTATTAGGACGAATAACTAGCTAATAAGAAAGGTAATAATATTATTAAAATTATAGAAAAGCTTAAGAAATCTAGAAAAAGAGTAAAAGCTATAAAAAAGATAAGATTTAAGGATAAATTGCCAGAGAAAATATTAAAATATAATATTATATTAGAAGATCTAATGAATGAAGTTATAAGATAAATAAAAAAAGATAATGAGAAATTAGTAGAAAAAATAATTAGGGAATACTAATTTAAAGGACTAAGTGAAGGAGAGATGTTATTAAAAGATTATAAAAAATATAAAGACTTGTTCAATAGAATATATAAGATATTACTAGAATATAGTAAATAGGATTATACTATTTCACTTATTAAAGGTAAGGAACTAAAGCCATAGAAAATCTATTAAATATTATAACTAAAAGATAGGGCTTTGAAAAAGTATATTAATAATATACTAGAAAAAGAATATATATAACTATTATAATTACTAGTAAGATATCTAGTACTATTTATATTAAAGAAAGAAATAATAGAATTACAATTATGTATTAATTATTAATAACTTAATAATATCATAATTAAGGATATTTATATCTTACTATTAATCACTAAGATTCAAGATAAAGTCAAGGGAAAGAAATAGTTTACTAAACTTAATATTATAGATACATATAACCATCTATAAATTAAAAAAAAGAAAGAATAGAAAACAGTGTTTAAAACTAAATTCAGGCACTATAAATATTTAGTTATGCCTTTTAGATTAATAAATATATTTACTACATTTTAATAATATATTAATTTAATTATTAAAGACTACCTCTACAATTTTATAATAATTTATCTCAATAATATTATAGTATTCTTAGATAGTCTAGAAGATCATATTAGATATATTAAACTAATATTAAGGATATTATATATAACAAAATTACAAGTTAAACTTAAAAAATATGAATTTCATATCTAGGAAATAGATTTCTTAGGATATAAGATTACCTAAGAAGAGATATAAATTAATAAAGAAAAAATTTAAGCAGTTAGAGACTGGCCTATATTAAGAAATATTAAAGAACTATAGTTGTTTATTAGAATAATAAACTACTATCAATAATATATATAAGACTATATTAAAGAAATGGTACTACTATTTAAACTATTAAAGAAGGAGATTCTATATAAATAGAATAAAGAGTAACAAGAAGCATTTAAAAAAGTAAAAAATAAACTTATTATAGTACTAATATTAGTTTAATTTGATATTAGGCTACTAGTAGTGTTAAAAATAAACATATTGGACTATGTTATAGGAGTAGTATTAACACAAAAAAAACTAGATAGAAAAAGATAAGTAATTACTTATTACTTAAAGAAATTAATTGATGTGAAACTTAACTATAATATCTATAATAAAAAACTGTTAGCTATAGTATAAGTACTTTAATATTAGAGAGTTTATTTAGAAGGAATAAAGTTTATAATTAAAATTATTATAAACTATAAGAATCTTATCTATTTCTTATTAATTAAAATATTAACTTAAAGATAAATAAGATAATTAGAAATATTATTATAATACTAGTTTATAATTAAATATTATAAAGGAAAAGATAATAAAAGAGTAAATACTCTTAGTAAATAACTAGATTATAAGGAAGGAGTTAGAAAATTAGAACTAGCTCTATTTAAGGAAAATAAAAAAGGTAATTTAGAATATAATTCTTAGATTGCCACCCTAGCGGCAATAATAGAAATGGATATAAATTTGAAACTATAAGACTTTATTATTAAGAAAATAATAATAAATAGAATAATTCAAGTAATACTAGATAATATCAATAATAGAATTAAATATGATAAAATAACTAGTAATAAAATAGGACTTATATTTTAGTATAATTTAATCTATATCTTAAAAACAGTTAGAGAATGGATCATTAAGATATATTATAACAACTTAATAATAGGATATCTAAAAGTCACTAACATCTTAGAAAAAATATCAAAGAATTATTACTAGCTAAAAATAATCAAGGATATTAAAAAATATATTAAAAAATATAACATGTATTAGAAAAATAAAATTATAAAACACTAACTATATAAATAGATATAACTACTTGAAGCACTAGAATATCCATAGTAATAGATAATAATAAATCTAATAGTTAAATTATTAATCTTAGAAGGACACAACTTAATTATGATAATAATTAATAGGATAATAAAGTATACATATTTCATATTAATAACTAAGAAAATAGATGTATCTCTACTAGTTAAAATGCTATTATAATAAGTATTTTAACATTACAATATACTAGAAATAATAGTATTGGATAAAGGACTAGCATTTATATTAAAACTTTAGAAATTTATAATAGATTTAATAAAAAAAGAACAATAATTAAATTTAACTTATTATCTTTAGACTAACAAACAAACAAAACAAATAAATCAAATACTAAAATAATACCTAAAAAGTTATATCAATTAAATGCAAGATAACTAGATAAAACTATTATTAATAGTATAATTAATATATAATATATTAAAACACTCTATAACAGGAATAATACCCTTTATAACATATACAAGACAAGAAGCAAGAATGCTAGAAAAACCAAGATACAAGCAACTAGTGGCAGAAATAGCAGAAAGAATAGTAAATATTATAAAAGCCATATATATCTACTTAGAAAAAGAAATAGAATGATAAGGAAAAATTAATATAAAATAATATAATAAAAAGAATTAGAAAGAATCTAATTTTAAAAAGAAAAGAAAGATCTACCTTTTACAAAAAAACCTTAAAATATTACAACCAAACAATAAACTAGACTACCTACGAATTGGATCATTTAAAATTAAAAAAAAGGTTAAAAAAGTCAATTATAAATTAAAACTACTAGACTTCATGCAAATTCACCTAGTATTCCACATTTCATTACTAAAACTAACACCACAAAATACTAAAACATAAATCAACATTATCATTAAGCAAAAAACCTATAAGATTAAGAGAATATTAGCAGCAAAAATAATAGAAAAATAAAAATACTACTTAGTAAAATAAATAAGATATAACAAAACAAAAAGTATCTAGGAAATTAAGAAGAACCTTGTAAATATATAATAAATAATTAAGAACTTCTATAAGGAATAGCTTTACCTAAGAAAAAAAAATCTAAAAATAAGAAATTATCTAGTAAAAAAAGATTAGAGAATCCTAATACTAGGAAATTATTAAATATAGCATTTAACTAATACTTATTTAAAAGAGTTAGAATAGGATCCTTAGGATCCTCTTTATTAAGAATATCTATAATATTTATATTATAATCTAATATTTTATTACTATACTCTCTAAGAAGTTTTTATTATTTATAAAAACAATAGATTTTTACAAATAATTTATATTAAGCCTCTATATATTTTTTAAGCTAAAGCTTGGTAGATTCAAGATTAAATTTAATCTTATTCTCTTTCTTTTTAAGATAAGACTACTCATAATCACTATAGAAACAATACTTATATTTTTAATTATTTTAGGTATATAAAATATAATTCTAATTCTTTAAATCTATAATACAAGGCTAATTTAAATAATTATAATAGGAATATAAATTATCCACAGGAAATCTATTCTCAAGGATACAATCAGCTTAATGATAATACTAAAGGATTTAAAGACTTAGTTTAGGCATATTAACATATTTTAAACACTTATCTATAAAAAGCAGGGTCATGCTAAGAATAAAAATAAGTCTTTCTATTTATATCTTTAAGGACAAAGGTTCTGAAAGAGAGAAGTGATATTATAAAACTAACTTACATAATATTAGATAGAAACTAATACTATAAAGGAAAAGTGCTTAGTTAAAGTAACTAACACCACAACTAATTATTTATACGCATTAACACACAAGGCAGTTACTAAGTATATAGGCTTATAGCTAATATAAGAAGACATATAACCAAGTATATACTTGCTAAAAACATACACTATATATACCAATATATACCACAAGTATATACTATAGCATATACTAATATACACTAGAAGTGTATACTAAAGTATATATTAAGAAAATTATATAAATATACTTATTCCTATACCTAGTTTCTACTTAGTATAGTTCTTTAATCTAAGTTACTTTAATTATATACTAAAAAAATCAGCAAGGTAAACCATATTTAAAGTATTATGATACTTTAAGGGACTTCTTCTACTATAATTATATTACTAACCTACTGTTATTATTATCTGTTCAACGTTCAACTATAAGATAACCCTTATTAGACCTCTGTATGGTCTAATCCATCATATCATAGCTCTACACAGCCAGTGACAACTATAGTGGATCCAGGTCCATGACACCATCCTGTTACGAAATTAACTTGTATGATACTAGGCAGAAACTAGTACTATAAAGGGAAGGTGCTTAGTTAAAGTAGCTAATATTATAACTAGTTATTTACATATACTGGTATATAAGGTGGTCACTAAGTATATAAGCTTATAACTAATATAAAAAGATATGTAACTAGTATATACTTACTAAGGGCATATATTATATATACTAGTATATACTATGAGTATATACTGTAATATATACTAGTATATATTAAAAATATATATTAAAATATATATTAAAAGATCTATATAAATATACTTATTCCTGTACTTAGTTTCTATTTAATATAGTTTTTTAATCTAAGTTATTTTAATTATATATTAAAAGGGTCAGCAAGATAAACTATATTTAAAATATTATAATATTTTAAGGGACTTCTTCTATTATAATTATATTATCTACTTATTATTATTATTATTTATTTAATATTTAATTATAAGATAACCCTTACCAGACTTCTATATAATCTAATCTATTATATTATAATTTTATATAGCTAATAATAACTATAGTAGATCTAGATTTATAATAAAAGAACTATTATCTTAATCTAAAATTATAATATAGAACAAATATTATTATAAAAAACTAATTACTATACTAGAAAAATATTATTCTATTAAAAAAAGCTAATAATAGTAAAAATAATTATAATATTATTAGTAAATATTATTATAGGATTAACTATAACTACTTAGTAGCTAGCTTAATAAAATTAATAGCTATAATAATAAATTATAAAACTTGAAGTAATTTAGATAATAAAATATTAATTATAGCTAAAAGTTAATAAATTAACTCTATTTATAAAAGAAAAAAAGAAATTAAAATTATTCTTAGCCTAGATATAGCTATATTTTTTAGTAAATATTTATTTTATTAAAAGTAAGATAGATAAAATTCTAGTTATATTTATCTTCTTAAAAGGAGATATAATAGACTAGTTTAAACTATATATTTAAGTATAATTTAAAGAAATTAAAGAAGAATAAGATAATAATATTAATAAAATATTTATAAACTATTTTATATTTATATAGAGAATTAAGTTAATATTTAAAGAAATTAATAAAAAAAATATAGTAATATAAAAGATATAATAACTATAATAAATTATTTCTATATTGTAACGGCACGCTCCATGGCCGGGTTTACGGCAGCCTCAGGCAGAAGTCACGTGCACGGGTCACGGGGTAGGGTAATGTTGACGGGAAGCCCTAGATATTGAGAGTGAATGGGATTCACTATTATCTGCCTAATTAGGTACTGTGAGGGGGTATATAAAATATTAATAGTGTGTGAGAAGTCTTATCTTCTTCTCTTTTCTCTCTTATGTTGTTTATTCTTTGTTATTTAGTACTTGAATAGGAATTAATTCTATTTGATTTGGCTGCTATAATATAATAAATAGTATTACTATTTCCACTTATTCTCTTTGTATGTTGATATAGTTAGCTGTCATGTAGTGAAAAGCTTTGACTGAATAAGAATCTCTTTTTATATTATTTTTATTAAAATCTATTCTCTTTTTATATTTATAATTTATTGTTTTGATATCTATATGATTAATGCGTTAAGTAAGGGTTTAGATTAATAGAGAATCTTTCTTATTTTTACTTCTTAGGACTGTCTCTAGAAAGTAGGTAAGATAGTTAATGATATTATAAAGAAGCTTAAGGCAAGTAAGAAATCTATTAAGATTAATAAAAAGGATATTAAGAGTACTTAGATTAATAAAAAGAAAGTTTTTATTAATAATAATAACTTAGAAGAGTAAGTTTATTATTTTATTATTAATATTTATAATTTCCTGAAGAAATTAATAACTTATAAATAGGGTCTTAAGAAAGTTATTAAAAAAATAGAATTAATTTATTAGAGATTTATAAGGGAGTTTAATGAGAATCCTAAGAAGTTTTTTTTTTAGCTAGCTAAATATTTATAGATTATTTAGATTATAATTAATAAGTATGTTAGTTAGGTTAAAAAGTATTAACTTAAATTTAAGTAATAAGTGTATAATCTCTAAGAATAGGTTAATATTAAGAATGAGATAATTTAGGATCTAATTAATAAGTGTGATAAGTTTTAGAATATATTTACTTATATAGTAATAAATTAATAGAGTTAGAATTTAGAATTAGGCTTTTCTTTTAAGAAGTAATATTTTACTAAATTATTTAATAGATTTTTTTTAACTGATAGAAAGAATTTTAAGTATAAATCTTAGAAGATTAATATTACTAGTAAGTTAAAAGTTAATATTAATTATTATAAATTATTTAAGATATATATAGCTTATATTAATAAAATAATATAGAATAAAGCTAATAATTATCTTCTTATATATATATATAAGAATTTAGTTAATTCTTATTAAGATTTAGATAATATAATTATATATTTTAATACTATTTATTTTAATATAAATCTAGAAATAAATACTAAGGCTGATTTTAAAGATCTTATTTAAGATATAATGTGGTTCTAAACTTTCTTATTAAAGTTTTAGCTGTTGGCTTAGGACTTTAATCTTGATATTAAGAAGTATAAGAAGGAGCTATATAATAAGTTTAATAGTAATATAAAGTGTATAATGCTTTATAAGATTAATGATAAGGCACTGACTTATATCACTTTTGTTACTAAATATACTATTAAAGTGAACTATTTAGAGTAAATTATATGTGAGAAATATATTTAGAACTAATATTATAGAAAGAATTAAGGAGAATATAGTAAATATAGAGGAAGTAATAATAGGAGTAGTAGTATTTTTAAAGATTAAAATACTAAGAAGGATTATTCTAAGTTTAATTAGATATTATATAATAAGGGCAAGTATTTCTATTATAAATAATCTAGATATTTGAGTTGTAATTGCCTACTTATTTTTAAGACTAAAATAGATTTTAAGGCTCTTAAGGAAAGGAGTAATCTAATAGAGAAAATAAAAAAGTTAGTTTAGGAGAAGTTTTTAGTCTAGATAGATATAAGATTAGTTAAGGATTACTAGATTTATTATAATTACTAGGAAATAGAAAAAATAATTTTATTGTATCTATTTAATTAGAAAGAAATTAATTTTTAGTATATATTAGATTATTAGCTGATTTAGAAGTAGATACTTTTATTTTTATAAATATAAAATTTACTATGTTACTAGTAGAATATTTTAATATTAAATTAAAGAGGCTGCTAGTAATATATAAGATGGTAAAATATAATGATTAGAATAAGGAGTTAATTACTTATATTATTATTTTAATATTTATTATTAATAATAAATAGTAATTAGATATCTCTTTCCTGATTGCTAATTTAGGCTGATATAATATTATTTTAGGATAGATATAATATACTAAATATAAGATATTACTTAATTATATAAATTAATAGATTATTTAACCTGATGAGTAAAGTCTAGAAAATAAATTAGTTATTAAGTATAGTATATTAGTACTTAAAGAAATATTAAAGTGTCTTACTATTAATCTTTAATATTAAAAGAATATAGATTAAAGGGATTATTTTCTAGAGAAAGAGAATTATAGAAGAGCTGCTAGGGAAATATTTATTAGAGTAGAATTCTTCTTTAAATAATTATATAAGAAGGTAGTATTTGGAAGTAAGAAGCTTTTAAAAGAGTATTTTATAGCTATAAGAAAAAATAATACTAATATATAGAAGTACTATAATAATACTAAAAATAAGCTACTAGCTATTTTTAATAATATTATTAATTGACTAGAATTTGTTAAGAGGGAAGTAGTAAAGAAATAGAGCTTAGTATAATAATTAATAATAACTTTTATTTAATTCTAGAGTCTTATTTAGATTATAAGAAGTAGAAAAGGTACTTAAAGAGAAGTTATTTAATTTAAAGATTTAGATATAATAGAATATTAGTTTAAGGATGCTTTTATTAACTTTAGTAAGAATTAATTAGATAATAAGTAAGAACTATATAAAGCTTAAAAGAAGGTGGCTAAGGAATAGAGTTAATAAAATATAAAGAAGCTTATGAGAGAGTTTTATTAATATTATTAATAATTTTTATAGATCTCTTTAATTAGTATTAATATTATTAGTATAGTTAATTTTAAAAGACTATTATAAAGTAAGAAAGATAAAATTTTTATAATTAATTTTAATAATATTAAAAAAGTTTTAGAGTATAAGTGGAAGTTGGATAATTATTAAAAGCTAAATTTAAAAAAGATTAAAGCTAAGCTACTAAAAAAGTTTTATAATTTAATGGATATTTTTTTTAAATTTAAGTTAGATAAATTATCTTTTTATTATTTTTATAATTATAAAATTGAATTGCTTTAAAAGAGAGATCTAAGATATTTATTATTTTATTATATAATTATAAGCTAATTTAAGGTAATATAAAAGTATATTCTTAATAATTTAGTGAAGAGATTTATTATCTTTAATAATATATCTTTTGTCTTATTAATTCTTATAGTTGTTAAGGAAGATAGAAATTAAAGATTTTATATTAATTTTTAAAAGCTAAATATTCTAAGTAAAAAGAATTAATATCTACTATTTTTTATTAATAAGATTTTTAAAAGAATTAATAAAGTAAGGATTTTTATTAAGCTTAATATATAATAAGACTTTTATTGGATTTATATATATCTAGAGTTAGAGAATCTAATAATATTCTAGTATTAATATAAAATATTTAAATATAAGATGATGCTTTTTAGATTAATTAATAAGCTAATTACTTTTTAAAGGTTTATTAATAATATTTTAATACTATTCTTGGATAAATTTATTATTACTTTTATAAATAATTTATTTATTTATAGCTTAGATTTACTAGAGCATAAGAGTTATATAAAATAAATATTTAAATATCTATATAAGTATAATTTTTAAGTCTTAATTAAGAAATATAAGTTTAAAGTAATAAAGATTAAGTATCTAGGCTTTATTATTTTATTAAATAGAATTAAGATAGATTCTAAGAAGATAAAAGTTATTATTAAATAAAAAATACTAATAATTATTAAGAATATATAATTATTCTTAGGATTTTATAATTTCTATTATTATTTTATAAAAGTATATAGTTAAATAGTAAAGGTATTTTTCTAATTATTATAAGCTAATATTCTTTTTAAGTGGAATTATAGCTATTAGTAGATTTTTAATAAATTAAAATAGAGTCTTACTTAGATGCTAATATTATATTATTATTAATTTTATTTGTTAATATATATTAAAATTAATATTTTAAATAATATTATTACTAGAATTCTCTTCTAATAATAAGAAAAAGATAAATTATGGTATCTAATAATCTTCTTTTTTAAGACTATAATACTAACTAAGTATAATTATAATATCTATAATAAGGAAATACTAATTATAATCTATACTATAAAAAAGTAATAATTTAAACTAATTAGGCTAAATTGAGAAAACTATTTTAAGATTTTATCTAATTATTAAGCTTTAGAGTATTTTATAATAAAAAAATAACTTAATATTAAATAAGCTTATTAATATAAATTATTAATAGATTATTATTTTATTCTAAAATATTAATCTAGTAAATAAAATATACTAATTAATACTCTAATCTAAAGAAAGAGTAGTATAATTAAAAATCTTAATTATAAAGATTAAATTATACTTCTTACTAAGATATTAAATTTTAAAATTATAAAAAAGATAACTTTAATTATTATTAATATAATAAATAAAGAGTTAGATATGGTCTTCTATATTATAAAAGTAAACTTAGAATAATTAGATATTAAATCTCTAAGAGAATAAATGTAGAGTAAAAAGAATAACTAGAAGCTTAATAAAAGATATCTTTTTTTTAAAGACTATTTTTATATTCTAGAGGAAATTAATCTGTGAGTAAGACTTTTGGATAAAGTTTACTAATAAGCTTTAACCACTTATCTTGGCTGGATAAAGATAAAGTAATTAGTCAAAGAGTGTTATTACTGGGAAATGTGGTCTATAGATATAAAGTGTTATATTGATTGTTATATAGTCTATAAGAGAAATACTATAAAAAAAGATTTATTATCTAGTTTATTAAAACTTTTACTAATTTTAGAAAGATTATAATAGTATATTTTAATAGATTTTATGTCTTTCTTAAAGGATAAATATAGATTTAATATAATTTTTATAATTATAAATAAGCTAAGTAAGAAAGTAGTTTTTATTTTTTATTAAAAAATAATTATAGCAAAGGATATAGTATATTTTTATATTTATTATATTTACTTATAGATAGGTTTATCTAATTTAATAGTATTAGATTATAAAGGCTAGTTTATCTTAGAATTTTAGGATAAGATTTATTAAATCTTAAAAGTAAAAATTAAGCTATTAATTAGTTTTAATTTTTAGATAAATAATTAAATAGAAATCCTTAATAAATATATTATAAAGTGGTTATAGCTTTTTACTAGTTATTTCTAGAATAACTAGTCTAAGTGGCTATTAATTATAGATTTTATTTATACTACCTTATATTATAAGTCTATTAGAATATTTCTATTTATAGTTAAAAAGAGGTATTAACTATGAATATTATTTGATTAGAACAAATTGAAAAAGTTATAGGAATTAATATTTAATCATAAATAAATTTAAGCCTAAGTAAAACGCTTGCAGGAGGCATAATAATTTATATAAGGAAAAATAGAAGTAGTCTAAGAGAAGTAAAAAAGAAATACTAATTAATAATATTGTAAAAAGAATTTTAGTATTAAAAATAAAATCCTTATTTTTATAAAGAATTAGAAGATAGGGTATTCTAGTTATAAACTTACTAAGTAATAAATAAGATCTTACCTTATTAAAAAAAAAAAAGAGAACTTCTAAAGAGTTACTCTATTAAAAGAGGTTAATATATATCTAGTTTTCTATTTGAATAAGTTATACTAAGTAAGGAAACTAGAGTTATTATTAAATAAATTATTAATAAGTAAAAACTAATTAAGATTAATAGAAAGTAAGAGTATAAAATAGAAAAAATACTAGATTTAAAAAAATATTATAAAAAGTTATAATATAGAGTAAAATAGTTTACTTATAAAAATAATAATCTTACTTAATACTTAACCTTGAATTTTAAAAATATGCTAGATTACTTATTTAATTTTTATATATTATACTTAGGAAAGCTAGGTCTACTAAAATAATTATTAATTTAAGCTATAATAAAACTATATAATGAGGAAATAAAAGATTATCTAAATAATAAATTCTTAGAATAAAACTATTTAGAATTACTGCACTTAAGAATAAGCGCTTAGAGAAGAGAAAGATAATATAATAATATGCTCTATAGCTGGGTTTATAGTAGTCTTAGGTAGAAGTTATGTGTATAGGTCATAAGATAAGGCAACATTGATAGGAAGCCCTAGATATTAAGAGTAAATAAGATTTACTATTATCTATTTAATTAGGTACTGTGGGGGGATATATAAAATATTAATAATATATAAGAAGTCTTATCTTCTTCCCTTTTCTCTCTTATGCTGTTTATTCTTTGTTATTTAGTACTTAAATAGGAATCAATTCCATTCGATTTGGCCGCCGTAAC